>CM054063.1:11910979-13110979 GCA_028641055.1 Alopecurus myosuroides | reverse complement strand
CTTTGACGGCGCGGGGGTTTCTGTTCCCGGCGTTTAATGGCGGGGGTTTCTGTTCCCGTGTTTAATGGCCATTAATCCGGTGGACTTTGACTGGGGCGCATGCACTGGCCGGCCGCCTTTGACGGCGCGGGGGTTTCTGTTCCCGCGTTTAATGGCGGGGGTTTCTGTTCCCGTGTTTAATGGCGCGTTCTGGGAAGCGCCTGCGCTAAGTGGTGCTACCCCAGGCTATTCTTTTTCCCAGGCGAACTACTTACACGTGCGCCTGCGCTAAAGGGAGCTACCCCAGTCCACTTTTTACCCCAGGCGCTTCGGTACGTACTCGCCTGTGGTATCTGTTATACCGCAGGCGAACCGATACGCGATTCGCCTGCGGTAAAGGAAGCGTGCCAGCGTCGGCCGTGGTTGGCCCTGCCACACTTTACCCCAGGCGCTTCCGGTTTCTGTTCGCCTGGGGTAACTGGCCTACCCCAGGCGCACCTGCTTTCTCTTCGCCTGCGCTAATTAACCCAGGCGCACCGTTTTCCTTGTTCGCCTGTGGTAGGATATGCTGCTATAAGCAAATCTCTAGTAGTGATAGATAACAGATAATGCATGGAATTCGACCAGATATTTCTAAGACAGGAGAAATACAATGATTAATAGTGTTTCTAATTTTTTTTAGAGAGACCTTTTTCTTTATAAAGTGACTTGGAATATGGAGGTTATTGAACTCACTTGTCCTCTGGTAGATTGCTTGTTAATAAATCTCTTTGTTATGAGTCTAGTCCCCGGGTAGGTCGGAGGCTACGCCCTCTTACATATACATTACTTTTAAAGAAAATGTTCATTAATCATTTGGCTCAATTAGTATAGAGTCCATGAAAACAACACAACAACTTAACAATTTGTCCATATGAGAGCAAAGTTTAGCTAAATAATCACCTATTATATTATCTCGAGGAAATTGTAAGAAGGATCTAAGCACATAATCATAAATTTTATGTGATGTGGATTTTGTTTAAATTCATGTAGTTCTCGTCCTTCAGCTTGTACTTGAGAGAGGTACTGACTCAAGATGAAGTCCCCCTCTAGTCCTTGTACAAAACCCATCCGCCACTAGAGCCAAATGGGGCTCTGGGGTCTGGACCAAAGGCTTTGTTTCTACTAGTGAGATTTGCTAGGCATATAGGTCCCTCGCTATTCGAGACTGGTGATGACCCGGTGTAATTTTGCAGACCATTACGGGTAAGCGGCTGTGACATTTTTGTTCTGACCTGAGCTGCATCCAACACAAGATAACATGAAATCGTAGCCTTCGATGTACTTCGGTCTGTGTACTATTGTTGTTTTCTAGACCTGACACTACAAAACATGCCCAACAGTGCTAGACAACAAAAGCCTGCTCACCTCTCGAAATTTCGTGTGCATGGACAAAGATCGTGCCCGAGAAAGAAATAAAGGATTACTAACCAAGGTTTTTAATTGTAAACTAGTCAGTACATCAATGATTTTCTCTCAATATTTTGGCATATCCAAAAAACTTCAGGAACATTGAAAACACTGCAGCAAAACACTACGAAAAACAGAAAATGCAACATTAGAGAAAATCATTTTTGTTCTCACGCACCATCCTTTTGTCTCTTGGTAGGATAATGCTAATTAATGCATAGAGAAATAGTCCCCACATGTAACATATTTAATTAGCCCAGAATAAAAGATAACTTATACTGAAGTAACCATATAGTTTATTAGTTGGTTTTGTTTTCTTGATATCTGAAATATGAGATAGTGACCTTGTGTACAAAGATGGTGGCAGTAAAATATCTATGTTTAGATAATTTTTTACATCAAAATGTTCATGCACGGCTTATTAATTGGCTAGTTTTGACAATATGAATTTCCACTGTCGAAAATGTTTTCAGTTTCGTTTGAACATGTGAATATGCACATGGTTCACGGTATATGATTTTGGTAATTTATTCCAAAATTAAAGTAGGCATGATAATGTGTTTTTCAGGGAACAGGTTGCTTGCAGTACTGCTTTGTATCGATTGGGGCTCTTGGTTTCTAAGTGGGTTAGCTATGATGGCCGCTTTTATGTGAAATGCTTTTATCATAATCTATCACAAACAATGCAATTTATTGACTTTTTTTGTATGACTACCCGGTCTGAAGCGAGGTGTTTCTGTTATCTTACTAGGGTGGTTTTCCTCTAATGATGCCCCAAGAGTAGCTTTTCATCTCTGAAGGGAGATGCATTTGTGCTTCGATCTACACGTACATATGTGTTAGCGGTAGGTAGTGGTGGCAACTGCCGGAATGTGCACATAAGACACTATCTATGATTTAGCGGATTATACGACGATGGTTCTGGGCGGGGCACAAGGTGACATTCGCTCTTTGGTTGTGCTAGTGTGTGTGTTGTTGTCACCATGCTCGGTGGCTTCGGTTTGTGTGATTGTTGAAAGTATTTTTCTTGTTTTGTTAATAAATGAAATAAATCAAGGTTGTATACATCTTATCGATGGAAGTCCAGAGTAGCACACCATTTCCCAAAATAACAATATTGAATTTGTCGACCGTGCGATATTTACCGAGCGGCCTAGCGAACTTTATAAATTTCATACTTTGTCACATCATGATCATGAGCATGTTGCCATGTGATTAGATATAAAAGCCCATACCCTTTCCACCCGATAAATACATATTAATAAAATGTGTTTCTTAAGCTTTTAATATTAAATTTATCATTGGCATGTCTGCATTGGTGTCCATTTCCCTGTTAAAATTTGCCCAAAGGTCTACCTTTGCATAATCTTTTATTGGAACATGGGAGCTTATTTTCTTTCACAAACCATATGAGTGGGAACTTTGTCCTGTTGTTCTCTCTCGATCAAGGAAATTTCACTCTAAACCATTTTAGGGTCATTTTCTTATTCTTGTTGTGAGCAAAGAAATAAAAGTTCCTACCAAAACACGGGGGAGGGCTGCCATCTCTATATCCCCATTACCCTCTACTTAGTCAGTAGCATTTACATCGTTGGTAACACGAGAAGCTAAGAGAGAATGGCATATGAACCAGACGGATAAAATTTTCTTGATGGTCAGCAAAGACGCATGGAGGAACGTCAAAGAGATATACACGCTGATTGAGAAGAATTGTGAGCTCATGTTGAACGCTTGGTTATCCACTATCGATTCCTGGTGCCTTCTATGCCTATACCTATCATATTGAGATCCCTGGTATGCACATACATAACAAATAATGGACGGAATTGGATTAAATAATTCTAAAACAGAGAAACAAAATATGGATGAGCTATTTTGTATTTGTTAGAGAGACCTTTCTATTATGAAGAGATTTGAGATATGAGCTCACTAGGCCTCTAGTCGATCATTAGTTGAGAATCGCTTTGTTATGAGTCTAGTCCTTGGGTAGGTTGAAGGCTATGCCCGGTTAATTTACTTTATTTTAAAGATAAAAATTAATGAATCTTTCGACCCTATTAGCGTAAAGTCCACGAAACAACCACAACTGTTTAAAAAGTGTCCTTAAAATGGAAACGTTTAGTTAAATAATAACCTAGTATATTACCTTGTCGAAATCACATGAAGGCTCTAAACACAAAATCACAAATGTTTTCACTTAATGGACTCTATTTGGGGAGAGGCATTTTGGCTCCTGAGCTCATATCCTCCTGGTCAATTGAAAATTTCTAAAAAATAGTAAAACGTTTCAAAAATCGGTGCTAGCTTGTCTTTTATTTCAACCTGTTTTCTCAGCATACTTCCTTTCGGTGATATCGTGGAAATAGGTACGTCCAGTCGTGCCGAGACAATGAGGTGGAGGATTTACTGTCCTTGCCAGTGCATGTATACACGCATGGACAGCATTGTTCCTGGCCTCCAGGTTAAATTAGTTTTGTTAGCAAACAGTAATTGTGGGTCGTATCGCACGGCGTTCATCATGATCCATGCGTGCATGCATTTCATGTAAGTAGTTCCTCTTATTGGATGCCCTGTAAGTTGTACCTGCGACTAATCTAAATATCAAAGCCATACTAGAGGGCCTTGGCGAACTTGAGCTGCGTGCCTGAGCTCACATACTCTTTGCGAAATACCACTTAGCTGTCCCGGAAGAACCATATCGTCGAGCTCCTCCCGCGTTGCCCCTGTGGCGTGTCGTATCGGGGCGGAGCTATGATGGGGCTGCTGCGCATGGAGGGCGTCCTCAAGCTGTGGTTGCACTTGCACATGGCGCCCCGATCTTGGCATGTGCTTTGCGGTGCTGTTGGAACCTATTCTCCGGCGTGCTGTATGGATGTGGCACCATCGACCTGCGGAGTCTTGGCTCTCTGGTTCTGGTTCCAACATGGCGAGGGCATCCACATTCCTTGTCCTCTGTCGGCCTGCCATGGCAACAACGGGGACCCGATAATGGACCTGTGTGAAGACCCGGCACAGCTTATGCCGAAGCGGACCACAGGGACTATTGGATGTCCACATGCACAATGTTCTAATAATTTAGCTTTTGGTGTGTACAATAGAAATATTTTGCTACAGGTATGGATTGAAATATGGACAAACAAGTGAGTTCATACGAGATGTTGGGGTAAGAAGCAAACTAGAGGTAGGATTAGTTACCAATATAATTCTTGGACTTTGTGACGGCTATGTGCTTCTCATATTTGAACATCACTTGATCCGTTTTCATCAATCCTGGACCATATGCAGCGGCAAAGCCAATATGCAAAAGAAGCTAAAGGTAGACGTTTTAGTAGGCGGACCCTTCTAGCAAACTACAAGCGTATCGTCACCGTATATTGTCTCGGATTTTATGTTCTAGCTAGTATAAACTACACTATTATATTCTTTTTCATGTAACGGAATGTGCTAGACCGGATCTAGCTAAGACTTTAGGTTCCATTCTATTTCATTGATTTTGTAATGGGGAAATTTAGGCGAGGCTAAGCAAGGACATGGTGTTACACGCAATAGCAAAACAACGAAAAATTCAAACAAGATCGAACCAACGGGGACACGAGATTTTAATTTGGAAAACCCTTCCAACAAGGAAGAGAAAAAACCACGGGCGCCAGCCAGCAATACTTCACTATTTCGGGTGAGGTTACAAACGCGCCGGAATTTACAATGTATTGCTTATCCCGTGCGGCGGCTTAAAAAGAGGTATATAAAGGTGGTCCTGACCTAACTAGGTCAGTAAAAGTGAATCCAACTCCAACTCGGTAACAACTCTTACCTTACCGCGGGGGGCCTCGCTCCGCTTCGTCCGAACTTTCCTTTATCTTTACATAAATTTGGATCACCATAAAGTAACACTGGGACCTCCTTCGTTAAGTTTTCCAGTTTCGGTCCAATAATTTTGGCGATTACAAAAAATAATGAGGTGAGCTTATATTTCCACTTCTCCGTTAAGCACATGTAGTTAGTAAGATTGTGAGCCAATAGACTACCTGTTCAATCCACTGTCCTAGAGGAAAAGGCATTCTCCATCGTGGTCATCAAGCAGAGAAGCGATTGCTGAGAGGACTGAAAATCATCAATCTATGTTTTAGTGCTCTTGCGAAGAGAATAATTTTGAAAGATAAAATTACTTTTACTAGTTTCGTCTGAACTTTTGGCATATTTTGGTGCATGTGAGGCTAGGATTTCGTCCCTTATACCTTGCCACCAACTGGACCAGATGGAGCAGGTGTGTTTTCCCGGATGGGATCGGATCCCTCGTACTCAGGTAAATTCGCAAAGGGTTTTTTGTTCCCTTGGTCTTTGAGCGCTTGCAACAAAACAACCCCGAGAAAGAGAAATTCATTCCGAGCCATTGGGGTGTTGAAATTTTTTCCTCGCCCACTAAAGAGTAAGAAATTTTTATCATGAGATATATATGTGTGTTGCCTTTTTTTTCTCGCCCTCAACCAAGCAAGAACTGATCACGTTGTTGGTTACACAAGATGGTGTGATAGCGTGACGTTCACAATATTCGGGTAAGAACTCCTAGATTCTGACGAGAGATGGGTGGCAGGGGTAGGATAGCCGATGTAGCAAAGTAGGAGGGAGATATGTACAACATATCAAGACCAGACAGTACATGTTGTAATTTTATTAATCTACTAGAAATTCCTGGTGCCTTCTATGCCTATTAGACCTATCAAATTGAAACCTCTCGTAAGCACATACATAACTGATAATATCCGAAATGAGATTGAATAATTCCAAAAAACAAGAAATAAAATGGTAAATAAGCTATTTTATTTTCCTAGGGCAGCCTTGCTTTTTATAAAGAGACATGGAGATGCTGGAGATATGATCTCACTAGTCCTATCATGGATCACAAGCTTAGAATCCCTTTTTTATGAGCTTAGTTCCTGGGTAGGTCAGGGGCTATATATGCCCACTTTAAACAAACATTCGATTTACTTGCGTTTATTTTAAAGGCGAAGTCTAATTGATTATTGGACTTCTCCATCAAGATTATTTAGTATATAATACTTGAAAAAATAACACAACCACTAAGGAGCCAAAGTTCCATATTTTAGAGAGGAATGCAAGCTAACTAGAAAACATCACCTAGCAACAAATTATCTTGTGGTGATCAGATCAATGCGAAAATAAAAAATTATAAATTTTGTGTCATCTAATGGATTATGTTGGGACTTATGTACACTAGTGGAAACAACCCCTCTCGTCCAGGGGGCCAGGGGGCAGCTGTCCCGGTTGCAACCGAATCCGGGACAAATGCCATGCTTTGGTCCCGGTTCGTGCGCCCGGGGCAACAGGAATCGCCTGGGGGCATTGGTCCCGGTTCGTGGGGGACATATCGGTCCCGGCTCGTGCCACGGACCGGGACCAATGCCTAGCCAAATGCCACGTGGCACGCGCATAAACATTTGTCCCGGTTCAGTCCACGAACTGGGACCAATGCCCCCCTTCCCCTATATATACTGCCCCAGCCCCTCCCCACTTCCATCTTTTTTTTTTGCTTGGAGGTGTGAGAGAGTGTGGTGTTAGTGTGTTTTATTTTACTATGCACACGAGGTGTTCGACGAAATTCCCGAGCCGCACATAAGCTCACTGAAAATGGTATCTTCGACCGAGGTTAACAAACTTATCTTTTTCATCTGTAACTGATACACAAAAAAAGTAGTATTTGTCGTATTAATATGTTATTGTAATGTATTTTGATAAACTTAATTATACGATGCAGCTGGATGCACGGCAGCGATGGATGTATGGTGACCGACGCACTTCCGAGTATATGGCAGGCCTGAATGCATTTTTGCTGTAGCTCAGGCGAACAAAGATAATGGCTTCATGTGTTTCCCATGTGTTGATTGTCGGAACGTCAGAGAGCACTCTTCCGAAAGAATCATTCACGGCAATCTACTTCGGAGAGGTTTCATGCCCAGCTATAATTGCTGGACGAAGCATGGAGAAAGAGGGGTTGTGATGGAAGACGATGAAGAAGAAGAAGAAGATCCTTTGTTCCCTGAATACGACGATACTGCAATGGAAGAGAATGGAGAAGAAGGAGGTGATCAAGAACATGCATCAGAAGAGCCCGATGATGATCTTGGCCGAGTTATTGCTGATGCAAGGGAAGACTGTGAAAACAAAGTGGAGAGGTTGAAGCTGGACAACATGTTACAGGATCACAAAAAATTGTTGTACCCAAATTGCGAAGATGGTAGCACAAAGCTCGGTACCACACTGGAGTTGCTGAAATGGAAGGCACAGAACGGTGTGACTGACAAGGCATTTGAGAGTTTACTTCAACTAATGAAGCCAAAACTTCCAAAGGATAACGAATTGCCTGAGAGTACGTACGAAGCAAAGAAAGCTCTCTTTCCTCAAGGATTAGATGTGCAGAAGATACATGCATGCATTAATGACTGCATCCTGTTCCGCGGTGAGAAGTACGAGCATTTGGATGAATGTCCGATATGCACTGCACTTCGGTATAAGATCAGAGCAGATGACCCTGGTGATGTTGACGGCGAGCCCCCGCGTAAGAGGGTTCCTGCTAAGGTGATGTGGTATGCTCCTATAATACCACGGCTGAAACGTCTGTTTAGAAACAAAGAGCATGCTAGGTTGTTGCGATGGCACAAAGAAGACCGTAAGAAAGCCGGAAAGTTAAGGCACGCCGCCGATGGATCATAGTGGAGAAAGATCGAGAGAGACTTCCCAGACTTTGCAGGAGAGGCGAGAAACTTATGGTTTGGTCTAAGTATAGATGGCTTTAATCCTTTTGGGGAACAGAGCTCCAGTCATAGCACTTGGCCTGTAACTCTATGTATGTACAACCTTCCTCCTTGGTTGTGCATGAAGCGCAAGTTCATTATGATGCCAGTTCTCATCCAAGGCCCGAGGCAGCCTGGCAACGACATTGATGTGTATCTAAGGCCATTAGTGGAAGAACTCTTACAATTGTGGGGCAAACCAGGTGTACGTGTGCTCTTAGTAACATTTCCGGACATACAAACAAGGGATACAATGCATGCACACACTATTTAGATAATACTGACAGTGTTTTTTTGGATAAATGTAAAAAGGTTGTATACCTGGGGCATCGTAGATTTCTTCGGATCAAGCATCCCGTAAGAAAGAAAGGAGGGAAGCATTTCAGAGGTGAGGCAGATAACCGGAAGAAGCCTGAGCTGCGTAGTGGTAATGATATATTCGATATGGTCAAGGACCTAGAAGTAATCTTTGGTAAGGCTGCTAGCAGCCAACCAGTTCCGTACGGCCCTGATAAGCGCGCACCCATGTGGAAGAAGAAATCTATTTTTTGGGAGCTACCCTATTGGAAAGTTTTAGAGGTACGGTCTTCGATCGACGTGATGCACGTGACAAAGAATCTTTGTGTCAATCTGCTATGCTTCCTGGGCGTGTATGGGAAGTCCAAAGATACGCCAGAAGCACGGGAGGACTAGCAACGTATGAAAGACCCAAGCAACAAGCACACAGATAGGCGCCATTACTTAAGCAGCTACGCTCTTACTAAAGCAGAGAAGGAAATATTCTTTGAAATCCTTTACAGTATCAAGGTTCCGTCTGGCTTCTCGTCGAATATAAAGGGGATAATAAACATGGCAGAGAAAAAATTCCAAAACCTGAAGTCTCATGACTGCCACGTGATTATGACGAGTTGCTTCCGATTGCATTGCGGGGGCTTCTATCGGAAAATGTTCGAGTACCCATTGTGAAGCTATGTGCATTCATGAACGCAATATCTCAGAAGGTAATCGATCCAGAAAGTCTGACAAGATTACAGAGGGATGTGGTCCAGTGTCTTGTTAGTTTTGCGTTGGTGTTCCCACCATCCTTCTTCAACATTATGACTCATCTCCTGGTTCACCTATGTGAAGAGATTCATATTCTTGGTCCGGTGTTTCTACACAATATTTTCCCCTTTGAGAGGTTCATGGGAGTCTTGAAGAAATATGTTCATAACCGTGCTAGGCCAGAAGGAAGCATCTCGAAGGGCTATGGAACAGAGGAGGTCATTGGGTCTTGTGTTGACTTTATTCCTGACCTTAAGACAATTGGTGTTCCTGAATCGCGGCATGAGGGGAGACTGAGGGGAAAAGGAACGCTGGGAAAGAAAACAATGATACCTAGGGACGGGCATTCTTTGACCAAAGCACACTACACAGTTCTACAAAATTCTATGTTCATGGCTACGTATCTCGAGGAACACAAGAATATTGTACGGTCTGCAAACCCGGGGAAGGATGACTCATGGATTAAACGTGAACACATGGAGACTTTCGGAAGTTGGTTGCAAACACATCTTATAAATGACACCACTGTTGAAGATCAGCTGTACATGTTGGCAGGGTCACCATCTTCGACTATTGGGAGTTTTCAAGGTTACGAGATAAATGGGAATACATTTTACACGAGCTCCCAAGATAAGAAGAGCACCAACCAAAACAGTGGTGTCCGCTTTGATACAACAAACGAGAATGGAAAAAATGACACATACTATGGTTACATAGAGGAGATATGGGAACTTGACTATGGACCTTCTTTTAAGGTCCCTTTGTTCAAGTGCAAATGGGTCAACCTGAATGGAGAAGGGGTAAAGGTAGACCCGCTTTATGGATTGACAACAGTGGATCTGAACAATATTGGTTACAATGACGAACCATTCGTCCTAGCCAATGATGTGGCTCAGGTCTTCTATGTGAAGGACATCTCTTCCAGACCGAAGAAAAGAAAAATAAGGAAACAAATTCATCATACGATGAGCCGAAGCGTCACATAGTTCTCTCAGGGAAAAGAAACATCGTGGGAATCAAGGACACGACAGACATGTCAGAAGATTATAATAAGTTTGTTGAAATTCCACCCTTCACAGTGAAAGCTGACCCCACCATCCCGTTAAATAATGAAGATGCTCCATGGTTACGGCCGAAGCGATCATAAGCAAGGGACACGAAGAAAATTCAGAAGACTAGATAGGGATGTTGTTGGTGATGTGCAATAATAAACGTGGAATACATGATCATAGTTCTTATAACGTAGTATGAACGAGATTTTTTTAGCCAAAATGATATTTATACATATTCTGTGATTATGAATGGAGTAGGTGCAAGTTTGACCAATAATTTGTATTGATCGGTCAAAAGCTGGCAAGCATTGAGTGCTTGACAACTATGACCAGCCTAACTTCATTATTAATCCAACCAGCGGCACACCCACCCACTTTTCTGTTTCCCTCTCCTCCGTCTGTTGGTGATGTGTAATAATAAGCGTGGAATACATGATCATATAGTTATGTTTGATCAGTATTTTGTATTGACCGGTAAAAAGCTGACAACTATGACCCATATCCGAGTATGAGATAACTGTAGGAAGATATTGCAGGAACACTTCAAATTGATAGTACAGATACCATCCTGACAGATATTGCAGGATTATAACTACTTTGGAGATGTAGTATGTGTTGACACACGGTATAGAACAAGTGATTATGGCAGGCCTCTATTGTTATTCATTGGAGTTAACCACCATAAACAGCCCAAAACAGTTTTGACTGACTGCTTTACATCGATATGGGATGCAGTTGCTTCTGCTTGGCCAGGGACTGTCCACCGCTCGGATATATATCAAAATGCAACGAAAGTATTAAGGCATATATTCCACTGTTCGGAAACTTTCGCTCATGATTTTAGTAGGTCTTGGCGAAGTACAATCTGAAGGGTAACGAGTGGCTAATTAGATTGTATGAGGATAGAGAAAGATGGGCTTTGCCTTATGGGTGTCATATATTCTGCGAAGATATTGCAGGCACACTTCGAAGTGATAGCAGGGATACCATCCTGACAGATATCCTTAAAACAGAAATAGAGCTTCAGTACTTCTTTAACAAATATGATAAATTTTTGGAGGAGAAACGTCTAACTGAACAACAAAGATCCCAAATGTTGAAGGCGGAGGGGAGCGCGACGGCGACGGCGGACGAGCAGAGGAGAGGAAAACGCGACAGCAACGGCGCGGTCTCCCCTGCCCGACCGCCCGTCTCTGCTTTAAGTCTGCTACTCCCGCTGCGGCTTGCCGCGTACACGGAAGTTACTATGTTTTCAAGCGGGGGTCGGGATAAAGAGAAAATACGTGTGGATGCGCAGAGTAAACCTTCGAAGGAAAACTATGGTTTTTCTGTTGTAGACGAAGATCTCAAATTCACCGTGTCAATAAGGTACAAATGGTAAAATAATTAATAGTTTCAATAGTTAGAATAATTATTTAGTTAAACGAAAAATGGATTTAAATTAGTTATGCATATTCTAGCATTTTTCATGTTGGAATTTTTGTCAAATTCGAAAGTATATAGAAGTTGTTAATGTGCAAACTTAACCATTTTCAAATTTTGGCGCTAAAATTTTTTGGCCGCGCAGGGTGCCACCGAAATTCGAAATTAGTTACCACGGGCCGGGACTAGAGGCCCATGTGTATAAATATCTCGGCCCTCTCTCCAGGCCAAGCGAACACCCAGGACAACGGACATGGCTTGGCGAAGCCCTGCCGGTGGCGGGAACGAGTAGAAAGATCCCGCCGGCGGGGTTGGTCTAGGGACACCTTAGACTAGGGACGCAAACATATATTAAAAAAATGCCCAGGGCCTTGCTTACATATAGGGGGGCGGCGCGGCCACAGGCGGCCGGCCGTGCTTACATTATAGGGGGCGGCGGCGGTGCGGCCATAGGCGGCCGACCGTTTCTTGGGGGGGTAGCTTATCCTAGGGGGGGTAGTTTAGCCTAGGGGGGGGGGCGCACCGGCGCCGGCCTACTCCTCCTCGTCGGAGGAGATGCAGTGGTAGGGGGGTGGCTGCCACAGGTGGGCAGGCGGCTGGGGCGGGCCCGCCGGTGGCTGCGGAGGCATCGGGGGCGCGTGCGGCGGTGGCGGGGGCAGCTCCTGCTGCGGCGGCGGCGGCGGGGGAAGCTCTTCCGGCGACCAAACGCGGCCGGTCCAGGCCCAGGACATGCCATACTCCAGGCCGGGGGGCAGCGGCTGCGGCGGCGGCTGGTCCTCGGACGCCTCCAGCTCGGCGTTCATTACCTGCCACCAAGGGGCAGGCGCCGAAGGGGGCGGGCGCGGCGGCATGGCGTTGGCGTCGGCGGCCAGGACCGCCTCCCACCGCTTGACCTCGTCCTCGACGAGGGAGCGGCGGGAGGCCTCTAAGGCCTCCTCCATGTGGTCCCGGAGCTCGGGGTCGTCTTCCTCATCGACGTGGGCGTCGCCGTCGTCCACCAGGAGCCAAAGCTCCGGCTCCCTCCCCGGCGGTGGCTCGGGGTAGTCCTCGGTGCTCACCTCCTCGGCTGTGGGGATGTAGGAGCGGCGGCGCTGCTCGTGCTCCTGCTGGAGCCAGGTGGCCCAGTAGGGGAGCTCCGCGCGTACGCGCGGTCCCTGAGGAGGCGGGCCGGCAGGAGACGGCGCCGGCGGTCGATCTCCTCGCCCAGGGCCTCTCTGCTGGACGGGGCCGGCGGCACGGGAATACGCTGCGGGTTCAGGTGCCAGCCGTCTGGAAGGTGTACGTCCGGCCAGAACACCGGCGTGCGGCGTTCCCAGTGCCACTCGGCCTCCTCCTTTCGGACGTACCGGCGGAAGCGCTTGCCCTTGGGCGCGGCGCGGGGCGGCGCGCGTGACGCCGGAGGCGGAGCGGGGACGTGCGGCTGCCCGCCGATGCGGATGCCTCCCGGGCCGAAGCCGAAGGCCTCCGCCGGCGGCGGCGGAACGCCAGAGCAAGCTCCGCTCGAGGTCCCGGCCTCGTGGTTTTTCCGGGGGCGCTTGCCGCTCGAGAACCAGCGGGACATGGTGGCTAGGGTCGCTTTGGCTGGGGCGCGGCCGGGATGGATGGGCTGTACGGGCGGCGGGGTCCCTTTATAAAGGACCCGGGGAAGGTTGGCATGCCAACCGGCGGCCGGAACGTGGCGGCGGTTGCAGGCGGCAATGAATGCGGGGGGGGGAGCCGAGGCGTGGGCGGCGGTTGCAGCTGGCCACGCGCGCGTGGGGAAGTGGAGGGGGGCGGGAAGACGAGGCGGCCGTGGGCCCTTTGACCGTCCCTGTGGTCTTAATTTAAGGGACCGGGCGAACCCAGCCACTAGGCCGCTGGCGAGTGGCCCCTTTCAACCCCTGCGAACCGTTGACCGAATATAATAAAAGACGCGGCCCAGTGGGCCATTTTGACCAAAAATGTGGCCAGTGGGCTTAATTAAAGACGTGGGCCTGGACGCGGTTGGGGAAGGGGAGGCCGGTTGGGGATTGCGAGACAGGAGCCAAAAAAACGAAACAAAAAAAAACCTGCCGCGGCAGGAAAAAGTGGGCGGAATATTTTTTTGGTAAACAAGGTATCCATCCCGGTTCCTACAACGAACCGGGACGAACTCCCTGGCCGTCCCTGGCCCAGGTTCGCCACGTGGGTCATCCTTACCATCCCGGGTCCTGGCACAAGCGGGACCAATGGGGGAGGGCCAATTGTCCCGGCTAGCCCATCCCGGTTGCACAACCGGGA
The DNA here is from genome assembly GCA_028641055.1 of Alopecurus myosuroides. Lineage (NCBI taxonomy): Eukaryota > Viridiplantae > Streptophyta > Magnoliopsida > Poales > Poaceae > Alopecurus > Alopecurus myosuroides. The sequence goes on along the minus strand of CM054063.1, from coordinate 13,096,965 downwards.
CAACTGGCCCTTACGACCCGGGACAAAAGGCCCTGTTTCCACTAGTGGTAGTTCTCGTTCTTCTACTTCTATTCAAGAGTACTACCCGCTTAACTTGAAGTGAAACACATATCATTAATGGATGATTCTATTCAGAAGACACAAAAAAGGTAATGAACTTTCAAACAGATCACTAGAGTATCAACGTCCATATGGAACTATTCTCTCAATTCAAATAACAAGATATCTTCAGCGATCACTAACTACCATATGAATGGTTCACACATGGTAATTGAAGCACAATATACTCGTAGCAGCAATGTAACCATGTCCGCAGAACGCCACCAAGCAACATCTAGGTTCCACCATTGATGAGATTGCCAATCTAATCACACCAAGGAAAGAGCTACGCTTAGCCTCTGTAGCAACATGATGTCAACAACTGGTCGAGGAATCATATATGTAAACAAACTAAAAAGAAAAAAGAAGAAAAGAAAAAAAGTTCTCTGCCATAATGATCAATTAGTCGCATTAGCGAGACCCAAACCACCAATCTATCACATACGAATACATGAAACGTTCTCTAGAAGTAATCCATCTAAGAACATGAAAGTGCAAACAAGATTTTGTCGTGCAATCAAATATTGTTGGGTTTCACCCAAGATAAAATCTAAATTATCTAAATTTCTTCAACAAGGATTGCAACTACTAGCTAGAACCAATGAAGGGCATGCCTAGGGGTTTCACCCCGGACATCGTGAACCGGAACAACTAGTGCATGTTCCAATTTTACTTATTAGTGGGAAATTCCTAGTACCTTCCATACCTATTATATCGATAAAATTAAAATTTCTAGGGTCCACATATATAAGAAAAGAACTCACACAATGGGATGAAATAATACAAATAAAATAAAATAAATTGATGAATAGGCTATTTTCTACATGGGGAAGGGTTTCTATTTATAATGATGGGAGATGGTAGTGATATGATCTCACTAGTCCTCTTGTGGGTCACAAGCCAAGAATCCCCGTTGTTACAAGCATAGTATCCTTGATTAGGTCGTAATCTATGCCCTATTTACATATGGATTTAACTTTTATTATAAATGTAAATATTTTTTTAATGTTTGGACATATGAATCAAGATGGTATGCCACCTAGATTCCTATACATCACCAAATTTCATGTAATATAAAATCCTACTTTTGTCACTAAGAGAGAAAATGAGAGCCTTGTAAATAAAAGTTAGCATGTAAATTATGTTGTGGCGATCACAGTTATTATCATAGCATAAAATCATAAATTTTTTATCACGTAAATGAGTGCATTTGAAGTTCTAGTACCTATTCTTGTAGTTAAGATTGTCACCCACCAAACATGAAGTGAAACACATACCACCAACATACAATTTTATTAGAATAGATAATAATATACCAATAATGAACTTTAATACTGAACTAGAGAAATCCTACCTAAATCAATATCTAACTATTCTCGTGAGTGAAATAACCGGATGTCTCCAACCTAATATATTGATGGTGTTCAAGTAGTTATTGAAGAATAAGCTAGCTAGTTGCCACAAAAATATGCTAACAAATATAAGGATAACTAAATTCTTATTCCTTAGAATACAAAGTTCTCAGCTTGTCACATCTGGATGGTTTATTCAAATGATAATGATGTAACACATGTCCATCAGACGGAAGGAAACTATAATTTTATGTTCCCATTAGAAATAATGTAGATTAGGATTTTCAAAGTAATTTTGGATATGCGCAAGATATATCGTACTACCACACTAATGTGTGCCACTGAATTTGTCGGATGAGCTGCTTGTCCTGGCATATGAAAAATAAGATTGTGATGAGACATGGAAGCTTAGAAGCATAATTAAGTGTCTATTTCTACAATCATCAACATACAACACACACCACAAGGTAACACTACTAGGAAAACAGCCATAGGAGTGATGATAGCCGTGACGCACCAGCAATACGGCGCGTCACGCCTAATAGCCGTGGCGCACCACTGTTTGGTGCGTCGCGCCTATAGCCTTACCCGTGGCGCACCAAACGGAAGGCGTGTCGCGCCTATGTGTGGGGCCGGGGTGGCGAGCCTCCGAGGCATACCAGCGACGCACCGAGCCTTTGATGCGTCACGGCTATGTTGTATAGGGGCGGCGCACATGAGAGTGGTGCGCCACGGGTTAGATAAGCATGACGCACCGGGGCGTGGTGCGCCACGGCTATGGGGAGTACAGGTATAGGCTGTTCCCCTCTCTTCTCCTTCTCTCCCCACACGCGCCTCTCTTCTCCTTCCTCTCGTCGCCCGCCGCCGCCGCCACCTCCCATCGCTCGATCTCCCTCCCTCTCCAGCGCCCACCGCCACCTCCCATCGCCCACCTCCCATCGCCCTAGCCGCCCACCGCCCAACGCCGCCCATCTCGATCTGAGGAGGAGGAGCCGTCGATCCGGTTCGTCCACGACAATGAGGAGGAGGGGGGAGTCACGCTGCTGCCGTCCGGTTCGTCCTCGACGCCGGCCATCTTCTTCCCCTACTTCCCCAGGTAAGCCCCTCCTCCACCCCTCCGTACGCTCGATGCCGCCCATGTCCCCGTCACGAGGCTAGGTTTGATCACTTGTTTCCCCGACCATGACGAGGTCCTGTCGTGCAACAATGACTTGGTGAAACTAGTCCTCTCCCACCCAGCGGTGCGCCGCGTGGAGGAGCTCATGCTCGTTGCCAAAGAAGACCGCGGCTGGCTCCCTGCCGTCGCCCATGTGCCGTTCGACATGTGCGCCTTATGGATCGCTTCAATATCATCTCATTGTTTTGCCAGAATAGTAGTTATTGTGGTTCTGTTGATGTTCTTATTTTCATCTTATTTTTACCATTGTTGCTGCTGCAGTGCATGGTCGTTTGAATTGTTTGGCCTAGAGCATATTCAGCTGCCGAATTTTGCAGCATCTCATCTTATTTTTACCACTGATAGACCAATGGTTGCGTCAATTTTAGCTGATTGGTTTCTGATAAACTGTTTGTATTGTATCGTTGAGATTGACAAACTCCGATAATATACCGAATGTCACAAGTGATAAACTGTGTGTCGAGTGAAGGAAAGCTTTGCTCGGGGGGCTGTGCTAGTTGCAGCGACGAAGAACTGATCCCATGAAAGAACTTGAGAAGCACCCAGAAACCTTCTGTGGCTAGCTGGAGGAAGTGTACCCTCTTAACTTGATGTATCACTAATAAACTTTTTGTATTATGTCGTTGAGATTGACAAACTTGGATATCCTGAATGTCACGAGGATCTTTTTATTGATGTCGGGTCTTGGTTATAATTGGTGGCTATTATTTATTTCATCTACTGCATGTGTGCGTTTTGAAGTTTGGCAAATGAGTAGCTAGGGTGGCCGTTGCAATCACTGTTAAGGTGCAGAAATTTTAAATGTGCAAAATATTTCTGTCTCTGCTGATATGAGAATGAATTGTATGATCTACAATTGGTAGAGAATTTAGAATAATGTACCCAATTAATTCTTGCTGGATGCTTGGCGTGGCCCTGTGTTGCTGTGCTATCAATCATGTAGGCGTTGCAAAAGCATTGCTATGCATGCATCCCTCCAAAAGAATAAGAATGCCCTGGTCTTGTGTATATGTAAGGATGATTATGGTAGGAAAGCAATCCTTAATTACCTCGCAATCAATCACCCTTGCGCGCCCTAGAAAATTAAATGCGACAAAACATAATATGTTTCCCAACAGGCAATCACGGAAAGTATTATTCCTGCAAGGCCACAAGTCACGGTATTGTAATTTTTTCTTTCGAGGTGAGTTACGGGACATGATTGGTAGTAACTAATCACAGGGACGGAAGTTTAGGAATCACGGGAACTCCCATGCTATCAATCACGTAACAGCTAATTGGTGTATAGGGAAAACGGATTTTGACACACCAGAATTTTCTTTTAGAAATATGACAAGTTTGATTGGTCTTGTAATTTTAGCTATCACTAGTATCACCTGCTAAGTTTGATTGGTCTTGCATTCTGCACTGTCTTATCTACTTATTATTTTCTGTAAGGCATAGTTCACTGTGTTGGTTAGCAGATAGCTTGTCTCTTGTATCGCTCTAACCTCTATGTCTACTTTCTTAATTTAATAGAACATGGCTTGCAATATATGTCGGTCCCTATGTGCCCAAGGACAATTCACCGGGTCGTATTTTATGATTGAGCTGAAAGACGGTCACCTTGATTCTTTGGTAATTAACAAACGATTCTTTTTATGTTAACTTGCAACTTGTGTTCTTTCGTTTCACTATCCAGCTTAGATTGGTATGTTTCTTAACAAAAGATTCTTTTATATTTCTTTTTTAGATTGTACCATGCAATATTCGGGAAGAGTTCAACGAGTTAGTAGGCAATATCGTGGATTTCGATGTTCACGGGTCCACTTAGAAAATTCGAGTGAAGAAAGAAAGAAAGAAGACCTACTTCTACGGGGAACAATTGGTGTCTACCATCGCCACCCATAATTTAAGCGGAGGTGATCTTTTTCACTTCTGTATGGCAGGACCGCAACCTCGTATCGTACTGTATGTATATGAGCGAGATTGCGAGCGAGAATAGCGAGACCATAGAGGTGGATGGCGGGAGTGAGGAGGAAAGTGAGGAGGATTATATGGACGAGGAGAACCCATGGAAACATGTGGTGGTTGCTCAAAGAGCCAATCTTAGCGAGCTTGAGAAGGACCATGTCCTTTAGAAACTAGCTCAGATAGATAGTTACATCGGGGTCCCTTTCGTGCATCGCATCACCAACACTAATATCTCCAATGGACATGTCATGGTATGTTTCTTAACACTTTATTATTCCTATAGTTGCTTATGTTATAATGTGGCCGGTATTTGACATTGTGCTTTTATTCTTTCTTGGAATTGTGTGTTTTAGAAAATACCTATGGCGGTAGCGGACAGTGCTGGCATGGAGCAAGGTACCATTGGAGTACGCCGTGGAGAATCAGGAAATGTCACCGCAGTTCCGATCACCAGGGATAATGCTGATGGTCGTGTCATCCTCAACTCTCAAGCATGGAGGCAGTTCCATTCCGCAAGAGTTGGTATGGAGGCTGGCCGAGCTATTCTGATCACCATGAGGAATAGTGACATCCCCAACTTGGACATGATGATGGTCATCGACTATATCAGCGCCCGCTAGATAGATGAACTATGTGGTGATGATCGAGACTATGTAATATGGTTGTTTTCGAGACTAACTCCTGGATTTATTAGTAGTATATATGGTTGTTTTCGAGACTATGTAATATTTCTGCTATGAAAATTTATTATGTCATTTTGCTGTCAATTGCATACCTGTATTTGAGCTACTGATATTCTTCTGTATTTTGTCTACTGATATTCTTCTGTATTTGAGCTGTATATACCTGTATAAATACGGTACTGCTTATTTTAAAAAATACAACATAGTATAGCCGTGACGCACCAAAACGAGTATCCGTGACGCACCTGAGAGATTAGGCGTGATGCACCTAGCAGTAGCCGCGGCGCACCACGGTCGTGCGTCAGGGGTATAAATAGGCGCGGCGCACCAGCTAGGTGCGTCACGGCTAAACCCATAGGCGCGACGTGATAGCCGTGACGCGCCCAGGTGCGTCACGGATAAGAAATTTGGTGCGTCACGGGTAAGCTTTTCCCTAGTAGTGTAACGAAAAAACGTATCAGATTTCATGGAATACTGCTAACAACAACATGCATCAGATTGTGAAGGCCCCAGATTCAACATCTCAGTGCAAAACCATGGAATACTAACAAAAGTATGACATATTTATCTTTTGATGATTTGTATTGTGTAGATTTCTACTACTCGATAACCAAGGAAGATTTTTGAAGTTCTCTTATCAGCAGGAGAATCGGATTGATGTTTGAAGTTCTTTTGTTGGTAGAAATAATTTCGAGATTATAAATTTTTAGAGTCGATGAAGGAAGGAAATTAAGAACGGAAAATGCGCAATTACTCAATTTTCAGTAGATTGCTGAATTAATAATCACTTTCCGAACAAGAAGTTTCTGAAATAAATTTATGGGCATAGTTCGAGGAGCCAATGGCTTTTGGAAATCAGTTTGAACGGGGAGATGGATTGTTTTTTCTGCTCTCCGAGCTGGGCAACTGATTTTCCCCTTTTCCCGCTTGCGCTACTACTCTTCGTCGACCGCACCATTTCCTGGTGTGACTTCAGAATAGAACGGTCATAGTCAGATGACAGACTCGGCTCGGGTTGATGAAGAGTCTTCACCATTTTCCACCCTCGTTATACATCTTCTTCGGTCTCGGGGAAATCTGCCTTTTTCTGCTCCTTCCGATTCGATTTCCACGCCTCGTATTTGTCCCTTGCGATTTCCTGGGTTTGCTCAGGAGTATAGTCGTAAGGTAACTTGGGTAACTCCTTTGGTACCTTCGGGAGGGGTGACCGTTGACGTTTGGGTGATCTTTTACGTTTCGGCAGAAACTTAGTGGGCGGAGAAGGCTGACGCGGCGGCGTAGGCAACCGCGCTGGAGACGTGCACGGCGTAGGCGACCGCGCTGGAGACGGCATGCATGGCGGACATGACCGCGCTGGAGAATGGTGAGGAGTCGATGGCCTTGCCGTCTGATTTGGAAGCACAATGCATTCCTTTAGCCATAGAACGGTCAACTTCTTGGCTTCTCCGAGTTCAGTCAACTCTCCGCCTTCACCTTCAGGGAATTCAAGCTTCACCCGCTCGAATCCGTTGACAACTTCATCGACCCCAACAACAGCGTAGCCCCGTGGAACCGGAAGACTATGGTGAGTTGGTTTGTTGCCAATTGGTAAGACATAGCCGACCGCCGCCTTGATGGTTATATTGACGACCTTCACGTGGATCTCACAGGTTGTCATCTCCGTGATATCATCCACCGGGTGCATCATCGGCGGTGCATCATCACCAGGGAGCTGCGTGGACGCAACGCTGCTTTTCCGATGAGAATGTGCGGCGCCGGTAGCATATACTTCACCTTCTACCATGTGTGGTACGCCGGTAGGCACTAGCTGCTGGCTAAGTGTGTTAATTTGGTCATGCTGCTTCATTGCTACATCCTGTGTCCGCTTTATCTGTTCTTCAAGTTGACGCCTCCTGTTTTCCTGACTTTCTTCTTCAGCTGCCTCCGCGTCCTTTTTCCATTGACGCCTTCTATCGGGGTATTTCTTTTTGGTGTCGTCAAACCCAATACTCCACGGAGGATTGCCTTTTGTGGCTCGTGTACGCCCTACGTGTTCCTTACTCCCGAGGGCACGTGTGAGCTCGTCGTTCTCTCTATCTGGCACGAACCTCCCCTCTTTAACGTCCTTTATTGCGCTTCTCAGATCTTCTATGGGTAGAGGATTCTCTTTATACCTTAGGTTATAGATTTCTTTCCCTTCGGCGTCCAACTTGCCACAATTCCCATAGAACTATGACCTTGTCCGCTCGACCCACAAGAACGGCTCGGGAGTGATCCCCTTGTCAAGCAGGTCGTTCTCCCATTTCTCCCACTTGGGCATGGAACCCTTGTAGCCAGCTTGCCCCATAATATGGTGATATACCTTTTTGGAGCCATTTTCCTTATTTTTTATTGACCTTTCCGTTGCATTCTCTGACAGCTTGTACTGCACAAACTTTGCCCATAAGGGTTTTATTTTCTCACACCCTTGAGTGAAATCTGGAGTCTTGCCCTTCTTAACAAAGTCAAGGTTCAATCTTTACTTCCAGTTTTTGAATTGCTCGGCCATCTTTTTCAGAGTCCATGCCTTGACCTTTTCCTGTAACTCAATTTTCTTTTTTAGTAACATCGGATTCACCATCTACCTCCTCATTCTCATCCGCCTCATTCTTGTCCACCTCCGCCAAGGGTAAGGTGAAATTACACATTATCTTTTTGAAAAGATGATCTTTGGCTTTTTTTCTGACAAATGAAATTCCTTGTCTCCGCGGATCTTTTGGCTGATTCCACTCATGAACAGTGATTGGGATGTGATCCCTAACTAGAACTCTGCATTGCTTCACAAATTTTTGGGAAACATCATCGGGAAGCTCGGGTGCACCGTCTGCTGCGATCGTTTCGATCCTATATCTTTCTGTATCTTTCAACTTCTTTGTTGCGTCTCGTTTAGTCTTTTTTCCGGTTGATATGCTTGAACCGGATGGCTAAAAATATAAAGACTGTTAATACATGTATATAGACAACGAATGATTCATTAATTAACATATCTATATGCACCTCGGAGCTGGTGTTTGTAGTTTGTACGGCTCCACCGGAGCCGTCGGCTGCTCCCTTATCGGAGCCGTCGGCCTCTCCCTCACTGGAGTCGTTGGCTTCTCCCTCACCGGAGCCGTCAGCTTCTCCCTCAGCAGAGACGTATCCCCGGGTGAGCTCCGGATCTCCCTCACTGGATTTGTTCATCCACTAGTTCACATCGGTCTCTCCATCGGCCCCGCGGATTAAACCCTCGAGCAAGTTTTCCGCATCTTCGTATCTTGGCTCCATACTATATATTCTGAAAATACACAAAAAGAGTAACTATATGTTCCAAATCCATTTCATCAAAATTGCTTATAGATAATAACTAATGGTACTTATAGCTAAATAAGTTAGAAAAAAGAGTAACTACATGTTTCAGATCCTCATTTCAATTATAAGAGCAACATATTCATGAAATATTTAAACGTATCAATACACACCAAGAGTTACATAACTCGGGTTCATTTTATTTAATCCTAATACATCACGATCGAATAATATCACTTATACGTAGTCTAATGACATATCTCAAACTAATTAACTCCGACCGGGTCCTAAGCCGCGGGATGCTGAGTCACGGGTGCTATGCATCCATAGGTAAGGAACCCTCACGGGGTCATAACTCATGTGGTAAGAAACCATCCGAATAATCCAACAACCGCTGCTATACTCCCTATCGAGCAAGTACATGTAGCGACGGACGTGCTCGTCCTCCTCTCTGATACGCTGTTGTACCACCTCCTCAGGGGCCGACGCTCTTCGCACCGACCGTGGCCCACGCGATGGCCACAAAAGAATATCCGGATCGACCACGTCACCCAGATTTCTCGCTGTCAAATCTGCATCTCAACAAGTCCCTTGGGTGAACCCATAGGGTTTCAATTAGGAGAACCTGTGGTCGCTGGTGACAATCGTCGGCTAAAAAGGGGGCACGATTTACCAGGTTCGGGGCTCTCGTAGAGGTAAAACCCTTACTCCTGCTTCTGTCGATCTGTATTCACGAGTAGATCGGTTACAATGGGGGGTTGCTCAAGTCGAGAGTATGTTCTCGACCTCAAGGCTTTGGTGGTGCGATATTGCTTTCCCCCCTCCAGGTGGTTCTCCTGGCCTTATATAGGTGGCCAGGTCCCAAACCGTACCCGGGGGCGGGGGGATTCAAACCCTAACCTAAAGTCGGTTACAAGTGTCCTAACTTGACCCGCAAGGCCTTGCGGGTGGGCTTCAACTGGGCCTTCTAGAATAGTGTACGATATCTCTTCTTGGGCTTAGATCTTGGGCCTTGGACCGTGTATCCTTACCCGATAGGTCCAGGGTTCATCCCACTGGTAGAAATTAGGCCTTCAGTCCCGGTTCGCAAAGGCCATTAGTCCCGGCCGCGCAACCAGGACTAGGTATGCGCGACTAAAGTCCCCCCCCCCTATAGTCGCGGCACTTACGGACCGGGACTAAAGGCCCGTCCACGTGGGCGCCAGGAGTCCGTCGGGGCGGAGGACCTTTAGTCTCGGTTCTTGTGGCTAACCGGGACTGAAAACCTCTTGCGCAGGTTTAGGGTTTTAGGCCCCCTAAACCTGGTTTCTTTTTAATTTGTTTTGGTTTATTTCTTTTATATTTTATTTTGTGTTTTATTTTATTTTTGATGAAGTTTCAGTACATATATATATATATATATATATATATATATATATATATATATATGAAATTTCAAACAAGAAGAATTCAATAGGAATATATAATATATATTCAATATCGGGTGACCATATACAACTTCGAACAAGTTTCTACATACACAATTAAGATGGATGACCATACACAACTTCGAACAAGTTTCAATCTCGGAGATTCATATAATTTGCATCGTCGGAGGACGCATAGTGTTCTCCTGTACGACCGATGACATGACTAAGGAAAAATCCTGCTATTTCCCCTTGAATTGGTCGGAAGCGAGCTTCTGGACTAACCGCCCTCCGCAAGTTGTTGAGACTCTTCCGCGTGGTCTCCGGCTTCTTCCTCTCAGAGGTTTCTTTCTGTATGTTCTCACAAACATAGTAACCACATAGATTGGTCCCCGATAGCTGCTTATCCACACCACGAACCACATTTTTAAATTGTAGCTGATGTTTGAATTCATCGACAGTTTCTTGTGAGAACCGTCTCCAAACTCTACAGTGCAAATAAAATTAAATGAACAAGGGAGTTATTAGCTACTGCATATTAGGAAATGAACAAAAGAGACCGATCGATATAGAGCGCAAATGATTGAAAATAATTACCTTTGCATCATTTTTCTCATGTCGATCCAAAGCTTTGGATCTGAATCCATAGAGTCCATGATAAAAACTGTGGAGCTGTGAAGTTCAATTTTTAGCAGCATCCAGTGGAACCTGCGGACACGTTACATGCACAGTCATGCATAACTTATCGATTAGACATACCATGTATGGAGTAAACAAAAGAGAATGGGCACAAGAGAGAAACACTCACTCAAAATGGTAAGGAAATAGAATATGACTTTTGAGTTCATGCTTTCTAAGAAAATTGTACAAGTCTTTCTCCACGACTTTGGGGTGACGTTCTAACATAGTTCCATTAATGATTTGTGGGTCAATAAACCCAACATCATGGATGAGTCTTATTTTGCATTCCCAAATCTTCAATCTGCATAATAGCGTACGCAACAATATAGTTAGGACAATATATATATATATATATATATATATATATATATATATATATATAGTGTAGGCAATGAAGAACGAGATGAGGTAGAAATAAATCACTTACAGAACGTAGCAACTCAGGATAGATTTGTCGAGCTCGCGCAGATTGAACAGCTGGAACAATTCACTCATCTCAACTGCTACAGAGTACTTTTTGGTGTGATGCTCCTCTGTAACATCCACATACACAAATTCTCTGTCGGACCATGATATGAATTATTTGTACCAACGAAGCAGACTTTGATTAGTGGTGGTAGATTCTTTTCCTGCGTAGCCTCGACGAGAGGCCCTTTCTTCACATATTGTAATGCTACCTCACAAATTGGCGCATCGTCCAGGCCTAACAAGGCACGAAGAGACAAAATCATTTCGGACGCAGTTTTCATGGCAGTAGCTACAATCAATCCTATTGCTGCCGCAGCTGCTCTGACCTCGGGGTCCTGTTTCGGACCGGCTTTCACTATGAGCGGGGGGGATCGATTGTTTACTCTGCATCCCGAGTTGGTCAACTTATTTCCCGCTTTTTTCATTTTTTTCTTTCTCCTCCGTCAATGCTTGTGCTTGCCTACGAAGTTCACTATCATAGTCTTTAGGCAAATTCTTCTCGGCTTGGGACGGTGTCGACAAAAAACCCGTAGCCCACTTGTCTACCTGCGGAGTGTATACTTCCTTGGGCTTAGGCTCCTTTAGCGCCTTCTTATGGGCCTTACATTTCTCATAGTCAGCCTTCGCGGCCAATTTGGTTTCAGCATCACTCAGTTCCCAAGGCCTTGGGGGGATAGGCTCCAGTGATGGCTCCGGTTCCCGTGTGGTCTGAGGTACATAAGGCTCCGGGTTAATAGTCCAAGAGTGGGTTTCCTTGTTGTCCGCATGCTTCTGTTTCTTCGCCGGAGGAGCAATGGGGGGCGATGGCTGCTTATCCGCCAGAGGAGGAATGGGGGGCGACGGCTGCTTATCCGCCGGAGGAGGAATGGGGGGCGACGGCTGCTTACCCGTCGGAGGAGGAACGGGGGGTGACGCCTGCTTACCCGCCGGAGATTGTGGGTCCGGGGGACGGCGTCGAATGGCGTGAAGGAGGCGTAGGTGAGCCAGCACGACCACCACCACCACCACAACCTGCACCATCGGAGGGGGGGGGGTGGACTTGTTAGCCTTGGCGTCTCGCCTGGAAACAGTATGTACTTCTTTTTCGGGTGCTTGACATCTCCAAGTCTTCTCTCCTCTTCGGGTGTAGCTATGTCAATCTCCAGGTCCTCAAACACTTGTACTATGTCTTCCACCGTGACACGAGCATAGCCATATGGAATGGGGTTGTTGTGGTGGAGTGCTCCAGGTGTACAGGGTAAAGCACTGCCGGTAGCTACCTTCGTGGAAATTTTCCCCACGGGATAATGCAGATCACATTCTTTCATCTCCTTTACATCATCCACGGGGTAGTGAGGCTCCGGTGCACGACTCTCGATCATCGGTGCATTAGCACCTGCAGGCGGGGCCTCCGTGGAAGCCACGCTGCTTCTCCGCTGATGCTGGCTTCCGAGATCCGCTGCATGATCTTCATGCGGCCCTGGAGCCGCCGGTGTTTCTTTCACAAGTATTCCATGCACGGTCTGCTTCAACTCACTAACTTCCGATGCAAGTTTCGACAGAAGATCTGCAGCCCGGTCCGTATTTCTCTTACGGCTTTTGTAACAGTACGGGTCATTCTCCTGGGAAAACCCTACTCTCCACGGCAATCTGCCTTTGCCTCATATATGTCCTCCGTGTTCAGGATTCCCGAGGGCATGGGTCATTGCGTCTTTCTCTCTGTTGAACGTGATCAAGCCCTGTTGAGCTCTGGTCATTGCGTCAACAAGGGCTTTTGTGGGAGCAAACGTTTTCTACCGATGAACACACGCCCCTGTCTCCGGGTCTAGCGATCCCCCATGCCCGTACCACCACATTTTGGCTCTTTCGTCCCATCCCTCTGTACCTAGACGGATTCCTCGCGTTGTCAGGCCGTCCTCCATCGCCTGCCACTTAGGCGCCGAAACGCGGTATCCTCCTGGCCCCATAATATGATGGTACTGTTTCTTATCCGCATTAGCCTTATTTTTTTTCGACATTTCCTTGAAATGCTCCGATTTCTTCTCCGTCACAAATTCTGGCCAATCAGCTCTCAGTTTCTCATATTGTCCAGTGAAAATCTGAGTATTTCCCTTGTTGACATATTCACGGAACAATTTTTTCTTGAAGTTCCGGAATGCTTCGGCCATCTTCTGAAGATCGAACTCTTTGATTAGCCTCCTCCTTTGACGTCCACCCGGAGCATCGTTACCGAATTCATCTTTTTTGTTGTATTCCGGAGGTAGAATGAAATGTACCATAAGCTTTCTCCACAGTTCCCTTTTCGTTCTCTTGTCGACATAACTGAAACCAAGACGTGCTTTCTTTGGCTCCTTCCATTCCTGGACGGTGATCGGGACGTTGTCTCTAACAATGACTCCACATTGGTTGATAAACTTTGTGCTGTGCTGTAGGGGCTTGCCGGTTTCACCGACTGATTCGATGGTATATGTTTCTCCTTCTTCCATCGCCCTGGATTTGACACGCTTTGTCGTACTCGATCCGGCCGAGGGCTAAAATAAGAAAGAGAGTCGCGCGCGTTAGTGCATATGTATTCACATTTCAGTAAGTTTGTATCACGAGAGGCTCAATGTATATATATATATATACCTCGCCGGAGGTGGTTGGTCTTTGCAATTGGAGATCGTCGTATGTCGACGGTTGACCTCCGTCATCAATGTCCATTCCTTCACCTCCTTGATCATCAACAATTTCCGTTCCTTCACCTCCTTGATCATCGACAATGTCCGTTCCTTCACCTTCTTGATCATCAAGGTTCAGATAAGCCGAGACTGCATCATCTTGTTCGGCTATCATGCTGTATATAAAACCTTCAGCCTCCCGATCCGTAAGCGGCAAGGCTCTATTGTCCGCCATATGTCAATCCTGCATACATGCATGTAGTAAAAATTAATTAAGTATGTAGGAGACTTAGCAAATATTGTCGTAGAAGGAGGGAAAATAGATTGCTAGGGTTTTGGGTGGAAGAACGATGACCACTTGAGGGGGAAAACCATACTTTAGAGGTGTGTCCAAGATTAGTTGCTCAAATGACTTGGAGAACCCCATAAGTAGGTTGCATTTGCTTTCCTAGTCATTTTGGTATATTACACTTAATATTCTGAATTTATTGAATTAAAACTTATTTTCATTATTTTAATGAATTTAATTCAAATTCATATATGGTCTCATTTTGAACTTTGTCAAACATGATTGAAAATGATATAAACAGATAGCTTACTTTTTTTGTGAACATTTTGCTTATTTTTCCATAATTTTTGGAAATATAAATTAAAATTATTTAATTTAGAAGATTTAATTATGTTCTATAATTCCATATACGTGTCACGATGACGTCATTAAAAAAAACTAGCGAACACGTGGCCAGGTGACTTCATGATGACGTCCCCCTGGCGTCACACGGTGGCCGGCGGTGGCAGTTCCGGCCACGAGGGAGGGAACGGAGATGGGGAGGAGGCCACGGTCACTGTGGTGCTCGCCGGCGGCGAATCTGGCCGCGGGAGCGAGCGAGAGGGCGGCGGTTCATGGTCGCCGTTCGAGGGCGGCGCGTTCGCGCGCGGTTCGTGGTCGCCGTTCGAGGGCGCGTTGGTTCGAGGGCGGCGCGAGGCCCGCGGGGAACCTACCGGAGACGGCGACGGGGCGGGGGCGGAGCAGGGTGGAGGCGGTGGAGAGAAGGGCGCGGCGACGGCGACGGCGCGGTCTTCTCGCAGAGTCTCTGCGCGGGCGACGGCGACGGAATCGGGGAAGAAGACGAGCAGGGCGCCGGCGCGAGGAAGACGAGGGTTCGGGACTTAGAAATTTTTGGGGCAGGAAGACATCGCGAATATATAGGGCCAGCCTTTAGTACCGGTTGGGGACACCAACCGCGACTATAGGTCCCCCCGGGTACCCTCCGCGGGCCATTAGTCCCGGTTGGTGTCTCCAACCGGGACTAAAGGGGTATTTTTTCGCGGCGTTTTCGTTCCCGCGCGGAAAGAGCCTTTAGTCCCGGTTCGTGACACGAACCGCGACTAAAGGTGGTTTTTCAAATACTTTTCCTTTTTCCAATCTTAAAATCTTAAAAATACAAATAATATATCAGAAAATTCAGAAAAATAAAACTAATTGTTTTTAAAATCTTAAAAATACAAATAATATATCAGAAAATTCAGAAAAATAAAAATACTTCATTTTAAAATCTTAAAATTACAAATAATATATCAGAAATTTTAGAAAAATGAAACTAATTCATTTGAAAATCTTACAAATACAAATAATATATCAGAAAATTCAGAAAAATAAAACTACTTCATTTTAAAATCTTAAAAATACAAATAATATATGGCAAGACACTGTGGATCTGACAGACCCGCGAGTATTACCGAAACAAACCGGGGGAGGAGAGCGCCGACGAGGAGCTCTGGCAGACCCGCGCGGCTCAGCGGGCGGAGCGCCGCCTCGAACACCACCTCGCGTTAGATGCCGCTCGGGAGGCGAGGACGAAGGCGCTGCAAGAGCTTCGTCGGGCCGACCACGCCGGTGAAGTCTGGGCCTCCGACGATCCGAGGTGGGGGCCTATCTCGGACATACCATCATGCACCTCCGACGACGACGAGGAGGTCACCGACGAGTTCGACGACGATGATGACCCGGAGGAGGTCACCGACGAGTTCCGCGACGACGACGACGAGGAGTAGTGTTTGTCTGTTTTCTCTTTTTAATAAAAGAATTTGTATTACGGCGACACTGCGATGTGCTAGCGCGTCTGTTTTCTGTTTTTAATAATTTTTTTGAAATTAGATATTTTATTTCACAAGGTTTGAGACATTTAAGTAACCTTCTGTTTTCCATGTTTTCCACTCGTTTTCTCAAATATTTTGCAAAGGAGTTAGTCTTGAACACATCAAAGATAATATAATTCACATGATCCATTCATCAAAGTTTGGTACAATAAATTATTACACATCAATTCTTCCCTTGTGTCCCCGCTTTCTTACGATTTGGCCGTATCCCTGGAGCATCCTCATCATTTAACTTAATGCTTGGGTCAGTGTTCACTTTGAAGGGCGAAATTTCACCAAACATATTATAATCTTCTGACATGTCTGTCTTGTCCTCCACTCCCACGATGTTTCTTTTCCCTGAAAGAACAATGTGGCGCTTTGGATCATCGCATGATGTACTGATCGTTTTCTTATCTTTCCGTTTCCTCGGTTTGCTACTCATGTCCTTCAAATAGAAAACCTGAGCGACATCTTTGGCTAGGACGAATGGTTCGTCAAGGTAACCAAGATTGTTGAAATCCGCCATTGTCATTCCGTATTGCTCGGCCACCTTTACCCCACCTCCTGTTAGCTTGAACCATTTGCACCGGAACAAAGGACCTTAAAGGAGGGTCCATAGTCAAGTTCCCATATCTCCTCTATGTAACCATAATATGTGACCTTTTGCCCAATCTCGGTTGCTGCATCAAAGCGGACACCACTGTTTTGGTTGGTGCTCTTTTTATCTTGGGAGATCGTGTAAAATGTATTCCCATTAATCTCGTACCCTTGGAAAGTCGTTATAGTCGAAGATGGTGTCTTGGTCAACATGTACAGCTTATCTCCAACATCATTGTCATTCATTAAATGTTTTCGCAACCAACTGCCGAAAGTCTCCATTTGGGCCTTTCTAATCCATGATTCAGACTTCCCCGGGTTGTCCGAGCGTAAAATATTCTTGTGTTGCTCGAAGTACGGAGCCACCACGCTCGAATTTTGCAGAACTGTGTGGTGTGCTTCAGTCATAGAATGACCGTCCATACATATCGTTGATTTCCTTCCGATCGTGCCTTTTCCATTTAGTCTTCCCTCGTGCCGCGATTGAGGAATACCAAACGGCTTAAGGTCAGGAACATAGTCAATACATAACTCAATTACCTCCTCATTTCCATAGCCCTTTAAGATGCTTCCTTCTGGCCTAGCACGGTTACGAACATATTTCTTTAATACTCCCATAAACCTCTCAAAGGGGAACATATTGTGTAGAAATACAGGACCGAGAATGGAAATCTCTTCAACTAGGTGGACCAGGAGGTGCGTCATAATATTGAAGAAGGATGGTGGAAACACCAACTCGAAACTGACAAGACATTGGAACACATCATTCTGTAACCGTGGTTGATCTTCTGGACTGATTACCTTCTGAGAGATTGCATTGAGGAATGCACATAGCTTCACAATGGATACTCGAACATTTTCCGGTAGGAGCCCCCTCAAAGCAATCGGAAGCAATTGCGTCATAATCACGTGGCAGTCGTGAGACTTCATGGTTTGGAACTTTTTGTCCGCCATGTTTATTATTCCCTTTATATTCTACGAGAAGCCAGACGGGACCTTCATACTGCTCAGGCATTCAAAAAAATGACCTTCTCTTCTTTGGTAAGAGCTTAGCTGGCACGACCTTGAAACCGTTCCGGATGCCGGTCATCTGGGTCTTTCAAAAGTTGCTGGTCCTGCCGTGCTTCCTTTGTATCATTTGTCTTCCCATACACGCCCAATAAGCTTAGCAGGTTCACGCAAATATTCTTCATAACATGCATCACGTCGATTGCAGAGCGGACATCTAGGACTTTCCAATACTGTAGCTCCCAAAATATCGATTTCTTTTTCCACATGGTTACGCTCCCGTCAACTCCCAGCGGAACTGATTGTCCACCAGGACCCTTACCAAAGATGACTTTGAAATCCTTGACCATATCAAATATCTCAGCTCCAGTACGTTCCGCAGGCTTCGGCCGGTGATCTTCCTTGCCGTTGAAATGCTTGCCTTTCTTTCTTACGTTATGATTTCGGGGAAGAAATCGACGATGACCCAGGTACACGTTCTTCCTACAATTATCCAAAAATACACTTTCAGTCTGATGTAAGCAGTGCGTGCATGCTTTGTATCCCTTATTTGACTGTCCCGAAAGGTTACTGAGAGCAGGCCAATCGTTGATGGTTACAAAAAGCAACGCTCGTAGGTCAAATTCCTCTTCTTTGTGCTCATCCCACATAGGTACACCAGGTCTGCCCCACAACTGTAAAAGTTCATCAACTAATGGCCTTAGGTACACATCGATGTCGTTCCCGGGTTGCTTCGGACCTTGGATGAGCACTGGCATCATAATGAACTTCCGCTTCATGCACAACCAAGGAGGAAGGTTGTAGATGCATAGAGTCACGGGCCAGGTGCTATGGATGGAGCTCTGCTCGCCAAAAGGATTCATGCCATCAGTACTTTGACCAAATCTTATGTTCCTTGCGTCAGCTGCAAAATCTTTGAACTCTCTGTCGATCTTTCTCCATTGCGTTCCATCAGCGAGGTGTCTCAACTCCCCGTCGGACTTACGGTCATCTTTGTACCATCGCAACAACTTGGCATGCTCTTTGTTCCTGAACAGGCGTTTCAACCGAGGTATTATAGGAGCATACCACATCACCTTGGCGGGAACTCTCTTCCTGGGTTTCTCGCCCTCAACATCGTCACCAGGGTCATCGCCTCTGATCTTATAACGCAATGCAGTGCATATAGGGCATTCATTCAAATTATCGTATGCACCGCGGTAGAGGATGCAGTCGTTAATGCATGCATGTATCTTCAGAACATCTAAACCTAGAGGGCAGACAACCTTCTTTGCTTCGTACGTATTGGCAGGAAACTCGTTATTCTTCGGAAACATATTCTTCAACATTTTCAGCAAATTTTCAAATGATGAGTCAGTTACACCTTCTCGTGCCTTCCATTTCAGCAAATCCAGTGTGCAACCTTGCTTTTTCAGACTATTGTCGCATCCTGGGTACAGCGACTTCGTGTGATCCTCTTACATGCGATCCAAATTCTCCCTCTCCTTGTCAGTTTCGCAGCGTCTCCGTGCATCAGCAATGGTCAGACCAAGATCATCAGCGAGCTCATCATGTGCCTCTTCTTCATCTTCACCAAACCCTTCCCCACCTTCAGCATCATCCTCCATGAAAGTATCACCAAAAGCCTCATGATAGTTGAAATCGATATCATCCTCTTCTTCATCTTCTTCCATTCTAACACCTCTTTCTCCATGCTTGGTCCAACAATTATACCTTGGCATGAAACCGTGCCGAAGCAGGTGCATGTGAACGACTTTTGAGGAGGAGTGACCCTTCTGATTCTTACATTCAGCACATGGACAGATAATAAAACCTCGCTGCTTGTTCGCATTTGCCACTACGAGGAAATCTTTCAAACCCGTAGTGAACTCGCCGGAGAGTCGGTTACCGTATAACCATTGCCGATTCATCTGCATTATTATTATATAAAGTATATAGTTAACCATCATGCATTTGTTAAACTAACTAGTTAGAAATAATACAAATCATGAAAGCTTCAAGTTGCTAACCGCGATCGCAGAGGTAAAATAAATTAAAAAGCTCAAGTGTGGCTCGGACACTTCATATCATGTGTGTTTCATGCTCTCGGGCATTTCATCGAACACCTTGTGTGCATAGTAGGAACCAAAATCAAACCCACCACCCCTTGTGAATATTGTGAGTAGAAGTGACACCAAATGTGGCAAAGTGCAGCGAGCTGAGTCCTATATAGGGATGGGATTTTAGTCCCGGTTGGCCTGGACAACCGCGACTAAAGGCCTTCGGGCCAGCCTGAGGACCTATTAGTCCCGGTTGGCCTGGCCAACCGGGACTAAAGCCTCTCTCGACCGCCAGCTGTGGACCGAGCGCGTTGGGCCCAGACTGTTGGTCGCGGGTCGATTATTTTGGTGAATAATGGGGGCGTATGGAAGGCCTATTTTCCACCAGTGTCCCTTCTTCAGTAGCCCCCGAGCGTTAACTAGATTGAGATTTTCTTGTCGGGTTGACGCTCAAAGTCTTGCCCTGAATTTCTTCGGCAGATTGCGTCAAACGTTTTCCGTTTGGAGGGCGTGTACCCTGTGTGATGAGATTTTATACCCGAGTATCGAGTGATGAAAGTGCCTGTATTTTTGGCTGTTTCTGGCGGAAGGATATGACTCAGTGGCTTGGCTCTCCCGAAAGCTCAGGGCCAATTAATTGCATCTAGGGAAAAAACAGTTCTGACCTACATAGATTCGAGACCTCCGACTCCAATCCGATGAGGTGATCATTGCGACTGGGTCGTAGAGGTCTTATTGAGTCGAATTTAACCTATAGGGGTACCCGGCGCGTCCACTAGGATTTTTCTTCGTGTTGTTGACACGAAAATTTACCGGAGGACGCATCTTGAGTGTGATTCCAGGCCCTCAAGAGAGATCTTTTGTGGCTTACCTTCGTATTCGAAAGAATACGGCATCTGGATGTGCCTAGTCGGTCGAACGATCCAGGGAAGTGATGTGTGTGCATCGTGTAACCGAGTGGCAGGAACTACGCACTCGCAAGTTTTGTCTAGAGATATTTCGTGTGAAAATGTCTCCCTTGTTTTTTATGCACAAAGTTTTTTGTGTTTTGTAGTCTTCTATCCATACGAAAGAGTTTTCGTGTCTGGAAACCTTGTCATGCCCATTCGAAAGAAAATTTCGTGTCTGAGGCTTTTAAGCGAAAGAGTTTTCGCGCTTTGATATGCCCATACGAAGCAAATTTCGTGTCTGGGATCCTACCCGAGAGACTTCTCGGGTATGATGAGGTGCACAATAACGTCATTGCGCACTTTGTTCGTTCTGACTCCTCCCGCTGGGACGTGACGAAGTGAGAACAGATGTGTTGGCCCATCTTGTCAGCTTTTGACCGGAAACGAGGCGTCCTTTCCGGTTTTTCCGCGAGCCGCGCACAGTAATTGCGCACGATCTGCTGTTAAGATCGTGGCACGAACCAGCTTTCACCGCCTCCTCGTTTCTGCTTCACACGTGGCAGCCGCGATGGGTGCCACGTTGCTCAATGAACGGCTGAGATCAAGTGGCCCCGTGTATATATATTGTCCTTAGTTGAAAAGTGAAAACTCTCGTCCATTTGCTTTCACGCCTTCTTCTTCCTCGCGCCCATATTCTCCTCTGCAAACACGCACAAGCTCCCATGGCTGGAGGAAAGAAACGCAGCGCCGCCGCCTCGGCTTCGAAGGCGCCCGAAGATGCTCCCACGCCACCCGCCCCACGGTCAGGCGATTGGCGTTCCGCCAACACGACGAACAAGAGCATCAAGGAGATGCAGAGGGAGGGGTTGCTGCCCCCCGAGACCGAGAAGCGCGTTCGCCTCGGAAAAAAGAAGAGGTACCAAACCCTCACACGAATGAGCGTGTGATCTTTGCGGATCACGTCTCGCGCGGGATCTCGCTCCCCCTCTATCCCTTTCTTCATGGACTTCTGTATGTCTATGGCATACAGCTCCATGACTTGCCTCCAAATGCGGTGCAGCACATCTCGTACTTCATCGCACTTTGCCAGTGCTTCCTGGGCATCCTCCCGCACTGGGGCCTTTGGAAAGCCCTAATCAAAGTGCGGGCCTTCCGCGAGAAATCACGAGTAGATACCGAGCTTGGAGAGACGCTGCGCATTGGCGGCTTTGGAATCCAGGCGAAGTTGGATAGCTCTTACTTCGAGATGCACTTCATCGACTCCGCGCAATGGTGGAGGAGGAAGTGGTTCTACATCGTCGATAACAGCGCGGGTGGAGCTCATGAATTCCACCCGTTCGCTGTCTTGAAGCGGCGGAAGTCCTGGGCGCACAGGCTCTCAGTCGAAGAGAGTCGAGTAATCGCCCCGCTACTCGCCAAGGTAGTAGCTCTTCGCGACCAGACCGTAGGGATCGCGCTGAACGGCCTGCATCTGGCGAGAGTCTTCCTCAAGCGCAGGATCCAACCTCTCTAGGAGAGGCCTTCGACCATGTGGGAGTACCAGGGTAGTGAAGACCCCAGCCGCGTGAGCCGAGAAGAACTCTCGAATGCTTAGTTCGAGAAGAAAATCGCGGCCATTACCAAGCTGAAGGTGGCCGAGTATTTTGCCATCTGTCCCATCTCAGCATTCGAAGCGTCAAGGCCTCCTCCATCTGATGTAAGTTCTCTTCTTCTCTGTTTTAAACTTTTTGTCATTCGAGAGTTTGTTGATTGAGTTCTCTCCTTTCTTTTTCCTTCTTGTTCTCTTTCTGTAGAGTTTGGGGGTTGCAACTTGCTACCCGCCAATTTCCGCTGAAGATGCCTCGGACTTGCTGACGAGCAACCTGGATGTTCCCCTTGACACCAGCGTCGCCGAGGCCGACTCAAGCTCTGAGCATGGTTCTTCGGATGACGTGGACGAGTCGGGTAGCGACCTCCATCATCGCAAGCGTCGCAGGGAGGGGGACGATGAAGCTACGTCCAAAGATAATTCTTTGGGCGGAGGATCTGAAAAGGCAGTCGAGCCTCTCATCGTAACTCCTTTGAACATGCTTCCCCCTTCCGCTCCCAAGTCGAGGATCCCCACCACTTGGAACGCGGATATGCTGGATGACGACAACGACGATGAGTGAGTTCTTTCTTTCCAACCATTTTCTAGTCGAAATTTCTTCTCGCTCTTCCTTATGTTGTTGCTTTTTCATGACAAGCTTCAATCCATCAGCCCTGGCCAGTTTGCTCCCTCCGTCCCTTCCGCGAAGAAAAGGGAAGCTACTGCGGGAGAAACTCCAATTGCTACGGCTGTCCAGAATTCTCCGAGCCTAGTTCCAGCAACTGCGGCTACGGATTACAAGTTGCCTAGCTTTGCGGGTGGAGCCTCAGCTTCGAAAGAAGTGTCGGGTAGCTCGGCTGACCCTTTCCGCAACGCCCAAGGCCAGGTAAGCCTTGCCATCTTTCTTGCATTTTTCACTTTGTTTACTTTATCGGGTGCGCGACAGTGCTCCCGATGGGAGTAGCCCCCGAGGCTATGGTCAATCGCTTGTGATTGGCTACAGACTCAATATTTAAGCTTCTTTCTCTTCTTGATTTTTATCGGGTGCACGGCAGTGCTCCCTATGGGAGTAGCCCCCAAGGCTATACTCGACTGTTTGCAGTCGTGAATAGGCTCAATTTCTTTCCTTTTTGTTTTTCTGACTTGACCTCCGTCTTGTGTTTTTGCCGTCCCTTATTGATTATCTCGCAGCCATTGGTCGCCACGTACTTTCGGCTAAGGCCGATTGCATATCCCTTAGGGTGGATCGTGATCGAATCGTCGCGGATGGCCAAGCTCTCCAAGGTAAATTGATTTGTTCCCTTTTTTCTCATTCCTTTTGATCGTAGAAATTTCCTTAGGCTAAAGTTCACTGCTGTGTAGCTCAAGTTGATCTCCTGAAGGCCGAGAAAACTAAGGCTGTCACTCGGGTCAAAACCCTTGAAGCCGAGCTAGAGGCTGCTCGAAAGGAACTTGAATCCTCTCGCAAAAGTCGACTGACTTTGAGGGGAAGCTTGCTGAGGCCCAGGACGTGTTGAAGAAACTGGAGGAGGCTGGTGCCAAACAGGACAATGATCTTGTTGGCTTCATTCGCCCTCTGGCTCAGAAATTCGCGGGTAAGTCGCGCTCAATTTCCGCCGTGTTGTGGTAAATTGAATGTCTTAGAAATTTATGACACATTTTTGCAGAGATCATTGGCGTTGCGCTGGAGTTGCTTGGGGTTCAGCATGTGGACCTACTGACGGATTCTTGCGCCCAGCTTCAGAGACACGCGAGTGGGATCTGCTACCTCGTTGGCGAAGCCACTCGAGTGTTGACGTAGTTCCAGGAGCGTGTTCTGGTGGATGCCACGGTTCCGTCCACGCTGGATGGTCTTCTGAAGGTTTTCCTGGAGGATGATCTTCTTCAGGCTTACTCAGTTACCCAGTCTGAGTGCGGGGCGAAGACTACCATCCAGTTTGCATTGGCGCATGGAGTCGCAGGCCTGGATGAGGCGTACTAGAGCCTTCTCTTCGATGCTACCACAGGCAAAAAGGTAGCGCTTCGTCCCTTCGGCGATCCGGCTGAAGCCCTCGCCAGGAAGCTATCTGAATTGATTGCTCGTGCTAGTCGCAAGGGGCAGCCTGTCGCGAGTGGCAGCACCTCCATAGTTCAATAGGATAGACTGCTTTCAATTTGCTCTCTCAATGTAATGAACCGTGGGATGTATTCCCGTATGTTACCTTTAATCGAAGTGGAAGGGGTTGTGGCGGGTGGAAACCTTGGTTGCCTCCTCCTGGGAGATACGGGTAGCCTTGGTTGACTGCTGCTCTGTTTTTCTTCAAGAAGGCCTCGTGTATGTCGATGAATTTTCGACAATCATTCAGAAGGTGTGTTGCCTTAATTTTGCCTGTGCGCTTATCTGTAAATAGATGTAGCGTGCAGTATCCATCGAGGTCCTCCTCGGGAGTTTTGTCCTCTGTTTTCGGCTTCCATTCACGACTTCCACGGCGTCCACTATCGCGATTTCGCGTGAATTTTGCTGCCACTAGTTCTTCTGGATCGTCATCATCATAATATTTCCTCCTTTTCTTTCGTCCATGACGGTCGTCCTCGGGTGCTGGTGAGGATGCCTTCTCGTTGCGCACTAAGTCTTCTCCGTTGGTCTATCTGTCGGCTATAACCATTAGCTTTCCAATAGTTTTGGGCGTGACTCGTCCCAGTTCCTCTCTGAAAGCAGTTCGTCGAGCGCCCTTCACGAAAGCTTCGACTGCTACTTCCTCATATATGTTTCCCGTTGTGTTCCTAAGTGTGGTCCATCGCTGAATATATTCGCGAGTAGATTAGTCACTCTTTTGCTTGCAGGCTCGCAGTTTTTCGATAGTCGCTGGTCTTTTATATGTTGCCTGGAAGTTCTTGCAGAAGTCAAAGTGTAGATCGTCCCATGACCCATAGAAAGCCTTTGGTCTTGCCTCGAGCCAGCTGCGTGCTGCTCCTACTAGGTGCAAGTTGAGGTACTGCATAGCTGTGTTTTTGTTCCCACGTTGACATTTTACTGTCGTGAGGTAATCTGACGGCCAGGATGAAGGTTCGAGTGAACCGTCGTATTTCGTTACTTCCGTACTAAGCTTGAACCATTTGGGTAGACGCGTCTCGCGGATGCTGCGAGCAAAGCACAGTGCGCCGCAGGTCTCGTCATTGGAAGAGGTGGATGGGGAACGTGCGCGGTTCCTTTCCCCTCGTGCTTTCTCCACCTTATTTTGTGTGATGTCTGACCGCGCGTTGTATCCTGGCTGATCTCGGTCGGTTTCCTTCCCTGGCTCCTTGCTGCGATGTCCCGAGCGACTGCTTTGGTGTCTCGAGCTGCGATCTCGATCCCTTGGGCTGCCATCGCTGCTACTCGGACTATCGCCGTGTCGTCGGTCTTCTTTTCCTCGGGCGCAACGAGGTGATTTTTCCTTTCTGGGCAATGTGCTCCTATGTCTGCGGGGTGTTTCCTTATCTTTTTGTTCTGCTGCCTTTTTGCGATCGTAGGAGGCGAGTCTTGCGGGTGCCATGCCTAATGCTTTCTGGACCTGCCTTTATTGTTCCGCTCGGGGGTCGTTCTCCCCTGGTTCATTTGTCTGCATGTAGGTGGCTGCATCCTGTACCGCAGCGGCGGGAGTTTGCGGATAGACGTTTCCATCCTCGTCGACTCTCATAAGGGAAGCTTTGAGTGAGTTGCTGATTCCAGTCAGGGACTCACCATCCATGGTCGCGGTTCTTGAGACGTATTCTTTCCTTGCGGGGCGATTCCCGACAGAAGGTGTTTTGGATAGTGCGGCTCGGCCCTGGCTTGACTCGTCCGCTAATCTCTTCCGCTCCGCTAGAATGTCTATGCGGGCTTCCTTGATTAAAGTGGCCGCTCTCACTAGATGATAGTGGTAGGCGGTCATATCTTCGTGAGGAGCTCCGACTTCCAGTGGTTTTCTTGTGTGGATGGCCTCCTTTGGTCGCTCCCAAGCGGCTCGCGAGATGCCGATGGTAGTTGGTTCCCTTGCGTTGTTCTCAGTTTATTCGGGTGGATCTCCTGATCCTGCCATGAAGACCTGAGCCAGATATGGCTCGCGGGTCCTAGGCGTAGTTTGGAAGGTTTTCCTGACCCGAGAAGGTTCCTCTGTGGAGAGGGTATGGAAGTTGCTGGTTTTAAGGCGGATGGATTCGCCTCTTTTTGCCAAGTCGTGATCCGCGTGGCAGGGTCGCGAATCGACAGCTCCTGGGATAGAGATCGACCCAGATCCCGATCCTTCGAGATTGGTTTTCTCGGGGAAGTGAATAATTCCTTCCTTGTTGGCATAGAACTGGAAGCTCCCGAACGTCAGGGTGATACTCTTCTCCAAATCGCTAAATACCGGGCATGATTCCGGCGAGTGAGGGGCGATGATGACCGATCCGATTCGGATTGGATTGGTTGGAGTCGAAGTCGCGGGGTTCCAGCGTGAGTTGGTTGTCGATGAGGCCGAAGATGCCGGATATCCAGCGCCCTCCGTTCCCACAGACGGCGCCAATTGTTGAATCTGCAGCTCAACAAGTCCCTCGGGTGAACCCATAGGGTTTCGATTAGGAGAACGTGTGGGCGTTGGTGACAATCGTCGGCTAAACAGGGGGCACGATTTACTCAGATTCGGGGCCCTCGTAGAGGTAAAACCCTTACTCCTGCTTCTGTCGATCTGTATTCACGAGTAGATCGGTTACAATGGGGGGTTGCTCAAGTCGAGAGTATGGTCTCGATCTCAAGGCTTTGGTGGTGCGATATTGCTTGTACCCCTCCTGCTGGTTCTCCTAGCCTTATATAGGTGGCCAAGTCCCAAACCGTACCCGGGGGGGGGGGGACTCAAACCCTAACCTAAAGTCGGTTACAAGTTTCCTAACTTGACCCGCAAGGCCTTGCGGGTGGGCTTCAACGGGGCCTTCTAGAATAGTGTATGTCATCTCTTCTTGGGCTTAGATGTTGGGCCTTGGACCGGGTATCCTTACCCGATAGGTCCAGAGTTCATCCCTTCGTCAGACGTCGACGACCAAATTCGCATAGGATTAGCCTTTTATCAGGGGGTACAACAAGGCAAAGAGCCAGGACCCGCTGAAAAGGCCGCACTTAGGCCGTATCACCGGCGGCAGACTAAATATGAAGCACGCCAACTATGGCTTGGCTGATCCCAACACTAAGGAGTCGCGGGAGGCAAAGAAGAGCCAGTCGAACGAGGAGGCGGAGTTGCTGAAGAAGAAGGAGGCCGACTTGGAAGGAAACATGGAGAAGCGGATTGTGCAAAAGGTCGGGGAAAAGATTAATGAGCTCATACCCGCCATATTTGAAAAACTCTGTGGCTACATCGCCGGGGGCGCACAGGGGCCGATGCCTACGATCAACATAGGCGCCGGAGGTGGACCGTCGATGTTGGTCATGCCCGGCGCGGTCGCCGCCGGTGGTCCATCGACATTGGCCGTGCCTGGCGCGCCCTCCCCCGCCGCGCCCAACGCGCCTGCTCCCGATGGACCATCGACCGTGTCCGGCGCGGCCGGTGGTCCGTCGATGTTATCGTTGCTCGACGAGCCCATCACCTGTGGTCCGTCGACGTTAGTCGAGCTCGATGCCCTCACGGTAAATTATTGACTGTCTCAAGCTGTAGCCAGTTCAATATCAGCCCACGCTCTAACCTATCCATGCATGTTATCGCAGGCTGACGCGACGGGATGCACCTTCCTGCTAAAAGTGGGCAGCGAGTTGAAGGATATTGCAAAGGGGAGCAGCTTGCAGCCACTCTCCCGTAAGTACCACTGTAGAGATATACCTGCCAATGAGTTTCGAGTTCGCGTCGATCTGGTGTTACCGGGATTCCAGGACTTGTATCCTCCTAATCAACCCGTCGATGCCGATAGCAAGCTGAATCTCGGCCAACTCGACAATCAAGTCTTGCTATGGCCGAAATCCCTTATTCGGCTGAACACCACGTCAGGGTCGGCGCCAAGCCAACGCATGGTCGTCACTACTACACCTGTTGTGCCCGCGGCAAGCCAACAAGACAAGGTTGTCCCTGCACGGGCAAGCCAACATGACAAGGTACTCTCTCCACCTCCGGTGGATCCTCCTCCTCCCGAGCACGAGACGTCACATGACGAGCAACATGACGAGCATGAGACACATGACCACTACATGGATATTGAACTTTCTCCCATTGACGATTTCATAAATCAGTTGGATGGCAAAAAGGTTCCTCCGGAGTTACCCACCAGAAATATTAATATCCAGAAGAAGGTAGATGGCGAAGAGGGTGGTCCTTCTGAGTTACCCACAAGAAAACCGAATATCCAGAAGAAGCTAACATATTCCCAAGAAACTCCCGAGAAGGAGACGGCTTTACGGCTCCACAACCTATGGTGGTTACCCCGAATACACTCCGTGCTACGGCCGAGGAGGCGGTAAAACAAAGCGGCACTCCCCTGTGCTTGTGGGCAAAGAAGCATCGGAAGAGGTCGGCAGCCAACAAGAAGAAAGGTGGTGCCTCCTCTAGTAGTCAGCCATCGGCCGCTCGAGTCCTGGACCATTTGCCGCCCGTTGTCCCGTGGAGGAAGGTGCATGAGATAGGTAAGCCGATGCTGCTGCCAGAGGTTGTCACTGTCATGGGTGGTGACATGAGGAGCATCCACGACGGAATTTCGCTGAGAGAGACGGAACTTCTACGTGAGAAACATCCCTCCTACCCTCTATATGTGGTCAATGTGTCCCGATCCTTGGGCTTTGTAGATATAAATCCCGCAGAGGTGTTCTTCTTTAGATACGAAGACGTATTCAGGGTCTTCCACTTGGGAAAGCTCGACCGAAGAATTGTTCGCCTGGTATCGGTCAGCATGGCACACGATATGGTTATGGAGAATACCCCGAACATCGCGATTATGGACCCCTACTACATGGTTGAGGACTAACTTGCTGTCACCTGTGTAGCGGGTTGTTATCACGAACTATATAACGGGTTTTTTGATAGATAACAAGGATACGAATGCCATTCTCATGCCATAATTTCCCCTGTAAGTAGTCCTCTCCGCTTCCCGTCATTACATTCTTTCTAGAATCTCCTTATTATTCCGATGATATTGATGGCTTGTTCAAAATGTTCTGCACAGAAAAGGAGGATGCACACTCATCGTCATGGAACCGCATTGGTCGCAATGCACTTATCTCGATGCGGGTAGGGCGGTGCAGAAAGACTACATTGAGATAAAAGCTATTTTTAATAGTGCCCTCAACGGCTTTGCCTCCGATTTAGGCAAGCCCCTAAAAAAGGAGAAAATTGTCCGAGGCGCCTACGTGTGCAACCACGTAACAAACTTCCCCTGACTCAAGCAATCGGAACAAGAATCTGGGTTGGAAGCTTGGTATGCCATCTTTCAGATGAGGGAGTACTTAAAGGATTCCCAAGAGGTATTATTCCCAAGTCATCTCCGAGACATGACCACAAAGATGGTCAACACCCCCGATGAATATGTGCGAGCTCAGTTCCGTCGCATCCAGGAGAGGATCTGCACGATACTCAAGTCGGATGTCATCACTCGGGGTGGCTTGTTCTTCCATGGCCACGCACCACCGAGCAACCGTGACATAGAATCACACCTACAAGAGAAACGTGACATCAGGACATTCAACACGCTAGAAGGTGTTCGTCTGTTCCCGCCGAGACCATAGGATTGACAAAATGTTAGTATACATTTGCATCATATAACTTTTAGTCCTTTATTTTTCGTGTTTTATTCATAAACCTTGATGCTTATATTTCTTTGATAGTTATTTGCAGTCTATTATCAATTTCCATGCTAAACATGTATTTTTGTCGTATGCACAGATGACATGGTATGTTGTGTATATCGGTAGGGTTCCCGGAGTCTACGACGATTGGGAACAATGCCGGATACACGTGCACGGTTTCAGCAGCAACAGCTACAAGGGGTACAAGACCATGGTGGAGGCGTAAGCTCGATACGCCACTTACCTAGCGAGAGAGAAGACGGCGACGACGAGGGCCCGGATGACCACCTTCGCCATCGCCGTGCTGATACTCCTTGTGTTGATGCTACTTACTCTAGTGCGTGTGTAGCTAAACTTTCAGTATCTTGTTGAACTATCTGTTGAACTATCTCGAATCAAGACTATGTAATACAAACTTGTGTATTATGTGTTGATGATTGATGTTATGTAATGACTACTAGTTGTGATGATCGATGTTATTTTCTACATCTCTAACTTAGTGCCAATTGAAAGTTATTTCTGTAATTTTTCTGTTATTTCTATCATTTTGTTCTAATTTGTGCCAATTGAGTGTATTTTGGTTTCATTTATTATTTGACACAGGAAAAGCATAGCCCAGGCGAATAACAAATATACCCCAAACGAATATTTACCCCAGGCGCATAGGGCTTGTTCGCCACTGATATGTGGACTTACCGCAGGCGCATCTAGCCTATGCGCCTGGGGTAGTGTGAGTTAGCACATGCTCACAAGGCTGATTCGCCTGTGGTAATGAATTACCACGGGCGATTTGGTCCCAGGCGAACTGTTATTCGCCTGTGGTAATATAAATAATTCGCCTGGAGTACTTTTTCCCTAGAAGTGAGGCGACTACAGGGTTTCAGTGTCTAAGATTGATAAACTTGACAAAGATCTGCGAGCTCAGGGGATCACTCCAACAACACAAGATTTTTCCATGAGGTCAACAAATTGGTTACTTGGGCATGGGACAAAGTTTGACGCAAGGGG
The DNA here is from genome assembly GCA_028641055.1 of Alopecurus myosuroides. Classification (NCBI taxonomy): domain Eukaryota; kingdom Viridiplantae; phylum Streptophyta; class Magnoliopsida; order Poales; family Poaceae; genus Alopecurus; species Alopecurus myosuroides. The sequence goes on along the minus strand of CM054063.1, from coordinate 13,066,218 downwards.
GAATCTCATTGTGAATGCAAAAAATCGCGCCTCCCTTTGCAGCACTTGTTAGTGTATTAAAAAAAGGTTAAAGAGGAAAGTTCATGCTGGAACGAGAGGAAGACGAGTTTACGAACGCCCTCGTTAATCCGAAAAATCACGGTTGGACGCGAGGCTTGGGAGGATACCCATGGTCGACTGGGTTTACCGTGGAAGAATCCAAATATGGATATAGAAGCCGAGAGAGAGGAAAGAAGCGGAAGGAGGCGGAGGTCTCAGACCTGTTTGGGGAAATGGAAGCCAAATATCAGCAGGTGCAGCAGCAGATTGACGAGCCTAAAGGACTGCGCTCCCATCCGCAAGACAATATACCCAACGGAGTCCCATCTCAACGCCGGAGCAGCGTGGCTTCAGCGGAGGTACCGGCTGACGATGCAGCGGTGATGCATAGTACACAGGTGATACATGATGTTGCTGCATCCATGGAGGCTGTGGATTCAATCAAGGAGATGACAAATTGTGATCTCCATGTGTCTGTTTCGAACATATCCATGAAGGTGGTGGACGGCTATGCTTTACCTTGTGTAGATGGAGCGACCTGCCATGGCCACCCAATCCCACATGGCTATGGTCGTGTTGGTGTGGATGATGTCCTAGAGATTTGAGGGAACTGCGGCTTAACTTCCCCGTCGGTGAGATAGAGACACTAGGAGAAGACGTCAATAGCTTCATAGTATCGAAAAAAATGAATCATAGTGTTTCCAAAGCCATCGTGTCCTACATCACCTCCTTCTCCGAGAGGCGGTTCACCACCACCACCTCCACCTCCTTCTCCGAGAACCCATCCACCATCACCACCTACAACGAGTTCACACCTGGACGTCATGTACCTCAGGAGCTCGAGACCGCCTCAATCTCCGCTGCCTCAGCCGATTTCGCTGCCCACTAAGTACCACGGGGAAAAGCAGACGGGTGGTACCAGCGCTGCCTCTAAGTCATCACCAAAGAAAAAAAGCAGCTCAGAAGAAGAACACTGCGTGGGTGGTTATGGACACGAAACGTCAGATGGCTATGTGGAAAGAAACCCACCTCGCCGCCAAAGGAGCTGATAGATCCGACAGTACGGAAACACTTTAAGGATATGCTGCTCATGCCATCCCAAGTTCAGCTAAATATAAATTATTAATATGTGCGCGGTTTATTTAGGATTCATTCCAAGGCAAATAAGTAGTGCAACACAATTCCCCAGCTCGCGGAACGGAAAAAACAGACAATCTCCCCGCTCAAGGTGGTACCCGTTGCACAGAAACCCTCCGAGCCAATTGATATGGATTAAGTTAGGAGGTTTTCCGGATCTTGTGGTGTCACTCTTGAGCAATTGCTAAGAGGTCATGACGAGGGCTTCCAAGTTGCTGATACATCATGGAAATATGAGTCAGGGAAGTATATCGTTAGACCTGGCATGCTCGGCACTCTAAAAACACATAAGCGTCAACTACATCAGTGGTATGTGAAAGCCTCAAAACCAAGGGATGTATACACTCATGATCAAAGTTGGAGATGAGCATTTCTTCCAAAACGTCTCAATCTCTATTTATTTGGAAGATCTTTTTCATCTCTATAATCTAGACTGCCTCGATATATAGATCATCAAATCCTATTGTCTATAAGTGATTAATTTATTTATGTAATTAAGTCTCTACCTCAGCTTGTTCTATCATTGCTTCTTAGTATCCTCATTGTATAATATTTATTATGCAGAATGAAGATTCGGTAATGTCAAGGAAGTAGAGGCATTGGGTTCATTGACCCATATGTCGTCAATGATGCAATGCTAAAGCAATACCCCATCGAAACGGGGAATAAAATTGTTATGTTTTTGGAGAAACAATTTTAATGTAGTGAAATACTATTTCCTTAGAGACAAGGGTCTGTGTTACTTTCTTCTGCATATTCCTGCACATTTCTAGTTTGATAACTCCGTGTTAAGTGTAATTGATGAGTTATGTCTGACTATGCATATAAACGTGTGCAGTTTTCACTTGATTCTTCTCAACATTCACGTTGACACCGGACTAGTTGAGCTCATGGTCTCTATGAAAAAACATAAGAGGAGTACGTGTTCGTGATTTCAGTGCTCAACAAGTAAGTTCAATCATTATCGCACTATATCCTAACATTTTGTTCAATCACTATCGTACGATGACACCATTATTCCTTTGCTTTGCCGGACAGGGCTTGGATGCGGTTTAGGAAGGACCAATGTGGTATTTCGCAAACTAATATGCTAGTTCATACAATCGATGTAATTAGCACTTGCTAGATTGATGCATCTCTTTAATTGCTTGTGCATTATTTGATTCAATTCTAATTCTCGTACAATGCCCTCAACCGCCGGCGGGAACAAACTTATGTGGATTCTATGTCATGGAGAACATGAGGTTCATCGTGAATGAGCGGAGGAGTTGCATAAAATTTAACAATTCACGACAGACAGAGGGAGCTTATACCGCATGATCGCCTAGAAGCAATTCAAGATTTATTGGCGGGATTTATGGTTAAGGACGTCACAAATCCAAATAGAGCATTCCATTATCAACAATGATCTCCATCAATTTAGATAGTCTTAGTGTATAAGTGGATCTTAATTAGTTCCACGTAATGATCTGTATATATATTGTCAATGTGGAACCAATATAATATATATATCATTTGCGCACAAACCCCTCCCAGATCCTCCTACCGCGTCCGAAAAATCAACCCAAAATGCTGCCGCGGAAGAAATAGCGCAAAATGCTGCCACGGCAGAAAAACAACGCAAAACCATGCCACGGCAGAAAAACAGCACAAATTAGTGCAAACATTTAGCTCTGGTTTGTATTACGAACCGGGACTAAGGGTTGGCAGGCCCGCTCGCTGCAAAGCGTCTATGTGGTGCACCCTTTAGCCCCCGTTTGTGACGTAACCGGGCTAAAGGCGGTCTTTAGACGTGGTTTTCCAGCCCCGGTTGGCCGGCCGGTGCGAAAGGGTCTCACCAACCGGGGCTATAGGCCTTATTTACACTAGTGCCGCCAGATTTCAAACTCCAGGATTGACACTTGTATGTCGCATTTAGGCGAAATATTTCTTCCGTGGGAGGCAACGTTCTCGTCGACAGCGAGGCGCCTATGGTGACTTCGTCAATCTCAAGACCCGCCGGCTCATTCTCTCGAAGATGCTCTTAGGGGTAGCGTGTGCGTGTATGCGTTCCTAGGGGTGAGTGTATGTGCATATATGTGAGCGCTTATACTGTGTTTGTCAAAAAAAATCAAGACACGCATGAGACTACTATCAAGTGGGCTTTAACTTTCCCTAAAATAATATCTTGGCTGAAACGTGTTGGCTACAAGGAAAAAAAGATGCTCCAACATGCCAAATGTGTACTTCCTCCAATCGAAATTAGTTGACGCATGCCTATCTAAATATGGATGTATCTAGACATATATTTATATTTAGATACATATGTATTTAGATAAACATGAGTCAACGAATTGCGAACGGAGGTAGTAGGATACTGTATAGCTACCTTTGATGTAACGTGTTAGCTGCAAGCAAAAAAGAAAACAACCGTAATGTGGCCGCCGACTTTTTCTTTTTTTGAGCATAAGTTTGGAGAGCTTTATTCATCAATCACCGATCCTGCCCGATCAGCTAAAAGGCTGACGGCAAGGAAATCTGGTGGGGTTCCTAACCAACTGTCAGTCACCATAAATGTGCAAGCATTCTTTGCACAAAGATGGGCAGGGACATTGGCAGCCCGAAATACATGCTGAATAGTAAAATATGAAAAAATACACGCTAGCTCTCCAATTTCTAATAAGATAGGAGCCACGGCCGAACGAGAACCATGGCGAGTGTTCCAGAGGTTGACAACCTCCAGGCAATCCAGTCTCCATAATCACCTTTTGAAAGTCTCGTAAGCGAGCGAAGAGCACTCCATCTCGTACCGCCAAAGCTTCAGTAATTAGGGGATCCGAAACCCCTGCATAGGGCTTACTCCACGCGCCAAGGAAGTCCCCACGTGATCTTGCGATCCCCCCGGCGCCTCCTTGTCGCGTATGTAGTGACAGACCACCATCGGTATTAATTTTCACAAAATCATCTTCAGGTGGCCTCCAACCGTGGCCAATAAGGATGACAGCTAGTTTCTTTGGTAACTCCAAAATTGCTAGGTCATCTTTCGCCATCTTCAGAGAGTGAACTGGATCATAGGCTCCACGGTCATGAACCCAGCTGTTCCGAGAACTCCAGATTGCCCACATGGTAGTGATGATCTTGGGCCGATCTGAATCCACAGACATATGATCACAAAGAATGTCTTTGGACCAGGTAGTAGGATGCAATTTGGGTAGCGAAATATTTAGCCATTCCTTCGTCACATCCTAGAATCACCTCGCATGATCGCATGTAACCAGTGCATGCATCATGTCTTCGTCTGCAGCCAAGCAAATTTTGCATCTGTCTATCTGTGCAATATGTATATGCCTCAGCGTATTTTCAACAAGTAGAATACCACGCAGTACTCGCCACCAGAAAACACGGACTTTGGGCATAACATTCAGCTTCCAAAGTGATCTCCACATCTGTTCTTCAGTAATTGAGGTGCTTGTTACTGTCCCTTTATCTAGAGCAGCTTGCTCGTTATGAATCATTAAAGACCGGTACGCTGTTTTGACAGAGTATAAGCCTGACTTCTCATTTGTCCAGGCATAGAAATCGTCTCCCCCCTCACGCCTAAGAGGAATATTCAGGATGGCATCAGCTTTTGGTATAATAAAATTTCGTCTGACAATATCAATCTTCCAGCAGCCAATCTCATTATCATTCAGTTCGGCAACAGTGGTAATTTCATCAGGAATAATATTACCTTCTGCAATCAATTGCACCGATGGTCTCATGGATCTCAGACCCGGTATCCAATTGTCATTCCAAATAGATACGGATGAACCATCGCAATCCGTTTGATCAACCCAAGCTGGAGGGCCTCTCTGCCCTGTACTATAGCCCGCCACGTTGCCGATGATCTAGCAGGCATAGTCACCTGCATGAAATCCGACTGGGGATAATATCTGCCTTTCAAAACGCGAGCACACAGTGTAGAAGGATTAGTGATTAATCTCCATCCTTGATTTCCCAACATGGCTAAGTTGAAAAGCTCCAAGTCCCTGAAACCCATACCGCCAATAATCTTTGGCTTAGAGAGTTCTTTCCATGACACCCAATGAATAGATCTCCTGTCCAAAGAACTGCTCCATCAATATCTTCCAGTGATTGACATCAAATTTTTACACACCTTCTTGGTCAATTTGAAACAACTCATACTGAAGGTTGGGATTGCCTGAACCACGGTTTTCAGAAACGTCTCCCTCCCCGCACAAGCTAACATCCTTGGTATGCCTTGGATCCTCCCCTTCACACGATCTGCAAGATGATCAAAGGATCCACTCGTGATCCGCCCAATGGCAGTTGGCAAACCGAGATACCGTTCACTAAAAGCCTCCACCGAAATAGCCAACGTCTACTTCATATTCTGTCGTACATGTGTTGGAGTGTTTGGACTGAAGTAGACCGAGCTCTTATCGCGGTTGACACATTGTCCAGAGCACTCACCATAAATTCTCAATATGTCATTGAGTCTCTGACCACTCCTTTCAGACGCTGACATGAAGATCAAGCTGTCATCCGCAAAAAGCAAATGGTTTATCCATGGTGAGTGTATACTAACTCTGATCCCCCGATCCACATGAGCACCACCAAAAAAATTAAGCATGTCCGTAAAACCCTGTGCACATAGGAGGAATAAATAAGGTGAGATCGGATCACCTTGACGAAGTCCCCATGTCGGCATGAAGAAAGGCAATAATTCACAATTCACCCAAACTGTAAATCTGACTGAGGACACACACTTTAGAAGCAGTCTCACAGTCGCATAAGAAAAACCCAGTCTCAACATGATAGCTTCCAAATAATGCCATTCAACGTGGTCGTATGCTTTCATCATGTCGAGTTTTACCGCACAACCAAAATTCTTTCCTTTCTTTCTGCGCCTCATTGCGTGAATACTCTCATAAACAATTAATACATTGTATGTAATCAATCGACCGGGCACAAAAGCGCTCTGTTCTTCACCAATGATGTCCCCCAAGAACGAGCGTAGCCTGTTTGCAATACACTTAGACCCGATTTTATAAAGAACCGAACAGAGAGAAATCGGTCTGAATTGATAGATTTTCTGCGGATGTTGAACTTTTGGTATCAATGTGATAGTTGTATCATTTATCCCCGCCGGCAGTTCGCGACCATTCAGATAGTCCAGCACCGCATGCACAACATCGGTACCAACCATATTCCAATGCCGTTGCAAAAAACCAGCTGTGAATCCATCGATGCCCGGGGCCTTAGAGGGAGCCATCTGGAACAAAGCTATTTTTACCTCCTCCTCTGTATATAGCTTATCCATCCCCTCATTCATTCGCTGGGTGACAACAGACGACACACACTGTAGCAAGTCATCCATGTTGTGGAAACCTTGGGACTCATACAAGGCCATATAAGAGTTTTGTATTTCTGTATGTGTCTCCTCCATATCGGAACAAACCCCACCATCAGTTTTCTGTAACATATCAATTCGCATGCGTTTTTGTTGAGTCGCTTGGGCATGAAAAAACTTTGTATTTCTGTCACCCTCTGGTAACCAAAGGACCCGAGAGCGTTGACGAATCCAGATTTCCTCCTGATGTAAGGCACGTTTCAATTGTTTCATCACTGCCTTTTCTTCATCATTTGGACCTCGTACTGTCGAGGTTAGCCGAAGGCGATCAAGTCGCTTTCTCAGCTTTCGAATTTCTCGTGAAAAACAGCCAAACTCTTGCGCACCCCATATATTCAATTTTTCTTGCAAAGTTTGAAGAGCAGCAATTACCCCTTTAAGACCGAGCTGGCCCGATCCTTGGGACCAATTATCAACTACCAGCTTGTCATATTCTGTATGTGTTTGCCAAACATTCTCATAGAGGAATTGTTTGGCTCCCCTCCTCCTTTGATCAGACAGATGCTCTCGGAAATCAGTGACAACATAACAATGGTCCGATTCTGCAGAGGCAATATGTCTAACCGTCGTGTTTTCAAAGCGTGCCAAAAAGTCTGCATTTGCAAGTGATCTATCCAGGCGTGCTTTGACATTTATCTCTCTCGCTTGACGATTATCCGAAGTGAACGAAGTTCCTGAGTAACCCAAGTCCTGGAGCATGCAATCATCCACCGCTTCCCTGAAGTTTCTCATCTGCCATTCAGGTCTAGCTGTCCGTGAAAAATGCTCATGAGCATAGAGTGTTTCATTAAAGTCACCCACGCACAACCACGCTGAATGTAGTATATCAAACAGAGTTCTCATGAATCGCCAACTATGTTGTCTGTTTTCTACCCGTGGCGCACCATAAAAACCGGTAAACCTCCACTCCCTCGAGTTTTGGCACTTCTTCCGCACCATATCATCGATATGCCCGGCACTAAAATTCTTCACCTCAACATCATACTCTGCTGACCAGAAGAGACCGAGACCTCCACTGAGACCCTCACTATCCACGGCAAAACAATCGCTAAATCCTAGAGTATGTTGCAAACTTTCTACTCTTCGCGCACTAATTTTTGTCTCCATTACGAAAACTAGTGCAGGACCTTCTTGCTTCGCCACACTGCGAAGTTCACGAACGGCCTCGAGGTTCCCAAGCCCCCGGCCGTTCCAACTGACACAACTCATTTAGCGTGGCAGGGCTAGATCACAGCCTCTGCCGAATTTGCTGAATTACTCGGGGTCTTTCTTTTCTTGATATTCTCATTGTCTCCAATCTCTTCCCCTAGGAGACTATCATGCTCCTGTGCAGGGTACAAGGCCAACTGCAAGGCCTTGTTCATGTTCTGTCCCGTCTCCTGTTGGGAGTCAGACGGTTCAGTCCTTCTATACACCTGTTTTGGCGGATCCACCTTCCTCTTCCTTGCATCAGAGCGTTTGATCGGAGACGTCACCTCATTGCCCCTATCCCCTGCAGTGGTAGAGAACCCGGTATACCCTTTGTTGGCCTGTCCACCTTGCTCGCGGGACGAGTTATCATTCGAACTCGATTTCTTCCTTTCATCCGGTGCCCTAAGATTTGCTCCATACTGTAATTTCCCATCAATATCTCGAGGACCCGGTGTTGGACATAAAATATCAGAGTGGCCTAGACGACCACACGAGAAACAGAAGTGAGGAATGTGCTCGTACTGGAATTCATAGCAGTCACGACCTTTCCTAGCAGCTGAGTCAATCAATATCCCTCTTCTCAAAGGCTTGTTTACATCAATGGTAATTCTTGCCCTCAGAAAACCACTTATCGGATCTACCACAAACTGGGTTGCATCCTTATCAATCTGTTTCACAATCGCCTTCACCCAAGCTGGCCGTCTCGGGTTGAACGGCAGGTTCAAAACACGAACCAAGATTGACAGCCTATCGAACTTCAGTTCCGATGGCCTCTTGAAATCTACAAACTCCTCCAAGATCACAGTGTTTTGTCGCACCCTAACCTCTAGAGGATACTCACCGTTCCGAACTGGATAGCAGATGCTTGGATTATGGGGCATACCTGCTCCCACATCCCCGCTCTCGGGTAGGCCAGCGCTTATGCGCGACAACACAAGCTCCGCTATTCCATCGTCGATGTAAACTATCCACTAGAGATTGAAAGGTACTACCATCGACGTACTTCATACCAATCACACATGGTACGTCGACGGCGTTAAACGAAACGGTTGCACAACATATCTCTAAGACACAAAAGATTGAAATAAAGTTGCAAATAGCCTTCACTAAGGCAGAGAATAGCAAATACAATCATTCAGAGGACACGTGTCCCAACATAACATCATTACATGGCAGCGGAAACACTCAATGGGTCTGAGTACAGACAAATCCAAATAGGCTTAAGAAGCCAGGAAAATAAAAGAAGATGAAGCCCATCCACGTAGGTCCTGGATCCTGCCCGGGTCCAGCTAATCTACTCGTCTGCAGTCTCGTCAAACTCCACGAAGTAGCCATCCTGGTGATCATCGTATCCGTAGTCGTAGTCTGCGTAAACCACAGCCCCAACGGGGTCAGTACATCCAAGTACTGGCAAGCAAGACTCACGCTTCATCAAAGAGTTACCCGTCAACACAAGCAAAGATGCTTGGGGTCAACGGAAGAATAGGTGATATAAAAGCTGCAGCGGGCTGCTCTAACCAACTACAGAGATAACTACAAGTTCCGGCTAACAGAAGAAGATAAGATTGAGTATTGTAACCAACTGAAAGATAGCTTCAAACAAAACCCATCCTGGATCTCGCCCCTTATCCGAAGAAGCAATCCGAGGATAACTCACACAGTTGGATTAAAGATGAATCAGGTTATTGTGTCAATAAACCTATTACTAGTCAAGTTGTTATTCATTGGTGTAATATGGTTAATCATTATGTTCAAGTTGTCCTGAGTACTTGTTAGCCAGTACTTTCACCAAGTAATCCATAACCGCGGAAAACACGGCTTCTCGAGAAGATTATCCCTGCAGGGTTGCGCCAATTTGGCCGAACACGTAAGAATACCTCGCCAGATGGGATGCCTCCCACCAAGCGGGGCACTCAACACAACTCAACTCTTCTTCGCATCAAGCCCAAAGCACCTTGGGCGCACGGCTAATCGAGCCCAGAAGAAAATGGACCCTCTCATAGCACTCTAAGACCGTGTCCCCCTATATGCCGACTACGAAAGTTCCACCCGGGTACCAAGGGCTCGCAAGATCATGCATGCAGCAAATGGAAAACCCGAACTAAATGAGGCGATTTGGACGAGATGCGAATCGAGTCAAATTGAGGGGGGCGCCCATACTCGCTTCCCACATGCGGGTAGTGCGCTCATCATGGATCAGTAGACAAGACCCTTTTCCTATTAGGGTCGACACTAGCAGGCCTCAAAACCACATAGGGCCTCCTGCCGGTGCCTTATCATCAAATTATTATTACCATTAGCATTAACAGGATTGATTGATTAACATCGAGCCCCCGGAACAATAATAAGATAGTAAAAGAAGTAACCGACAACAGACTCGAGCAAAAGCAACCCTAAGCATGCTAGGTAAGACTAAGGCAACAAGCAAGGGGTTTTAGGTATGGAGGTGAGGCAATATCATTGGTTCAGCGTATCATGTGATAGGTTCGGAGAACAAGCAACGATACATAGGGCTAGCAAAAGTAGACAAAGGATAGTATCGATAACAAGTGTGGAAAGGAACTCGATGATTCATGTGAGTGATAACTTGCCTGCAAACCCAGTAGCCTGGTACTGAGCTAAAATCCTCTGAAGTAGAATCGTAAACCTCGTCGGTCTCAACATCGTCGTCTAATCGAGAAGAAGCAAACACACAATCGAAAATAGACGAACAATCAATAATAGAATATAATGCACAATCATGGGATGATGCATGACCATTTAATTTATGCAACAAAAGTAAACTACTTGACAAGATAGCAACATGATTAAATGGACCCATATGCAATTGGATTGCATATGGAAAGCCCATGAATTATGGTTGAATTAATTGTTCTACAACTAATCATCATGTGTAAGTGAATTAACATGATGCATGGATGATGAAAACAATAAGGGAACCACAATAGAAGCAAGTAGAATGAAATTTACCAAGTGTGGAAATTCATTTATTAAATTATGGAATTTTGGTTCCTTAAAGGGGTCACTCAAGCATTTGTTATTCTCAACAATTTTAATTGTTCAAAACATAATACAAAGTTCATATTTGAAAAGGTTATACTTTTATGGTTTGAAATCATATTTTATATGTTCAAAGAGAATTTATTTTGATCAAGTTGTGAATTTAGCAATATTAAATGATTTAAACAAGGTTTAAATTATTTAAGCAATTTTAATTATTCAAAACATGAAACAAAGTTTATATTTGGAAAGGTGGTTTAATTTTGCATGGAAAACATATTTCATTTGTTGAAATTGGATTTAAAATGAGCAAGTTATTAATTTGGCAATTTTAAATGCAATAATTAAGAAACAATTGTTTTCTGCAATTTAAATTATTCAAAACAGTACACAAAGTTGATATTTGGAAAGTACATGAAAAATTTATTGGAAAACATATTAAGTTTGTTGAATTTGGAATTTTTATGCCCAAGTTATGATTTTTGCAAAATTAAATGAATTAGAAAAGAATTTAAATATTGCACCAATTTAAAGTATTCAAAACAGTAAAAAAAATTTGTATTTGGATAGAGAATTTAATTTGATATTGAAAACATATTAAAAATGTTGGATTTGAGTTAAAATGATTTAATTATGCAATTTACAAGATTTGGTGCAAATCTGCCATTTTTATGAATCTAGGGACTTGGAAAATATTTTTACAGGGGCTAGAAATAATCAACAGGGACCTAGCTGTGATTACTGCTTCCTGCACAGGGAGCTAACCAGTGGGATGAGCTGCTGCTTGTTGGTGAGAAGGGGAACTGTGGGGGGTTATAGTTCAGATAGTGGGCTTAACTGAAATTAAACAAAAATTGCGCAGAAAGGAGTGGGGCTGGGATTCGATCCCGTGACCTCCAGTGCGCGCACAAGGGTTGCTGCCACTGCGGTGGAGTTCTGCTTGTTGACAGAGAGAGGTTCGGGGGGAGATGAGGTGTTGGCTCGGGATGTTTTCTGAAACTGCACGTAACTGAACGTTACTGACCCACGAGCGGACGGAACAGGTCGATGGTCGCCGGCAGTTCTCTCGCGGTGGCCAGAGGGGGCGGCTGGTGGAGGCGCTGTGGGGTGCGGTGGGGCGAGGGACTGAGGGAGGAGAGCGAGCGGGAGGGAGGAGGAGCGGGCGCTCACCTTGGACAGAGGAGGCGCACGGACGTGCAGCAGGGAGCAGAGGGCGTCGGGCGGCGATTGGAGGCGACGGCGGCGGCGCTCCGGGCAGCCACGGTCCAAGCCGAGGGTGTGGCGAGGAAGAGGGCAACGCGAGGGTTCCATTCCCGCCGCTTGCACGGCCGGAGGGAGACCGGATAGCCGGCGATTTGCCGGAGCAAAGGGAGCTTTTTCGGTGGTTCAGATGTGGTGTACAGGTACAGACAAAAGTACAGAGATGAGAGATGGGAGGAAGAGGAAGAAGGTGGCGGGGGAGAGGGAAAAGAGGGAGAGAAAGGTGGGATGGAGACCCTAGGGTTAGGGCTGAGGTCTTATGGAGGAGGGGGAAGGAGCTCCACCGTTGGTGCTCTCTCTGAACCACGTGGGGGTGCTGGATGTTCTTCCGTACGGGAGGTTGATGACGACCTCGAGGAGGTACCAGGCCAAGGGGGAAAATGGGCTGGGCCTGGTTGGCTATCTCTCTCTCATCCCTTCTTTTTATTAATTGTTTCTGTTATATTTTTTTTGTGCTGATTTGGAAATAGGAAGAGAGATAGAAAGGGTTTTGATGGTGGAAAATTTCAGAATAACTTTGGTATTGACTAGTTATGTAATATTAACAACTTGTCAAGTTTTTGGTTTTCAAAAGATTCAAAATACAATGTTGTTTGTGATTTAATTTAAATTGGATGGATTTAATTATTAATTGCATTCTTTGAAACAAAATTTTAAATGGCATGAACCTTGGAGTTTGAAATAGAAACAACAAATTAGAATGTTTGGTAATTTGCACATATTCAATTGGGGTGTTGTTTGATGATTTGAATTTGACTTTTGAATGCAATTTATATTAGGTGGATTACTAAATGACAAATAAGAGTTGAGCTTATTATTATTTCATGGAAACAATTGGAAGTGTTAATTGAACCATTTTATTTGGAGAGTTTTGTTTTGCAATTTTCATAACTTTCAAAAGGGTTGTTGTTTGTAAGAAAATCATAATTGAATTTACAAAAAGGTTTGATTATTGGATGTATTTTTATAGAAATAAAACAATAGTTTGGAATCACAAATTTAATGGAAGCAAACAATTTTTTTATTTTGAAATATCATTTTAGAAATTGTAACATCACAAGGATGAAACAAAAGGTTGGAATTTTGGTTTGAAATTCAAATAGAAAACAAAGGAAAACAAGGAAGACAGTTGGAAAACAAATGAAAAACAAGCAAAACAATTGCAATCAACATGATGCCATGATGCAAAACATAAAATAACAGAGAGCAAACATTCTAAAGGCTATTTTTCAGACTTGGGATGTTACACGTTTCTACTCACATGCCACGGTGAACCCTCCCTCACGCGATCACGGTCACGCTGAGACTCAAATTCCGCAACAAAGATGTTCTCACCGCCAGCACAAAACTCTAAACCCCTAGGGTTACCCCAAGCTGGCCTCAACGCATCAGAGATCGTCTGGATGTGGAACGTGTTGCTGTACAGTACTTTCCCCGCCAACAGCCACTTCGGCTTTGCACCATCATCAACATCATCGAGGATCAATGGTGTTGCCTCTTCCTCGGTCAGGTCCATTCTTCCCATCGCCTCCTCGAGACCACGGTCTGGGCGCTGCGAGCTTTCTCCCGCCGCCCTATCCTTCCCACCGCTTGCCTCCGATGAGCTCATCAACCCACCACGATCTCCTCGCGCCCCGTCGAAGAACCAACGTGCGCCTCCAAAACTCCACTGGAACCCTAATCGCCTATCGGGAGGCTCCTAGTTTTCCGGGAAAAAACTCTCCTGCCATCCTGTCTGCAATCTGTTTGGCCGCTGACTCGCAAAGGAGATGCTAGCACATGGACAGTTTAGAAAAAAATTAAACTGATCATTCTGTACTTCTTCTCGTATGTATTATTTAGCATGCGTTAAGAATTTAATAATCGAAGTGAAAATTTCTAACTTTTAGTTTAAAATATAACAATGAATATTAACATGCACCATTCTAGATTTATGTAATAAGAAAATAGATTCTATGAGTATATTAAAATGTAACTATTTAATATTTTAGATGCTGATTTTTTAATATATTTGGTCAACCTTTATAAAATTTGATTTGGACAAAATATCGAATGTAGGATCATTGTCAACTAGAAGGGGTATGTTGTTTCTATTGTTGATTCCATAGAACAACACACCCACAAAAGACGTGCTTAAGTTCGGAGTCGTGGTAATAGAAAACTAATGAAGTCACCCACATTACTCGCAGTGCCTACATTGTTTTTATAATTCACTACACGTAAGCGAGGAACAAATTCGGCTGCCCATAAGCGCATTTGTTAACACCTGGCACCATACCCTGCTCTATAGCGATCTACAACTTTGCTGGTGATGAGCTACAGGTAACTGTGTGCTGTGGGATTGAGAATTGTAAGGTACCAAACCGAGCTTTGCCATCTGACAGATAGAAATCATTGGCGTGAGATCAGAGGTACATATAGAATTGCTGCACTAGCCATATAGACCAAAAGTCCGAACTGATGGAAAGAGGCTAGGCGTGTATTTATATTTCAACACTCTCCCTCGCGTCTAGACTATTTTAGTCCTTAGCGTGGGATTGGTGCGGGCCGCAGAATCCTTTTTCTTTTGTTTTTAATACTGCGTGAGCAAGGTCTCGAACTCGAGACCTCGTGGCTCTGATACCATATAGAATTGCTGCACTAGCCATATAGACCAAAAGTCCGAACTGATGGAAAGAGGCTAGACGTGTATTTATATTTCAACAGTACATGGACGTCAAAAATTAATTAAAAAACATATTATTTTTATTTTGTGTTTCATATGTCTAATGGCATACACGATTACTCTGACTTGGTACAAGCACATAATTGATTCTCAGCAAATATCAGAGTGTAATAAAATTTGGATTGTTATTTTCAGATCCATCGGAGATGGGTGGTCTTTTTTTTTTTTACATACCTATTATTATGTAGGATGAAACTAGTACATAAATATGTTTTTATTTAACGACCCAACTTTTTTGAAAAGCCTACACAGAGTACGTCGGATCAAAATAAACACATACAAACAATAAGAATGTGTATCTCTCTTTTGCTAGTCGTGATAAAAGAAAGAATATTTTGAGGACTTGAGTACACACTAGTGGAAAATGGGGCTTTTACCCACCCGCGACTACCCCTTTCGCCCCGGATTGGCCACCACCAGGTGCAAAAGACTACAGATGCGGGGCGGGGACGAGCAGGGCACGTGGTTTTGGGCTTATTTGCCCCGGTTGGTGGCTCCAACCGGGGCTAAAGGCCCTCGGCAAGCAGGACGATGGCAGGCGCGTGGTGTGGGGCCTTTTGCCCCGGTTGGAGCCACCAACCGGGGCAAATGACACCCCCACTATATATAAACCCTCCCAGCCCTCTCTTTTCCTCATGCCACTCACTTGGGAGGACATATTTCTAGTTTTGTGGTGTGTGCTCCCTTTTTTTCTCTCCTATGCACAAGTGGTGTTTGATGAAATGCCCGGGAGAAGAACGTCATCTCAGCTCGCAAAAAAAAAGCACGATTTAATTTGGCTGAGCCACACTTAATTAAATAAGCTTTATCGTCCTTCTTTCCTCCTCGTTCGAGGTACCAACTTTAACCTTTCATCTGTCGATGTAACATTGGTCATTTCTCTATTTATGGTGTTCTGTAACAGTTCTTAATTAATAATCATATAATGCAGATGAACCGGCAAAGAATGTACGCTGACCGACGCTCTGCCGCATTCATGAAAGGCGTGGGTTATTTTCTCGAGGTGGCCCAGGCAAACAAGCGGAATAATTTTATCTGTCTTTCATGTGCTGTATATCGGAATCAGAAGGAACACTCTTCTCACAGAGTCACCCACTTCCACTTGTTTCAATCCGGTTTCATGCCCGACAATAATTGTTGGACCAAGCACGGAGAAAGAGGGGTTATGATGGAAGACAACAAAGAAGAAGAGAATGATGACAGCTATCATGACATGTTCCCTGAATACGGTGTCGGTACTGGAATGGAAGATAACAATGAAGTGGAATCAGAGTTGCCGGTACTTGGGCATGGAACCCTTGTAGCCAGCTTGTCCCAGAATATGGTGATATACCTTTTTGGAGGCATTTTCCTGATTTGTTATTGACCTTTCCGTTGCATTCTCTGACAGCTTGTACTGCACAAACTCTGCCCATAAGGGTTTTATTTTCTCACACCCTTGAGTGAAATCTGGAGTCTTGCCCTTCTTAACAAAGTCAAGGTTCAATCTTTACTTCCAGTTTTTGAATTGCTCGACCATCTTTTTCAGAGTCCACGCCTTGACCTTTTCCAGTAACTCAATTTTCTTTTTTAGTAACATCGGATTCACCATCTACCTCCTCATTCTCATCCGCCTCATTCTCGTCCACCTCTACCAAGGGTAAGGTGAAATTACACATTATCTTTTTGAAAAGATGATCTTTGGATTTTTTCCTAACAAATGAAATTCCTTGTCTCCGCGGATCTTTTGGCTGATTCCACTCATGAACAGTGATCGGGATGTGATCCCTAACTAGAACTCTGCATTGCTTCACAAATTTTTAGGAAACATCATCGGGAAGCTCGGGTGCGCCTCTGCTGCGATTGTTTCGATCCTATATATTTCTGTATCTTTCAACTTCTTTGTTGTGTCTCGTTTAGTCTTTTTTCCGGTTGATATGCTTGAAGCGGATGGCTAAAAATATAAAGATTGTTAATTCATGTATATAGACAACGGATGATTCATTAATTAACATATCTATATGAACCTCGGAGCCGGTGTTTGTAGTTTTTACGGCTCCACCGGAGCCGTCTGTTGCTCCCTTATCGGAGCCGTCGGCCTCTCCCTCACTGGAGTCGTTGGCTTCTCCCTCACTGGAGCCGTCGGCTGCTCCCTTATCGGAGCCATCGGCCTCTCCCTCATTGGAGTCGTTGGCTTCTCCCTCACCGGAGCCGTCGGCTTCTCCCTCAGTAGAGACGTATCCCCGGGTGAGCTCCAGATCTCCCTCACTGGATTTGTTTATCCACTAGCTCACATCGGTCTCTCCATCGGCCCCGCGGATTAAACCCTCGAGCAAGTTTTCCGCATCTTCGTATCTTGGCTCCATACTATATATTCTAAAAATACACAAAAAGAGTAACTATATGTTCCAAATCCATTTCATCAAAATTGCTTATAGATAATAACTAATGGTACTTATAGCTAAACAAGTTAGAAAAAAGAGTAATTACATGTTCCAGATCCTCATTTCAATTATAACAACAACATATTCATGAAATATTTAAACGTATCAATACACACCAAAAGTTACATAACTCGGGTTCATTTTATTTAATCCTAATACATCACGATCGAATAATATCACTTATACGTAGTCTAATGACATATCTCAAACTAATTAACTCCGACCGGGTCCTAAGCCGCGGGATGCTGAGTCGCGGGTGCTATGCATCCATAGGTAAGGAACCCTCCGAATAATCCAACAACCGCTGCTATACTCCCTATCGAGAAAGTACATGTAGCGACGGACGTGCTCGTCCTCCTCTCTGATACGCTGTTGTACCAACTCCTTAGGGGCCGACGCTCTTCGCACCGACCATGGCCCACGCGATGGCCACAAAAGAATATCCGGATCGACCACGTCACCCAGATTTCTCACTGTCAAATCTGCATCTCAACAAGTCCCTTGGGTGAACCCATAGGGTTTCAATTAGGAGAACCTGTGGGCGCTGGTGACAATCGTCGGCTAAAAAGGGGGCACGATTTACCAGGTTCGGTGACCTCGTAGAGGTAAAACCCTTACTCCTGCTTCTGTCGATCTGTATTCACGAGTAGAACGGTTACAATGGGGGGTTGCTCAAGTCGAGAGTATGTTCTCGACCTCAAGGCTTTGGTGGTGCGATATTGCTTTTCCCCTCCAGGTGGTTCTCCTGGCCTTATATAGGTGGCCAGGTCCCAAACCGTACCCGGGGGGGGGGGACTCAAACCCTAACCTAAAGTCGGTTACAAGTTTCCTAACTTGACCCGCAAGGCCTTGCGGGTGGGCTTCAACTGGGCCTTCTAGAATAGTGTACGGCATTTCTTCTTGGGCTTAGATTTTGGGCCTTGGACCGTGTATCCTTACCCAATAGGTCCAAGGTTCATCCCACTAGTAGAAAATAGGCCTTCAGTCCCGGTTCGCAAAGGCCATTAGTTCCGGCCGCGCAACCGGGACTAGGTATGCGCGACTAAAGACCCCCCCAATAGTCGAAGCACTTACGGACCGGGACTAAAGGCCCGTCCACGTGGGCGCCAGGAGTCCGTCGGGGAGGAGGACCTTTAGTCCCGGTTCTTGTGGCTAACCGGGACTAAAAACCTCCTGCGCAGGTTTAGGGTTTTAGGCCCCCTAAACCTGGTTTCTTTTTAATTTGTTTTGGTTTATTTCTTTTATATTTTATTTTGTGTTTTATTTTAATTTTGATGAAGTTTCAGTACATATATATATATATATGAAATTTCAAACAAGAAGAATTCAATAGGAATATATAATATATATTCAATATCGGGTGACCATATACAACTTATAACAAGTTTCTATATACACAATTAAGATGGATGACCATACACAACTTCGAACAAGTTTCAATCTCGGAGATTCATATAATTTGCATCGTCGGAGGACGCATAGTGTTCTCATGTACGATCGATGACATGCCTAAGGAAAAATCCTGCTATTTCCTCTTGAATTGGTCGGAAGCGAGCTTCTGGACTAACCGCCCTCCGCAAGTTATTGAGAATCTTCCGCGTGCTCTCAGGCTTCTTCCTCTCAGAGGTTTCTTTCCGTATGTTCTCTCAAACATAGTATCCACATAGATTGGTCCCCGATAGCTGCTTATCCACACTACGAACCACATTTTTAAATTGTAGCTGATGTTTGAATTCACCGACTGTCGGGGGGTTACCCCCGAGTAGGGTAAAGACAAGTGCTAAGGGCAAGATCAGAAGGGATGTTTGGCCGAGTAGCTGGTTACCCGGTACTTGCTACCCGGACGGCTGCTACTCGGTCGTACATATGGATGGCCGAAAGGAAGAATTAAGGAAGATACATTCCTCCGAGTAGAAGAATTGGCCCGAGTAGAAATGGCGGTTTCCTACTCGGGCCAGAAGTCAAAGGAGCCGTTCTGACACAGGATCCCGCGTATCCTGGGTCCGTATTGCGGCACTGTTCATCTGCAGAGGGCGTGCCTGACCGCGCCAGGGCGTCAGCAGACCGTCGTAGGATAAGGGGGGCCTACTCTGTGTTCACATCAGTGATAACAGATCAGCTTCTTGGTTTTGCACAACGACTTTCCACACAAGACAAACTAGGAAGCCAAAGCTGTCAGCGGGAAGCCGGAAGTACGCAGTGTGCACACTATGTCGACATATGTTTGTACTTTTCCCTGTTGGCTGTATCCGGCTGGGCACCAGTATATAAGGTTCCCTGCCCCCTCCTGCGCGAGGGACGGTGACACGACGATCCAGATCCCCAGACCGGTTCACATTCTTGACCTAGTTCATCATAGAGAGAGGAGGGTGGCTACTCGGTAGTAAGCAAAACCTGTACTGTGGCTACTCGGTGAGACACTAATACACAGAGAGAAATGCAGGAATAGGGGTTTTACCTCCACACGAGGGCCCTGAACCTGGGTAGATCTTGTTGTCTGCAGTGCGTAGTTTCTTATCTCACGCGGCTATTCGCTGCGTGATCCCTCCCCGAGCGCCTCCAGCGTCCATCGTTCCCACAACTTTAGCCATCCTATGGCATCTGCCGTGACACCACCACGACAGTTGGCGCCCACCGTGGGGCAGCCAGCGGCGCTGGCTGGAGTTTCCGTTCGGACGGGATCTATTTCTGCTTCTAGTGAGCGCGTGGTCTGTGGCCTTGTCCACAGATTCGGCTCCTTCGACTTCGTTATCGACAATGCCGGCGATTTCGGTGGAAGGGCCATGCCGGAAGGCGGCACGGTGCTCTCCTTCGGCTCGCTCCTTGTCTACGTCGCCATCGTCGTCGTCCGCGAGTTCTCGGAGGAGGTGCTGGTGGCGGAGGATCCTCCTGTTGTGATCGCGGCCCGCGGAAGGCCGTTTGGTCGTTCTGCGGACAGCGTGGAGGTGATGGTGGCTGGCCTGGCTGCTGACGCCGGGAAGGGCGCGGCTGCCACCGCGGTCGTCGTCGAAGATCTCGCTGGCTCGAGTGCTGGCGGGAAGACCCACAAGCCCTACGAGAAGGACTGCAACCTCCCCCTCTCCACTACTCCGACAATACATGCGTCTGCTGCGCGGACGGGTATGCCGCCTCCCACTGATCTTGAGCTCTTGACCATGAAGGCGCAACTTGACCGACAGCGCCAGGAGTTGCTCGCTGAACAGGCGGAGTTGGAGAAGATTAGGCTTGAGATTAGTCTAGATCAAAACGAGTACAACAAGGCTCACGGTTTTACGCCAGTTGCTAGGAGGGCTAGCAAAGTAGGTGCTACGCGTCGCAACTTAGGCGCCGAGATGGCAACAGTTGTAGAGGCTCCTAGCCAATCTGCCACCGCAAACACTTTCACCAGGCCTAGGTACAGCACCCATGCCAAAACACTTAGAGCTGCTGAGGCTGTAGCTACTGAGTTGCCGAACCTTGCTGGCGACGCGCGCGCTAGGCAGCAAGAGAGGCTCAATTAGTTGGTGCTAGAGGCTGCTAGGCAGAACGAGGAGTTCCGGAAAGCCAATCCGGGTGCTGGAGCTTCTCAGGTGGTGCACTCGCATGTGGTCAGATCCACCTATCAGGCCTCATTGCCGCATCCCAGCCGTGAGAAGAGCCGGAGTGGGCACTCAGGGAAAGATAGGCAGATGCAGGTGTACGACCCGACTGTCGCCGCGAAACAGCTCGCTGTGCCACGGCAGTCCGGCCAAAAACACAACGCTGCAGGAGCAGGCTATCAAGCCCATAAAGCTCAAAGCCAAACACGGGATGGAGGCCGTCCTGGCCCTTCTCGGCATCATGGTGCTCAGCCTACTCGGCAGAGGCAGCAGCCGCGTGCGGTGGCGCCAGTCGCCAACCTTGTGGAGCAGCCGGCGGCTATGGATGCGGACAGGTATGATGATGGCAACTCGGCTATGGCGCTAGCCGGCTATGACATCACGGATCGCGTGGGTGAGCGTGTGCTGGAACCCACGGATGCCAGGTACAAGCTGGACAGAATCAGTCTGTCCGCGAGACTCGAGAACACGGGACCTCCTGGCCCTGAGTGCTTTGGCCCACGCATCATGAACGAGCCGTCCGTGAAGAACTTCCAGCTCGCTAGAGGCACCAAGAGTTACAATGGCAGCACCAAGCCGGAAGATTGGCTCAATGACTACGTCACCGCGGTTCATTTCACGAACGGCAACCGGAGATGGGCAGTGCGGTACGTTCCGCAGATGCTTGAGGGCCCAGCTCGCACTTGGCTCAATAACTTGCCCAAGAACAACATCAATTGCTGGCTGGACTTCTTGGAGGCCTTCATCAGCAACTTCACCAGCACTTACAAGAGGCCGAATAGGCCACAGCAGTTGTCCGCCTGCAAGCAGCGGGAAGACGAGACGGACCGCGAGTAGCTTACTCGGTGGAGCACATTGCGGAACACCTGTGAAGGTGTGAATGAGGCCCAAGCCATCACTTGGTTTGCGCAGGGTTGCAAACATGGCAACATGTTGTGGCAAAGGTTGCAGAGGGAGATGCCGAACACTCTGGCGGATACCATCAAGATTGCGAATCAGTACGCACTCGGTGACCCTACTCAGCCCCTGATGGACTCCTCCGAGCCGAGAAGAAACTTCAACAGCAACAAGCGCAACGAGTTCCGCAACAAGCGCAGGAGTGACCGGATAGATACTCGGTATGACCCTGAGGAGGTGAATGCGGTGGCTGTCGGAGCTGGGAGTAGCCAAAGGCAAAAACCTGCTGGAGCCCAGTACGGGCAGAACTAGAATCAGGGCAAAGGCAACAAGAAGCCATACCTTGCTCCTCAACCGGGTAGCGGCAACTCGGAACCGGCCAAGAAGTTTGTCTTCGACGACATGTGGGATGGCCCATGCAGTTTTCATACTCAGCACCCCTCGAGGCCTGCCAACCACACTACCCGGCAATGCGAGTGGTGGGATCTGATCAGGAATGAAGGCTTGCCTCCTTCTCCTCCTCTGCCAGCTGCGATTGCCAATGTGCAGCCTGCTCGCGCACCCGCAGCTCGGCCTCCAGCATTTCCGAGAAGAGAAAACGTGAACCAAGTGGCTTTAGGAGCCAACCGCTACTTCAAAAATGAGGGCTACCGCAACAACAACAACAACAACCACAACCGCAACAACAACAGAGGCAACAACAACTACCAGGGCAACAACAACGGTAACAATGATGACGGAGGCCGCAACCAGTACCAAGAGCACCATGAGAGCTACATGATCTTCACTTCCGAGCCCGTCGACAAGCAATCGCAGCACAGGCGTGCCATGGAGGTTAATGTTGTGATCCCCGCTGTCCCTCACTACATGCACTGGTGCAACCAAGAGATCATGTGGTCCAGAGCAGATCATACTAAGGTGATGCCCAACCCGGGTAGCTACACCTTGGTGCTGGACCCTACCTTCTTGGGTCCCGAGAAGAACGTGAGGTTCAGCAAGGTACTGATCGACAACGGCAGCAGCATCAACACTGTTTACAAGGACACGCTTGAGAAGCTCGGGATTGCCGAGAACATGCTGCTACCCAGCAAGACCACCTTCCATGGCATTGTGCCGGGAATTTCTTGTTCTCTAATGGACCGAGTGTTGATAGACGTTCTATTCGGTACCAGGGAGAACTGCCGCACGGAGAGACTGCAGTTCGAGGTGGTTGACCACCAGAGCCCCTACCACGCCCTACTCGGCAGGCCTGCTCTGAGCAAGTTCATGGCTTCTACCCACACTGCATATCTGAAGATGAAGATCCCTGGTCCCAATGGCGTGATTACCATCTCTGGTGATTACAAGAAGTCCATGGAGTGTGCCTCTGCTGTTTCCCAGTTGGCGGAGTCGATGGTGATTGCTGCCGAGAAGAAAAAGATACATTAAGTGGTGGCTATGGCGCAGGCAGCACAAGGTGTTGCTCCCGGGATGCCAAGCTCCCAGTACGGGACCGCGTTCCAGGCATCCCAGGAAACAAAGAAGGTCCAGGTTGACCCTGAGTTCCCTGACCGCGTTGCCATCATTGGCTCCGGGTTGGCGGAGAAATAGGAAAGCGAGCTCATCCACTTCCTCCGTGAGAATCGGGACGTGTTTGCCTGGTCCAATGAAGATCTGCTAGGTGTCCCGAGGGAGTTGGTTGAGCACTCGTTACATGTGCGTCCTGACGCCAAACCAGTGAAGCAGGCTATGCGCCGCTTCGGAGATGAGAGAAGAAAGGCTATCGGTGATCAGATCACCAAGTTGCTGATAAGCAATTTTATCATGGAAGTGTTGCATCTGGATTGGCTAGCCAACCTGGTCATGGTCGAGAAGAAGAAGGAGGATCCCAAGGCCGCGACCGCATGGCGCATGTGCGTCGACTACACCGACCTGAACAAGGCCTGCCCCAAGGATCCTTTCCCGCTACCTCGCATCGATCAGGTTATCGATTCCACTACTGGTTGTGAGTTTTTGTCTTTCATAGATGCCTACTCTGGTTTTCATCAGATAGCTCTCAACCCTGCTCATCAAATAAAGACTGCTTTCATTACCCCGTACGGGGCTTATTGCTATTGTGTCATGTGTTTCGGGTTGCGGAATGCGGGTGCTACTTATCAGAGATGCATGCAGAAATGCTTGCACGATCAACTCGGCAAGAATGTGCAGGTGTACGTAGATGACATTGTCATCAAAACGAATAAAACACATACTCTGCTTGCCGATCTTGAGGAAACCTTTGCCAATTTGCGCAAGTATAAAATGAAGCTGAACCCGAGTAAATGCACCTTTGGCGTCCCGGCTGGCAAGCTACTCGGTTTCTTGGTATCCAGTCGGGGCATTGAAGCCAGTCCTTCAAAGATAAAGGCTATCGAGAGCATGTCTTTGCCGAGATCCCTGAAGGATGT
This sequence comes from Alopecurus myosuroides, assembly GCA_028641055.1. NCBI lineage: Eukaryota > Viridiplantae > Streptophyta > Magnoliopsida > Poales > Poaceae > Alopecurus > Alopecurus myosuroides. Next base: position 13,042,150 of record CM054063.1, on the reverse strand, counting down.
GCAAAAATTCACTGGTTGCTTGGCATCTCTGAGTCGCTTCTTGGGCAGAATGGGCGAGAAGGCCTTGCCTTTATATCAGTTGATGAAGAAAAGCGACAAGTTCGTTTGGACACCGCAAGCGGATGTGGCGTTCAATGAGCTGAAGGCAATGCTGGGTAGCGCTCCCATCTTGGCTAGTCCGCTACCCAAAGAGCCAATGTTGCTATACATTGCTGCTACCAACAGAGTAGTCAGCGTTGTAATTGTGGTGGAGCGAGAAGAGGAAGGCAAAAGTGTGCAGCGGCCAGTGTACTATCTCAGTGAGGTGCTATCCAGCTCGAAGCATAACTACCCGTATTACCTGAAGATGACGTAGGCGGTTTACCTGGGCGCCAAGAAGCTGAAGCACTACTTCCAAGAGCATCCTATCACTGTGGTGAGCTCTGCTCCCATCTCGGATATCATGGGCAACAATGAAGCAAGTGGCAGAGTAGCCAAGTGGGTGATTGAACTAGCCGCGTACGCCCCCACGTACGCGAGAAGAGAAGCCATCACGTCTCTGATTCTGGCGGAATTTCTCGTGGATTGGGCTGAGGTGCAATACGAACCTCCTGCTCCAGTTTCTAACTACTGGAAGATGCATTTTGATGGCTCCAAAGTGAAAGAAGGCCTTGGTGCTGGCGTAGTGCTTACGTCACCCAAGAGAGATCAACTCAAATACGTACTGCAAATCCATTTCAAGGCATTCAACAATGTTGCAGAGTACGAGGCCGTGGTACACGGCTTGCGGGTAGCCAAGGAGGTTGGCGTGCAGCGCATTATATGCTATGGCAATTCAGATCTGGTGGTACAGCAAGTTTCTGGCGCTTGGGATGCTCTGGATGCCAACATGGCATCATATCGCTTCCCTGTACAGTCTATGACTGGATTCTTTGAAGGCTGCGAGTTCCAGCATATCCACCGAGCAGAGAATGAAGCAGCAGACGAGCTGTCCAAGTTGGGGTCTTCTCGGCAACACATCCCGGCTGGGATTGCCTTGGAGCATTTGAGGAAGCCATCCATCAAGCCATCCCCCAACTCGGAATCTATATTCGTCCCTTCTCTACCTAGTGAGGAAGCTGTTCCAATGGAGATCGACTTGGAGAATGCCACAAAGAACCCGGGGACTGCCACTCCTTACTCGGGGACTGCCACTCCCTACTCAGGGACTGCCACTCCCTACTCGGGGACTGTCCTTCCCTACTCAGGGACTGCCACTCCTTACTCGGGGACTGCCCCTCTCAACCCGGGGACTGTCGCATTCATTGTGGAAGTTCTTGTCAATCGCTCAGGACTTCAAAGAAGTGCTCCCAACTCTAACAAGCAGACAGTGGTGCCTGTTCCAATGGAAGTGGACGAACCAGTGTTTCCCACACGGGAGACACCAAGTTGGGGCATGCGCATATTATCCTTTCTAAAGGACGGCACCCTGCCAGAAGATGAAGTCACTGCGAGGCAGATTCAGAGAAGATCCAAGGGCTACACAATATTCAGAGAGGTGCTGCACAAGAGCAGTGCCACCGGCGTGCTGCAACGTTGTGTAGAACCAGAAGAAGGAGAAGAAATTCTGGTGGAAATACACCAAGGAGAATGCGGGCATCACGCCTCTTCTCGAGCTTTAGTCAAAAAGGCTTTTCGGCATGGTTTCTATTGGCTCACGGCCTTGAAGCAAGCAGAAGATATTGTAAGGAAGTGCAATGGCTGCCAGAGATTTGCAAGTAAGATCCACTTGCCTGCTTCCGAGTTGAAAACCATTCTCATTACTTGGCCATTTGCTGTTTGGTGCTTGGATATGGTTGGTCCCTTCAAGCCGGCTAGAGGCAACATGACTCACATCTTGGTCATGGTTGATAAATTCACCAAGTGGATAGAAGTGAAGCCTATTCGGAAGTGTGATGGAGCCACAGCTGTGAGCTTCCTGAAGGATATGATCCTGAGATATGGCTACCCGCACAGCATCATCACGGATAACGGTACAAACTTTGCTGAGAGTGCAATGGTGCGGTTCTGCAGAGATAAGCATATCCGGCTAGATGTTGCATCTGTTGCGCATCCCGCCTCCAATGGGCAAGTTGAAATGGCGAACGACATGGTGCTAGCAGGCATAAAGCCGAGGCTGATTGAGCCACTGCTGAAAACACCTGGGTGTTGGCTAGACGAGTTTCCAGTGGTGTTGTGGAGTCTAAGGACTACCCCTAACCGGTCAACCGGCTACACGCCATTCTTCTTGGTATACGGGGCTGAGGCCGTGTTGCCAATAGACCTAGAGCATGACTCTCCCCGTGTAACCCTCCACACTGAGGCGGAGGCGAGAGAAGCTCGAGAAGATGACGTTGACCTGCTGGAAGAAGCAAGAGAGCTTACTCTGTCACGTTCAGCTATCTACCAACAAAACTTGAGGCGCCATCATAGCCGAAAAGTAAGCCCAAGGGTTTTCCGAGAAGGAGACATGGTCCTTAGACTTGTGCAACGCACAGCCGGGATGCACAAACTATCCCCTCCATGGGAAGGACCTTTCATTGTGAGCAAGGCTCTGCACAATAATGCCTATTACCTCGTAGACGTGCAGCCATCACAGAAGAACAGGGCGGATAAATCCGGGGAGGAGTCTAAGCGCCCCTGGAATGTAGCACTACTTCGTCGCTTTCATTCGTGAGCAAAAATGTGTATGTACTCTCTTATCCGAGTTAAACTTCTACTTTGCAATCTGAAATTGAATTCGGGGACTGCCCTCGTCCAAAATTGCTCTATGTGATTCTACTCGGCGTCACTTTGGTCTACTCGGTTGCTCTGCTTAAAATTTCATAAGTGTATCTAGTATTGCGTTTAAACCTACGTGCCAACTCTTCGACTCTGCTGCTGTCCGAAACCCGGCTGCATGGCAAGCAAGAGAACAAGCTAAAGGTCAATGAGCACAAGAAAAATTACTAAGGAAAGAAAGAGTGCAGGAACCGAGTAGGATGTCCCTTACTACTGATTGTTGTTAACCTTTTTTCGACTAGGTGGTGGGCAGCGTTACTATGATTGTTTCTAAGTAGCTAAGTACTTGCAACTCCAACTTTGAACTCTTGTGACTCGAATACCAAAAAAGCAACAAGTTGCGGGTAAGAGCTGAGATAAAAAGTAAGAGTGAGTGAAAAATGCAACTCGGAGACTCGCATGATAACGCAACCCGGCATCGAGCCAAGGTTGCTCAAATTACTAAGTATAAAATGTCAAAAGGGAATAAAAATTGTGTAGCAACGAAAAGCATAGTTGTTTCGATACATTTGCACCCGGCATCCCGGGGATCTGATAAAAATCTCGAGCATAAGTGTTGCAGGACATAATCAGGTGGAGGTAGCAGCATCTTCGGTGTTGGCCTTGGCGGCATCAGCTTCGGAGTTGGCCTTGGCAGCGCTAGCTTCCGTGTTGGCGACATCAGCCTTCGCGGCATCTGCTTCTGGGTTGGTGGCAGCCTGATCAGAGGTGGTTGTGGCCACCGAGATGAGGTTCGTCGCTGAAGTAGAAGCAGCAGATTGGGTGCGGAGTGGCACTGTGTCGTCGAGGGCCGCGCCGGATGAAGAGCCGAACTCGAGAGTCGCAGTGTCGATAGTCATCTTCTGGCTTTCGGCCTCCTCGTCGCTTTCCACGACGACTGCGCTCTTCCCCTTCCCGGACTTGTCATCGGCGCCCTCGAAGAAACTCAAGCCCTCTGAATCAGTGGCCTCCTCATCATCCTCCTCCTCATCTTCACCTTCGCTTTCCGGCTCGGTGTCGGGCTCGGTCAGGCCGTCGATGAAGCGAGCAGTATCCGCGTAGGAGGCGACCTCGTACGCGACTGCCTGGCGGCGAGCCACGTAGTCGGGATCCTTCTCCCACTTTGAATCCTGCCTCATCTCGAGAATGGTGTTGAGGTTAAGATTTTCATACCAGCTACAGATGAAGAGGAGCAGCATGTCAGCGCCTGCCCGAGCTCCGGATGCTCTCCACTTCTTAAGTTCGGCTTTAACGCCATTCATCTTCTCGGCAAGTGCGCGGATGGTTGCTGGCGCAGGGCCTTGGGTCCAGAAGAGCGCGTGAAGCTTGAAGGCAGTGGACACCAAGTCGGTGCCAAGCCCCTAAGATGCTTGAGTTGGGTCTGCATGCTCGAGAGGTTGTCTTCAATCGAAGATTTGGTATCTGTGGGCAAACCCTTCTCAATTCGTAGCTCTTCTGCCTTAGTGAGGCCTGGCTTGCAAGTGGAGCAAAGGTCGGGGATTATTTCTGCAAATGCTATCAGAGAAGATTAGAAATAGGGGCAGAGGAGAGGAGCACACCGAGTAAACCAGAAGAAGAAGGAAATAAACAAGTACGGAGAAGCGAGAACTCACTGTTCAGCTCGCAGAGTAGCGACTGCAACTTCCTTTTCCATGACTCCTCGTCAACAACGTGCCTTTCTTCGACTTTCCGGAACTGGGCCAGTTGGAGCATGAGATCCGAGTTGCTTTTCTTCAGCACCTCATTCTCCATCTCTAGGGCCCTTTCCTTAGCCTTGGCGGCTGCCTCCAGCTTGTCCTTCTCGGCGGCTATGTCTAGGGCGTCCTGAAGGGCAGCCCTTAACTGGCCCTGCAGCGGCTCCAGCTCGGTGGTGTGTTGGCACTTGAGCTCTACGGCTTGGCTTTCCAATTGCTGCTGCACCTCGGCAGGTTTAAGGCAGTCGAGATGCTCTTCAATAAACTTCTTGTAGTCTTCTGCGGAGAGAGGAGCAAGGTCAGCAGAGTAGCGAAAAAAGCAAAAGAAGGAAGACAAGCCTAAAAGACGGCAACTCACCTTCCATCTTCTTAATCGTGGTTTGAGCGTTGGCAACGAAAGCATGGCAGTTCTTGTGCTCCTCTGCCATTTCTTTAAACTTGCCTGCCGAGCACAATCAGTTAAAGCAGAAAGCAAAAGCGTTGGCAACGAAAACATGGCAGTTCTTGTGCTCCTCTGCCATTCCAGGACTCGTTGCCAAGGAACGCGCTATTCCACTCAGCGTCAATAAAGCCTATCCGGTCGATCATCTGCTCGAGCCCCTTGGACACCACCTCGGTCTCCTGGATCTCGCGCGAGAAGATTGAAAGGGCCTTGTCCTTGGCCGGCAGCTTGGAATCCACAGTCTGGGCCTGTTTGCCTTTCATGAGAGCGAGCTGCTTCTCGGTCTTGTTCAGACCGATGCCGTATTGCTTGCCCATCTGCACCATGTAGGGCGGATAGCAAGGAAGGTCTTGTGCGCTTGATTTTGCGGCTGCGCCAGCGGCGCTGCCGGAAGCACCGATGGTGAGCTGCCCACTCTTCGCGGCAGGCTTTGCAGCTGGTTTAGGCGGCGGCATCGCAGTAGAATCTTGAGCAGCGCTACGCGGGGGATTCCTGAGAACAGTGGCGTCAGGCTGGGCAGCCTGCTTCTCGGCAGTTTGCTTCTCAGCAGTTTTCTTCTCGGCGGCCTTCTTCTCGGCTGCTTCTTTCTTGCCAGTAGCATCGGAAGCAGTTTTCTTTGTAATCTGCTTGGCTGGAGGGCTGGCTGCGGTCTTGGTCTTCTTCACAGGCGGGGAGCTTGGCGCAGTAGGTGGAGCAGCCTGTTGAGTAGGCGGTGCAGAGGGCTGGCTACCCAGCGCAGCGTCCGGCTGCGCGTGGATCTGCAGGTTCTCCTCCACCTCAAGTGTCTCAACCCGCTGCTCGGCAGCGGGGGCTCGCAGTATGTCGTCTTGTTCGTCTACCCGCGGCTGGGCCGCGGGGTCATCTCTGGCAGCAACGTCAGTGTCCTGCTGCTCCTGGCTTTCTTCCTGCCGCTCACGGGCGGCACGATCTTGATGCTCGGTGGCTGGTTCTGTGTTCTCCCCAGCTGTGGCAGCTGGGGGAGAAGGGGGTCTCTCGTTGTGAGCAGCATCCTGCGCTTGTTGTTCTGCGCGGGCCTGCTGCTCCTGCTCGGCGTCCTGGGTACCAGTGTCCATGCCCTGGATGTTGGTGTCGTCTTCGTCTTCACCCTTCACGGGAGAGGGCGCACGCGCCCCGTCCCGTGCCATGATCTTGTCCTCATCAGAGAGATCGATGAGTTCGTCGAGGTCGATGGCGGATCTTTTCTTGGATATGGTGGGAGCGGCAGCAGCATCAGCGTCCAAAGGGGCGCTGAAGAGAAAAGGAAGTTCAGAAAAAGAAGAGGTAAGGAAGAAACCGAAAAGCAGCAACAGCGGAATGCAACTCAGAAGAAAGTAACTTACCCTGCACGGGAAGGGGGTAGCCGTCTCCCGGAGACCTGCTTGACCTTCTTCACGCCCTTCTTGGGCTTCTTGCCAGGGGGCTCCTGGGCACCACTACCCGCCCTCTTACGAGTGGTGGGAGCAGCAACCGCAACTGGATCGACATCAAGGACGTCCTCGTCCTCTTCCTCAGCATCAATATCATCTGTAGAGTTGAGGAGAAGAAAACAATTGAGAAACGGAAAGAAACTAAGTTGCGCTACTCGCGACCAAAAAAGGTGACCTCGGTCACCTTCGTCGTCGTCTTCGGACCAGTCCCGAATGGACGCGTCGACATGATGCTTACCCGGCTGGACGACATGAGGGATACAGAGGGTGTCCGCGGGGTCGTAGGAGACCTTGTCGTCCTCCTTTCGATCTTCGTGCCATTTGGCCTCGAAGCGCTCCTCGCTCTCAGCGAGCAAGGCGCTGGAGATATAAGCAAGCAACACGAATCAGTTGAGCAGCGTAAGGGATTCTACCCGGGACGGGATGCAAGCACAAAGCATAATAGAGTAAGTGTCCTACTCAACGAGGCGTGCAAACACAAAGCACATGAAGCCTAACAGATAGTAGCAAGTGTTCTACTCGGCATGGCATGCAAATATAAAGCACATGAAGACTAAAGAGATACGGCTAAGTGTTCTACTCGGCACAGAGTGCGGTTACTAAGCACACCAAGCTAAGAAGGCTATCTACTCGGAATCAATATGCAGGAAACGAGATGTGAAGTACTAACCCGCTTAATTGGCTTCGTGCGGCTGTACGGCACGAAGCCGTACTGCCAGTTGTCCTTGAGGCCGGTGCTCATGATGGAGCGCGCCCAGACGGCTACATCCGCGTTGCTGAGCTCAGACGTGGTCGTCCGGGTGCAATCTCTATTGCCTCCCATGTAGCACATGAGATGGGCACGGCGCTGCAGCGGGAGCACTCGCCTGGAGATCCAGCAGGCGATGGGGTCGTCGTTCTTGAGCCCCAGTTCCTTAAGCTGGGCGAGCCGGGTGTTGATCTGCTTGATGTCACCTTCTAGCGGAGGCTTGTACCCCCAATTCTGCCCGGTAGGAGTCGAATTGGTCCACCGGGGGAGATTGATCTGATCCACGGGGGTCTCCTTCCTTGGCGGAGATGTTCTTCACGTAGAAGAAGGTTCTCTGCCATTTGCGCAAGGAGTCGAGGCCCATGATGCGCGGATGGCTGGTCCCGCTGCGCTGCACCATCATGGCGATGCCGGTCTCGGTCATGCCGCGGCCGCTATCTGTGCTACCCGGCTTGGCATTGCTCTGCTTCCTGAAAAAGAAGTAGCGCGCCCAGGTCATCGGCGTGGGGCGCACGCCCAAGAACGCCTCGCACACCACGGCGTGGTATGCGAGCATCACCATCGCATTCGGCGGTAGGTGGTGCAGCTGGATCCCGAAATGGTTGAGGAAGGAGCGGAAGAAATCTGATACTGGTAGCCCGAATCCCTGTGCGAAGTGCGCGAGGAACACCACGTGCTCGTCCGCCTCCGGAGTGGGGACGAGCTCGCCATCGGGATGCCGGCAGCGGACGCCGGGAGGAACTCGCCGGGTGTTCACCAGCCACTGGCACTCGTCTGCCGTGACGTTGGATCCAGCCCACCCGGCGCGGGCGTCATCGTCGCGAGCCATCGAGCAGGAGAGGAAATTTTATGGTGATTTGGTGGAATTTGGCGGAAAGGACTGGCCTTTCGGCGCTGTGAGATGCACGGCGGCGAAGAGCTCGGTGGCGGCGGAGAAACGAAGGGGCAAAGGGAGAATGAAGGCAGGAAGGGGAAGAAGGAGTTACCGAGGAGGTATTTATATTTACCCTCGGGTTGCCGTTACAATCGGAGGTAGTGGGATCAGTTACGCACAGAGATCGTGCGGCGTGGGGTGTGTGGGCCGGTTAGAAACGCACACAGCGCAGTTGGCGCGCGTAACGGCCGCATTCGATCCCACGACGCGATCGTGGGTAATTACTGCACTTGATGGGACCTAACAGGCTAGTGGGCCCAGGCCGTGAAAACTGGGCGCGTGGCCTGTCAGATCCCGGGCACCGAGGCGTCGGGGGTGTGGTAGCGTGACACGTGCCCAGCTGCAGTGCGGAAAGCCAAATTTTGCTCTGCCATGCAGAGATTCTGATCCGAGATTTCGCTAAGTCTTTTTACTCGGCAACAGAGAAGAGGAGTGGTTCTATTCGGGAGAGAAGAAACCCAAGACAAGATTAAGGGCTACTCGGAGGTTTTACTCGGCATCCTAAAGTTCAAAGGCAAGGTTGATTTTTAAACTGGAAGAGCCCAGTGAACAAGTTCGCAAGACTCTACCAGCTTCGGGGACTAATGTCGGGGGGTTACCCCCGAGTAGGGTAAAGACAAGTGCTAAGGGCAAGATCAGAAGGGATGTTTGGCCGAGTAGCTGGTTACCCGGTACTTGCTACCCGGACTGCTGCTACTCGGTCGTACATATGGATGGCCAAAAGGAAGAATCAAGGAAGATACATTCCTCCGAGTAGAAGAATTGGCCCGAGTAGAAATGGCGGTTTCCTACTCGGGCCAGAAGTCAAAGGAGCCGTTCTGACACAGGATCCCGCGTATCTTGGGTCCGTACTGCGGCACTGTTCATCTACAGAGGGCGTGCCTGACCGCGCCAGGGCGTCATCAGACCGTCGCAGGATAAGGGGGGCCTACTCTGTGTTCAGAGCAGTGATAACAGATCAGCTTCTTGGTTTTGCACAACGACTTTCCACACAAGGCAAACTAGGAAGCCAAAGCTGTCAGCGGGAAGCCGGAAGTACGCACTGTGCACACTATGTCGACATCTGTTTGTACTTTTCCCTGTTGGCTGTATCCGGCTGGGCACCAGTATATAAGGTGCCCTGCCCCCTCCTGCGCGAGGGACGGTGACACGACGATCCAGATCCCCAGACCGGTTCACATTCTTGACCTAGTTCATCATAGAGAGAGGAGGGTGGCTACTCGGTAGTAAGAAAACCCTGTACTGTGGCTACTCGGTGAGACACTAATACACAGAGAGAAAGGCAGGAGTAGGGGTTTTACCTCCACACGAGGGCCCTGAACCTGGGTAGATCTTGTTGTCTGCAGTGTGTAGTTTCTTATCTCACGCGGCTATTCGCTGCGTGATCCCTCCCCGAGCGCCTCCAGCGTCCATCGTTCCCACAACTTTAGCCATCCTATGGCATCTTCGTGACACCACCACGACACCGACAGTTTCTTGTGAGAACCGTCTCCAAACTCTACAGTGCAAATAAAATTAAATGAACAAGGGAGTTATTAGCTACTGCATATTAGTAAATGAACAAAAGAGACCGATCGATATAGAGCGCAAATGATTGAAAATAATTACCTTTGCATCATTTTTCTCATGTCGATCCAAAGCTTTGGATCTGAATCCATAGAGTCCATGATAAAAACTGTGGAGCTGTGAAGTTCAATTTTTAGCAGCATCCAGTGGAGCCTGAGGACACGTTACATGCACAGTCATGCATAACTTATAGATTAGACATACCATGCATGGAGTAAACAAAAGAGAATGAGCACAAGAGAGAAACACTCACTCAAAATGGTAAGGAAATAGAATATGACTTTTGAGTTCATGCTTTCTAAGAAAATTGTACAAGTCTTTCTCCACGTCTTTGGGGTGACGTTCTAACATAGTTCCATTAATGATTTGTGGGTCAATAAACCCAACATCATGGATGAGTCTTATTTTGCATTCCCAAATCTTCAATCTGCATAATAGCGTACACAACAATATAGTTAGGACTATATATATATATATATAGTGTAGGCAATGAAGAACAAGATGAGGTAGAAATAAATCACTTACATAACGTAGCAACTCAGGATAGATTTGTCGAGCTCGCGCAGATTGAACAGCTGGAACAATTCACTCATCTCAACTGCTACAGAGTACTTTTTGGTGTGATGCTCTTCTATAACATCCACATACACAAATTCTCTGTCGGACCATGATATGAATTGTTTGTACCAACGTAGCAGACTTTGCATTAGTGGTGGTAGATTCTTTTCCTGCGTAGGCTCGACGAGAGACTCTTTCTTCACATATTGTAATGCTACCTCACAAATTGGCGCATCGTCCAGGCCTAACAAGTCACGAAGAGACAAACTCATCTCGGACGCAGTTTTCATGGCAGTAGCTACAGTCAATCCCATTGCTGCCGCAGCTGCTCTGACCTCGGGGTCCTGTTCCGGACCGGCTTTCACTATGAGCGGGGGGGATCGATTGTTTACTCTGCATCCCGAGCTGGTCAACTTATTTCCCGCTTTTTTTCATTTTTCCTTTCTCCTCCGTCAATGCTTGTGCTTGCCTACGAAGTTCACTATCATAGTCTTTAGGCAAATTCTTCTCGGCTTGGGACGGTGTCGACAAAAAACCCGTAGCCCACTTGTCTACCTGCGGAGGGTATACTTCCTTGGGCTTAGGCTCCTTTAGCGCCTTCTTATGGGCCTTACATTTCTCATAGTTAGCCTTCGCGGCCAATTTGGTTTCATCATCACTAAGTTCCCAAGGCCTTGGGGGGATAGGCTCCAGTGATGGCTCCGGTACCCGTGTGGTCTGAGGTACATAAGGCTCCGGGTTAATAGTCCAAGAGTGGGTTTCCTTGTTGTCCGCATGCTTCTGTTTCTTCGCCGGAGGAGCAATGGGGGGCGACGGCTGCTTATCCGCCGGAGGAGGAATGGGGGGCGACGACTGCTTATCCGCCGGAGGAGGAATGGGGGGCGACGGCTGCTTACCCGCCGGAGGAGGAATGGGGGGCGACGCCTGCTTACCCGCCGGAGATTGTGGATCGGGGGGACGGCGTCGAATGGCGTGAAGGAGGCGTAGGTGAGCCAGCACGACCACCACCACCACCACCACCTGCACCGTCGGAGGGGGGTGGACTTGTTAGCCTTGGCGTCTCGCCTGGAAACAGTATGTACTTCTTTTTCCATAGAATGAACTGGCGCTTGACATCTCCAAGTCTTCTCTCCTCTTCGGGTGTAGCTATGTCAATCTCCAGGTCCTCAAACACTTGGACTATGTCTTCCACCGTGACACGAGCATAGCCATATGGAATGGGGTTGTTGTGGTGGAGTGCTCCAGGTGTACAGGGTAAAGCACTGCCGGTACCTACCTTCGTGGAAATGTTCCCCACGGGATAATGCAGATCACATTCTTTCATCTCCTTTACATCATCCACGGGGTAGTGAGGCTCCGGTGCACGACTCTCGATCATCGGTGCATTAGCACCTGCAGGCGGGGCCTCCGTGGAAGCCACGCTTCTTCTCCGCTGATGCTGACTTCCGAGATCTGATGCATGATCTTCATGCGGCCCTGCAGCCGCAGGTGTTTCTTTCACAAGTATTCCATACACGGTCTGCTTCAACTCACTAACTTCCGATGCAAGTTTCGATAGAAGATCTGCAGCCCGGTCCGTATTTCTCTTACGGCTTTCGTAACAGTACGGGTCATTCTCCTGGGAAAACCCTACTCTCCACGGCAATCTGCCTTTGCCTCGTATATGTCCTCCGTGTTCAGGATTCCCGAGGGCATGGGTCAGTGCGTCTTTCTCTCTGTTGAACGTGATCAAGCCCTGTTGAGCTCTGGACATTGCATCAACAAGGGCTTTTGTGGGAGCAAACGTTTTCTACCGATGAACACACGCCCCTGTCTCTGGGTCTAGCGATCCCCCATGCCCGTACCACCACATTTTGGCTCTTTCGTCCCATCCCTCTGTACCTAGACGGATTCCTCGCGCCGTCAGGCCGTCCTCCATCGCCTGCCACTTAGGCGCCGAAACGCAGTATCCTCCTAGATAATATGATGGTATTGTTTCTTATCCGCATTAGCCTTATTTTTTTCGACATTTCCTTGAAATGCTCCGATTTCTTCTGCGTCACAAATTCTGGCCAATCAGCTCTCAGTTTCTCATATTGTCCAGTGAAAATCGGAGTCTTGCCCTTGTTGACATATTCACGGAACAATTTTTTCATGAAGTTCCGGAATGCTTCGGCCATCTTCTGAAGAGCGAACTCTTTGATTAGCGTCCTCCTTTGACGTCCACCCGGAACGTCGTTACCGAATTCATCTTTTTTGTTGTATTCCGGAGGTAGAATGAAATGTACCATAAGCTTTCTCCACAGATCCCTTTTTGTTCTCTTGTCGACATAACTGAAACCAAGACGTGCTTTCTTTGGCTCCTTCCATTCCTGGACGGTGATCAGGACGTTGTCTCTAACAATAACTCCGCATTGGTTGATAAACTTTGTGGTGTGCTGTAGGGGCTTGCCGGTTTCACCCACTGATTCGATGGTATATTTTTCTCCTTCTTTCATCGCCCTGGATTTGCCACGCTTTGTCGTACTCGATCCGGCCGAGGGCTAAAATAAGAAAGAGAGTCGCGCGCGTTAGTGCATATGTATTCACATTTCAGTAAGTTTGTATCACGAGAGGCTCAATGTATATATATATATACCTCACTGGAGGTGGTTGGTCTTTGCAATTGGAGATCGTCGTATGTCGACGGTTGACCTCCGTCATCAATGTCCATTCCTTCACCTCCTTGATCATCGACGATGTCCGTTCCTTCACCTCCTTGATCATCGACAATGTCCGTTCCTTCACCTTCTTGATCATCAAGGTTCAGATAAGCCGAGACTACATCATCTTGTTCGGCTATCATGCTGTATATAAAACCTTCAGCCTCCTGATCCGTAAGCGGAAAGGCTCTATTGTCCGCCATATGTCACTCCTGCAGACATGCATGTAGTAAAAATTAATTAAGTATATAGGAGACATAGCAAATATTGTCGTAGAAGGAGGGAAAACAGATTGCTAGGGTTTTGGGTGGAAGAACGATGACCACCGGAGGGGGAAAACCATACTTTAGAGGTGTGTCCAAGATTAGTTGCTCAAATGACTTGGAGAACCCCATAAGTAGGTTGTATTTGCTTTCCTGGTCATTTTGGTATATTACACTTAATATTCTGAATTGATTGAATTAAAACTTATTTTCATTATTTTAATGAATTTAATTCAAATTCAAATATGGTCTCATTTTGAACTTTGTCAAACATGATTGAAAATGATATAAACAGATAGCTTACATTTTTTGTGAACATTTTGCTTATTTTTCCATAATTTTTGGAAATATAAATTAAAATTATTTAATTTAGAAGATTTAATTATGTTCTGTAATTCCATATACGTGTCACGATGACGTCATTAAAAAAAACCTCGCCAACACGTGGCCAGGTGACTTCATGATGACGTCACCCTGGCGTCACACGGTGGCCGGCGGTGGCAGTTTCGGCTCTCGGGTCTCCTGTGATTCCGGCCACGGGGGAGAGAACGAAGATGGGAAGGAGGCCACGGTCACTGTGGTGATCGCCACGGGGGAGGGAACGGAGATGGGGAGGAGGCCACGGTCACTGTGGTGCTCGCCGGCGGCGAATCTGGCCGCGGGAGCGAGCGAGAGGGCGGCGGTTCATGGTCGCCGTTCGAGGGCGGCGCGTTCGCGCGCGGTTCGTGGTCGCCGTTCGAGGGCGCGTTGGTTCGAGGGCGGCGCGAGGCCCGCGGGGAACCTACCGGAGACGGCGACGGGGCGGGGGCGGAGCAGGATGGAGGCAATGGAGAGAAGGGCGCGGCGACAGCGACGGCGAGGGCGAGGGCGACGGCGACGGCGCGGTCTTCTCGCAGAGTCTCTGCGCGGGCGACGGCGACGGAATCGGGGCAGAAGACGAGCAGGGCGCCGGCGCGAGGAAGACGAGGGTTTGGGACTTAGAAATTTGTGGGGCAGGAAGACATCGCGAATATATAGGGCCAGTCTTTAGTCCCGGTTGGGTACACCAACCGCGACTAAAGGTCCCCCCGGGTACCCTCCGCGGGCCTTTAGTCCCGGTTGGTGTCTCCAACCGGGACTAAAGGGGTATTTTTTTCGCGGCGTTTTCGTTCCCGCGCGGAAAGAGCCTTTAGTCCCGGTTCGTGACACGAACCGCGACTAAAGGTGGTTTTTCAAATACTTTTCCTTTTTCCAATCGTAAAATCTAAAAAATACAAATAATATATCAGAAAATTCAGAAAAATAAAACTAATTCTTTTTAAAATCTTAAAAATACAAATAATATATCAGAAAATTCAGAAAAATAAAACTACTTCATTTTAAAATCTTAAAAATACAAATAATATATCAGAAATTTTAGAAAAATGAAACTAATTCATTTGAAAATCTTACAAATACAAATAATATATCAGAAAATTCAGAAAAATAAAACTACTTCATTTTAAAATCTTAAAAATACAAATAATATATGGCAAGACACTGTGGATCTGACAGACCCGCGAGTATTACCGAAACAAACCGGGGGAGGAGAGCGCCGACGAGGAGCTCTGGCAGACCCGCGCGGCTCAGCGGGCAGAGCGCCGCCTCGAACGCCACCTCGCGTTAGATGCCGCTCGGGAGGCGAGGACGAAGGCGCTGCAAGAGTTTCGTCGAGCCGACCACGCCGGTGAAGTCTGGGCCTCCGACGATCCGAGGTGGGGGCCTATCTCGGACATACCATCATGCACCTCCGACGATGACGAGGAGGTCACCGACGAGTTCGGCGACGATGATGACCCGGAGGAGGTCACCGACGAGTTCCGCGACGACGACGACGAGGAGTAGTGTTTGTCTGTTTTCTCTTTTTAATAAAAGAATTTGTATTACGGCGACACTGCGAAGCGCTAGCGCGTCTGTTTTCTGTTTTTAATAAAAGTTATGAAATTAGATATTTTATCTCACAAGGTTTGAGACATTTAAGTAACCTTCTGTTTTCCATGTTTCGTTTTCTCAAATATTTCGCAAAGGAGTTAGTCTTGAACACATCAGAGATAATATAATTCACATGATCCATTCAACAAAGTTTGGTACAATAAATTATTACACATCAATTCTTCCCTTGTGTCCCCGCTTTCTTACGATTTGACCGTATCCATGGAGCATCCTCATCATTTAACTTAATGCTTGGGTCAGTGTTCACTTTGAAGGGCGAAATTTCACCAAACATATTATAATCTTATGACATGTCTGTATTGTCCTCCACTCCCACGGTGTTTCTTTTCCCTGAAAGAACAATGTGGCGCTTTGGATCATCGCATGATGTACTGATCGTTTTCTTATCTTTCCGTTTCCTCGGTTTGCTACTCATGTCCTTCAAATAGAAAACCTGAGCGACATCTTTGGCTAGGACGAATGGTTCGTCAAGGTAACCAAGATTGTTGAAATCCACCATTGTCATTCCGTATTGCTCGTCCACCTTTACCCCACCTCCTGTTAGCTTGAACCAATTGCACCGGAACAAAGGGACCTTAAAGGAGGGTCCATAGTCAAGTTCCCATATCTCCTCTATGTAACCATAATATGTTACCTTTTGCCCAATCTCGGTTGCTACATCAAAGCGGACACCACTGTTTTGGTTGGTGCTCTTTTTATCTTGGGAGATCGTGTAAAATCTATTCCCATTAATCTCGTACCCTTGGAAAGTCGTTATAGTCGAAGATGGTGTCTTGGCCAACATGTACAGCTGATCTCCAACATCATTGTCATTCATTAAATGTTTTCGCAACCAACTGCCGAAAGTCTCCATTTGGGCCTTTCTAATCCATGATTCAGACTTCCTCGGGTTGTCCGAGCGTAAAATATTCTTGTGTTGCTCGAAGTACGGAGCCACCAATCTCGAATTTTGCAGAACTGTGTGGTGTGCCTCAGTCATAGAATGACCGTCCATACATATCGTTGATTTCCTTCCGATCGTGCCTTTTCCATTTAGTCTTCCCTCGTGCCGCGATTGAGGAATACCAAACGGCTTAAGGTCAAGAACATAGTCAATACATAACTCAATTACCTCCTCATTTCCATAGCCCTTTACGATGCTTCCTTCTGGCCTAGCACGGTTACGAACATATTTCTTTAATACTCCCATAAACCTCTCAAAGGGGAACATATTGTGTAGAAATACAGGACCGAGAATGGAATCTCTTCGACTAGGTGGACCAGGAGGTGCGTCATAATATTGAAGAAGGATGGTGGAAACACCAACTCGAAACTGACAAGACATTGGAACACATCGTTCTGTAACTGTGGTAGATCTTCTGGACTGATTACCTTCTGAGAGATTGCATTGAGGAATGCACATAGCTTCACAATGGCTACTCGACCATTTTCCGGTAGGAGCCCCCTCAAAGCAATCGGAAGCAATTGCGTCATAATCACGTGGCAGTCGTGAGACTTCAGGTTTTGGAACTTTTTGTCCGCCATGTTTATTATTCCGTTTATATTATACGAGAAGCCAGACGGGACCTTCATACTGCTCAGGCATTCAAAAAAAATGACCTTCTCTTCTTTGGTAAGAGCTTAGCTGGCACGACCTTGAAACCGTTCCGGATGCCGGTCATCTGGGTCTTTCAAAAGTTGCTGGTCCTGGCGTGCTTCCTTTGTATCATTTGTCTTCCCATACACGCCCAAGAAGCTTAGCAGGTTCACGCAAATATTCTTCATAACATGCATCACGTCGATTGCAGAGCGGACATCTAGGACTTTCCAATACTGTAGCTCCCAAAATATCGATTTCTTTTTCCACATGGGTACGCGCCCGTCAACTCCCAGCGGAACTGATTGTCCGCCAGGACCCTTTCCAAAGATGACTTTGAAATCCTTGACCATATCAAATATCTCAGCTTCAGTACGTTCCGCAGGCTTCGGCCGGTGATCTTCCTTGTCGTTGAAATGCTTGCCTTTCTTTCTTACGTTATGATTTCGGGGAAGAAATCGACGATGACCCAGGTACACGTTCTTCCTACAATTATCCAAAAATACACTTTCAGTCTGATGTAAGCAGTGCGTGCATGCTTTGTATCCCTTATTTGACTGTCCCGAAAGGTTACTGAGAGCAGGCCAATCGTTGATGGTTACAAAAAGCAACGCTCGTAGGTCAAATTCCTCTTCTTTGTGCTCATCCCACACAGGAACACCAGGTCTGCCCCACAACTGTAAAAGTTCATCAACTAATGGCCTTAGTACACATCGATGTCGTTGCCGGGTTGCGTCGGACCTTGGATGAGCACTGGCATCATAATGAACTTCCGCTTCATGCACAACCAAGGAGGAAGGTTGTAGATGCATAGAGTCACGGGCCAGGTGCTATGTCTGGAGCTCTGCTTGCCAAAAGGATTCATGCCATCAGTACTTAGACCAAATCTTATGTTCCTTGCGCCAGCTGCAAAATCTTTGAACTCTCTGTCGATCTTTCTCCATTGTGTTCCATCAGCGGGGTGTCTCAACTCCCCGTCGGACTTACGGTCATCTTTGTACCATCGCAACAACTTGGCATGCTCTTTGTTCCTGAATAGGCGTTTCAACCGAGGTATTATAGGAGCATACCACATCACCTTGGCGGGAAACCTCTTCCTGGGTTTCTCGCCCTCAACATCGTCACCAGGGTCATCGCCTCTGATCTTATAACGCAATGCAGTGCATACAGGGCATTCATTCAAATTCTCGTATGCACCGCGGTAGAGGATGCATCCGTTAATGCATGCATGTATCTTCAGAACTTCTAAACCTAGAGGGCAGACAACCTTCTTTGCTTCGTACGTACTGGCGGGCAACTCGTTATTCTTCGCAAACATATTCTTCAACATTTTCAGCAAATTTTGAAATGATGAGTCAGTTACACCTTCTCGTGCCTTCAATTTCAGCAAATCCAGTGTGCAGTCTAGCTTTTTCAGACTATTGTCGCATCCTGGGTACAGCGACTTCGTGTGATCCTCTAACATGCGATCCAAATTCTCCCTCTCCTTGTCAGTTTCGCAGCGTCTCCGTGCATCAGCAATGGTCAGACCAAGATCATCAGCGGGCTCATCATGTGCATCTTCTTCACCTTCACCAAACCCTTCCGCACCTTCAGCATCATCCTCCATGAAAGTATCACCGAAAGCCTAATGATAGTTGAAATCGATATCATCCTCTTCTTCATCTTCTTCCATTCTAACACCTCTTTCTCCATGCTTGGTCAAACAATTAAAACTTGGCATGAAACCGTGCCGAAGCAGGTGCATGTGAACGACTTTTGAGGAGGAGTGACCCTTCTGATTCTTACATTCAGCACATGGACAGATAATAAAACCTCGCTGCTTGTTCGCATTTGCCACTACGAGGAAATCTTTCAAACCCGTAGTGAACTCGCCGGAGAGTCGGTTACCGTACAACCATTGCCGATTCATCTGCATTATTATATAAAGTATATAATTAACCATCATGCATTTGTTAAACTAACTAGCTAGAAATAATACAAATCATGAAAGCTTCAAGTTGCTAACCGCGATCGCGGAGGTAAAATAAATGAAAACGCTCAAGTGTGGCTCGGACACTTCATATCATGTGTGTTTCATGCTCTCGGGTATTTCATCGAACACGTTGTGTGCATAGTAGGAACCAAAATCAAACCCACCACCCCTTGTGAATATTGTGAGTAGAAGTGAGACCAAATGTGGCAAAGTGCAGCGAGCTGAGTCCTATATAGGGATGGGCTTTTAGTCCCGGTTGGCCTGGACAACCGCGACTAAAGGCCTTCGGGCCAGCCTGAGGACCTATTAGTCCCGGTTGGCCTGGCCAACCGGGACTAAAGCCTCTCCCGTCCGCCAGCTGTGGACCGAGCGCGCTGGGCCCAGACTGTTGGTCGCGGGTCTCGTCCCGAACCGCGACTAAAGACCCCTATGGTCGCCGGTCGATTATTTTGGGGACTAATGGGGGCGTATGGAAGGCCTATTTTCCACCAGTGTCCCTTCTTCTGTAGCCCCCGAGCGTTTATTAGATTGAGATTTTCTTGTCGGGTTGACGCTCAAAGTCTTGCCCTGAATTTCTTCGGATGATTGCGTCAAACGTTTTCCGTTTGGAGGGCGTGTACCCTGTGTGATGAGATTTTATACCCGAGTATCGAGTGATGAAAGTGCCTGTATTTTTGGCTGTTTCTGGCAGAAGGATATGACTCAGTGGCTTGGCTCTCCCGAAAGCTCAGGGCCAATTAATTGCATCTAGGGAAAAAACAGTTCTGACCTACATAGATTCGAGACCTCCGACTCCAATCCGATAAGGTGATCATTGCGACTGGGCCGTAGAGGACTTATCGAGTCGAATTTAACCTATAGGGGTACCCGGCACGTCCACTAGGATTTTTCTTCGTGTTGTTGACACGGAAATTTACCGGAGGACGCAGCTTGAGTGTGATTCCAGGCCCTCAAGAGAGATCTTTTGTGGCTTACCTTCGTATTTGAAAGAATACGGCATCCGGCTGTGCCTAGTCGGCCGAACGATCCATGGAAGTGATGTGTGTGCATCGTGTAACCGAGTGGCAGGAGCTACGCACTCGCAAGTTTTGTCTAGAGATATTTCGAGTGAAAATGTCTCCCTTGTTTTTTATGCACAAAGTTTTTTGTGTTTTGTAGTCTTCTATCCATACGAAAGAGTTTTCGTGTCTGGAAACCTTGTCATGCCCATTCGAAAGAAAATTTCGTGTCTGAGGCTTTTATGCGAAAGAGTTTTCGTGTTTTGATATGCCCATACGAAGCAAATTTCGTGTCTGGGATCCTACCCAAGAGACTTCTCGGGTATGATGAGGTGCACAATAGCGTCATTGCGCACTTTGTTTGTTCTGACTACTCCCGATGGGACGTGACGAAGTGAGAACACATGTGTTGGCCCATCTTGTCAGCTTTTGACAGGAAACGAGACATCTTTCCGGTTTTTCCGCGAGCCGCGCACAGTAATTGCGCACGATCTGCTGTTAAGATCGTGGCACGAACCAGCTTTCACCGCCTCCTCGTTTCCGCTTCACACGTGGCAGCCGCGATGGGTGCCACGTTGCTCAATGAACAGCTGAGATCAAGTGGCCCCGTGTATATATATTGTCCTTAGGTGAAAAGTGAAAACTCTCGGCCATTTGCTTTCACGCCTTCTTCCTCCTCGCGCCCATATTCTCCTCTGCAAACACGCACAAGCTCCCATGGCTGGAGGAAAGAAACGCAACGCCGCCACCTCGGCTTCGAAGGCGCCCGAAGATGCTCCCGTGCCACCCGCCCCACGGTCAGGCGATTGGCGTTCCGCCAACACGACGAACAAGAGCATCAAGGAGATGCAGAGGGAGGGGCTGCTGCCCCCCGAGACCGAGAAGCGAGTTCGCCTCGGAAAAAAGAAGAGGTACCAAACCCTCACACGAAGGAGCGCGTGATCTTTGCGGATCACGTCTCGCGCGGGCTCTCGCTCCCCCACTAGTAGGGAATGGCTTATAGCCACCACCATACCGCTGGCCAACAATAATTGTCGTTGCCCAGCGCTAACAGCACTGGCGAACAGAAATACCTGTTCGCCAGCGCTTTGAAACACTACCGCTGGCGAACCACCACCCTTGTTCGCCAGCGCTAAGTCTGGGCCCCACCTGCGCGCGCTACAGCCGCTGCCTCATTTTACCGCTGGCGAACTGCACTTAGTGTTCGCCAGCGCTACGCCCACAACCGCTGGCGAACAGGTGCTGCTGTTCGCCAGCGCTAATATGTGGGCCCAGCACGCATCTTAGCGCTGGCGAACAGCAGCACCTGTTCGCCAGCGGTATTCCGCAGATCCTAGCCATAAAGTGGCACCCCCACCTACCCACTTTCCCCTCCACTCTCTCTTCTTCACCTTGTCCCCTCTTCTCTCTCTAGCTCGAAATTATGCCAATTTCTCCACCCTCCTACTCTATTTTGAACCAACTAAATTTATTTTAGTTGGTATATATATGTTTATCTCCCTCCTAACATCATTTCTACCCCAAATTTTCCCTCCCTAGCCATCTAGATCTAGAATTAACCCCTTTCTCTCCAAAGCTCCAAAATTCTCCGGATATCATCGTGTAGCCATCTATTCATTTGAGGTGGGATGAATGATAATATATAATTAAATGAGTTTGTATATAAATTTTGTCCGGATACACGCGATATGCAATACGTGTGAAATTTCACCGGATTCAACAATGGTCGTGTGATGGAGACGATAAATGCATGTGTGCGCAATTTGTTGTGGAATGAAATTGAGTAGCCAACTATCGCCGGAATGTTGATTCATTTCCGTCTCGGCATAGTTTGGCACTCCCTAATAACCTCCTATTTGTAGGAAGGTCATGCCGAATTTTTTCGTGAATACGACATGAACTGAAATTTTTGATATGAAAATGAGTTGCCACTTTGCCGAAATGTTGATTCATTTCCGTCTCGGCAAAGTTTGGCACTCCTCTAACCTCCAATTTGTAGGAAGGTCATGCCGATTTTTTTCCGTGAATATCGAAATATATATATATATATATTATGTTTGGTTCTAATATTAATTATATCGGCGCGCGCTCTCGTGCAGGCGACATATAATGGTGGTCGTTAAGAGTGAACGTGTCGTGAATAGTTACTTGAGACACGCGACAGAAGACATGTTACAAAATGGCCGCAAGGAGATACGATGTCCATGTCGAAAGTGCAAACTAGGGGGCTTGCTCAATCCCTTTACCGGAGACTTGCTTAGTCACCTCCTAAGGTATGGTTTCATGGATGGGTATAACAGTCAGTGGGTAAGTGATGATGAAGATGATGAAGTCCATGGGGCGGCGGCGGTAGGAAATGATGTGCAACAGGACAATAGCAACGATCGAATAGAACTACAGCAGGACCAACTACAGCAGGACCAAGATCAGCCTCATGACCCAGCACATGATCATGGAGAAGATGTTGAACAAGACGTGGAAGAAGATCACGAGGACACAGGGACACCCCTAACGGAAGTTGTGCGTGACCCTCATCTGAAAGAACTGCTTTTGAGAAAGACGACTAACTCGATATCTGCTGCTAGAGAGCAATCGAAGCTGGCGCAACTAGAGATAGACTCGAAGACACCGTTGTATGCAGGCTGCGGTCCGGGAGAGTCCCGCCTGAGAGTGGCCCTCGATGTTCTGCAGATGAAGGCGAGATACAAATGGAGCGACATAAGCGTCGATGCAAGCCTGCAATACTGGCACGATGTCCTTCCAGAGGGCAACACCTGTCCTAAAAGTTGCGACGAGGCCAAGAAAGTCGTGTGCCCCTTTGATTTACCTCACGAAAAATACCATGTGTGCATCAACGATTGCTACATTTATCGGAAAGAGGACGCGAACAAAACCATTTGTCTAGTTTGCAGCGCCGCTCGATACAAGAAAGGGAAGAAGAAAGCTCCTCGGAAAGTTGTGTGGTACTTTCCGCTCATTCCCCGTCTGCAACGGTATTTCGCGGACCGCAAGGAAGCAGAGCTCATGCGCTGGCACGCGAAAAGGAGGAATAAAGTTTTGAAAGATCCAAATCGAAGTGAAAAAGTAATTCTGACACATCCTTCAGATGCAAGTCAATGGAAAGCAATTGACTGTGAATATCCAACGTTCGGGGCGGAGGCAAGGAACATCAGGTTGGGTGTGAGCACCGACGGACTCAATCCGTTTGGCAACCAGAGAGCAGCACCCATAGCACCTGGCCCGTGTTTGTATGGATGTACAACATCCCTCCCTGGTTGTGCATGAAGAGGAAGTATATTCACATGAGTATGCTAATTCAAGGGCCGAAACAACCAGGCAACGACATAAATCTATACCTGAAGCTGCTTAAAGATGAGATGGAAACGCTATGGGCCGAGGAAGGGGTGAACACATGGGACGCCTTCGGTGAACAATATTTCCCAATGAGAGCTGTCTTACTCTGTACGGTTCACGACCTACTAGGCTACGGATATCTGGCGGGCCAGGTGTGCCACGGACATAACGGTTGCGTGAGGTGCATGGATGACCCCACGTTTATGCAACTTCCGAAAGATCCTGGGTCTTCGAAAACAGTTTTCGTTGGCCATCGAAGGTGGGTACCCAACAAAGACCCGTGGAGAAGGCGAGGAGACCTTTTTAACGGTGAGGATGAGCTCCGTGTACCTCCACGTAAGAGGTGCGGCGAAGAAATCTACAATTTGCTGAATGATTGGAAGGAATGCCCAGAGCCTGGAAAGAAGCAAAAGGCGCCAAAACCGCTTCTGGATGTATGGAAGACGAGGTCGGTGTTTTGGGACTTGCCATACTGGCCCATTCTCGATACGCCTCACTGCCTTGATCTGATGCATATCACGAAGAATGTGTTTGAAAGTTTGTTTGGCACGCTGCTCAACATGCCGGAGAGGACCAAAGACGGGGTGAAAGCAAGAAACGACCTGAAATATTTTGGTATTAGGGTAGATCTTCAGGGGGGACGCCCGGATGATGACGACGGCGATCAATTGTGTGATGAGGAGACAGATGGTCGCAAGGCCAAAAGGGTTAAGAGGAATGACTATTACTGCCCCCCTCCTGCTTCACTCTTAGTCCGGACGAGATCACAAAATTGATGATGTGCCTTCTCGGAGTCAAAGTCCCTAGCGGTTACTCAGGGCTAATAAGCAGATTCCTCGACGCGCAGAAACAAAAGTTTAGCGAGATGAAGTCTCATGACGGTTACGTGATGATGACGCAGATACTTCCGGTTGCGATCCGCGGAATAATGGACAAACACGTCCGGGAAACCCTGTTTGGCCTCTGTAACTTCTTCGACGTTATATCTCGAAAGTCGATCACGGGGAAGCAGATCTCAAGGCTGCAGGAAGAGATTGTCGTGATACTATGCGAGCTTGAGATGTACTTTCCACCATCATTCTTTGACATATGTGTTCATCTGTTGGTCCATATCGTGGACGATATCATCCATCTCGGGCCGTTGTTCCTGCACAACATGATGCCGTTTGAAAGGATGAATGGGGTCATCAAAGGATATGTTCGCAACAGAGCTCGTCCGGACGGAAGCATCGTGCAGGGCTTTCTCACCGAAGAGTGCATCTCTTTCTGCACGAATCATATGGACGTGGAGGACCCAGTTGGTCTGCCCAGAAACAAGCACATTGGCAAGCTCGATGGAGTAGGTCACAAAAATGGACGTAGAGAAGTGCATGTGGATCGGGCTTGTCGACGCACCGACTTTAACAGGGCAAACTTAGTAGCTCTCCAACACATTGACATGGTCGATACTTGGGTGGAAAAACACAAGAGCTCGATTATGAAAAAGTACAGTGAACAAGGCAAGCGGAGGACCGAAGGAGAAATAATCAGAGAGCATAACTCCACTTTATTGCGTTGGTTTAAAGATGTGATCATCGCTAATCCACCGCCAAGGGATTGTGCGAAAAATAAACTATTGTACGCCTTGGCACATGGCCCAGCTCCCAACCTAGCGACGTTTCAAGCATATGATATCAACGGGTTCACTTTCTACACAGAGGAGAAAGACAAAACTTCCGATTATCAAAACTCAGGGGTAACGATGGAATCCTACACCGGTGACAAAAAGTTAAGATACTACGGAAGGATCGAGGAGATATGGGAGCTTAACTACTCTGGAGAGAAGGTGCCTATGTTCCGCGTCAGATGGGCTAGGATGTCGACCGTCAGAAAAGAAGACCAATACTTTACAACCATGGTTATTCCCGAAGCCGGAACCTCATCAAGCGCGAATGTCACAGCGCAAAATGAGCCATGGGTATTGGCTAAACATGTGTCCCAATGCTTCTTCATAACAGACCCCACAAGGCCTAGCCGTGTTGTCGTGAGGAGAGGGAAAAGAAATATCATCGGAATGGATGGAGTCGTTGACGAGGACGAGTTCGACACGTTCGGCGACCCAAATATTGACGATGATCAAGAAGATGATGATGATAGTCATGCAACATACACAACAAGAAGAAGCAGAACTACGCTACCTAGGCATGGTCTTCCATTCAGAATAAGAAGTCATAATGTGGGGTTAAATTATGCAACTGCGACCAAAAAAGGCAAAAAAATCAAACACTGATGAGAAACTATGTATATATTTTTCTGCCAAATTGTATGCGACGAAACTATGTATATGCATGGATCAACTAGTCTGATATCGATGTGCACTTACTATAAATTTAATGTACCTTGTTCTTTATTTCAAATGTGTGGAATTATATTATTTGAAACATAAAGGAAACCAAATAGAAATTAAACAAGAAGGAAACAACGGAAAACAATAGAACACATAAAGAAAAAACAATAGAAGAGAAAACAAGAAGGAAATATTAGAAAACAAGAAGGAAATATTAGAAAACAATTGAAAACATAAAGGGAATAATGAAAAACAAAAAAAACATTATTATTTGTAATGTGTTTGAAATTAATTTGTAATGTGTTTGAATTATTATAAATTAAATGTCTTTGAATAATTTAAACAAATAAAGAAAACAAAAAAAACATTATTATTTGTAATGTGTTTGAAATTAATTTGTAATGTTTTTGAATAATTTAAAAACAGTAATGTTTCTCAAAGAAAAACTAATAAAAAATAATACAGTAAATAAATTAAAAAAAAGGTAGCGCTGGCGAACATAGCTTTGTTCGCCAGCGGTAGTTTAGCGCTGGCGAACCAGCCAAGATGTTCGCCAGCGGTATGGGCGTAGCGCTGGCGAACCAGCCAAGATGTTCGCCAGCGGTATGACCACAGAGAGCGTATCAGGGCCGCGCGGGACTTAGCCGTTTTTCGATCGATCGATCGAGCGCTCGTACACAGACACACTGCACGCGCGCGCACGGTTCCCTCTCCACTCTCACCGGCGAGCCTCTTCGTCTCCGGCGACCACCGCGGCAGCGCCCTCTCCACTCTCACCGGCGACGCCCTCCCTCTCTCCCACCCCCACTGCCCCACTCTCCCCCTGCCCACTGCCACTCCACCCGCACTGTCCCACTGCCCTCCCTCTCCGGCCACCGCGCACGCGCCCCTCCCTCCCTCTCCGGCCACCGCGCACGCGCCCCTCCCTCCCTCTCCGGCCACGCCATCCCTCTCCCCTTCCCTCTCTGCCCTCCCCTCCACCTCCTCGGCCTCGCTGCTGCCCCGAGCACTGCCCCCTACGCTGCCTCGAAGGTGTTCGACAGAAGTCCAAAACGAGGTAACGAATCGCATCTCGATGTCCCCAACTCCCTACTGAA
Organism: Alopecurus myosuroides; assembly: GCA_028641055.1. NCBI lineage: Eukaryota > Viridiplantae > Streptophyta > Magnoliopsida > Poales > Poaceae > Alopecurus > Alopecurus myosuroides. The sequence continues at coordinate 13,015,783 of CM054063.1, read as the reverse complement.
TCGCATCTCTTTTTCTGGTTGTGTTTGTGCTTTGCTACTGAATCCCTACTGAATCCCTACTGAATCCCTACGAATCGCATCCCTACTGAATCCCTACTGTCCCCAACTCGATGTTCTGGTTGTGCTTGTGCTTTGCTTTAAAAAATTCTGTGTAAGCCACCAAGTCCTAGCAGATTCTGTGTAAGCCACCAATGTAGTCGATTCATGGTAGTCGATTTCTCATGTGCCACATGACCACTACATGGATATTGAACTTGATCCCATTGACGATTTCATAAATCAGTTGGATGGAAAAAAGGTTCCTCCGGAGTTACCCACCAGAAATCTTAATATCCAGAAGAAGGTAGATGGCGAAGAGGGTGGTCCTTCTGAGTTACCCACCAGAAAATCGAATATCCAGAAGAAGCTAACATATTCCCAAGAAACTCCCGAGAAGGAGACGGCTTTACGGCTCCAGAACCTATGGTGGTTACCCCGAATACACTCCGTGCTACGGCCGAGGAGGCGGTAAAACAAAGCGGCACTCCCCTGTGCTTGTTGGCGAAGAAGCATCGGAAGAGGCCGGCAGCCAACAAGAAGAAAGGTGGTGCCTCCTCTAGTAGTCAGCCATCGGTCGCTCGAGTCCTGGACCATTTGCCGCCCGCTGTCCCGTGGAGGAAGGTGCCTGAGATAGGTGTAACATCCCAAGTATGAAAAATAGCCATTAGAATGTTTGCTATCTGTTATTTTATGTTTTGCATCATGGCATCATGTTGATTGCATTTGTTTTGTTTGTTTTCCATTTGTTATTCTCTGTTTTGCTTTGTTTTCCAACTGTTTTCATTTGTTTTCCTTTGTTTTCTATTTGAATTTCAAACCAAAATTCAAACCTCTTGTTTCATCCTTGTGATGTTACAATTTCCAAAATGATATTTCAAATCAAAACAATCATTTGTTTCCATTTGTTTTCATTTGCTTTGCCTCTGTTTTTATTTGTTTTCACAATGGAAATTCAAACAATATTCAACCTTTGTTTCATACTTGTCATGTTACCATCTTTTTCAAATAAAAAGTCCAACTCAAAACTCCATTTGTTTCCAATTATTTCCATAATGTTCAATGGTGGTTTTATTTCAATTAAACAATTCTAAATTGCATTCCAAACTCAAACTCAAATCAGAAACATTCAAACAGCACCCAAATTCAACTTATAAAATCAGCATTATAACCAAACCATTTGTTCTATTTTTAATCATTAGGGTTCACCCTAATATACATGTTGATTTTAAATAAAAATCAAATAATAAGCAATCCTTTCAAATATTAATTTAAATTACAAAACAGTAATTAAAAATTAAACTTTTGAAAAACCAAACTTGGCATGGGTTGTTTCTGACCTAAATGGCCCACACAACATTTTCTAAAAAAATTCATTAACCCCAAAACTCTCTTTTCTTCCTTTTCTTTTTCCTGCAAAAAAAAAGAAAGAAGAGAAAAGGAAAAAAATCCCAAAGGGAGAGGAGCAGCCCACCCCATCTCTTTTTCCTCCCAAGCCCACTTCTTTTCCCCTGGCCCGATACCCCTTCAGCCTTCATCTTCTTCCTGTACGATCACCATCGGAGCTGTCCACGTTGCAGAGAACAGGGAGCAGACGGCCACCACTCCTCCACCCCTCCCTATAAACTCCATGGCTAGCCCTAGGGTTTTCCCCTACTCTCCCTTCTTCCTCTCCCCAGCCGCCATCCTCTTCCTCCATCTTCCTCTCCCTCTGTTCTTTTGTTTCTCTGTAACCTGTACACCCACAACCGAGTTTTTTCCTCCTCCTCCTCCGTTGATCGCCGGAGCTGTGGTCTCCCTCCGGCCGCGGTGAGGGCGGGAATGGAAAGCCCTCACCGCGGGCTTCCTCTCCATCACCTCGGCGCGGGCCGGAACGCACCGAGCCGTCGCCGCCGTCCGCTCCAAGGTCGCCGGCCTTCCCTGCAACGCCACCTGCACCGACCGCCTCCTGCCATCGAGGTGAGCCTCGCTCGGCCCCTTCCTCTCGCCTCTCCCCCTTCCTTGCAGCGCCCGCACACCCACGCCCACGGCCCCTCCCGCGAGCGGCCTCCTCCCCGGCGAGCAGCAGCCGCGGCGGTCCTCCTCGATCTCCTCGTTTCTGTCCACCAGTTGCAGTTAACATGCAGAAATTCAGAAAACCGCCCGCAGCAACACCTTAAGCCCCCCGAGTTCCCCTTCTATCCACAAAGCAGCGCACAGCCCAGTTGGTTGCTGCACCCTTTGCGCGCCCTGGAGGTGCTGGGTTCGATCCCCCTCACCCCACCTTTCAGATCTGGTCCATTACTTCAAAAATCCATATCAATTTGAATATCACTCCAATTTAAACGATTTAAAATTCTGTGAACTCATAATTTTGTGCTCTTTCCAGTAATGTCAAATTTGCAACATGTTTCTGTAACAATTTTTGCACTAATTAATTAATTACCGAAAATGCAATAAAATTTGGGAACTTTGGAATTTTATAACTTTAGTTCTACTCATCCAAATTAAGCAAACTTGGTCTCTAAATATTTGTCTTAACAAACTCTACACATTGGTATTTTATTTGGTCACAATTGAATTAATTTTGAGCATGTTTCCCCCTGTTTACTAAAAATGGCAGAATAAGAATGATTAAGGAAAATTGCATAATAAAATCAATAATCACCCAAAAATTATGTTTGATAGCTCTAAATGTTGAATGAAACATTTGCTACATGTTTTCAACCCTTTCAATGCGATTTGTTACTGTTTTGAATATTTTAAATTGGTGCAATATTTGAAAACTTGTTAAATTCACTTAAACTTGCAAAAATCATAACTTGTTCATAAAAATTCCAAATTCCACAAACTAAATATGTTTTCCAATCAAATTTTCATGTGCTTTCCAAATATAAATTTTGTTTGCTGTTTTGAATAATTTAAATTGCTGAAAACAACTGTTGCTTAATTAATGCATTTAAAATTGCCAAATTAATAACTTGCTCAAAACAAATTCTTTTGGGACATATAAAATATGTTTTCAAACCATAAAAGCATAACACTTTCAAATATGAACTTCACTCAATGTTTTGCACAAATAAAAATTCAAATAAGTTCATGTTTGAATTAAATTCATTTAATTCTTGCTTAAACTTGTTTAATTCATAAATAATTTATTTGAAATCCTTTTTCATCAAGTGAAACATGCAATCCATCTAAAATTGTGTGTTATTTCCAAATATGAACTTTGTTATCTATTTTGAACAATTAAAAGTGGTGAAAACAACAAATGCTTGAGTGACACCTTTCAGGAACCAAAATTTCATAACTTAATAAATAAAATTCCTAAATTGGTAAAACTTATTTCCATTTGGTTCTATTGTTGTTATTTTGTTGTTTTCCTCATCCATGCATCATGATAATTCACTTCCACATGATGATTAGTTGTAGAACAATTAATTCAACCATAATTCATGGGCTTTCCATATGCAATCCAATTTCATATGGGTCCATTTAAACTTGTTATCCTGCCAATTAGTTTAATTTGATGCACCAATTAAATTGCCATGCATCATCCCATGATTGTGCATTATATTCTGTTATTGATTGTTCGTATCTTTTCGATTGTGTGTTTGCTTCTTATCGATTAGACGACGACGTTGAGACCGACGAGGTTTACGATTCTACTTCAGAGGATTTTAGCTCAGTACCAGGCTACTGAGTTTGCAGGCAAGTTATCACTCACACGAACCACTGTGTTCCTTTCAACATTGGTTACCGATACTTTCCATTGTCTATTCTGCTAGCCATATGTATCGTTGCTTGTTCTCCGAACCTATCACATGATACCCTGAACCCTGATATTGCCTCACCCCCATACCTAAAACCCCTTGCTTGTTGCCTTAGTCTTACCTAGCATGCTTAGGGTTGCTTTGCTCGAGTCTGTTGTCGGTTACTTCTTTTACTATCTGTTGTTATTATTCTGGGGGCTCGATGTTAATCAATCAATCCTGTTAATGCTAATGGTAATAATAATTTGATGATAAGGCACCGGCAGGAGGCCCTGGGTGGTTTTGAGGCCTGCTAGTGTCGACCCTAATAGGAAAAAGGGTCTTGTCTACTGATCCATGATGAGCGCACTACCCGCATGTGGGAAGCGAGTATGGGCGCCCCCCTCAATTTGACTCGATTCGCATCTCGTCCAAATCGCCTCATTTAGTTCGGGTTTTCCATTTGCTGCATGCATGATCTTGTGAGCCCTTGGTACCCGGGTGGAACTTTTGTAGTCGTCATATAGGGGGACACGTTCTTATAGTGCTATGAGGGTCCATTTTCTTCTGGGCTCGATTAGCCGTGCGCCCAAGGTGCTTTGGGCTTGATGCGAAGAAGAGTTGAGTTGTGTTGAGTGTCTCGCTTGGTGGGTTTGATTCCCGTCTGGCGGGATATTCTTACGTGTACGGCCAAATTGGTGCAACCCTGCAGGGATAATCTTCTCGAGAAGCCGTGTTTTCCGCGGTTATGGATTACTTGGTGCAAGTACTGGCTAACAAGTACTCAGGACAACTTAAACCTAATGATTAACAATCTTACACCCAATGATTAACAACTTGACTAGTAATAGGCTTATTGACACAATAATCTGAATCATCATTAATCCAACTGTGTGAGTTATCCTCGGATTGCTTCTTTGGATAAGGGGCGAGATCCAGGATGGGTTTGTTTGGAGTTACTTTCAGTTGGTTACGATACGCGATCTTATCTTCTTTCTGTTAGCCGGAAGTTGTAGTAATTCTGTAGTTGGTTAGAGCAGCCCGCTGCAGCATCTTTGTATCACCTATTCTCCCGTTGAACCTAAAGCATTTGTGTCCGGTGTTGCCGGGTACACCTTGGTGAAGTGTGAGTCTTGCTTGCCAGTACTTGGATGTACTGACCCCGTTGGGGCTGTGGTTTACGCAGACTACGACTACGGCTACGATGATCGCCAGGATGGCTACTTCGTGGAGTTCGACGAGACTGCAGACGAGTAGATAGCTGGACCCCGGGCAGGATCCAGGACCTACGTGGATGGGCTTCGTCTTCTTTATTTTCCCTGGCTTCTTAAGCCTTTTGGATTTGTCTGTACTCAGACACCTTGTTTGCTTCCGCTGATGTAATGAATGCTATGTTGGGACATGTGTCCTCTGGATGTTTGTATTTGGTATTCTCTGCCTTAGTGAAGGCTATTTGCAACCTTATTTCAATCTTTTGTGTCTTAGAGATGTGTTGTGGTATCATTCCGTTTAACGCTGTTGACGTACCATGCGTGATTGATATGAAGTACGTCGACAGTAGTGCCTTTGATCTCTAGTGGATAGTTTACATCGACGATGGAATAGCAAAGCTTGTGTTGCCGCGCATAAGCGCTGGCCTACTAGGAAGCTAGGACGTGGGAGCAGGTATGCCCCATAATCCAAGCATCTGCTATCCAGTTCGGCACGATGAGTATCCCCTAGAAGTCAGGGTGCGACAATAGGTAAGCCGATGCTGCCGCCAGAGGTTGTCACTGTCATGGGTGGTGACATGAGGAGCATCCACGAGGTTTGCTGAGAGAGACGGAACTTCTACGTGAGAAACATCCCTCCTACCCTCTATACGTGGTCAATGTGTCCCGAACCGTGGGCTTTGTGGAATAAATCCCGCAGAGGTGTTCTTCATTAGATACGAAGACGTATTCAGGGTCTTCCACTTGGGAAAGCTCGACCGAAGAATTGTTCGCCTGGTATCGGTCAGCATGGCACACGATATGGTTATGGAGAATACCCGAACATCGCGATTATGGACCCCTACTACATGGTTGAGGACTACTTGCTGTCACTTGCGGACCGGGTTGTTATCACGAACTATATAACGGGTTTTTTGATAGATAACAAGGATACGAATGCCATTGTCATGCCATACTTTCCCCTATAAGTAGTCCTCTCCGCTTCCCGTCATTACATTATTTCTAGAATCTCCTTATTATTCCGATGATATTGATGGCTTGTTCGAAATGTTCTGCACAGAAAAGGAGGATGCACACTCATCGTCATGGAACCGCATTGGTCGCAATGCACTTATCTCGATGCGGGTAAGGCGGTGCAGAAATACTACATCGAGATAAAAGCTATTTTAATAGTGCCCTCAACGGCTTCGCCTCCGATTTAGGCAAGCCCCTAAAAAAGGAGAAAATTGTCTGAGGCGCCTACGTGTGCAACCAGGTAACAAACTTCCCCTGCCTCAAGCAATCGGAACAAGAATCTGGGTTGAAAGCTTGGTATGCCATCTTTCAGATGAGGGAGTACTTAAAGGATTCCCAAGAGGTATTGTTACCAAGTCATCTTCGAGACATGACCACAAAGATGGTCAACACCCTCGATGAATATGTGCGAGCTCAGTTCCGTCGCATCCAGCAGAGGATCTTCACGATACTCAAGTCGGATGTCATCACTCGGGGTGGCTTGTTCTTCCACAGCCACGCACCACCGAGCAACCGTGACATAGAAGCACACCTACGAGAGAAACGTGACATCAGGACATTCAACACGCTAGAAGGTGTTCGTCCGTTTCCGCCGAGACCATAGGATTGACAAAACGTTACTATACATTTGCATCATATAACTTTTAGTCCTTTATTTTTCGTGTTTTATTCATAAACCTTGATGCTTCTATTTCTTTGATAGTTATTTGCAGTCTATTATAAATTTCCATGCTAAACATGTATTTTTGTCGTATTTACAGATGACATGATATGTTGTGTATATCGGTAGGGTTCCCGGAGTCTACGACGATTGGGAACAATGCCGGATACACGTGCACGGTTTCAGCAGCAACAGCTACAAGGGGTACAAGACCATGGTGGAGGCGGAAGCTCGATACGCCACTTACCTAGCGAGAGAGAAGACGGCGACGACGAGGGCCCGGATGACCACCTTCGCCATCGCCATGCTGATACTCCTTGTGTTTATGCTACTTACTCTAGTGCGTGTGTAGCTAAACTTTCAGTATCTTGTTGAACTATCTGTTGAACTATCTCGAATCGAGACTATGTAATACAAACTTGTGTATTATGTGTTGATGATTGATATTATGTAATGACTACTAGTTGTGATGATCGATGTTATTTTATACATCTCTAACTTAGTGCCAATTGAGTGTATTTTGGTTTCATTTATTATTTGACACAGGAAAAGCATAGCCCAGGCGAATAACAAATATACCCCGGACGAATATTTACCCCAGGCGCATAGGGCTTGTTCGCCACCGATGTGTGGACTTACCGCAGGCGCATCTAGCCTATGCGCCTGGGGTAGTGTGAGTTAGCACAGGCTCACAAGGCTGATTCGCCTGTGGTAATGAATTACCACGGGCGATTTGGTCCCAGGCGAACTATTATTCGCCTGTGGTAATATAAATAATTCGCATGGGGTACTTTTTCCCTAGAAGTGAGGCGGCTACAGGGTTTCAGTGTCTAAGATTGATAAACTTGAGAAAGATCTGCGAGCTCAGGGGATCACTCCAACAACACAAGATTTTTCCATGAGGTCAACAAATTGGTTACTTGGGCATGGAACAAAGTTTGACGCAAGGGGGAATCTCATTGTGAATGCAAAAAATCGCGCCTCCCTTTGCGGCACTTGTTAGTGTATTAAAAAAAGGTTAAAGAGGAAAGTTCATGCCGGAACGAGAGGAAGACGAGTTTACGAAGGCCCTCGTTAATCCGAAAAATCATGGTTGGAAACGAGGCTAGGGAGGATACGCATGGTCGACTGGGTTTACCGCGGAAGAATCCAAATATGGATATAGAAGCCGAGAGAGAGGAAAGAAGCAGAAGGAGGCAGAGGTCTCAGACCTGTTTGGGGAAATGGAAGCCAAATATCAGTAGGTGCAGCAGCAGATTGACGAGCCTAAAGGACTGCACTCCCATCCGCAAGACAATATACCCGACGGAGGCCCATCTCAACGCCGGAGCAGCGTGGCTTCAGCGGAGGTACCGGCTGACGATGCAGCGGTGATGCATAGTACACAGGTGATACATGATGTTGCTGCATCCATGGAGGCTGTGGATTCAATCAAGGAGAAGACAAATTGTGATCTCCATGTGTCTGTTTCGAACATATCCATGAAGGTGGTGGACGGCTATGCTTTACCTTGTGTAGATGGAGCGACCTGCCATGGCCACCCAATCCCACATGGCTATGGTCGTGTTGGTGTGGATGATGTCCTAGAGATTTGAGGAGACTGCGGCTTAACTTCCCCGTCGGTGAGATAGAGACACGAGGAGAAGACGTCAATAGCTTCATAGTATCGAAAAAAATGAAACATAGTTTTTCCAAAGCCATCGTGTCCTACATCACCTCCTTCTCCGAGAGGCGGTTCACCACCACCGCCTCCACCTCCTTCTCCGAGAACCCATCCACCATCACCACCTACAACGAGTTCACACCTGGACGTCATGGACCTCAGGAGCTCGAGACCGCCTCAATCTCCGCTGCCTCAGCCAATTTCGCTGCCCACTAAGTACCACGGGGAAAAGCAGACGGGTGGTACCAGCGCTGCCTCGAAGTCATCACCAAAGAAAAAAAGTAGGTCAGAAGAAGAAACCCAAGCCGCCGCCCGAGGTGCTGACTTACGATAGGACTGATGAGCAGAACACTGCGTGGGTGGCTATGGACACGAAACATCAGATGGCTATGTGGAAAGAAACCCACCTCGCCACCAAAGGAGCTGATAGATCCGACAGTACGGAAACACTTCAAGGATATGCTGCTTATGCCATCCCAATTTCAGCTAAATATAAATGATTAATATGTGCGCGGTTTATTTAGGATTCATTCCAAGGCAAATAAGTATTTCAATACAATTCCCTAGCTCGGGGAACAGAAAAAACAGACAATCTCCCCGCTCAAGGTGGTACCCGTTGCACAGAAACCCTCCGAGCCAATTGATATGGATTAAGTTAGGAGGTTTGCCGGATCTTGTGGTGTCACTCTTGAGGAATTGCTAAGCGGTCATGACGAGGGCTTCCAAGTTGCTGATACATCATGGAAATATGAGTCAGGGAAGTATATCGTTAGACCTGGCATGCTCGGCACTCTAACAACACATAAGCGTCAACTGCATCAGTGGTACGTGAAAGCCTCAAAACCAAGGGATGTATACACTCATGATCAAAGTTGGAGATGAGCATTTCTTCCAAAACGTCTCGATCTCTATTTATTTGGAAGATCTTTTTCATCTCTATAATCTAGACGGCCTCGATATATAGATCATCAAATCCTATTGTCTAGAAGTGATTAATTTATTTATGTAATTAAGTCTCTACCTCAGCTTGTTCTATCATTGCTTCTTATTATCCTCATTGTATAATATATATTATGCAGAATGAAGATTCGGTAATGTCAAGGAAGTAGAGGCATTGTGTTCATTGACCCATATGTCGTCAATGATGCAATGCTAAAGCAATACCCCATCGAAACGGGGAATAACATTGTTATGTTTTTGGAGAAACAATTTTAATGTAGTGAAATACTATTTCCTTAGAGACAAGGGTCTGTGTTACTTTCTTCTGCATATTCCTGCACATTTCTATTTTGATAACTCCGTGTTAAGTGTAATTGATGAGTTATGTCTGACTATGCATATAAAGGTGTGCAGTTTTCACTTGATTCTTCTCAACATTCACGTTGACACCGGAGTAGTTGAGCTCATGGTCTCTATGAAAAAACATAAGAGGAGTACGTGTTCGTGATTTCAGTGCTCAACAAGTAAGTTCAATCATTATCGCACTATATCGTAACATTTTGTTCAATCACTATCGTAGGATGACACCTTTATTCCTTTGCTTTCCCGGACAGGACTTGGATGCGGTTTAGGAAGGACCAATGTGGTATTTCGCAAACTAATATGCTAGTTCATACAATCGATGTAATTAGCACTTGCTAGATTGATGCATATCTTTAATTGCTTGTGCATTATTTGATTCAATTCTAATTCTCGTACAATGCCCTCAACCGTCAGCGGGAACAAACTTATGTGGATTCTATGTCATTGAGAACATGAGGTTCATCGTGAATGAGCGGAGGAGTTGCATAAAATTTAACGATTCACGACAGACAGAGGGAGCTTATATCGCATGATCGCCTAGAAGCAATTCAAGATTTATTGGCGGGATTTATGGTTAAGGACGTCACAAATCCAAATAGAGCATTCCATTATCAACAATGATCTCCATCAATTTACATAGTCTTAGTGTATAAGTGGATCTTAATTAGTTCCACGTAATGATCTGTATATATGTTGTCAATGTGGAACCAATATAATATATATATCATTTGTGCACAAACCCCTCCCAGATCCTCCTACCGCGTCCGAAAAATCAACCCAAAATGCTGCCGCGGAAGAAATAGCGCAAAATGCTGCCACGACAGAAAAACAACGCAAAACCATGCCGCGGCAGAAAAACAGCACAAATTAGTGCAAACATTTAGCTCCGGTTTGTATTATGAACCGGGACTAAGGGTTGGCAGGCCTGCTCGCTGCAAAGCTCCCATGTGGTGCACCCTTTAATTAGCCCCCGTTTGTGACGTAACCGTGCTAAAGGCGGTCTTTAGCCGTGGTTTTCCAGCCCCGGTTGGCCGGCCGGTGCGAAAGGGTCACACCAACCGGGGGTATAGGCCTTATTTACACTAGTGCCGCCAGATTTCAAACTCCAGGATTGACACTTGTATGTCGCATTTAGGCGGAATATTTCTTCCGTGGGAGGCAACGTTCCCGTCGACAACGAGGCGCCTATGGTGACTTCGTCAATCTCAAGACCCGCCGGCTCATTCTCTTGAAGATGCTCTTAGGGGTAGGGTGTGCGTGTGTGCGTTCCTAAGGGTGAGTGTATGTGCATATATGTGAGCGCTTGCGTTTATGCTGTGTTTGTCAAAAAAAATCAAGACACGCACGAGACTACTATCAAGTGGGCTTGAACTTTCCCTAAAATAATATCTTGGCTGAAACGTGTTGGCTACAAGGAAAAAAAGATGCTCCAACATGCCAAATGTGTACTTCCTCCGATCGAAATTAGTTGACGCATGCCTATCTAAATATGGAGTATCTAGACATATATTTATATTTAGATACATATGTATTTAGATAAACATGAGTCAACGAATTGCGAACGGAGGTAGTAGGATACTGTATAGCTACCTTGGATGTAACGTGTTAGCTGCCAGCAAAAAAAGAAAACAACCGTAATGTGGTCGCCGACTTTTTTTTTTGAGCATAAGTTTGGAGAGCTTTATTCATCAATCACCGATCCCGCCCGATCAGCTAAAAGGCTGACGGCAAGGAAATCTGGTGGGGTTCCTAACCAACTGTCAGTCACCATTAATGTGCAAGCATTCTTTGCACAAAGATGGGCAGGGACATTGGCAGCCCGAAATACATGTTGAATAGTAAAATATGAAAAAAATACACGCTAGCTCTCCAATTTCTAATAAGATAGGAGCCACGGCCGAACGAGAACCATAATCACCTTTTGGAATCCTCGTAAGCGAGCGAAGAGCACTCCATCTCGTACCGCCAAAGCTTCAGTAATTAGGGGATCCGAAACCCCTGCATAGGGCTTACTCCACGCGCCAAGGAAGTCCCCACGTGATCTTGCGATCCCCCCGGCGCCTCCTTGTCGCGTATGTAGTGACAGACCACCATCGGTATTAATTTTCACAAAATCATCTTCAGGTGGCCTCCAACCGTGGCCAGTAAGGATGACAGCTAGTTTCTTTGGTAACTCCAAAATTGCTAGGTCATCTTTCGCCATCTTCAGAGAGTGAACTGGATCATAGGCTCCACGGTCATGAACCCAGCTGTTCCGAGAACTCCAGATTGCCCACATGGTAGTGATGATCTTGGGCCGATCTGAATCCACAAACATATGATCACAAAGAATGTCTTTGGACAAGGTAGTAGGATGCAATTTGGGTAGCGAAATATTTAGCCATTTCTTCGCCACATCCTAGAATCACCTCGCATGATCGCATGTAACCAGTGCATGCATCATGTCTTCGTCTGCAGCCAAGCAAAATTTGCATCTGTCTATCTGTGCAATATGTCTATGCCTCAGCGTATTTTCAACAAGTAGAATACCACGCAGTACTCGCCACCAGAAAACACGGACTTTGGGCATAACATTCAGCTTCCAAAGTGATCTCCACATATGTTCTTCAGTAATTGAGGTGCTTGTTACCGTCCCTTCATCTAGAGAAGCTTGCTCGTTATGAATCATTAAAGACCGGTACGCTGTTTTGACAGAGTATAAGCCTGACTTCTCATGTGTCCAGGCATAGAAATCGTCTCCCCCCTCACGCCTAAGAGGAATATTCAGGATGGCATCAGCTTCTGGTATAATAAAATTTCGTCTGACCACATCAATCTTCCAGCAGCCAATCTTATTATCAATCAGTTCGGCAACAGTGGTAATTTCATCAGGAATAATATTACCTTCTGCAATCAATTGCACCGATGGTCTCATGGATCTCAGACCCGGTATCCAATTGTCATTCCAAACAGATACGGATGAACCATCGCAATCCGTTTGATCAACCCAAGCTGGAGGGCCTCTCTGCCCTGTACTATAGCCCGCCACGTCGCCGATGATCTAGCAGGCATAGTCACCTGCATGAAATCCGACTAGGGATAATATCTGCCTTTGAAAACGCGAGCACACAGTGTAGAAGGATTAGTGATTAATCTCCATCCTTGCTTTCCCAACATGGCTAAGTTGAAAAGCTCCAAGTCCCTGAAACCCATACCGCTAATAATCTTTGGCTTAGAGAGTTCTTTCCACGACACCCAATGAATAGATCTCCTGTCCAAAGAACTGCTCCACCAATATCTTCCAGTGATTGACATCAAATTTTTACACACCTTCTTGGTCAATTTGAAACAACTCATACTGAAGGTTGGGATTGCCTGAACAACGGTTTTCAGAAACGTCTCCCTCCCCGCACAAGCTAACATCCTTGGTATGCCTTGGATCCTCCCCTTCACACGATCTGCAAGATGATCAAATGATCCACTCGTGATCCGCCCAATGGCAGTTGGCAAACCGAGATACCGTTCACTAAAAGCCTCCACCGAAATAGCCAACGTCTACTTCATATTCTGTCGTACATGTGTTGGAGTGTTTGGACTGAAATAGACCGAGCTCTTATCGCGGTTGACACATTGTCCAGAGCACTCACCATAAATTCTCAATATGTCATTGAGTCTCTGATCACTCCTTTCAGACGCTGACATGAAGATCAAGCTGTCATCCGCAAAAAGCAAATGGTTTATCCATGGTGAGTGTATACTAACTCTGATCCCCCGATCCACATGAGCACCACCAAAAAAATTAAGCATGTCCGTAAAACCCTGTGCACATAGGAGGAATAAATAAGGTGAGATCAGATCACCTTGCCGAAGTCCCCTTGTCGACATGAAGAAAGGCAATAATTCACCATTCACCCGAACTGTAAATCTGACTGAGGACACACACTTTAGAAGCAGTCTCACAGTCGCATAAGAAAAACCCAGTCTCAACATGATAGCTTCCAAATAATGCCATTCAACGTGGTCGTATGCTTTCATCATGTCGAGTTTTACCGCACAACCAAAATTCTTTAGTTTCTTTCTGCGTCTCATTGCGTGAATACTCTCATAAACAATTAATACATTGTATGTAATCAATCGACCCTGGCACAAAAGCGCTCTGTTCTTCACCAATGATGTCCCCCAAGAACGAGCGTAGCCTGTTTGCAATACACGTAGACCCGATTTTATAAAGAACCGAACAGAGAGAAATCGGTCTGTATTGAGAGATTTTCTGCGGATGTTGAACTTTTGGTATCAATGTGATAGTTGTATCATTTATCCCCGCCGGCAGTTCGCCACCATTCAGAAAGTCCAGCACCGCATGCACAACATCGGTACCAACCAGATTCCAATGCCGTTGAAAAAAACCAGCTGTGAATCCATCGATGCCCGGGGCCTTAGAGGGAGCCATCTGGAACAAAGCTATTTTTACCTCCTCCTCTGTATATAGCTTATCCATCCCCTCATTCATTCGCTGGGTGACAACAGACGGCACACACTGTAGCAAGTCATCCATGTTGTGGAAACCTTGGGACTCATACAAGGCCATATAAAAGTTTTGTATTTCTGTATGTGTCTCCTCCATATCGGAACAAATCCCACCATCAGTTTTCTGTAACATATCAATTCGCATGCGTTTTCGTTGAGTCGCTTGGGCATGAAAAAACTTTGTATTTCTGTCACCCTCTCGTAACCAAAGGACCCGAGAGCGTTGACGAATCCAGATTTCCTCCTGATGTAAGGCACGTTTCAATTGTTTCATCACTGCCTTTTGTTCATCATTTGGACCTCGTCCTGTCGAGGTTAGCCGAAGGCGATCAAGTCGCTTTCTCAGCTTTCGAATTTCTCGTGCAAAATAGCCAAACTCCTGCGCACCCCATATATTCAGTTTTTCTTGCAAAGTTTGCAGAGCAGCAATTACTCCTTTAAGACCGAGCTGGCCCGATCCTTGGGACCAATTATCAACTACCAGCTTGTCATATTCTGTATGTGTTTGCCAAACATTCTCATAGCGGAATTATTTGGCTCCCCTCCTCCTTTGATTAGACAGATGCTCTCGGAAATCAGTGACAACATAACAATGGTCCGATTCTGCAGAGGCAATATGTCTAACCGTCGTGTTTTCAAAGCGTGCCAAAAAGTCTGCATTTGCAAGTGATCTATCCAGGCGTGCTTTGACATTTAGCTCTCCCGCTTGAGGATTATCCCAAGTGAACGAAGTTCCTGAGTAACCCAAGTCCTGGACCATGCAATCATCCACCGCTTCCCTGAAGTTTCTCATCTGCCATTCAGGTCTAGCTGTCCGTGCAAAATGCTCATGAGCATAGAGTGTTTCATTAAAGTCACCCACGCACAACCACGCTGAATGTAGTATATCAAACAGAGTTCTCATGAATTGCCAACTATGTTGTATGTTTTCTACCCGTGGCGCACCATAAAAACCTGTAAACCTCCACTCCCTCGAGTTTTAGTAATTCTTCCGCACCATAGCATCGATATGGCCGGCACTAAAATTGTTCACCTCAACATCATACTCTGCTGACCAGAAGAGACCGAGACCTCCACTGAGACCCTCACTATCCACGGCAAAACAACCGCTAAATCCTAGAGTATGTTGCAAACTTTCTACTCTTCGCGCACTAATTTTTGTCTCCATTGCGAAAACTAGTGCAGGACCTTCTTGCTTCGCCACACTGCGAAGTTCACGAACGTCCTCGAGGTTCCCAAGCCCCCGGCCGTTCCAACTAACACAACTCATTTAGCGTGGCAGGGCTAGATCACAGCCTCTGCCGAATTTGCTGAATTACTCGGGGTCTTTCTTTTCTTGATATTCTCATTGTCTCCAATCTCTTCCCCTAGGAGACTATCATGTTCCCGTGCAGGGTACAAGGCCAACTGCAAGGCCTTGTTCACGTTCTGTCCCGTCTCCTGTTGGGAGTCAGACGGTTCAGTCCTTCTGTACACCTGTTTTGGCGGCTCCACCTTCCTCTTCCTTGCATCAGAGCGTTTGATCGGAGACGTCACCTCATTGCCCCTATCCCCTGCAGTGGTAGAGAACCCGGTATACCCTTTGTTGGCCTGTCCACCTTGCTCGCGGGACGAGTTATCATTCGAACTCGATTTCTTCCTTTCATCCGGTGCCCTAAGATTTGCTCCATACTGTAATTTCCCATCAATATCTCGAGGACCCGGTGTTGGACATAAAATATCAGAGTGTCCTAGACAACCACACGAGAAACAGAAGTGAGGAATCTGCTCGTACTGGAATTCATACCAGTCACGACCTTTCCTAGCAGCTGAGTCGATCAATATCCCTCTTCTCAAAGGCTTGTTTACATCAATGGTAATCCCTGCCCTCAGAAAACCACCTATCGGATCTACCACAAACTGGGTTGCATCCTTATCAATCTGTTTCACAATCGCCTTCACCCAAGCTGGCTGTCTCGGGTTGAACGGCAGGTTCAAAACACGAACCCAGATTGACAGCCTATCGAACTTCAGTTCCGATGGCCTCTTGAAATCTACAAACTCCTCCAAGATCACGGTGAACCCTCCCTCACGCGATCACGGTCACGCTGAGACTCAAATTCCGCAACAAAGATCACTACAACGGAATCACTCTATTGCAACGAAACTAGTCGTTGTAAAAAGTGACTTATCGTCGCAATAGGGTTCTGTTGCACCGAAATAGGGTTCGTTGGGAGGCGTCGCGAAAACCTCCGTGGTAGAAGGCTGTCTCCGCGCACTTAGAATCGTCGCTAAAAAATAATCCAGTTGCAACCATTTCCTAGGCCAATTGCCACGCACGTTTCCGTCGCGTCTCGCACATAACGCAACGTACATATTTCGTTGGTACACCTCTAGTGCAACAAATACCCAAACGTGGCGACTGACCAATGTGGCAACGGCGAGTGTTCCGTTGCGCTTGTTCTTTCGTTGCAAAAGTCGAGTTTATTTGCCACGTCCAATTGTGTGGCAAAAAACTATGGCAACAAACATTATACGCGTGGGAACAACTTTTTGCCACACACAATCAATCGTAGTAAGATGATTTTGAAATAGTAATCGCAACGGCCTTCATATTAGTAGCCATAAGCAATCGCGACAATTTCAACTATTCGTGGCGCCATTCAATTTCTACAAATTTTAGTTTCGTGGCGTGATGTAGTATTTGCAACATCCACATTTTATGTTGCTAGAAGCAACTGCGACAATAACAACTTTTCGTGGCGCCATTGTATTTCGACAAATTTTATTTTCGTGGCGACATATACAATTCGCAACGTACAAATTTTAGTAGCTAGAAACAACTGCGACAACTTCAACTATTCGTTGCGCCTGTCTATTTCTACAAATTTTAGTTTCGTGGCGAGATGTAGTATTCGCAACATCCACATTTTATGTTGCTAGAAACAACTGCGACAATAACAACTTGTCGTGGCGCCATTGTATTTCAACAAATTTTATTTTCGTGGCGACATGTACTATTGGCAACGTAAAATTTTTAGTAGCTATAAACAACTGCGACAACTTCAACTATTCGTTGCGCCTTTCTATTTCTACAAAATTTAGTTTCGTGGCGAGAAGTATGGGAATTCTGTATTGCAACGAACATAGTTTGGTGGCGTGAATGAGCTATCGCAACAAAGTTAGTTTGGTGGAGAAAAAATATTGCGACGATGTCTCCCTCATGGTGGTGAGAGTCTATTTCAACAAAACACTTTGTTGTGGCGACTGAGGCTTCACGCAACACTACAATTATCGTGGTAAATTACCTATTGCCACGTTATAGAAAAAAATAAAAAAAAATATGGAAACAAAAAATACGGGCATTGAATTAAATTGTTCAAAAGGGTACGTAAAATATGTTTATTTACACAAAATAATAGTTCTCATAGCTATTTTTAATATATATAAATGAAATTCTCGTACAACATGGATCAAATCAAGATCAAATCAAACTGAAATATCCAGTGCAGCTATTTGTTTCCATCAGAAGTTTGATTGACGTCCTGCAATCAATTGTAAAAACAAAAAAAGGTGTGAGTCTAGTCAGCAATAACACATGCTGAAACATAAGAACCAGCAGACTATAGTGTGTGGATGAAGCAAAAATAGTTGTTGTAACTCAACGAAGCCACAACCCATAGTGAAACATAAACTGCAGCAAGTATAGGGTGGGTGCAGCAACGCTATAGTGTGGGTGAAGCAAAAAACAGAATGTACTAGTACCAAACTGTACAAGATTGTGACTTACAAGTGTGCGACTATACATTCGACTTTTCTGTAAAGTGCTGTGCGGAGGAACTATTTTCTTAGCAGGACTGTTGGTAAGTGATGCTTGCTGGTTCGACTTCTTAGACGTCTGGAAAAACAAAGTGCACTGTTAGCAACGCAAGTAAACAACTAAATCTTACTAGTTTGCAATTGTATGACTATCATCACCTGAGGTGTAGTCGTCTTCTGCTTTTCCATCTGTGCGGAGAGCTCGTCAAACTTTGCCTGCATCCGTGAGTTAAACTGTGCAATCAAGTTATTTTCAAATTCTATTCTTGAGTTTCTCTCCGACTCCATCAGTTGTTCCCTTTGAGAGAGCTCTTCCATTAATCTCTTCTCAAGATTTTCTCTCTCAGCCCGCTCTACATTAATCTTCTCTTCCATGCTTGCACGTTCATCTAGTAACTTCTGTTCTAAAGTACTGACCTTCGTGGTGAGCTGGGAGTTAACTTTTTGGGTCTCTGCCGCAGCCCGAGCTTGCTCCTCTAACAGCAACTTAGACCGCTGAGAACTAGTTTGCACCTGGGCCATGTATCCGAACCCACGAGGCTGCGATGACTTGCATTGAACTTTAGATTTATATGCTTTCTGGAAAATATTGATTCTTTGTTCAGCTGACAATGGGACATCAGTTTCCTTTAATCTGTTTTCAATCTCTTTACATGTTGTTTCCTGATTAGGAAAAAAAATCTCAAATCAGATGTAATATCATCCAAGAAGGAGAACAGTAAATATGTTTGAGTAGCTTCTAAGTCAGTTAACTCACGTAAACATCCTTGGACTCTTGTGTAGTCCATGTTTCATTCTTTGTGTGGGTCAGTCTCCAGAGAGCAACACAGTCTGGCTCTTCTCCAGTTTCCGAATTCCTCTGCAAGTAGTGCAACAATTAGATACTATAAACATTAAAGCAAAGTGAACACCGACGCATGCATAGTGAGTAGGCCCATACATTCTCAAAACTGATTTGAGAGTAGGATTTTGATCATGCTCTGTGTTGTGTCTTCATCTTCGTACGGTTATCCTTGTTCTTTTGGCTGAGTTCCTGCTCATTCAATTATAAAAAAAAACTTGTCAGACAAGCCATTTGATGATAGTACAAAATTCACAAACAGGTAGTATAGAAATAACCAGGAATTTCGGATCAGTGCCAAAGTACTCGATCAACCATTCCCACTCTTCTTTTTGTAAATCTTCTGGGACAACTGCCCTTCTGGCATCATCTGTTTTGTATGCCTTGTAAGTGCTGCTTAGGTCTCCTCGCCAGCCTCTGTAGCGTTCTTTTGCAATTTTAAGAATTTTTCCGTGTGTTTCGTCCGTATCTGGCATATCGTATCTGTCCTGTAATGCGTAGAACAAACAGATAGACTTAGTTTAGTAGTAGTACATTAATTATGGACGAAAAAAGCAGACAACACATGTGAGAATGGTTGTACTCACCAACATATCTGTGACGATCATGCGATGGATGTTAGGGTGAATGTCTGTCCACCTCCTCACTCCAATAATTGGTAACCTTCTTTTCATTATGATTACCACCTCATCCTTGAATGAACGGTTGTTCATTCCTACTGGACCACCCAATGTTTCAGAGAAATCAACACCTAGCTTTGCAGCTCCATTGGCATGACGCTTCTTACTGGCTTTCAAACCTTTCACTACACCTCGCCCTTTCTTCTTCGGTATGTCATCACCTACATCCCAAAAAACACACAAAGAAACAATTTATTTTGTAGTTGATTGAAAGAATTTAGGACACAGCGGTAAAAAATATAGCTAGTACCTTCTTGTAGTTGTAGCTTCGGGCGATAGCAGCGTGCATGGGAAGGCCAATCCTCAACGGAACACATGTCAGTTTCAGACACATCAGTGTTAGGTTCAGTTCCTGCTTCAGGGTTAACATTTGTACTGAATCAGCAATCCTAGATTTTATCCATTAAAACAAATATTAGACAGAGCTTAAATGTCAAAAATAAATTACCACGTCTACGTTTTCCCTGACTTTTTTTATATTGTAGTATACTTTCAACCCTTGTCATGCAGACAGATCCTTTCTTTATTACTGAAAATGTTAACAATAAATGGACAAAGCATTAACATTGTGCATAATTCAGAAAGCTGATTAAGAATTAATGAACTTGTGTACCATTCCCAAAGGAGTTATCTGTATCTTCTTCTTCGTTTGAAGCTTGTTCCTCTTCGGTTGCATCCCTAACTGCATGTTTATCAAAATTGTGGATTAGGTAAGGAATGCATAAAATAGTTACCGGGGAAAATATTTATTAAAGTCTGTATTGAAGGAGTTGCGAGTTGGAGATTTGGCATGAAAGTATAACCTGTGATAGTGATCTGTCGCTTTTTTCTGGTGGATCCAGTTGCATCATCAAGCAGAGACTCTATTGGTGCAATATCAACCGCCGCGGCCTCCTCCCTAAACACACACAGGGACATCTTCTTATCATTAGAGTGCCTGCGTTTCAATAGCTCGAAATCACTACCATGTTCTATTGGAACAAGTTTTCCTTTGCCACGGCCATTATTTAGCCTGCAGTACAGGTAATCACGCGCGCCACTGAAGCCAACGTTTTCAATCAAATTGATGAATTCCATATAGCAGATTTCCTCCGGTTCCATGGCTGCTACCACAACTTTTTTGTTTTTTTCACCGTCCTCATAGAAAAGTCTAACATTCCAAATGGGTTCGGTCGTCTACAATTAGATAGAAGGAAAAAATGAGAACCCAAATAATCAGTGAGTTAGCAGATCTGAAATAAAAAAAATAGTTACATGGCATTATTCACATAGAAAACCAGATACACATATGATCGACTAGGTGTTCATACACGGATTAACGCTTCAACCAGAGGAAGAACAGAGAATAACAACCAATATCGAGACCATATAAGAGACTGCGAGATCACGGAGATGGACGAGCTAGAAGCAGATTAGACAGGAAAACCTGAGAGGATTCGCGTTCGCGTTCCATGGAGTCGGATCGCGACATCGACATGTGTAGAGCTCCGAACGTGATGAGGGCGAGATGAGATCTAATCTGCAATGGCGAAAGAGGTGGCCCGTAGATTGTGCTATGGCGAAACGGGAGGGCCATCGTGCACTTATACATACACGTTAGCGGGAAATTTAAAGTGACTGCTTTTATTTTTTGGTGGGAACACAAAATTTCGCTACACTTGGCGTTTTAGCGGGAGGATTTTTTTTTTTTGGTGGGACATCGTATTCGAGCAACCACAACGCCTTGTCGACAATATAGGCGCTAATTGAGCAGTTAAACAATGCATGCAATCGCCGGCTGCCTAGAAGGCATATTTTGCATTGAGTTTCAAGGCGTCAGGCTCTTAACTATCGAGGGAAAACTAATCGGATTTATTCCCTAGCGCTTACAACGTAGGATTGAAAACATGTGGAAGTCTCGCATGAGTCATGTAATGTCACTGAACAATTATTTCATGCAACTGAAAATATAAACAAGACAAGTAATCTTCACTGCAGATGAAGGTTTGGGTGATCAAACCACTGAAGCACATCGCTGATGGCAGTACGATAATTACATACATCCATACGTTCATGATCCGATGAGAATGTCCAAGTTGGCAGACTACGTACTACAACCAGGGCGACACCGCCCGCATCACGATCTTCACGTCCAAGTGGCGGTTACGGGTGCTCCTAAGTGTAATGAGAATAGCTTGCTTTTCATATAAATGCTTGCCTTGAAGGAATTCCCGCCATGCATTCCTGCCAAACATAATGCGGCCGTCCCTGTCCGTGTTGTATGGAACGGTGGTGTACGCCTCTGATGATCCGAGGCATAGCCCAGCATGGCCTGAAGACGGAATGCCAGCACTGTCCGCTATGGACTGAGGTAGTTTCTGGATTTCGAGCGTGTGGATGACATACAAAAAGAAGTACGTCATAGTAAGGCACACGTTGTAAGCATAAATTGCGTTGAAAAACATAAATAGCATTGGCACCTTACGTACCATCTCATATCTGGCCACATTTGTCCACGTCAAACGAGTCACGTATGGCACTCCAATATACTCATCTATCGTGGGTAGAAGCTCACGAACGTGGTCCTTCTCATCGTCATCAAGATCAGCTCTCTGGGAGAAGATGATGGAAGAGTCGAATGGGTCATCCTCATCCATGGACTGCTGATCCGTGGACTCCTCATCCGTGGACTCCTCATCAGTCCTGGGATCTGGGTCATTTTCATTGCTTGTAGTAGCGTCGTGGTCGTACAAGTAGTGCCTGCGGCACATGTCGAACTTGAACACCTTGACGGTGAGCAAGGCGTCGCCGTCGTAACTGAAGAGGAGGAACATGCCGCGCTGCAGGAAGTAATATTGGGCGAACTGGTCCCAGCCGTGCCCGAGGAAAATACGGCCAGCTTCATCGAAAAGCACATCCATGTCCCAGTTCTTGCTACTCGGATCGTCCGCCTCACGCAGCTTAAGTTCACGTGGTTCACGGCCCTTCAGCAACTCCACAAACTTCTTAGGCAGCACCTGCAGCAATATGAAAGTTAAATAGATAGAAAAGAGTGCTTACTAGAAATAAGTTTACTGTTTGATGATGGATGAGTACTATAAAAATGTAAACAAGTAGTACCTAGTAATCAGTTATACTAAATCTTAGTTGAGCAATGAGGGTGTTTGCCACATTAATTCAAAAAGATGAACTTTCAGTGGGAGCTGAAATGTACCAAATCGAGTGAACATATTCACGTAGAGCAATTGAGCTACTAAAACCCATCTACTAGACCTTAATTTGATTCACAAAATTAACTAGCTACAGGATCATAGCTCAGACACTATGTCAGACTAAATAACTGAAGTGGTGGTGTGGGTCGATGAAGCGTACCAGTTTGTCCGATGTAGCGTCTACTACGAGGGAGTAGAACTCAAAGTCTGCCAACTCCATCTTAACAGATCCCTCTGTTCATCATATAATAGAAATGCAAATCAATTTCCGGCTACATATATAATCGAGAATTAACATTTTGGTGATACAGTCCACGTACTGAATGCCGCGTTGTATTGCAAGCGGCAACTGCTTAGGTCGAACATCTTTACTGTGATGACATTGCGGCCGTCGTAATTGCAGATCAGAATAAAGCCTCTCTGCAGTTTGTAGGTCCGGGCGAAACACTCCCAGCCGCGCTTTAGGAACATGCGGCCAGTGCTGTCGAACCACACATCAACGTCCCACGTGGTGCTACGCCGATGGCCGACCTCAAGCAGCTTCAGTGCACGGGGTTTACGGTCCCCTAGCAACTCTGCGAACTTCTTAGGCAGTGACTGCAGCAGAGGATAGAGCAAACCATGAACATCATTCCACCTATCTGACTAAAATGACAAGTAAAATGAGTACAATACCTGTTTGTCCGATGAAGCATCATCTACGTAAGCGAGGAACTCGTAGTCCATCGTATGCAAACCCGCCTGTAGATCGTACTAAAAAGTATGACTTCAGTTACATTTAGCAGACGTGCCAAAACAGCAGAGGTTAAGAAACATGAAGGTTCACTACAAATTTAGGACTAAATGCAGTCTAGCAGCATCATGGTTCAGAGACATTCATACACAGGTGCAATTTAAATTTGACATGCATTCAAGAATTTCATGGAAGTACGGAACTTCAGAAAAGAAAATCTACTAGTATGTCAAGGAAAAGGTGTGCCGACAATCAATTGTACTGCTTTAGCAAATTAATTGAAATAGCTACTGGTCCTAAAAAATGGCTAACATCTATTGTCCTGCTGAAGATTAAAAATGGAAATTACTAAAAATAGCTAGTGAACCTAAAAAGGGGTAAAGTCAACTGTACTTGTGAATAGTAAAAAGGGAAATTACTAAAAGTAGGTACTGGTCCTAGATATGCCAGTGTGAGTACCAAAGGTCTTACTTTCAACATCACTAATTACCTACCTAGAAAAAGGCACACACACAACAACAGCTACCAACATCAATTGGGCACCTGGAACTATCAAAATTAACATGAAGGTATAGTGCAACATCTCAATCAGATGCATGTAAGTACCATTTACTTTAGTCATAAACGTGTAAAAGACAAATCAATCATGAATGACATCGAACATAAATACGTGCTACCATCTATATGTAGCACAAGATTTCACATTTCTTTCCTGTCTAGACAAGTAGGACACTAGTTACCTTATAGAAAATGTGTGTTTGAACTTAAATCGTTTTGCAATGCATCCACAAGAGGTGAAGTTCTAACCTGAGTGTCGCCCGCGATGGATCAGTGGTGAATCGACGCGCCGTGGGTCAATCTACAGCGCGATGAAGAGACTGGCGATGACGGCGGTCGCGAGAATGCGGCGGCCCAGAGAGGGATGCTGATCGAGGGGCGGCGAGGTCGAGAGATGGATGGCGGCGGCGGCGGTGGCGACGGTGTCGGTGAACTGCGGAATAAGGGTTTTCTCGGAGCAAATAACTGTAGGTACACAAAGAGGAGGAGTGCGAACTTGACGTGACAATACGAGAGGAAGATGATACTTGGGCCCACCTGTAAGTCTGTTACCACAAATGGTGGGTACATTTCCGCGGGGCAGTTGCCATTTTTATGGTTCCAATCTGAAGTGCCACCGAGCGTCTCCCCTCCCCTCCCCTGCTTTCTCCTCTGTTTCTCCACTGACGATCTTCGTCCTACTCCACGCCATGGAGCAGCCAGACCAATGGTGTGTTCAATTTTAGAAATGTTGGTACAAAAGTATTCCATTCCCAATTATTTTGGTAAACAGCCGCATTGCCCGCTTGTAATAACCGCGCCGCTTCCAACCCATGCCCAAAGTCGAAATCATGATGCATTCCAAGAACCTCGCTTCATTTCAGCAACATTGCACGTGTGGGATCTCAAAAATCCGCTTCCATTCTCAAGTTGCCTACCAATCTTATGTCGTAGCCGTTTCCGGGCACTTTCGGTCCAGAACATTGTTCCCTTCCACCTACGATGCCTGGAAAACAGCAGAGAGATGAGAATGTAAGCCACACTTGGCAATGTGGGCCCACACAAAATGCTTGAACCCCATTGCAGGACTTGTATGGTGCCGCCGTTGCGCTGGGTGGCGTCGGACGTTAACCGGGACGATTCTCGCCGCTTCTCGCTCTTGCATGCCAGCCTCCACACCAGGGGCATACTTACAACCCACTCCAACCAACTCACTCCACATGCAACACTGCAGCTTGTTACCCCTGCCCATGACTGGGCGATGCGTGATCTGGCCTTATATTGCCTTCGAAAGCGGAAGGAACGGCCGAAAACGGGGATTTCCTTGGCCAACTAGTTGTTTCCCATGAACATAGTCGAAATCATGATGGATTCCAAGAACCTCGCTTCATTTCAGCAACATTGCACGTGTGGGATCTCAAAAAGCCGCTTCCATTCTCAAGTTGCCTACCAATCTTATGTCGTAGCCGTTTCCGGGCACTTTGGTCCAGAACATTGTTCCCTTCCACCTACGATGCCTGGAAAACAGCAGAGAGATGAGAATGTAAGCCACACTTGGCAATGTGGGCCCACATAAATAATGCTTGAACCCCATTGAAGGACTTGTATGGTGCCGCCGTTGCGCTGGGTGGCGTCGGACGTTAACCGGGACGATTCTCGCCGCTTCTCGCTCTTGCATGCCAGCCTCCACACCTGGGGCATCCTTACAACCCACTCCAACCAACTCACTCCACATGCAACACTGCACCTTGTTACCCCTGCCCATGACTGGGCGATGCGTGATCTGGCCTTATATTGCCTTCGAAAGCGGAAGGAACGGCCGAAAACGGGGATTTCCTTGGCCAACTTGTTGTTTCCCATGCCCATAGTCGAAAGCATGATGCATTCCAAGAACCTCGCTTCATTTCAGCAACATTGCACGTGTGGGATCTCAAAAAGCCGGTTCCATTCTCAAGTTGCCTACCAATCTTATGTCGTAGCCGTTTCTGGGCACTTTCGGTCCAGAACATTGTTCCCTTCCACCTACGATGCCTGGAAAACAGCAGAGAGATGAGAATGTAAGCCACACTTGGCAATGTGGGCCCACAGAAATAATGCTTGAACCCCATTGCAGGACTTGTATGGTGCCGCCGTTGCGCTGGGTGGCGTCGGACGTTAACCGGGACGATTCTCGCCGCTTCTCGCTCTTGCATGCCAGCCTCCACACCTGGGGCATCCTTACAACCCACTCCAACCAACTCACTCCACATGCAACACTGCACCTTGTTACCCCTGCCCATGACTGGGCGATGCGTGATCTGGCCTTATATTGCCTTCGAAAGCGGAAGGAACGGCCGAAAACGGGGATTTCCTTGGCCAACTTGTTGTTTCCCATGCCCATAGTCGAAATCATGATGCATTCCAAGAACCTCGCTTCATTTCAGCAACATTGCACGTGTGGGATCTCAAAAAGGCGCTTCCATTCTCATGTTGCCTACCAATCTTATGTCGTAGCCGTTTCTAGGCAGTTTCGGTCCAGAACATTGTTCCCTTCCACCTACGTTGCCTGGAAAACAGCAGAGAGATGAGAATGTAAGCCACACTTGGCAATGTGGGCCCACAGAAATAATGCTTGAACCCCATTGCAGGACTTGTATGGTGCCGCCGTTGCGCTGGGTGGCGTCGGACGTTAACCGGGACGATTCTCGCCGCTTCTCGCTCTTGCATGCCAGTCTCCACACCTGGGGCATCCTTACAACCCACTCCAACCAACTCACTCCACATGCAACACTGCACCTTGTTACCCCTGCCCATGACTGGGCGATGCGTGATCTGGCTTTATATATTTTTTTTTTGAAACATTTTCTACTGCAGGGGAGTCCCCCACAGCCCTTTATTACCAACCACAAGCGTTACAGTTACAAATATGTACAAATATACATGGAATTAGACTAAGACAGTCTATCCCAGGCTAAAATAAGGAATTAATCCATAAAGCTAAGTCAGCAGCTACAGCAGCACTCAACCTAGATCAAACATGAAGCCCACTTTCCATCCCATAAAGGAATGTCTTTCTGATTTAAAAATGACTCCATTCCCCTGCTTCCAAATATTCCAGCAAGCAAGAATCACAATCTCAGTGAAACATGGCCCCTTGAAAGACTTTTTGGCAGCAGCAAGATTTTGCACAAGTGTGTTGTCACTCCAACTGATTTGCAAATAATTCCAAATTCAAGAGCTAAAAACATATTGAAAGAACAGATGTATCCAGTCCTCATTGCACTGTGTACAACAAAGAACACAATGATCTGTACCTTCAATCTGGCCAGAACATGAGTATTCCAAATCTTAGTCACAAGGTCCATGAAACCAGGTTGCTTAACCCAATGATTTTCAAACCGAAAAATCTTTGCCTTTGGGATGTTGGTTCCAATTTTAACCATACAAGGCAAGTGGTCAGAGGTTATTTTAGACATGGGTAACACCATGGTATTAGGGAAATCTAGTGTCCACTGGCATGAAGTAAAGAACCAATCCAATTGAACCAAAAGTGGATCATCCAGTGATCTAATGAAATTAAAATCACCAAGAATCATCCAGTTCTGATGAATCGGAATGGAAAGATTATATAACCAATTAACAAAATCTTCTCTTTCCACCCCATTCTCCACTGAAGATGAAGTACTAACAATTCTCCACTGAAGATGGACCTGTTCCATAGTACAATTAAACCTCCAGAAGCTCCAACAGAGGGAGAGAAGACAAATTGATCAAATCTTTTAGGGCAGAACGACCTAATATAGCAATGATCAAAATATAACAGGAAAACCCAGCAACAACTCCAGGGACCAAACAGGCCCAAAAGATATAAAGAAGGCCCACTAATAATCAGAACTTGATGGAGTGGTGGGCTTCTTTGGAGCAGCTTCAAGCTTCTCCACCGTTAATTCCGAATCTTCTATCTGGAGGATGGTTCCCGCCCTCTGCAGAACAGCAACAGGAGTGAAAGGAGGTACTCCCCCTGTAGAGTCTTGAGGACGAGCAGACTTGGCCTTTTTCCTAGGTTCTGGCTTGTCTGATGCAGGCAAAACCCTGAACCTAGCATTCTTGGCAAGGCTACGCGTCACTCTACGCTCCTCAATGACAAGTGGAGTAGACACCTTCCTGGTCCTCTTCTTGGTAACCGGCTCGGGAGTCAACGGTTCAGTAGCAGGGCATGAATCCAGCAGCAAAGGAACAGGAGCAGCAGAGGAAACTGGCAACTCGAAAGGCAGCAGAGACGACAGAAATTCAAATCTTCTGTCAAAAATAACCCGAACTTTGTGCTCCAGAAAATATCTGGACCACTCCACCACAGGATCAGGCAACAGGACTTGAAGAATCTGCACTTCATTGTTCTGATCTGCACCAATTTCAGGGGGTGGTGGAACAAAAGGAACCATAGCCAGTTGGTTATGTTCCACCTGTTGCTGCATCTCCACAAATTGTTCCGGGCCCTCAGCTCGTGCAACATTCATGGAGTCAATGGAAGCGCCAGAGAATTGAACAGATACAGAAGACTGCACCTGCTCAGGTTCCGGTGCCTGATCAACAGGCTCCTCCGGCGCAGCATTCTCTCCCTGCTCCTCATTGTTCCACTCTCCCCAACCATCTTGCTGTGGTTCAGGCTGAGCCGGTGGAGCCCAAGCATCTGGAATTGGGGCCTCTGGAGCACCAAAAGCTGGGTGTGGATTGTCCCCAGGAGGGAGAAGGTCTTCCTCCCCCGGCAATGCATCAGCAACATCACTGTTCAGAATAAAAACAGGGCAGGTCCAGGAAACGACATGACCACCGTAACGCTGAACCTCCCTAATCACAAGCGAGCGGGGAACATCAGGACCGCCCCCATAAGTAACCTTGAGCAAGGTGCGAATAGGAGAAGCGTCCTCCCTCCACCAGGTCCGGAGCTTGCCAAACTTGGACACAAACTCCCGAAGGAACTCATCGGTGCGATAGTCCATGTGCAGATTCAGAATCATAATCCACCCAGTCCTTGTATAAGTTGTTGATCTAACATTATCTCCTTCATCATGCCTAACGAAGGATAGCATCCTACCATTAGGAAAGATAAAAGGAGGAGAGTGTACCAAACAATCTCTGGCAACTTGATCCGCCATGCGGAACATGCCAACTCCCACAGCGCTCTCCGAGAAGGAGGCAACTTGCAGATGTAATTCCTGAAAGATGTAATCGGCGATTTGCTGCAGGATATCGTCGAGCTCTTCTATCGGTGGCCGCGGAACCAACTGAGCAATGGCCCAGGATTCATGGCGGCGAGGTGGAGCCGCAGAGGAGGTGATGAAGAGGCGAGCAGGCCGCAGGTCGGCCGCCCATACCTCCTCAACATGCATCCCCGCCGGGACGAACCTGGTCGGATCACAGGGGAAGTTCGCCATTGGAGGAGGTTGCGATTCGAGCGGTGATTCGAGCGGCGATTCCGACGAGGGTTTTCCAAGAACAGTGGCAGGGGCAGGGGATAGAGCTCAGGCAGGGGCAGGGGATAGAGCTGAGGCAGGGGACTCCTCGGTTCCAATAGTCGACGATTTAACTACCCAGCGCAGAATTCCATTAATTCCCGGGCAGTTTCAACGGATATGCCTACCAATCTTATGTCGTAGCCGTTTCCGGGCACTTTCGGTCCAGAACATTGTTCCCTTCCACCTACGATGCCTGGAAAACAGCAGAGAGATGAGAATGTAAACCACACTTGGCAATGTGGGCCCACAGAAATAATGCTTGAACCCCATTGCAGGACTTGTATGGTGCCGCCGTTGCGCTGGGTGGCGTCGGACGTTAACCGGGACGATTCTCGCCGCTTCTCGCTCTTGCATGCCAGCCTCCACACCTGGGGCATCCTTACAACCCACTCCAACCAACTCACTCCACATGCAACACTGCACCTTGTTACCCCTGCCCATGATTGGGCGATGCGTGATCTGGCCTTATATTGCCTTCGAAAGCGGAAGGAACGGCCGAAAACGGGGATTTCCTTGGCCAACTTGTTGTTTCCCATGCCCATAGTCGAAATCATGATGCATTCCAAGAACCTCGCTTCATTTCAGCAACATTGCACGTGTGGGATCTCAAAAATCCGCTTCCATTCTCAAGTTGCCTAACAATCTTATGTCGTAGCCGTTTCCGGGCACTTTCGGTCCAGAACATTGTTCCCTTCGACCTACGATGCCTGGAAAACAGCAGAGAGATGAGAATGTAAGCCACACTTGGCAATGTGGGCCCACAGAAATAATGCTTGAACCCCATTGCAGGACTTGTATGGTGCCGCCGTTGCGCTGGGTGGCGTCGGACGTTAACCGGGACGATTCTCGACGCTTCTCGCTCTTGCATGCTAGACTCCACACCTGGGGCATCCTTACAACCCACTCCAACCAACTCACTCCACATGCAACACTACACCTTGTTACCCCTGCCCATGAGTGGGCGATGCGTGATCTGGCCTTATATTGCCTTCGAAAGCGGAAGGAACGGCCGAAAACGGGGATTTCCTTGGCCAACTTGTTGTTTCCCATGCCCATAGTCGAAATCATGATGCATTCCAAGAACCTCGCTTCATTTCAGCAACATTGCACGTGTGGGATCTCAAAAAGCCGCTTCCATTCTCAAGTTGCCTAACAATCTTATGTCGTAGCCGTTTCCGGGCACTTTCGGTCCAGAACATTGTTCCCATCCACCTACGATGCCTGGAAAACAGCAGAGAGATGAGAATGTAAGCCACACTTGCCAAATATACCATCACTCTCTGTGTTGGGTCCTCACCGGCGTCGGATTCCCTCTCGCGGGTTCCAGGACTGCTCACACCCCGAAACTCCCGGATCTGACGTAACGGGGGGAATCTTGCAAGGAGGTGGGCCCTAACATTGTCAAGGGTGTTCCTTGGGCCTTACATGACACAACCAAGCAACAAGTTCCACCTTGCTACCCACTTCCGGCTCACGCAGAGGGGGCTAGACGCCGGTTCCGTCTTTTTCTACACCGAGGCTAGGGTATCTCCGGAGAGGGGATCCGGAGCGTCGGGATCCCACCTAAACCAATGTTTTGCCATGCCATGTGTGTTAGAGGGTCCCATGGGTCTTGGGTGCCAAATATACCATCACTCTCTGTGTTGGGGCCTCACCGACGTCGGATTCCCTCTCGCGGGTTCCAGGACTGCTCACACCCCGAAACTCCCGGATCTGACGTAACGGGGGGAATATTGCAAGGAGGTGGGCCCTACCATTGTCAAGGGGGTTACTTGGGCCTAACATGACACAACCAAGCAACAAGTTCCACTTTGCTACCCACTTCCGGCTCACGAAGAGGGGGCTAGACGCCGGTACCGTCTTTTTCTACATCGGGGCTAGGGTATCTCCGGAGAGGGGATCCGGAGCGTCGGGATCCCACCTAAACCAATGTTTTGCCATGCCATGTGTGTTAGAGTGTATCATGGGTGTTGGGTGCCAAATATACCATCACTCTCTGTGTTGGGTCCTCACCGGCGTCGGATTCCCTCTCGCGGGTTCCAGGACTGCTCACACCCCGAAACTCCCGGATCTGACGTAACGGGGGGAATCTTGCAAGGAGGTGGGCCCTAACATTGTCAAGGGTGTTCCTTGGGCCTAACATGACACAACCAAGCAACTAGTTCCACCTTGCTACCCACTTCCGGCTCACGCGCTAGACGCCGGTTCCGTCTTTTTCTACACCGGGGCTAGGGTATCTCCGGAGAGGGGATCCAGAGCGTCGGGATCCCACCTAAACCAATGTTTTGCCATGCCATGTGTGTTAGAGTGTATCATGGGTGTTGGGTGCCAAAGATAACATCACTCTCTGTGTTGGGGCCTCACCGGCGTCGGATTCCCTCTCGCGGGTTCCAGGACTGCTCACACCCCGAAACTCCCGGATCTGACGTAACAGGGGGAATCTTGCAAGGAGGTGGGCCCTACCATTGTCAAGGGTGTTCCTTGGGCCTAACATGACACAACCAAGCAACTAGTTCCACTTTGCTACCCACTTCCGGCTCACGCAGAGGGGGCTAGACGCCGGTTCCGTCTTTTTCTACACCGGGGCTAGGGTATCTCCGGAGCGTCGGGATCCCACCTAAACCAATGTTTTGCCATGCCATGTGTGTTAGAGTGTCCCATGGGTCTTGGGTGCCAAATATACCATCACTCTCTGTGTTGGGTCCTCACCGGCGTCGGATTCCCTCTCGCGGGTTCCAGGACTGCTCACACCCCGAAACACCCGGATCTGACGTAACAGGGGGAATCTTGCAAGGAGGTGGGCCCTACAATTGTCAAGGGTGTTCCTTGGGCCTAACATGACACAACCAAGCAACTAGTTCCACTTTGCTACCCACTTCCGGCTCACGCAGAGGGGGCTAGACGACGGTTCCCTCTTTTTCTACACCGGGGCTAGGGTATCTCCGGAGCGTCGGGATCCCACCTAAACCAATGTTTTGCCATGCCATGTGTGTTAGAGTGTCCCATGGGTCTTGGGTGCCAAATATACCATCACTCTCTGTGTTGGGTCCTCACCGGCGTCGGATTCCCTCTCGCGGGTTCCAGGACTGCTCACACCCCGAAACACCCGGATCTGACGTAACAGGGGGAATCTTGCAAGGAGGTGGGCCCTACAATTGTCAAGGGTGTTCCTTGGGCCTAACATGACACAACCAAGCAACTAGTTCCACTTTGCTACCCACTTCCGGCTCACGCAGAGGGGGCTAGACGACGGTTCCCTCTTTTTCTACACCGGGGCTAGGGTATCTCCGGAGCGTCGGGATCCCACCTAAACCAATGTTTTGCCATGCCATGTGTGTTAGAGTGTCCCATGGGTCTTGGGTGCCAAATATACCATCACTCTCTGTGTTCGGTCCTCACCAGCGTCGGATTCCCTCTCGCGGGTTCCAGGACTGCTCACACCCCGAAACACCCGGATCTGACGTAACAGGGGGAATATTGCAAGGAGGTGGGCCCTACCATTGTCAAGGGTGTTCCTTGGGCCTAACATGACACAACCAAGCAACTAGTTCCACTTTGCTACCCACTTCCGGCTCACGTAGAGGGGGCTAGACGTCGGTTCCGTCTTTTTCTACACCGGGGCTAGGGTATCTCCGGAGCGTCGGGATCCCACCTAAACCAATGTTTTGCCATGCCATGTGTGTTAGAGTGTCCCATGGGTCTTGGGTGCCAAATATACCATCACTCTCTGTGTTGGGTCCTCACCGGCGTCGGATTCCCTCTCGCGGGTTCCAGGATTGCTCACACCCCGAAACTCCCGGATCTGACGTAACGGGGGGAATCTTGCAAGGAGGTGGGCCCTAACATTGTCAAGGGTGTTCCTTGGGCCTAACATGACACAACCAATCAACAAGTTCCACCTTGCTACCCACTTCCGGCTCACGCAGAGGGGGCTAGACGCCGGTTCCGTTTTTTCTACACCAGGGCTAGGGTATCTCCAGAGAGGGGATCCGGAGCGTCGGGATCCCACCTAAACCAATGTTTTGCCATGCCATGTGTGTTAGAGTGTCCCATGGGTCTTGGGTGCCAAATATACCATCACTCTCTGTGTTGGGGCCTCACCGACGTCGGATTCCCTCTCGCGGGTTCCAGGACTGCTCACACCCCGAAACTCCCGGATCTGACGTAACGGGGGGAATCTTGCAAGGAGGTGGGCCCTAACATTGTCAAGGGTGTTCCTTGGGCCTAACATGACACAACCAAGCAACTAGTTCCACCTTGCTACCCACTTCCGGCTCACGCGCTAGACGCCGGTTCCGTCTTTTTCTACACCGGGGCTAGGGTATCTCCGGAGAGGGGTTCCGGAGCGTCGGGATCCCACCTAAACCAATGTTTTGCCATTCCATGTGTGTTAGAGTGTATCATGGGTGTTGGGTGCCAAAGATACCATCACTCTCTGTGTTGGGGCCTCACCGGCGTCGGATTCCCTCTCGCGGGTTCCAGGACTGCTCACACCCCGAAACTCCCGGATCTGACGTAACAGGGGGAATCTTGCAAGGAGGTGGGCCCTACCATTGTCAAGGGTGTTCCTTGGGCCTAACATGACACAACCAAGCAACTAGTTCCACTTTTCTACCCACTTCCGGCTCACGCAGAGGGGGCTAGACGCCGGTTCCGTCTTTTTCTACACCGGGGCTAGGGTATCTCCGGAGCGTCGGGATCCCACCTAAACAAATGTTTTGCCATGCCATGTGTGTTAGAGTGTCCCATGGGTCTTGGGTGCCAAATATACCATCACTCTCTGTGTTGGGTCCTCACCGGCGTCGGATTCCCTCTCGCGGGTTCCAGGACTGCTCACACCCCGAAACTCCCGGATCTGACGTAACAGGGGGAATCTTGCAAGGAGGTGGGCCCTACCATTGTCAAGGGTGTTCCTTGGGCCTAACATGACACAACCAAGCAACTAGTTCCACTTTGCTACCCACTTCCGGCTCACGCAGAGGGGGCTAGACGCCGGTTCCGTCTTTTTCTACACCGGGGCTAGGGTATCTCCGGAGCGTCGGGATCCCACCTAAACCAATGTTTTTCCATGCCATGTGTGTTAGAGTGTCCCATGGGTCTTGGGTGCCAAATATAACATCACTCTCTGTGTTGGGTCCTCACCGGCGTCGGATTCCCTCTCGCGGGTTCCAGGACTGCTCACACCCCGAAACTCCCGGATCTGACGTAACGGGGGGAATCTTGCAAGGAGGTGGGCCCTAACATTGTCAAGGGTGTTCCTTGGGCCTAACATGACACAACCAAGGAACTAGTTCCACCTTGCTACCCACTTCCGGCTCACGCAGAGGGGGCTAGACGTTGGTTCCGTCTTTTTCTACACCGGGGCTAGGGTATCTCCAGAGAGGGGATCCGGAGCGTCGGGATCCCACCTTAACCAATGTTTTGCCATGCCATGTGTGTTAGAGTGTCCCATGGGTCTTGGGTGCCAAATATACCATCACTCTCTGTGTTGGGGCCTCACCGACGTCGGATTCCCTCTCGCGGGTTCCAGGACTGCTCACACCCCGAAACTCCCGGATCTGACGTAACAGGGGGAATCTTGCAAGGAGGTGGGCCCTACCATTGTCAAGGGTGTTCCTTGGGCCTAACATGACACAACCAAGCAACAAGTTCCCCTTTGCTACCCACTTCCGGCTCACGCAGAGGGGGCTAGACGCCGGTTCCGTCTTTTTCTACACCGGGGCTAGGGTATCTCCGGAGAGGGGATCCGGAGCGTCGGGATCCCACCTAAACCAATGTTTTGCCATGCCATGTGGGTTAGAGTGTCCCATGGGTCTTGGGTGCCAAATATACCATCACTATCTGTGTTGGGTCCTCACCGACGTCGGATTCCCTCTCGCGGGTTCCAGGACTGCTCACACCCCGAAACTACCGGATCTGACGTAACGGGGGGAATTTTGAAGGAGGTGGGCCCTACCATTGTAAAGGGTGTTCCTTGGGCCTAACATGACACAACCAAGCAACAAGTTCCACTTTGCTACCCACTTCCGGTCCTGCTCACACCCCGAAATTCCCGGATCTGACGTAACAGGGGGAATCTTGCAAAGAGGTGGGACCTACCATTGTCAAGGGTGTTCCTTGGGCCTAACATGACACAACCAAGCAACTAGTTCCACCTTGCTACCCACTTCCGGCTCACGCAGAGGGGGCTAGACGCCGGTTCCGTCTTTTTCTACACCGGGGCTAGGGTATCTCCGGAGAGTGGATCCGGAGCGTCGGGATCCCACCTAAACCAATGCTTTGCCATTCCATGTTTGTTATATTGTATCATGGGTGTTGGGTGCCAAAGATAGCATCACTCTCTGTGTTGGGTCCTCACCGACGTCGGATTCTCTCTCGCGGGTTCCAGGACTGCTCACACCCCGAAGCATCTAGGATGCCTGGAAAACAGCAGAGAGATGAGAATGTAAGCCACACTTGGCAATGTGGGCCCACAGAAATAATGCTTGAACCCCATTGCAGGACTTGTATGGTGCCGCCGTTGCGCTGGGTGGCGTCGGACGTTAACCGGGACGATTCTCGCCGCTTCTCGCTCTTGCATGCCAGCCTCCACACCTGGGGCATCCTTACAACCCACTCCAACCAACTCACTCCACATGCAACACTGCTCCTTGTTACCCCTGCCCATGACTGGGCGATGCGTGATCTGGCCTTATATTGCCTTCGAAAGCGGAAGGAACGGCCGAAAACGGGGATTTCCTAGCCCAACTTGTTGTTTCCCATGCCCATAGACGAAATCATGATGCATTCCAAGAACCTCGCTTCATTTCAGCAACATTGCACGTGTGGGATCTCAAAAAGCCGCTTCCATTCTCAAGTTGCCTACCAATCTTATGTCGTAGCCGTTTCCGGGCACTTTCGGTCCAGAACATTGTTCCCTTCCACCTACGATGCCTGGAAAACAGCAGAGAGATCAGAATGTAAGCCACACTTGGCAATGTGGGCCCACACAAAATGCTTGAACCCCATTGCAGGACTTGTATGGTGCCGCCGTTGCGCTGGGTGGCGTCGGACGTTAACCGGGACGATTCTCGCCGCTTCTCGCTCTTGCATGCCAGCCTCCACACCTGGGGCATCCTTACAACCCACTCCAACCAACTCACTCCACATGCAACACTACACCTTGTTACCCCTGTCCATGACTGGGCGATGCGTGATCTGGCTTTATATTGCCTTCGAAAGCGGAAGGAACGGCCGAAAACGGGGATTTCCTTGGCCAACTTGTTGTTTCCCATGCCCATAGTCGAAATCATGATGCATTCCAAGAACCTCGCTTCATTTCAGCAACATTGCACGTGTGGGATCTCAAAAAGCCGCTTCCATTCTCAAGTTGCCTATACCAATCTTATGTCGTAGCCGTTTCCGGGCACTTTCGGTCCAGAACATTGTTCCCTTCCACCTACGATGCCTGGAAAACAGCAGAGATGAGAATGTAAGCCATTTTTGTCTTCATTTTTAGTCTTCAATTTTAGCCATTTTTGTGCAAAAAATATGGAAAAACAACTGTACAAAAAGAAACCCTAGATTCACGCGTGCACATTGCGTCAGAGGGAGAGCAAAAGGGAAACTCCATAAATACACGGGTTGACGCATATCCACTTCCTTTCTTCCTCCGTCTCTGCATCAAATTTTCCCCAAAAACCGCATCCTCCCCTCCACTACCACCGCAAAACCCTCGACGGTTCCCCTGCCCTTCCCATCCGCCATGAAGAGATCTCGCGAAAGCTTCGACGCCGAGGAAGGTAATGAGGTGGCGTCCGTCGTCGGCGAGCCATCTTCTGCTGTCGTCCCAGCCGCGGCCATCTCTGGTACAGTGGCTGCTGCTTCCGGCGAGGTCACGCAGGTGGAGGAGGCGCTCCGTGATGTCTCTTCGGAGATAGATCGGAAGAAGACGAAGAGCGGGGACGGAGAAGATGGACCATCCCACGCCGCCGTGCCATCTGACCTCGAGGCCGCGTACAAGGAGATTGACGAAAGCTACGACCAATCAGCTGAATACGCCATGTGGGGGGCCATCTCCGCTAAGCTGACCAACGCTCCGACCGCCGCGCCGCCCGCTGCGCCGACTGCCGCGCCGACTGAGGTAGTAGATCTATTTTTAGTGAACTTGCCATGTATTTTTGATAATGCCCTTGTATTCACAGACTGGTAGTAGATCGATTTTGCTTTGCACTATGTGGTTGTTCATGTTTGCCACTTATTTTGGTTGTGAGTTGTGACTTCTGTGAGTTGAGAGAACTAAGATAGAAACCTCTATGTGTGCTGTTTGCTACTTTACTCTTTTTTGTTCTTGGCTGGATTGGAGCACAACATGATGGTACCGTGTGTGTGACTAGGAAATTTATTTTGTTCTATGGTGGATTGGAGCACAACCTGATGGTACTGCATGCACGTGTGTGCCTAGGAAATTTCTTTTATTTTTTGATGGATTGGAGCACAACCTGGTATATATGCACGTGTGTGCCTAGGCAATTTTATTTCTCACCTGTTATTTACATTAGTTCAAATGCCATTGTATATCTCATCATGTAATAATTACAACTGCAACTTCATATGCAATGTTCAAATAATTGTACAGTGTGTTATCATCCTAGGTTCTCCTATTTATGATGTTACAACCTATTTTGGGTTGCAATAATCTTCACATCATTTCAACTTCAATTTCATATCTCATTTTGTAATAATTGTACACTCTGTACTATGTTTTAATAAAATTCAATTAATATAGCTTGGGTAATTTGATGCGCAAGATTTTAGTTATCTGTTTTTGTTATGAAATACTGGGGAATATTACTCTATGGTTGCATGGCACATTGACATCAATGAGCACCATTCTATGTGGTAGAATCGAAAAAAATTCCTCATTGCAAGAGTTAGCGGTCTAGCATACATAGAAATTGTATTTTTGATAGTGGCCTTGTATTCAAAGAAAGAGAGAGTAGATCGATTTTGCTTTCAAATATTATTCTGTTATTTCTCAACTGTTATTTACATTAGTTCAAATGCCATTTTATATCTCATCATGTAATAATTACAACTGCAACTTCATATCTAATGTTGAAATAATTGTATAGTGTGTTATCATCCTAGATTCTCCTATTTATGGTGTACAACCTATTTTTTGGGTTGCAGTAATCTTCACATTATTTCAACTTCAATTTCATATCTCATTTTGTAATAATTGTACACTCTGTACTTTGTTTAATTAAAATTCAATGAATATAGCTTGGGTAATTTGATCCGCAAGATTTTAATTATCTGTTTTTGTTATGAAATACTGCGGCATATTACTCTATGTTTGCATGGCACATTGACATCAATTAGCACCATTCTATGTGGTAGGATCGAAATAAATTCCTCTTTGGAAGAGATAGCGGTCTTGCATACATAGAAATTTTATTTTTGATAGTGGTCTTGTATTCAAAGAAAGAGGGAGTAGATCGATTTTGCTTTCTAATTTTATTGTTTTATTTCTCAAGTGTTATTTACATCAGTTCAAATGCCATTGTATATCTCATCATGTAATAATTACAACTGCAACTTCATATGCAATGTTCAAATAATTGTACAGTGTGTTATCATCCTAGATTCTCCTATTTATGATGTTACAACCTATTTTGGGTTGCAATAATCTTCACATCATTTCAACTTCAATTTCATATCTCATTTTGTAATAATTGTACACTCTGTACTATGTTTTAATAAAATTCAATTAATATAGCTTGGGTAATTTGATGCGCAAGATTTTAGTTATCTGTTTTTGTTATGAAATACTGGGGCATATTACTCTATGGTTGCATGGCACATTGACATCAATGAGCACCATTCTATGTGGTAGAATCGAAAAAAATTCCTCATTGCAAGAGTTAGCGGTCTAGCATACATAGAAATTGTATTTTTGATAGTGGCCTTGTATTCAAAGAAAGAGAGAGTAGATCGATTTTGCTTTCAAATATTATTCTGTTATTTCTCAACTGTTATTTACATTAGTTCAAATTCCATTTTATATCTCATCATGTAATAATTACAACTGCAACTTCATATCTAATGTTGAAATAATTGTATAGTGTGTTATCATCCTAGATTCTCCTATTTATGGTGTACAACCTATTTTTTGGGTTGCAGTAATCTTCACATTATTTCAACTTCAATTTCATATCTCATTTTGTAATAATTGTACACTCTGTACTTTGTTTAATTAAAATTCAATGAATATAGCTTGGGTAATTTGATCCGCAAGATTTTAATTATCTGTTTTTGTTATGAAATACTGCGGCATATTACTCTATGTTTGCATGGCACATTGACATCAATTAGCACCATTCTATGTGGTAGGATCGAAATAAATTCCTCTTTGGAAGAGATAGCGGTCTTGCATACATAGAAATTTTATTTTTGATAGTGGTCTTGTATTCAAAGAAAGAGGGAGTAGATCGATTTTTCTTTCTAATTTTATTGTTTTATTTCTCAAGTGTTATTTACATCAGTTCAAATGCCATTTTATATCTCATCATGTAATAATTACAACTGCAACTTCATATCTAATGTTGAAATAATTGTGTAGCTTGTTATCATCCTAGATTCTCCTATTTATGGTGTTACAACCTTTTTTGGGTTAATCTTCAAATTATTTCAACTGCAATTTCATATCTCATTTTGTAATAATTTTACACAGTAGCTTTTAGGTTAATTAAACGTGCATGCCTACATGGATTCTAATTATCAGATTTGGTTATGATATACTAGGTTTAGTATAGGTTGTACATTTCATATCCATTTGAATTCTTCGGCAATAAATGATATAAAAGTTAAAAACGAATGAGCAACTTCAGTTTTCAGTTAACATATTGGCTTATTGCATTTTAGGAGCCGAGAGTTGAAGAAGAGTCATCTGATGGCGGACTGGCCTTGTCAGATGGTCATGGTTCTGGGGATGGAGGCTCTGGAGAAGATGATGAAGATGTTGAAGAAGTACCTCCAACATCACCAAATGTTGATGAAAAATCAGCTTGCAACGTCCATGTCTCCAATCCGGTGATACTTCAGCTAAAGGAGGAAAAGGGGGTGCACACCGACTTTGTTCTTCAAGCTGTGGTACAGCCGAACCAGCGACCATTGTCTTTCATGGTTTCGCGTGTACTCCTTAGCAAGTTGGGTACTACCAACTGGCGCATTGTCCAGTCTCACGAAGAGGGAGACTCCGCGTATCTTTACATCAAGATGCGTAGACAGGATGTGCTAAGGTGTCACGGGAAGAGGTACGAGTGGGAGGGAGAACAAGTCACCTTCCGTAAGGTGAATAGACTCATTCCACTCATACCTGATCCCATGGAAGCTGGCCCAGTTCACAAGATCTTCTAAGTTGTGCCTGTGAAGACAATGTTTCTTTTGTTTAAACTATGTGTTGCTTTCCGTACTCCTGCATGATGCACTATGTGAAAAATTATGTCCTTTTTATGTTATCGTTTAGCAGAGCTTATTATTATTGTTAAAGAGTTGTTTCTTTTTTGGAGGGCACGCAATTGGCACCTGATTTTTATAGGAGATAGTGGTTTGAGTACATGAACTTGACAGTTCGTTGCGAGCAACACTATCACTTACACCACTCCACACCGGCTAGTCCGAGAACTGCCCCACAGACTCAAAAACCAAACACAAGAGAAGGCCTTTCCTAAACAAAGATCAGAGCCGCGTCGCCACAGATGCTGGTGCCTCTTAGGAATAACAAACTACATGTTGACATCCCTAGTCGTCGAACCACCCAAAGGAGAATGGCGGCTGGACTAGTTCTGCCTCGAGGAGGGAACTACTCGAATACCGCCAGCGAGGGAGAGTTGTCATTGAGTTCAAACCGGACTTCACGTAGCATAATTTGCACTACTAGTTAGATATAGCACTTGCAATATGAACAAAAGTACCAAGATAAATCCATAGCTCAAAAGTAGCATATATACTACTCGAATAACTTTACATATACTCTCATTACAAAGAACAAAAGTAGCATATATACTACGCCGCAGCAGGTGATCTAGTGCCAAGTGTGGGTCGCACTCTCCCTCCTTGATCTGCCTCCCTCTTTGGCCTTCTTGGCGTCACTCATGGGTTTGAGCTTACGGTACAACTCTAGGGAGAGGAACCCATCAATTGCAGCATAGGTGATGTGTTCCATGTCCAGCATTTGGTTGTCCCAGTAGCTGTGCCACATGTAATCCTTCTTCTTCATGTCTTTGTAGCAGGGATCAATAATTTTTGCTGCCATGGTAGCCATTCCAACTTTCTTTTGTTTGAACACATGAAAGTATAAATCTTGGATATCCTCATAGATTTCTTCTGGAATAGAAAAATTCCAGGTTCTCGCAAACATTTTCTTGTCGTTGTTGGTGTCAACACTTGCAAATTTGACGCCGCCAAAACGAAAAAGATCAGCCAGCGTCGCAGATTGCCACCAGTCACCACTGAAGTACACAAGTAACAAGAGTTTAGAGAAGTACTACTCCATCCGATCCGTAAAAAAAGTGCGTGAGAAAACTGTTACGCATGCACGTCTGGATGAGTACTAGTTGCAGAAAATCTAGATGAGTACTAGTTGCCGAAAAAAAGAGGAAAAAAGTAGTAGTAACACCAATCACAAGAACCACGAATAACCAAATAGCAATCACAAGAACATGGCGGCGGAGCAGATGAGTACTAGTTGCAGAAAACAAGATGAAAAATGACTTTAACCTGGAGTGATGGTACACCAGGACGTGGCGGCGGAATGCAAGCTGAACGACGGCGACCTTCTTCTCGATATCAACCTTCTGGGATGTGTACTCGAAATCGAGCCCCATGAATCTTTCTTCTCCTTCATCAATCCACTGCTCGTACATGTCTACGACACGCTGCACCTCGGCAGGGTCGTTGGTGTACGTGACGTCGATGCTTTCCTCGCCATGGATGGGGACCTGAAGCGTGCGGCAGAAATACTTCTCTTCGTCCATTCTTGGAAGAAGAAGAGAGGGGAGCGGATGGAAGAAGAAGAAACTCGAGTGCAGCGGTTGGAAGAGATGAAGTGGTGAATACGAATGGAAGTACGGGGGAGTATTAATATTAATTCTGTACGGAGCAGACTCGAAGTGGTTTCCGTGTGAAAACGATAGAAAATAATTGGGAAGCACATGTGCCGTGTGTGTACATAGACACAAGGTTGTACATAGTACTCACTTCTTTGTGGGCCTAAACTAATAAGCCTATTTTTAATCTACTAAACCTACACAATGGCCAGCGCGGCCCACGATTTGTCCCATCAAAGCAGCTAGTCTACGGCCTGACCTAAGGCAGCGTGCGTGTAATCATTCTCCCACAGAAAACCGCCGACTTCACACGCCTCCATCGCCACGTGGTGGCCGCCTTCTGCCCTTCCGCACAAGTTTGACCTAGAATTAGTCTACCGGCCAGCGCACCCTCCACTTCGATCATGAAGCCAACCAAAGACGTGCCAACTAGATCTTACGCATCATTTTGCATCTTTGATCGTGATTATCACACCAGATCTGATCGTTTTTGTTCGTTTTTTCTCGCAGTGTCCAGTTTGTTTTGACAAACTAGGGATGTGTGGTAGTGATGACATGACGACTGATTATTTCGTCATAACCCTTGTAGAGGGATTTGAGGAGAAGACGGTAAGGATTCTAATCTACTCATGTACAAATTGGATTTGGATTTTTCGTGATTATTCACATGTAATATACGTAGCATATCTACCGGTCCTAGCTAGTACTCATTGTGTCATGTGTTAATCATTGATGTAATATACGTAGCTGATCAAGCTAGCAAATTTTTTGGGACTGTGATCTCTAGTAGCATTGGACGTGTTTTTTTTATGAACTACCTACATGCAATTTCAATACTTGAAGTGTACCATTCTGAAACTATGAGTGCATGTTCAGTTATTTGCAGTACAGGACTATTGCTTCAATGTCCAATTATAGGGAAAAGTACAAATAGCTACTCTTGTAGGATATATCTACTTTTAGTAAGTCCAATTTACTACTGGCTCATAATTTAATAAAATACATGCTCTTATTTAGGTGATCTCGTGCTACATCAGACAATATTTCTTAAGAATGCATGCTGTTTT
This sequence comes from Alopecurus myosuroides, assembly GCA_028641055.1. Lineage (NCBI taxonomy): Eukaryota > Viridiplantae > Streptophyta > Magnoliopsida > Poales > Poaceae > Alopecurus > Alopecurus myosuroides. Next base: position 12,972,226 of record CM054063.1, on the reverse strand, counting down.
CCCCATGGAGGACAGAAATTTTCAAGCCACACTTATTACGAAGGAAGGCTTCTCGTTTATTGTCGATCTTAGCAACATCGACGGGATAACCTTTCTGAAGGGAAATTACTGGAAAGAACTTAGTAGTGTCTACAAACTTGAAGTTGGTATGGAGCTTGTTTTCAAGACCGACACACAAAGAGGCCAAACTGAGGTCATAACCGGAAATGACCCAATCATCCATCCGTGTAAGTTCTTACTTAATACAAAATAATTATGTTGTGCACATAAACATTAATATATTACTTGGTTGTGGCATGTGTAATCCACTAATTTCAGGCGTATTACATTTTTACAGCATACTACCACATGTCCCCTGAGAGGCGTCACATTGTTGACTCACTCTCTAGCACTGATGGGACCATGATTAACTGGAGGATGATGGAGACGGTGATCGACGCTGTCGAAAACTTGGATTACACTGTTCTATTCCACAGAGCTGGAGAGTTTGAGGAAGCAGAATTGGTTGTCGGGGTGCTGCATACTCTGAATTGGACAAACAGCGAGAATTTCAATAAACACATGGTAAATCTTTAAGAACACATCTTCTCTTATGCGCAAAGTAATACGTGTACACTTGTTCTATTTAATTTCCTTTCTTTTAACATGATTATTTCCCGATAGCTTTTTTCTTGACTTCTAGTCTTTGCATGCAACAGAAAATCCCAAGCCGTCTGATTCCTGCACATATGGCAAGAAATGGTACAATCACTATTGTTTGCTACCCGAGAACTGAGGTGACATCGACATATTCAATTTCTGATCTTGATGGTCGCTTGTGCGTCAGCGGGTGGAAAGAGTTCATGGCGAAGGAAAGTCATCTCAAACAGGGTGACAAGATGTTGTTCTTGCTATACCAGTGCGCTGAAGGGCTCTACTTGTTTGCTACCCATGTCCCTGAAGTTGGTCTGTAATAGGAATGCAGTGATATTGATGGTTTCTGTGTGCAACTATATGCATGCAGCCCCGTTGCTACAATATAAAAACCGTGTTAAGACTCTATATTAGATTGTTGAATTCTCACACAATTTAAATGTTATGTTCTTTTAGTTTTACTACTTTCATGATGTCATTTTGTTTTTTATGCTGAGCTTTACCATATTGGATTTTATGACTCATAAAAATGTAAACAAGGGTGCAAACCACACATGCTCAATGGAAAAAATATCCAGTGATACTAGCCCCTTGTTCTCCCATGCTACCATTTTAAAAAAATCAACTATAGATGTTTCATAAAATTCCGGAAAAAATTATTAATATTCCCAAAGAATTTGTGTACATAATGTAAAAAAAACAAACAGGTCCAAATTCGACCTACACATTGAGAAATAAAAAGTACAAATCAGCAAATATGCACTATATATTCACATTTGGATTTGTCTTTTTGGTTAGTCAATATTACTTTCGCATCTGGACATAAAATTATTACACATTGTAGTAACTCTACTCGTGATTTTTCCTAGATTTTTTTGAATCACCAAAACTTCATTTATTCGAAACGGTACCATGGTAGCATGCAAGAGGGCTAGTATCACAAGATATTCTCCCCATGCTCTGGCGAAATAGGATGAATCACCGCTATTTTAATATAGCAACCACCCGGTGCAACAGTTTTGATACAACGCCGGCTGAGGCGACAACCAATAAAAGCAAAAGAAGAAAAGAAAAGAAGACGCAAGTGGATCGACGAAACGACCACTTCGCCCACCTACAAACTACAACGAAGCTGCTAGCACCGGGACGTCAAATACCAATCTACACCTTCAACATGGATAGTCGCGCTTCTAGGGTTTCCCCCGGCACATCGGGGCGGCGGATGCAGGGTAGACGCGATGCCCTTCATGAAGGGAGGATGCCACCCGATGGCGACATCGCTCTCATATCGGTACTCCGACAAGGATTTCTCCCAAACACACCTTCACCATCATCCTTGACGATCCGTCGCCTAGGTGCCTCGCAACCACCGGACGAACCGACCACCAGCATGCGACACCACGGTGCAACAACATTTAACCAGGATGAGGGAATCATATGGGGTGGGAACGGTTTATCATTGGCTTCATCATTAAGGACCAATTTACGAAAGATCAAATGTGGAGGCACGTTCACATGATGAAAATTTTGAGGAAAACCATTTATACTCTAATTTACTCGATTGCTACACGCACACCAACTGCTACACACACGAACTCGAGTCCTCTCCCTCTCCACCCCCCGATTCCCCACCGCCGCCACGGCTAGCCCTCTCCGCCCCCAGATCCCCCACCGACACCCGGCGGAACGACGCCGCGACAAACGCCGCCGCAACCGCCACCGTCGTCCTCGCGCCGTCCAGCCGTCGCGCCGCAGGTAAGTTTCCCCGGCCGCCGTACCTTTCATTGTTAGGTTTAGATGTAGATTGAGTTATATGTTAGATGATTATTGTGATTTTAGATGTAGATCGACTTAGAAATTAGATTTCCATTGTTAGATTTAAGTTTATTCAGCCACCAAAATTAGATGTACATTGTTAGATTTAAGTTGGTTTTTGAATGGTAAAAGGTTAGATGTGTATCTGAATTCAGTGTATGGAACGCACCACCGCAGGCAATGGACGTATGAGAACAGTGTGGCTACAAGGAGTGCATGAACAATAAATTTACCATTGTTCTACCAGAGGGGTTTGAAAACAGATTGGTATATACTTTCGGTCAATCTACTTTTTGAAAACTGACAAAAAATTTGTACTAAAAATGTGTTCTTCTTTTTTTTACAGATCATACCTTGCAGATTCAGGCGTGACTTTCTGGAGCATATTCAAGTTGCAATTTGGGACCACCCTAGAACTCTCGAGGTGAACTTGGTGAGCTTGAGAGTGCCACACCACCAGCACAAAGTTGTAGTCACACATGAGGATGGAAAAACATACTTCAGTGGTCAGCAATGGAGCCAGCTTGTGGACTACGAGATGGATGCAACAGGGAGATTGACATTCTATCTCGATGAAGGTGATGTGTCCACCTACTTCCTCTACGATCGACCTGACGATGCTGAAGACACCGAAGATGATGTTCCCATAGCTCCCTACTGAGGATACACATGTTGTCATTATTCAGTCAGATGATGAGTAGGTATCGTGGTTGTAGCTGAGAGTTATAGCTTTATGCGATCTTTTAGATTACATGTTAATGCTGAGTACTATCTGGTTGAATCTTTGATTGTATATGCGGTTTTTTTAATGCTTGTTATGTTATCTCATAATTGAATACCATTTGTGCGCTTCTAGTCAATATTACATACCCTTTTTATTTACCGATTTCTATAGGATAGTGATGTGAACTATGACATCAACGCCAATGATCATGTAGTAACCTGTGTCGATTCCAGAAACACGCCAGTGGACACCTAGATAGCAGGGGCGTACGAGTTTCATGCCAGAACTGAAGAAAAACCACACCAATTACAGGGCTTTTCCGACTAGTGTTGAATATTAACACAACAATGCATTTCGAAATGAATTAATTTAATCATAAAATGAAACTACTAAAACATAATAGAGCATTTATAATACTTGAACGTTATTGCCAAGGGAAAAACATATTGTTCACAAGCCAAATGGGCTGTGAAGACAAATTGTACAATTAATAGGCCCATACTCCGGTTGGGCCATTGGGCGAGCGAAAGGGCTACGTTTGTCCGCCCGGTCTCGTCCAAACTGCCCTGCCCCCACACGACAACGCCGCCCTATCCGCCCTCAGGCGACTTCGCCGCCGTATCGGCCCTGCGCGACCGACCAATCCGCCACTATTACCTCGCCGCCATCCGAACTCGATTAGCGTAAACTATTGAACTGCCGCCAACGCTGCCCCGCCGACTTGTACTCAACCGCTGCTTCCGCCGCTCGTCAGACGCAATTACAAGGTTTGTACCAATACTGATGATATCCTTGGTTTCCATCCTGCCGGTTCGATGAAGTTAATGGCGATTGCAATTGCTGTCAGATAGACTAGCTGCTGGTGTTCACATATGCGTGTCTGTTTTATCAGTTTCAGTTGTAAGTGTTAGTTTAATATTCATAGAAATGTCAGGAATTCAGGTACGAACTAGGTTTTATATTTTCATAGCCATGCCAGTTTCAGGTGTAAGTGTTAGTTTCAATCGAACGTTGTGTTGTGAAGTAATGTCTAACGTAATCCCCTGCAATTCTTACTGACTTGAAAGACCAGTATGCCTGTCTCTCTGATGTATTTGTTGTTTCGAAATACTTACGTGTGAACTAATGCTGCTCCTTTTTTTTTACAAGACCGGCTAAACGGAGATAACGCAAAATGTCACAAGATACAAGAGCTGGATGGAGAAGGATAGAGATTCTGTGGAGTGGCAAAGTGGCATCGAGAGTTTCTTGGAACTTAGTTTTGACGATGCTGAACCAGACGCAAGAAACTTTTGCCCGTGTACGAAATGTCTGAATAATGCTCAGAAAACTAAAAAGGAGATCCATATGCACTTGCTTAAGAATGGGATGGATCCGTCCTACAAAAATTGGGTATTCCATGGTAACCCGAGGAGGACAACATGTCTGAAGATTCTAATGATGAAGACGCTGCAGGTGGTGGTGAAGGGATACGTGACATGCTGGATACTCTGATAAGGGCCACAAAAGTGGGAAGTAATGCAGGAGACACGAGCGATGATGGAATGAAACAGGAGCCAAATGCATCTGCAAAGGCGTTCTACAAACTATTGGAAGAGGGAAAAACATCGTTGTACCCAGGTTGTGAGGAGGTCACAAAGATATCTTTCATTGTGAAGCTTTACCAAATCAAGTGCGTGTCTGGGATGACCAACAGAGCATGTGACTTAATGCTGCGGATGTTCACGGAGGTGCTGCCAAAGGGTCACTGCATTCCTACTAATCGCGCACAAGTAAGGAAGGTCATTCGAGAGTTTGGACTGGATTACAAGAAGATACACGCGTGCTATAATGATTGTGTGCTATTCCGTAATGAGCATGCTGATGCCCACGAATGCCCTGTCTGTCATACGTCTCGATGGAAATCAAGTCCAACCGTAGACAAAGCTGATTCATCGATCCGTAAATCAAAGAAGCAAGTGCCACAGAAAGTTCTATGGTATTTCCCACTCATTCAAAGACTGCAAAGGCTGTACATGACAGAAGATATGTCAACTGATATGAAATGGCATAAGGAGAAACGTAAAGATGATGGCATAATGAGGCATCCTGCAGATTCGAAGGCCTGGAAAAACCTTGATGAAAGATATAGTCAAAAAGAATTCGCAAAAGATGCTCGCAGTGTTCGGCTTGGCCTTGCTTCAGATGGATTCAACCCCTTTGGGCTCATGAGTATATCACACACTACATGGCCTGTCATTCTGATCCCATATAACTTGCCACCATGGATGTGTATGAAACAAGAGAACTGGATAATGTCAATGATTATTCCAGGACCAAAGTCAGCAGGAAATAACATTGATGTGTACTTACAGCCTTTGATTGATGAACTGTTAGTTCTATGGGACAATGGTGTTGAAGCATATGATGCTGCAACTAAACAAAATTTTACGTTGTATGCATGCGTGTTGTGGACCATCAATGACTACCCGGCTTACGCAATGCTGAGTGGTTGGAGCACAAAAGGCAAGCTAGCATGCCCTTACTGCCACAAGCATACAGAATTTTTATGGCTCCGGTATGGTAGAAAGCATTGCTACATGGGACACCGACGTTTTCTACGGAAACCCCACAAATGGCGTCGAAACAAGGTTATGTTCAACAACATGCCAGAACATAGAGACGCCCCGACGCAACTTACAGGCATTGAAGTTCTAGAGGAGCTTGATAGCATTCAGCATGAACCATTTGGGCGGTCAAATAAGAGAAAGCGACCGGAAACTAATCCCTGGCACAATTGGCGGAAGAAAAGTGTGTTCTTCCAGCTCCCGTATTGGAAGCACTTGCTCGTGAGGCACAATTTGGATGTTATGCACATCGAGAAGAACATTTGTGACAGCATTCTGGGTACTTTGCTTGAGATGGATGGGAAAACAAAGGATGGTACGAAGGCTCGCCTAGATTTGGAGTCTTTGAAAATTAGGGAGGATCAGCACGCAAAGCCCGCCGGTAAGGATAAGTACAAACTTAAGAAAGGCGTGTATGCTTTAAAAAAGGAAGAGAAGATAATGCTGCTCAGGTTTCTGCAGAGCATACGGATGCCTGATGGCTATGCTTCACACATTAAGCGATGTGTGGTCCTCGAGCAGTGCAAGTTTAGTGGACTCAAAACTCATGACTGCCATGTTATATTACAGAAACTTATTCCTATTGCGTTGCGCAAGCTTCTGCCAGAGAATGTCCTTAACCCATTGCTTCATCTCAGTAAATTCTTTTCCGATTTATGCTCCAAGGAGTTAAGGGAAGACGATTTGATGAAGTTGGACGAACAAATTGCAGTAATTCTATGTCAGCTAGAGATGATATATCCACCAGCTTTCTTTGATATTATGATGCATCTCCCAATTCATCTAGCTCGAGAAGCATGGTTTGCAGGGCCTGTACAGTATAGATGGATGTATCCGGTTGAGAGATACCTGCGTACGTTGAAGGGATATGTACGTAACAAGGCTCATCCAGAAGGTTCAATTGCAGAGGGGTACATACTTGAAGAGTGCATGATGTTCTGCAGTCGATTCGTTAAAGGCTCGCCTACAAAAATAAGTCAGTCCGAACGCCATGCAGATGGAGCTACAGATGAGGCACCAACAGGGATTAGCATAATGAGTGCAGTTGATTACTCCAAGAAAGGTTTTGCCCGTCAATCACTGTCTTTGGAAGCTCTTAATCAAATGAGGCACTACATAATAACAAACTGCGAGGAAACCGAGCCATGGATTCGGTAAGGAAACTTATTTATGTGTTTCATATCATGATATGCATTAACACTTTGGTTAGGAAGTAACCATATATCATTTCTTTTTGAAGGCAACATATTGACGAGCTCAAAAAGAACAATTGTCCTAATCCTGAAAAGAAAAACAAGGAAGATTTTGTTGGCTGGTTCGAAAGACGGGTAAGTTACTTTAGCATTTTCATAAATGTTTCTCGTAATAAAAAAAACAATGGTGTATAGTACACTCACACATATTCTATTCCATGAAACAGATCACACAACTCCATAAAGATGGGAAGGTCAACAGTCTGTTGTATACACTAGCTAAAGGGCCTGATCAAATTGCTCGTGTGTTCAACCGTACAGTACTGAATGGATATTACTTTCGTAATACCGAAATAGAGCTTGACTTGAGTACCCAAAATAGTGGAGTCGTAGTCAACACGCAAGGAAGCACCGGCAGTACTGATTATTATGGGGTGATAAAGAAAATCATATTTCTTGACTTTCCTCCTGATAAGGAGGTTGTTCTATTGCAGTGCGATTGGTTCGACGTGCCTCCTGCCAATAAAAATCAGAGTAAGGGGTATAGGAGGGACAAATATGGAATTATTGACCTTGACACTAGTGTACACCGATTCACAGAAGACCCTTACATTCTAGGCATCCAAGCTGCACAGGTTTTCTATGTGAGAGATGTGAAGAGCCCTAATTGGGCAAGTGCTATAAAAATGAATCCAAGCAATTTGTTTGCTCCTTCGGTTTTAAATGGTGCATACCTAGATGATCTTGCAGAAGGAGATGAACGCGGTGATGCAAATGTACAGGATGTCGTCGATGCAGGAATTACAGTTCCAGAATTTACTGTACCTGACGAGATGACTAGTTGGTGCAGAAATGATGATGATGGAACCAGCGTTGATGTTTCAGTCATAAATAATTTAAGACCTGCTGATTTTGACGAAGACCAAGTCGAATATGATGCTGATACTGATGATGATGAGGCTTACATAAATGATGGTCATGTTGCTCCTTTGGTAGAAGATGAATTCGATGATGACCATGGATTCTTTGTGTAGGCTGTCTCTGCACTGTTTGGCTTAAATGTTTTGCCATGAACATGCATGGATGAAAGATCGTGTAATAACATAATTTTTGTTTAAAGATTCCAAAGTTCCAGTGTTTAGAAATTTTGAATTTCCATGATAAATGTACTAGTGAAATTGCGTCTTATATGAGTTCTTGATTGATTATTAAGTACCGTCACTAGTTGCAACATTAGTAAAATGCTAAGTGCTGCAGAAATTCAGTTGCAAACAATATTAAAAAAATAATAATGTGCTCACCAAATTGAGATACTGGACCAAAAATGAAGTGTAGTCCTAAGAAAATTGCAACAGTGATCAAGGGCACGGCCCATGAGGCCCGTTAAGCTAGTCTATGAATGGTCGTTGCAAAATAACTTGTTCATTTTCGCAACAGTACGGTGATTGTTGCTTTACCTTTAACCTATTACCATACGACCCAAATTGTCGCAGTAAACAATAGGTATTGCCGCAGGATAAATTTGAGGCGAAAAACATATGGTATTGCCACATGAAAAATTTGGTTGCAATAGTTAGCTGTTTTTTTTGCAACAATATTTGTAACTACCGCAACACAAATACAGATGTTGCAATAAATGACTGAATATCACCACGAATGCTTATTTCGTTGGAATACCATGTATCTAAGGCAACAAAAGGAGTGCCTCGCGCAACGAAAATACTCTGTCGCACAAACGCGGTTGTATTCCAACAACAGTACAAATCGTGGCAATAGGAGGCCTCTACCGCAACAAAACGACAATTTATCGCCACCAAAATGAGTCGTGGAAATACGAGTGACCTATCACCACAACCTGAGAGGTCGTGGTAATTTGTGATTATATCGCAACGAAAAAGAACCGTAGCTACAGATTTCGTTGCAAGAGACCGATTCTCTTGTAGTGGATGTTCTCACCGCCAGCACAAAACTCTAAACCCCTAGGGTTACCCCAAGCTGGCCTCAACGCATCAGAGATCGTCTGGATGTGGAACGTGTTGCGGTACAGTACTTTCCCCGCCAACAGCCACTTTGGCTTTGCACCATCGTCAACATCGTCGAGGATCAATGGTGTTGCCTCTTCCTCTGTCAGGTCCATTCTTCCCATCGCCTCCTCGAGACCACGGTCTGGGCGCTGCGAGCTTTCTCCCGCCGCCCTATCCTTCCCACCGCTTGCCTCCAATGAGCTCATCAACCCACCACAATCTCCTCGCGCCCCGTCAAAGAACCAACATGCGCCTCCAAAACTCCACTGGAACCCTAATCGCCTATCGGGAGGCTCCTAGTTTTCCGGGAAGAAACTCTCCTGCTATCCTGTCTGCAATCTGTTTGGCCGCCGACTCGCAAAGGAGATGCTAGCACATGGACAGTTTAGAAAAAAAAATTAACCTGATCATTCTGTACTTCTTCTCGTATGTATTATTTAGCATGCGTTAAGAATTTAATAATCGAAGTGAAAATTTCTAACTTTTAGTTTAAAATGTAACAATGAATATTAACATGCATCATTCTAGATTTGTATAATAAGAAAATATATTCTATGATGATATATTAAAATGTAACTATTTAATATTTTAGATGCTGATTTTTTAATATATTTGGTCAACCTTTATAAAATTTGATTTGGACAAAATATCGAATGTAGGATCATTGTCAACTGGAAGGGGTATGTTGTTTCTATTGTTGATTCCATAGAACAACACACCCACAAAAGACGTGCTTAAGTTCGGAGTCGTGGTAATAGAAAACTAATGAAGTCACCCACATTACTCGCAGTGCCTACATTGTTTTTATGATTCACTACACGTAAGCGAGGAACAAATTCGGCTGCACATAAGCGCATCTGTTAACACCTGGCACCATACCCTGCTCTATAGCGATCTACAACTTTGCTGGTGATGAGCTACAGGTAACTGTGTGCTGTGGGATTGAGAATTGTAAGGTACCAAACCGAGCTTTGCCATCTGACAGATAGAAATCATTGGCGTGAGATCAGAGGTACATATAGAATTGCTGCACTAGCCATATAGACCAAAAGTCCGAACTGATGGAAAGAGGCTAGGCGTGTATTTATATTTCAACACTCTCCCTCGCGTCTAGGCTATTTTAGTCCTTAGCGTGGGATTGGTGCGGGCCGCAGAATCTTTTTTCTTTTGTTTTTAATACTGCGTGAGCAAGGTCTCGAACTCGAGACCTCGTGGCTCTGATACCATATAGAATTGCTGCACTAGCTATATAGAACAAAAGTCCGAACTGATGGAAAGAGGCCAGACGTGTATTTATATTTCAACAGTACATGGACGTCAAAAATTAATTAAAAAACATATTATTTTTATTTTGTGTTTCATATGTCTAATGGCATACACGATTACTCTGACTTGGTACAAGCACATAATTGATTCTCAGCAAATATCAGAGTGTAATAAAATTTGGATTGTTATTTTCAGATCCATCGGAGATGGGTGGTCTTTTTTTTTACATACCTATTATTATGTAGGATGAAACTAGTACATAAATATGTTTTTATTTAACGACCCAACTTTTTGGAAAAGCCTACACAGAGTACGTCGGATGAAAATAAACACATACAAACAATAAGAATGTGTATCTCTCTTTTGCTAGTCGTGATAAAAGAAAGAATATTTTGAGGACTTGAGTACACACTAGTGGAAAATGGGGCTTCTACCCACCCGCGACTACCCCTTTCGCCCCGGATCGGCCACCACCAGGTGCAAAAGACTGCAGATGCGGGGCGGGGACGAGCAGGGCGCGTGGTTTTGGGCTTATTTGCCCCGGTTGGTGGCTCCAACCGGGGCTAAAGGCCCCACTTGCCGAGGGCCTTTTGCCCCTGTTGGAGCCACCAACCGGGGCAAATGACACCCCTACTATATATAAACCCTGCCAGCCCTCTCTTTTCCTCATGCCACTCACTTTGGAGGACATATTTCTAGTTTTGTGGTGTGTGCTCCCTTTTTTTCACTCCTATGCACAAGAGGTGTTTGATGAAATGCCCGGGAGAAGAACGTCATCTCAGCTCGCAGAAAACAAGCACGATTTAATTTGGCCGAACCACACTTAATAAAATAAGCTTTCTCGTCCTTCTTTCCTCCTTGTTCGAGGTACCAACTTTAACCTTTCATCTGTCGATGTAACATTGGTCATTTCTCTATTCATGGTGTTCTGTAACAGGTCTTAATTAATAATCATATAATGCAGATGAACCAGCAAAGAATGTACGCTGACCGACGCTCTGCCGCATTCATGAAAGGCGTGGGTTATTTTCTCGAGGTGGCCCAGGCAAACAAGCGGAATAATTTTATCTGTCTTCCATGTGCTGTATGTCGGAATCAGAAGGAACACTCTTCTCACAGAGTCATCCACTTCCACTTGTTTCAATCCGGTTTCATGCCCGACAATAATTGTTGGACCAAGCACCTCGAGAAAGAGGGGTTATGATGGAAGACAACAAAGAAGAAGAGAATGATGACAGCTATCATGACATGTTCCCTGAATACGGTGCCGGTACTGGAATGGAAGATAACAATGAAGTGGAATCAGAGTTGCAGGCACCAGATGAGCCCATCGATGATCTTGGCCAGGCTATTACGGATGCAAAGACAGAAAGCGATATTGAAAAGGTGAGGGTGAAGTTCGACCATATGTTAAAGGATCACAAAACAAACTTGTATCCAACTTGCGAAGACGGGCAGAAAAAGTTGGGCAGCACACTGGAATTGCTCCAATGGAAGGCCGAGAACGGTGTGACTGACAGCGGATTTACAAAGCTGCTGCAAATAGTGAAGAAGCAGCTTCCTAAAAACAATGAATTGCCCGACAGTACATACCAAGCAAAGAAGCTTGTATGCCCCTAGGATAAGACGTGGAGAAGATACATGCCTGCAATAATTACTGCATCCTCTACCGCGGTGAGAAGTACGAGAATTTGGAACAATGCCCGGTATGCACTGCATTGCGGTATAAGATCAGACCAGACGACCCTAGCGATGTTGAGGGTGAGCGACCCAGGAAGAGGGTTCCTTCAAAGGTGATGTGCTATGCTCCTATAATACCACGGTTGAAACGTTTGTTCAGAAACAAAGAGCATGCCAAACTTTTGCGATGGCACATGGAAGATCGTAAGAAAGATGAGATGTTGAGACACCCCGCTGATGGATCGCAGTGGAGAAAACTCGAGAGAAATTTCCCGCGCTTTGCAGGTGAGGTAATTAAGGAAATTATGGTTTGGTCTAAGTACAGATGGATTTAATCCATTTAGTGAGCAGAGCAGCAACCATAGCACCTGGCCTGTAACTCTATGTATCTATAACCTTCCTCCTTGGTTGTGCATGAAGAGGAAGTTCATTATGATGCCAATGCTGATCCAAGGCCCGAGACAACCGGGCAACGACATTGATGTGTACCTAAGGCCATTAGTCGATGAACTTTTACAGTTGTGGCGTGAAGAAGGTGTACCTATGTGGGACGAGCATGTACAAAATGAATTTAACCTACGAGCGCTGTTGTTCGTAACCATCAACGATTTGCCTGCTCTTAGTAACATTTCTGGACATACAAACAAGAGATACAATGAATGCACACACTGTTTAGATGACACCGAAAGTGTATATCTGGATAAAAGTAAGAAGCTTGTGTACCTCGGGTATCGTCGTTTTCTTCCGTGCAAGCACCCCTTAAGAAAAGCTCGCAAACATTTCAATGGTGAGGCAGATACCCGGGTGTAACACCTGGGGTGTTACCCTAATAGGAAGTTGTTTGTTTCTTTTGCTTGCATCACATGCATCACATGAGCATTGCATTCTGTTTTTCAAAACAACTCAAATTCAAAAACAATTAAAACTTTCACAACATGTTCAAAATTTCCAATTTCAAAATTGCAAACTTTACCACTCAATTGTTTTTCAATAATTTGAAGTTGTTTTAATCAACTTGCTTGTTAATAAAATTTTCCCTGTTATTAAAACCCTAATGGTAAATTCAAATAACCATAATTCAAATCCAACCAATCCTACTTGTCATATTTCAATATGGGTTTAAATATTAAAATTTTGCAAACCAATTAAATTCAATAATGTTTGTATAATTGATTGAACTTATTAAATATAATTTGTTTATTTCCCAAAACTCCAACCCAAACACTATTTGAGAATCACCTAACAATTTAATATCACCTTAATAATTCAAGTTTTGGAAAGTAATTTCAAACCACCTTGTTGTTGCTGTTTTGCAAACCAGATAAAAACAGTTATAAAAAAATAAAATAAACCCCCCCCCCCAAATTCTATTTCTATTTCCTTTTTCATCCTTTCCAAGAAATTTGTTCATAAGGAAAAAAAAACAAACAGAAAAAAAAAATTAGAAGGAGAAGGGTGAGCTGAGAGAAAGGGCAGCCCACCCCATCCTTTTTATTTCTCCCCAAGCCCATTTTTTCTTCCAGCCCGTTACCTCTTCCTGTTGTCTTCTTCCTCGACGTCAGCAATGGTACGACTCCCTCTGCACCGCCTGATCAACCACTCCCCCTCCCGATGGACGCCGTACCATTGCTCCTCCCTCCTTAAAAGCCACCACCCTACCCTCTGCCTGCTAACCCTAGTCCCATCCGCCGCGCCGCCAGTTCTTCTCTCTTCCACCTCCCTTCCTCTCTCTCTGTTTAGCCTCTGCACCACTGAACTTGCCATGGCCGGAGAAGGAAACGCCACGGCGGCGGGGAAAGGGTGGGTGCCGCGGTTTGCCGACCGCGGGAACGGAGCCGCCGCGGTGGCCGCTACCCCTGCATCCCCGAGGACGGGCGATCGCCTCAACGGACGGCCGCCGGCGAGCACGCCCGCGACGCGGACAGGACCGTGCCGTCCCCGATCGACCGAATCCTCGTCGTCTGCAACCCTCCGCCGAACGCCGTCGAGCACCGAGGTGAGGCCCCCCTCTCGCCCTAGGGCTTCCCCTTCCCTCCCACTTGCTCTGTGCCAGCCATCGAGCGGCAGCTCCGTGGTTCTCCGGCGAGCCGTCCCCGTTTGATCGATGTCTGTAACTGAAAACCGGAGTCGTTCTGCGGTAAAATTCAGTTATCCTCCCACAGCGAGCACATCTACCCTCACAACTGTATCCCAACAAGAATAAGCACCCCACCCTACTGGTTAGCGCTTCGCCTCGCTGCGCTGGGCAACCAGGGTTCGATCCCTGGGACGCCCCCTTTTTTTCGAATTTTTCCTCCGCCCGAGCCTGGCCCCACCCGTCATACACTCTCTCTGCCACCTCACTTTCCACCCGCGCCCGTGGCGCCTGCGTGGCCCCCTGGCCCAGCTGCCAGCCAGCGTGGGGGTTAGTTCCCCACGGTGCAGAAAATCCTAGCCCTATTATTCTTTTCCAAAAATGCCTTAAACTCAAGAAAACTTGTAAAAATCATATCCTTCTCTTTTTGAATCAGTTTGCAACAAACAAAATATGTATCCCAACCAAAATTCCATGAAATTTTCAAATATAACATTTGTTTTCTGTTTTGCACAATTCAAATTGTATCAAATTTCAAATTTAAACAATTCATCTCAAATTTGGTTAATTCCATAATTAATTCAAATAACCCAAATAAAATAAGTTTTTCAGTCCAAATTCATTGTACTTTATGTTTATCAACTTTGTTTTGCAATTTGGGCAATTAAAAATTAATGTTATTTAATAATCCTTAAATTGGTTAATTAAATGGCATAATTAATAACTTGCAAATGGTTGCTCCAAATTAAATACCCAAAACATGTTTTTCATCCAAAATCAAATGCCACACTTGAATATCAACTTTGTTTTCTGGTTTACAACAATTAATTTGAATAATTGTTTCACCTCTTATTTAATGCAATTTAAATTGCCAAAATTCATAACTAATTCATTTTAATTCCAAATCAAACAAATAAAATATGTTTTCCAATCAGAAAATTGCAAGGAATATGTTCATGCCATCCATATCTCTGTTTGCATCTTATCTTGTGCACTTTAGATCTTGTTATGCATGTTCACCTATATGACAACATATGGAATGTGTGGGCTAATTATTTCCAACTGTTGCCCCATTCCATTTAAATTGCCTAACTCACCTACTTTATTGTTTTCCATGCTAAACAACATTTAACTTGATGGTTAGATAAACAACTTGAACCAGTTCCTATTTCTCCGGACTCCGGTTCCGATTAAATTACTTAAGTTGTTTCCTCTCCGTTGCATCTTGCCATGTCATGCATATAAAATAGGATCATGCCGGATCTTTTCCGTAGAAGTAATTGTTGCATCCGGTGTTTCTGTTAGTTCGTTGCTTCTTCCCGGATAGGACGTTGAGATGATGTGAGCAACGACAAGTTCTGCTACCTTGCGGGATCTCAGGCAAGTATACTCACTTGCTACCTTTGTTGCCTTTCCTCACTTGTTACCGATTCTTTCCGTTGTTCTTATTCTAGCCTTTGCTTCGATGCTTGTGTATCGATCCTATCGTATGTTTACCTTGCAGCCATGATATAGCATTTCCTTCCACTTCCTATTAACTGTTGATTGTTTACCTCGTTGGCCTTCGTGTCCTAGTTGCATGCTTAGGGTTGTTTCTGCTCGAGTCTGTTGTCGGTTACTTCTTTTACTATTATTATTGTACCGGGGGGCTCGATGTTAATCAATCAATCATGTTAATGCTAATGGTAATAATAATTTGATGATAAGGCACCGGCAGGAGGCCCTAAGTGGTTTTGAGGCCTGCTAGTGTCGACCCTAATAGGAAAAGGGTCTTGTCTACTGATCCATGATGAGCGCACTACCCGCATGTGGGAAGCGAGTATGGGCGCCACCCTCAGTTTGACCCGATTCGCATCTCGTCCAAATCGCCTCATTTAGTTCGGGTTTTCCATTTGCTGCATGCATGATCTTCCGAGCCCTTGGTACCCGGGTGGAACTTTCGTAGTCGGCATATAGGGGGACACGTTCTTAGAGTGCTATGAGGGTCCATTTTCTTTTGGGCTCGATTAGCCGTGCGCCCAAGGTGCTTTGGGCTTGATGCGAAGAAGAGTTGAGTTGTGTTGAGAACCTCGCTGGGTGGGTTGATCCCCCGTCTGGCGCGTTATTCTTACGTGTACGACCAAATTGGTGCAACCCTGCAGGGATAATCTTCTCGAGAAGCCGTGTTTTCCGCGGATATGGATTACTTGGTGAAAGTACTGGCTAACAAGTACTCAGGACAACTTGAACATAATGATTAAACATGTTACACCCAATGATCAACAACTTGACTAGTAATAGGTTTATTCACACAATAACTTGACTCATCTTTAATCCAACTGTGTGAGTTATCCTCGGATTGCTTCTTCGGATAAGGGGCGAGATCCAGGATGGGTTTGTTTGAAGTTATCTTTCAGTTGGTTACAATACTCGATCTTATCTTCTTCTGTTAGCCGGAACTCGTAGTATATCTCTGTAGTTGGTTAGAGAAGCCCGCTGCCGCTTCTTTGCAATAACCCCTTCCTTCCGTTGCACCCAAAGTATTTGTATCTTGTGATGATTGATTACGCTGGTATCTTGTGAGTATAACTTGCCAGTACTTAACCGTACTGACCCACGAATTCATTTTCGTGGCTGCATATTCAACATTGCAGTCAACAGGTTTGAAGTCTGATGACATTAGCTTGGGAATCCCTCCGGCTTGGCCTGGGCAGGGATTGGACGCTCTCGGTTATCTTCAGGACTCATAGTCCAATTTGTATCTTGTCCGTAGTTGGACACTATGTTGTTTCTTCTGCTGTTATTTGGATCTTTGTATTGTATCAGTTGTATCCTTGACTCGTTTGAGTCCTCTTGTATCTATCTATTCTGTTGTTGTTGTGGAATATTCGTGAACTGTTGTAATGTTATCATAAGTGGCAACCTGGAATCGGTTATTATGCGGATTTGGCGGGAATGCTGAAATCTGCATAGTGCCCGATCTCGGGGCGTCACAAATGGTATCAGAGCCTTGGTTCCGATTCCCGATATTGTTTCGATACGAATGGCTATCGAAGCAACGGGTCTGCAAAGCCTGTAGGTTAACCTCGCTAACGGTCGTTGTTTCTAGAATGTCAAAAACTATTTCTGCTAAACTATTTTGGAAAAACATCTCAATAGGATTCTTGTTTTCTCCTTATCCCTATTCTACTTCCCCTCCCATCTTGTTTGTTTTGGAGTCTCCCCCCTTGTCTATCTTTCAAAGTGTTAGGGTCCTACGTGGGTGGACGTTTTCTGAGCCTTTAACCTAATAGGTTCGATCATCGGAAGATTCCTGGTGGAAGAACATCGTCGTCACTCCGAGCAAGAATCCCTTGTTAGTGGTGTCGAGAATCCCTTGTTAGTGGTGTCGAGGAGATCAACTGGAAGCACGAAGAATCGATAGTCGAACTTCTTTCCCCTCCCGGGTTAGCAGGTGGATTGCGAGGGCGCAATCCCTTGTTAGTGGTGTCGTCTGTAACACCTGGGGTGTTACCCTAATAGGAAGTTGTTTGTTTCTTTTGCTTGCATCACATGCATCACATGAGCATTGCATTCTGTTTTTCAAAACAACTCAAATTAATAAACAATTAAAACTTTCACAACATGTTCAAAATTTCCAATTTCAAAATTGCAAACTTTACCACTCAATTGTTTTTCAATAATTTGAAGTTGTTTTAATCAACTTGCTTGTTAATAAAATTTTCCCTGTTATTAAAATCCTAATGGTAAATTCAAATAACCATAATTCAAATCCAACCAATCCTACTTGTCAGATTTCAATATGGGTTTAAATATTAAAATTTTGCAAACCACTTAAATTCAATAATGTTTGTATAATTGATTGAACTTATTAAATACAATTTGTTTATTTCCCAAAACTCCAACCCAAACACTATTTGAGAATCACCTAACAATTTAATATCACCTTAATAATTCAAGTTGTGGAAAGTAATTTTAAACCACCTTGTTGTTGCTGTTTTGCAAACCAGATAAAAATAGTTATAAAAAAATAAAATAAACCCCCCCCCCCAAAATTCTATTTCTATTTCCTTTTTCATCCTTTCCAAGAAATTTGTTCATAAGGAAAAAAAAACAAACAGAAAAAAAAATAGAAGGAGAAGGGTGAGCTGAGAGAAAGGGCAGCCCACCCCATCCTTTTTATTTCTCCCCAAGCCCATTTTTTCTTCCAGCCCGTTACCTCTTCCTGTTGTCTTCTTCCTCGACGTCAGCAATGGTACGACTCCCTCTGCACCGCCTGATCAACCACTCCCCCTCCCGATGGACGCCGTACCATTTCTCCTCCCTCCTTAAAATCCACCACCCTACCCTCTCCCTGCTAACCCTAGTCCCATCCGTCGCGTCGCCACTTCTTCTCTCTTCCACCTCCCTTCCTCTCTCTCTGTTTAGCCTCTGCACCACTGAACTTGCCATGGCCGGAGAAGGAAACGCCACGGCGGCGGGGAAAGGGTGGGTGCCGCGGGTTGCCGACCGCGGGAACGGAGCCGCCGCGGTGGCCGCTACCCCTGCATCCCCGAGGACGGGCGATCGCCTCAACGGACGGCCGCCGGCGAGCACGCCCGCGACGCGGACAGGGCCGTGTCGTCCCCGATCGACCGAATCCTCGTCGTCTGCAACCCTTCGCCGAACACCGTCGAGCATCGAGGTGAGGCCCCCCCTCTCGCCCTAGGGCTTCCCCTTCCCTCCCACTTGCTCTGTGCCAGCTATCGAGCGGCAGCTCCGTGGTTCTCCGGCGAGCCGTCCCCGTTTGATCGATGTCTGTAACTGAAAACCGGAGTCGTTCTGCAGTAAAATTCCGTTATCCTCCCACAGCGAGCACATCTACCCTCGCACCTGTATCCCAACAAGAATACGCACCCCACCCTACTGGTTAGCGCTTCGCCTCGCTGCGCTGGGCAACCAGGGTTCGATCCCTGGGACGCCCCCCTTTTTTTCGAATTTTTCCTCCGCCCGAGCCTGGCCCCACCCGTCATACACTCTCTCTGCCACCTCACTTTCCACCCGCGCCCGTGGCGCCTGCGTGGCCCCCTGGCCCAGCTGCCAGCCAGCGTGGGGGTTAGTTCCCCACGGTGCAGAAAATCCTAGCCCTATTATTCTTTTCCAAAAATGCCTTAAACTCAAGAAAACTTGTAAAAATCATATCCTTCTCTTTTTGAATCAGTTTGCAACAAACAAAATATGTATCCCAACCAAAATTCCATGAACTTTTCAAATATAACATTTGTTTTCTGTTTTGCACAATTCAAATTGTTTCAAATTTCAAATTTAAACAATTCATCTCAAATTTGGTTAATTCCATAATTAATTCATAATTAATTCAAATAACCCAAATAAAATATGCTTTCCAGTCCAAATTCATTGTACTTTCTGTTTATCAACTTTGTTTTGCAATTTGGGCAATTAAAATTTAATGTTATTTAATAATCCTTAAATTGGTTAATTAAATGGCATAATTAATAACTTGCAAATGGTTGCTCCAAATTAAATACCCAAAACATGTTTTTCATCCAAAATCAAATGCCACACTTGAATATCAACTTTGTTTTCTGGTTTACAACAATTAATTTGAATAATTGTTTCACCTCTTATTTAATGCAATTTAAATTGCCAAAATTCATAACTAATTCATTTTAATTCCAAATCAAACAATTAAAATATGTTTTCCAATCAGAAAATTGCAAGGAATATGTTCATGCCATCCATATCTCTGTTTGCATCTTATCTTGTGCACTTTAGATCTTGTTATGCATGTTCACCTATATGACAACATATGGAATGTGTGGGCTAATTATTTCCAGCTGTTTCCCCATTCCATTTAAATTGCCTAACTCACCTACTTTATTGTTTTCCATGCTAAACAACATTTAACTTGATGGTTAGATAAACAACTTGAACCAATTCCTATTTCTCTGGACTCCGGTTCCGATTAAATTGCTTAAGTTGTTTCCTCTCTGTTGCATCTTGCCATGGCATGCATATAAAATAGGATCATGCCGAATCTTTGCCGTAGAAGTAATTGTTGCATCCGGTGTTTCTGTTAGTTCGTTGCTTCTTCCCGGATAGGACGTTGAGATGATGTGAGCAATGACAAGTTCTGCTACCTTGCGGGATCTCAGGCAAGTATACTCACTTGCTACCTTTGTTGCCTTTCCTCACTTGTTACCGATTCTTTCCGTTGTTCTTATTCTAGCCTTTGCTTCGATGCTTGTGTCTCGATCCTATCGTATGTTTACCTTGCAGCCATGATATAGCCTTTCCTTCCACTTCCTATTAACTGTTGATTGTTTACCTCGTTGGCCTTCGTGTCGTAGTTGCATGCTTAGGGTTGCTTCTGCTCGAGTCTGTTGTCGGTTACTTCTTTTACTATTATTATTGTACCGGGGGGCTCGATGTTAATCAATCAATCATGTTAATGCTAATGGTAATAATAATTTGATGATAAGGCACCGGCAGGAGGCCCTAAGTGGTTTTGAGGCCTGCTAGTGTCGACCCTAATAGGAAAAGGGTCTTGTCTACTGATCCATGATGAGCGCACTACCCGCATGTGGGAAGCGAGTATGGGCGCCCCCCTCAGTTTGACCTGATTCGCATCTCGTCCAAATCGCCTCATTTAGATCGGGTTTTCCATTTGCTGCATGCATGATCTTGCGAGCCCTTGGTACCCGGGTGGAACTTTCGTAGTCGGCATATAGGGGGACACGTTCTTAGAGTGCTATGAGGGTCCATTTTCTTCTAGGCTCGATTAGCCGTGCGCCCAAGGTGCTTTGGGCTTGATGCGAAGAAGAGTTGAGTTGTGTTGAGAACCTCGCTTGGTGGGTTGATCCCCCGTCTGGCGGGTTATTCTTACGTGTACGGCCAAATTGGTGCAACCCTGCAGGGATAATCTTCTCGAGAAGCCGTGTTTTCCGCGGTTATGGATTACTTGGTGAAAGTACTGGCTAACAAGTACTCAGGACAACTTGAACATAATGATTAACCATGTTACACCCAATGATCAACAACTTGACTAGTAATAGGTTTATTCACACAATAACTTGACTCATCTTTAATCCAACTGTGTGAGTTATCCTCGGATTGCTTCTTCGGATAAGGGGCGAGATCCAGGATGGGTTTGTTTGAAGTTATCTTTCAGTTGGTTACAATACTCGATCTTATCTTCTTCTGTTAGCCGGAACTCGTAGTATATCTCTGTAGTTGGTTAGAGCAGCCTGCTGCCGCTTCTTTGCAATAACCCCTTCCTTCCGTTGCACCCAAAGTATTTGTATCTTGTGATGATTGATTACGCTGGTATCTTGTGAGTATAACTTGCCAGTACTTAACCGTACTGACCCACGAATTCATTTTCGTGGCTGCATATTCAACATTGCAGTCAACAGGTTTGAAGTCTGACGACATTAGCTTGGGAATCCCTCCGGCTTGGCCTGGGCAGGGATTGGACGCTCTCGGTTATCTTCAGGACTCTTAGTCCAATTTGTATCTTGTCCGTAGTCGGACACTATGTTGTTTCTTCCGCTGTTATTTGGATCTTTGTATTGTATCAGTTGTATCCTTGACTCGTTTGAGTCCTCTTGTATCTATCTATTCTGTTGTTGTTGTGGAATATTCGTGAACTGTTGTAATGTTATCATAAGTGGCAACCTGGAATCGGTTATTATGCGGATTTGGCGGGAATGCTGAAATCTACATAGTGCCCGATCTCGGGGCGTCACACCGGGAGACGCCAATCCTTCGATCTGGTGATGATGTATTTGATATGGTGAAGGATTTGAAAGTAATATTTGGAAAGGGTCCAGGCAGACAAACTGTTCCGAATGACGCTGACGGACACGCACCCATGTGGAAGAAGCAATCTATATTTTGGGAACTACCCTATTGGAAAATCCTAGATGTCCGCTCTGCGATCGACGTGATGCACCTGACGAAGAATCTCTGCGTGAATCTGCTAGGCTTCTTTGGCTTCTATGGGAAGTCAAAAGATACATCTGAAGCACGGCAGGACCAACAACACACGAAAGGGCGAGACGGCAAGAATCCTGAGCGGTTTCAAGGTGGTTCTGCCAGCTACGCTCTTACCAAGGAAGAGAAGGAAATATTTTTTGAAGCACTAAATAGTATCAAGGTCTCGTCTAGCCTCTCGTTGAATATAAAGGGAATAATAAATGTGGCGGAGAAAAAATTCCAAAACCTGAAGTCTCATGACTGCCACGTGTTGATGACAAAATTTCTTCCGATTGCGTTGACGGGGATTCTACCAGAAAATGTCCGACTACGCATTGTGAAGTTATGTGCATTCCTCAATGCAATTTATCAGAAGGTAATCAATCCAGAAAGTCTATCAGCGTTACAGACAGATGTGGTCCAATGTCTTGTCAGCTTCGAGTTGGTGTACCCACCATCCTTCTTCAATATTATGACACACCTCCTAGTCCACCTAGTCAAAGAGATTACCATTCTCGGTCATGTGTTTCTACACAATATAATCCCCTTTGAGAGGTTCATGGGAGTCTTAAAGAAATATGTTCACAACCGTGCTAGGCCAGAAGGAAGCATCTCCAAGGGTTATGGAACAGAGTAGGTAATTGAGTTTTGTGTTGACTTTCTTCCAGACCTTAAGTCGATTGGTGTTCCCGAATCGCGGCATGAGGGAAGAATGAGTGGAAAAGGCACGCTAGGAAGGAAGAAAATATATTTATGGACGGGCATTCTTTCACTAAAGCACACTACACAGTTCTACAAATGTCCACCTTGGTGGCTCCTTATATCCAGGAACACAAGAATATTATACGGTCCCAAAAACCCAGGGCTGTCTGAATCCTCGATTAATGATGAACACATCGATAGTTTTGGCGTCTGGTTGCAGGCAGAACTCATGAATAACAACACTATTGGAGATGAGCTCTACTTGTTGGCCAGGTCACCATCTTCGACTGTACTAACTTTTCAAGGGTACGAGATAAATGGGAATACATTTTACACGATCGCACAAGATAAAAAGAGCACCAACCAGAATAGTGGCATTCGTTTCGATGCAACCGGATACAATGGGACAAAGGACACATATTATGGTTACATAGAGGATATATGGGAACTTGACTATGGACCTAATTTTAAGGTCCCTCTATTTCGGTGCCAATGGGTCAAGATGATAGGAGTAAAGGTAGACCAGCAGTACGGAATGACAACAGTGGATCTCAACAATCTTGTGTACAGAAGCGAACCATTCGTCCTAGCCAAAGATGTGGCTCAAGTTTTCTATGTGAAAGACATGTCTACCCAACCAAGGAAAAGAAAAAAAATAAGAATTCTAGTACATCATGCGGTAAGTCGAAGCGGCACATAGTTCTTTCAGGGAAAAGAAAGATTGTGGGAGTGGAGGACAGGACATACATGTCAGAAGATTATGATAAATTTGAAGAAATTCCGCCCATTAGAGTGAAAACTGACCTAAGCATCGCGTTAAATAAGGAAGATTTTCCATGGCTACGACAGGGAAGTAAACAATGGCGGCAATAGTTGGTGATAACGTATTAAACCTTCATGGTTCATGTAATATTGCTAGACTATTTTGTAATAATGTATCAATGCAGATTAAACCAGTCGTAAACTAGTTTTTTTTGTAATGTTTGAATTTTGAAACATTGCTACTAGTTTAAATAGTTAGAATAATTATTTTATAAAACAAAAAATATATTTGAAATGTTTACGTAATTTTAAACACTTTTCATATACAAAGTTTCTCCAAATTGTAAACCATTCATGAAATAGTTTTTAAAAATGTTTAAAATTTAAAAATGGTTACTAGTTTAAAAAGTTGGAATAATAGATTTATAAATCAGAAAATGTATTTGAAATGTTTACGCAATTTTAAACGCTTTTCATATTGAAAGTTTCTCCAAATTCTAAACCATTTCAAATATATTTGAAAACGTATTTTAAATAGTATTTGAAATGTTCAAAACGAAAAAATTGGTGGCAGAAAAAAAATCTGAAATTTTCGGCCTTTTGCCCCGGTTCATGTTACCAACCGGGGCAAAAGGGGGGAGATGGGCTGGCAAGCGAAGGCCCACCTCCCACCCTTTTGCCCCGGTTGGTAACACGAACCGGGGTCGTGTTACCAACTGAGGCAAAAGGCTCCCGCCTATATAACCCCGGGCCGCGCAACCGCCCAGGGAAACACAAGTAGTTTCTTCGTTTTCGCTAAGTCCCGGCGCCGAAATCCAGAGTGACACCGTGAGGCTGCCCGATTTCGACGCCAGTGATTCTCCGCGCCGCCGCCGCTCGTCGACGCCGCCGTCCTCGTGCGCGCCTCGTCGCCCGTGCCGCCCTCCTTCCTCACCCGCGCCGCCCTCCAATTCCCTCGCCCGGCCGCCTTCCTCCTCGCCGTGCTCCTCCTCGCCATCCAGGTGAGATATCGCCTCCGCCCCGCCTCGATCGATCGCTGCATGTTAGTAGTGAGTACTAGTGTTAGATTATTTAGTGTTAGATCGATTTAGTAATTACTTAGTGTTAGATTTAGTTTGTGGTAGATTAAGTATTAGATTAGTGTTAGATTTAATTAGATTTAGTATTACTGTTAGATTAGTATTTGGGATAGATTTAGTATTTAGTGTTAGATTAGTATTAGGTATTAGGTATTTAGGTCTTGAACACACATAGAAAAAAGTTAGGTATTGGATACTTAGAAAAAATTTACGTTTTGGAGACTTAGAAAAAATTTACGTATTGGAGACTTAGAAAAAAATTAGGTTTTGGACTTTGTGTTAGAAATTAAATTAGATTTTTTTTACTTTGTGTTAGAAATTTTGAAGTGTTATTTGCAGTTTTACTTGTGTTAGAAATTAAGTTAGATTTTTTTTACTTTGTGTTCGATCTTATGGACTTTGTGTTAGAAATTAAGTTAGATTTTTTTTTACTTTGTGTTCGATCTTTTGAATAAATGCCGATGATTGAAAGATTTGGTTTACACTCAGATGGCCTTGGTGGTTCGGTGCGCCGGGTCCACCAAGACTGCTTGTATGTGTCCACCCTAAATATGAGGCACACAGACCGATGACCATCTTGTTCCTGTTAAGAGGTACTACATGCGGTGGTGATCCGGGGAAAGGAACGAATGCGAGGGTTTCTGGATTTCTTTCGAACTAAATAATGTCACATATGTAATATGGTTCGTGAGATCCGGATGAAGCTGAACCCTTTAGTGCACATTCGTAATGGTGACAATCCTCAGAAATCCCTTCCGGGGTTATGAAGAATGTCCCCATTATGTATGTGTACAAAAGGGTCTAGTTTTTTCCGGATTTCACTATTATATATATGATTTTTTTTAGTTTTAAAGATGTCCAGAAAACCTTCCTTCCCCCGCATCGCCAGCACGTGTACTTACCTTGTAACAAGCACAAAATGTGAAGGTCCAACTGCACATCAAGGACCGATGACCATCTTGTTCCTGTTAAGAGGTACTACAGGCGGTGGTGATCCGGGGAAAGGAGGAAGATGGGGTTTCTAGAAATCTTTGGAACTAAATAACGTAACATATGTAATATCGTGAGATCCGATCGAAGTTGAACCTTTTTGTACACATACGTAATGGTTACATTCCTCATAAATCCCTTCCGGGGTTATGAAGAATGTCCTCATTATGTACGTGCACAAAAGGGTCTAACCTAGTTCGGATCTCACGACATTACATATATGATTTTGTTTAGTTTCAAAGATTTCCAAAAATCCTTGTCTTCATACTTCTCCGGATCGCCATCACGTGTACTTACCTCGTAACAAGCACAAAATGTGAAGGGCCGATGACCATCAAGGCCCGATGACCATCTTGTTCCTGTTAAGAGGTACTACAGGCGGTGGTGATCCGGGGAAATGAGGAAGATGGGGCTTTCTGGATTTCTTTAGAACTAAATAACGCCACATATGTAATATCGTGAGATCCGAACGAAGTTAAACCCTTTTGTCGACATACGTAAATGTGACATTCCTCAGAAATCCCTTCCGGTGTTATGAAGAATGTCCCCATTATGTACCTGTACAAAAGAGTCTAACCTTGTTCGGATCTCACGATATTACTATACGATTTTGTTTAGTTTCAAACATTTCCAAAAATCCTTCTCTTCATCCTTTTCCGGATCGCCATCACGTGTGCTTACCTCGTAACAAACACAAAATGTGAAGGTCTAGGCAGGAGTATGACTAGCAGAACAAATCCAGTCTTTTCTAATAAACTTGCGACTCGAACGGGGCATAACATCATTCCAGATTATCCTGTCGTGTGTGAAAACGTTGTAGATCACTTCCTCTTCTTCTTTCACACATCATATGGATAATCTGGGATGCTACATCTGTTATGTCCCGTTCGAGTCGCAACTTTATTCGGCAAGACTCCATCTGATCTGCTAGTCTAGCTAACTTTGTTCGGATCTCACAAACACTTACGTCTTTGATTTTCTTTAGTTTCTCAGAAACTCTTGTCTTCATGCTTTGTGTTTAACTTTCATCTTATTTATGTCATATTTCTCCATTTACTTTATTTTACTTAATTACGGAATATTTACTTAGTCCGGGCCTGCTTTTAGTTCATGTCTCTGTTGGACCCGCCGGGCGATGTCCAGGACTGGGCCCCGCCGGGCTGGCACTGGGAGCGCCTTAGTACCGGGGCACGCGGCTTGGTGAGAAATCCGGGTGACGTGGTCGACCCGGATATTCTTTGGTGGTCATCGCGTGGGTCACGCTCGGTGCGGAGAGAGCCGGCCCCTAAGGAGGTGGTACAACAGCATATCAGGGAGGAGGACGAGCACGTCCGTCGCTACATGTACTTGCTTGATAGGCAGTATAGCAGAAGTTGGTCGATTATTCGGAGGGTTCCTTACAGTGGCGGCTCCAGGATTTAGTGGCTGGGTATTCATTGTAAAAAATAGTTTTTGCTCTACATACAAGACATGAACAAAACAATACGGCACTAGCAATTTTTCATCTCCGGTCGCCCTAAAATCTGCTTCCGTTGCTTCATGATCTTCTACGACTGGGGTTGCCAATTCCAAATTGCTCCAGAGCTGAACAAGAAAGGTACTCGATGCCGCAACTGTCAAATTCGGTGTGGATGTACCATTTATTTTCTTCCCTTTGGAAGGTTTTTTTTTAAGTAAAAATCATGCTACTGCCATTCCCACTATTTTTCTTCATCTTTATCACAAGAAAACAAGGAAAATTTACTAAATATAAACTTGCATCTAGTAAAATACAAGCTTATTAGATATTCTACTGCTACACTGCTAATACTAGTACTTAGAATAGGGCACAACAAATATGTAAACGAACCAAATCAAGAAAAAAAACTGAAACCATAGGCGGACGAGCTGGCACCTGATTAGCAGGTCAGATGGACTGGCGGGACCATGGAGGAGCACGTCGGACGGCCCGGAGGGGTAGTGGAGGAACAGAAGTACGGACATGAGGACTGCAGGAGGCGCTCCGACGACCGAGAAGCCGAGGAGGGGGACAGAGTTGGAGGTCCGGGCGTGGCCATGGAGATCTGCATATTAGTAAATGAACAAAAGAGACCGATCGATATAGAGTGCAAATGATTGAAAATAATTACCTTTGCATCATTTTTCTCATGTCGATCCAAAGCTTTGGATCTGAATCCATAGAGTCCATGATAAAAACTGTGGAGCTGTGAAGTTCAATTTTTAGCAGCATCCAGTGGAACCTGCGGACACGTTACATGCACAGTCATGCATAACTTATAGATTAGACATACCATGCATGGAGTAAACAAAAGAGAATGGGCACAAGAGAGAAACACTCACTCAAAATGGTAAGGAAATAGAATATGACTTTTGAGTTCATGCTTTCTAAGAAAATTGTACAAGTCTTTCTCCACGTCTTTGGGGTGACGTTCTAACATAGTTCCATTAATGATTTGTGGGTCAATAAACCCAACATCATGGATCAGTCTTATTTTGCATTCCCAAATCTTCAGTCTGCATAATAGTGTAGGCAATGAAGAACGAGATGAGGTAGAAATAAATCACTTACAGAACGTAGCAACTCAGGATAGATTTGTCGAGCTCGCGCAGATTGAACAGCTGGAACAATTCACTCATCTCAACTGCTACAGAGTACTTTTTGGTGTGATGCTCTTCTGTAACATCCACATACACAAATTCTCTGTCGGACCATGATATGAATTGTTTGTACCAACGTAGCAGACTTTGCATTAGTGGTGGTAGATTCTTTTCCTGCGTAGGCTCGACGAGAGACTCTTTCTTCACATATTGTAATGCTACCTCACAAATTGGCGCATCGTCCAGGCCTAACAAGGCACGAAGAGACAAACTCATCTCGGACGCAGTTTTCATGGCAGTAGCTACAGTCAATCCCATTGCTGCCGCAGCTGCTCTGACCTCGGGGTCCTGTTCCGGACCGGCTTTCACTATGAGCGGGGGGGATCGATTGTTTACTCTGCATCCCGAGCTGGTCAACTTATTTCTCGCTTTTTTTTATTTTTTCTTTCTCCTCCGTCAATGCTTGTGCTTGCCTACGAAGTTCACTATCATAGTCTTTAGGCAAATTATTCTCGGCTTGGGACGGTGTCGACAAAAAAACCGTAGCCCACTTGTCTACCTCCGGAGGATATACTTCCTTGGGCTTAGGCTCCTTTAGCGCCTTCTTATGGGCCTTACATTTCTCATAGTCAGCCTTTGCGGCCAATTTGGTTTCATCATCACTAAGTTCCCAAGGCCTTGGGGGGATAGGCTCCAGTGATGGCTCCGGTACCCGTGTGGTCTGAGGTACATAAGGCTCCGGGTTAATAGTCCAAGAGTGGGTTTCCTTGTTGTCCGCATGCTTCTGTTTCTTCGCCGGAGGAGCAATGGGGGGCGACGGCTGCTTATCCGCCGGAGGAGGAATGGGGGGGCGACGGCTGCTTATCCGCCGGAGGAGGAATGGGGGGCGACGGCTGCTTACCCGCCGGAGGAGGAATGGGGGGCGACGCCTGCTTACCCGCCGGAGATTGTGGATCGGGGGGACGGCGTCGAATGGCGTGAAGGAGGCGTAGGTGAGCCAGCACGACCACCACCACCACCACCACCTGCACCGTCGGAGGGGGGTGGACTTGTTAGCCTTGGCGTCTCGCCTGGAAACAGTATGTACTTCTTTTTCCATAGAATGAACTGGCGCTTGACATCTCCAAGTCTTCTCTCCTCTTCGGGTGTAGCTATGTAAATCTCCAGGTCCTCAAACACTTGGACTATGTCTTCCACCGTGACACGAGCATAGCCATATGGAATGGGGTTGTTGTGGTGGAGTGCTCCAGGTGTACAGGGTAAAGCACTGCCGGTAGCTACCTTCGTGGAAATGTTCCCCACGGAATAATGCAGATCACATTCTTTCATCTCCTTTACATCATCCACGGGGTAGTGAGGCTCCGGTGCACGACTCTCGATCATCGGTGCATTAGCACCTGCAGGCGGGGCCTCCGTGGAAGCCACGCTGCTTCTCCGCTGATGCTGGCTTCCGAGATCCGATGCATGATCTTCATGCGGCCCTGCAGCCGCCGGTGTTTCTTTCACAAGTATTCCATGCACGGTCTGCTTCAACTCACTAACTTCCGATGCAAGTTTCGACAGAAGATCTGCAGCCCGGTCCGTATTTCTCTTACGGCTTTCGTAACAGTACGGGTCATTCTCCTGGGAAAACCCTACTCTCCACGACAATCTGCCTTTGCCTCGTATATGTCCTCCGTGTTCAGGATTCCCGAGGGCATGGGTCAGTGCGTCTTTCTCTCTGTTGAACGTGATCAAGCCCTGTTGAGCTCTGGACATTGCGTCAACAAGGGATTTTGTGGGAGCAAACGTTTTCTACCGATGAACACACGCCCCTGTCTCTGGGTCTAACGATCCCCCATGCCCGTACCACCACATTTTGGCTCTTTCGTCCCATCCCTCTGTACCTAGACGGATTCCCCGCGCCGTCAGGCCGTCCTCCATCGCCTGCCACTTAGGCTTATTTTTTTTCGACATTTCCTTGAATATGATGGTATTGTTTCTTATCCGCATTAGCCTTATTTTTTTTCGACATTTCCTTAAAATGCTCCGATTTCTTCTGCGTCACAAATTCTTGCCAATCAGCTCTCAGTTTCTCATATTGTCCAGTGAAAATCGGAGTCTTGCCCTTGTTGACATATTCACGGAACAATTTTTTCTTGAAGTTCCGGAATGCTTCGGCCATCTTCTGAAGAGCGAACTCTTTGATTAGCCTCCTCCTTTGACGTCCACCCGGAACGTCGTTACCGAATTCATCTTTTTTGTTGTATTCCGGAGGTAGAATGAAATGTACCATAAGCTTTCTCCACAGATCCCTTTTCGTTCTCTTGTCGACATAACTGAAACCAAGAAGTGCTTTCTTTGGCTCCTTCCATTCCTGGACGGTGATCAGGACGTTGTCTCTAACAATGAATCCGCATTGGTGGATAAACTTTGTGGTGTGCTGTAGGGGCTTGCCGGTTTCACCCACTGATTCGATGGTATATGTTTCTCCTTCTTTCATCGCCCTGGATTTGCCACGCTTTGTCGTACTCGATCCGGCCGATGGCTAAAATAAGAAAGAGAGTCGCGCGCGTTAGTGCATATGTATTCACATTTCAGTAAGTTTGTATCACGAGAGGCTCAATGTATATATATATATACCTCACTGGAGGTGGTTGGTCTTTGCAATTGGAGATCGTCGTATGTCGACGGTTGACCTCCGTCATCAATGTCCATTCCTTCACCTCCTTGATCATCGACGATGTCCATTCCTTCACCTCCTTGATCATCGACAATGTCCGTTCCTTCACCTTCTTGATCATCAAGGTTCAGATAAGCCGAGACTACATCATCTTGTTCGGCTATCATGCTGTATATAAAACCTTCAGCCTCCTGATCCGTAAGCGGCAAGGCTCTATTGTCCGCCATATATCACTCCTGCAGACATGCATGTAGTAAAAAATAATTAAGTATATAGGAGACATAGCAAATATTGTCGTAGAAGGAGGGAAAACAGATTGCTAGGGTTTTGGGTGGAAGAACGATGACCACCGGAGGGGGAAAACCATACTTTAGAGGTGTGTCCAAGATTAGTTGCTCAAATGACTTGGAGAACCCCATAAGTAGGTTGTATTTGCTTTCCTGGTCATTTTGGTATATTACACTTAATATTCTGAATTTATTGAATTAAAACTTATTTTCATTATTTTAATGAATTTAATTCAAATTCAAATATGGTCTCATTTTGAACTTTGTCAAACATGATTGAAAATGATATAAACAGATAGCTTACATTTTTTGTGAACATTTTGCTTATTTTTCCATAATTTTTGGAAATATAAATTAAAATTATTTAATTTAGAAGATTTAATTATGTTCTGTAATTCCATATACGTGTCACGATGACGTCATTAAAAAAAACCTCGCCAACACGTGGCCAGGTGACTTCATGATGACGTCACCCTGGCGTCACACGGTGGCCGGCGGTGGCAGTTTCGGCTCTCGGGTCTCCTGCGATTCCGGCCACGGGGGAGAGAACAGAGATGGGAAGGAGGCACGGTCACTGTGGTGCTCGCCACGGGGGAGGGAACGGAGATGGGGAGGAGGCCACGGTCACTGTGGTGCTCGCCGGCGGCGAATCTGGCCGCGGGAGCGAGCGAGAGGGCGGCGGTTCATGGTCGCCGTTCGAGGGCGGCGCGTTCGCGCGCGGTTCGTGGTCGCCGTTCGAGGGCGCGTTGGTTCGAGGGCGGCGCGAGGCCCGCGGGGAACCTACCGGAGACGGCGACGGGGCGGGGGCGGAGCAGGATGGAGGCAATGGAGAGAAGGGCGCGGCGACAGTGACGGCGACGGCGCGGTATTCTCGCAGAGTCTCTGCGCGGGCGACGGCGATGGAATCGGGGCAGAAGACGAGCAGGGCGCCGGCGCGAGGAAGACGAGGGTTTGGGACTTAGAAATTTGTGGGGAAGGAAGACATCGCGAATATATAGGGCCAGTCTTTATTCCCGGTTGGGTACACCAACCGCGACTAAAGGTCCCCCCGGGTACCCTCCGCGGGCCTTTAGTCCCGGTTGGTGTCTCCAACCGGGACTAAAGGGGTATTTTTTTCGCGGCGTTTTCGTTCCCGCGCGGAAAGAGCCATTAGTCCCGGTTCGTGACACGAACCGCGAGTAAAGGTGGTTTTTCAAATACTTTTCCTTTTTCCAATCTTAAAATCTTAAAAATACAAATAATATATCAGAAAATTCAGAAAAATAAAACTAATTCTTTTTAAAATCTTAAAAATACAAATAATATATCAGAAAATTCAGAAAAATAAAACTACTTCATTTTAAAATCTTAAAAATACAAATAATATATCAGAAATTTTAGAAAAATGAAACTAATTCATTTGAAAATCTTACAAATACAAATAATATATCAGAAAATTCAGAAAAATAAAACTACTTCATTTTAAAATCTTAAAAATACAAATAATATATGGCAAGACACTGTGGATCTGACAGACCCGCGAGTATTATCGAAACAAACCGGGGGAGGAGAGCGCCGACGAGGAGCTCTGGCAGACCCGCGCGACTCAGCGGGCGGAGCGCCGCCTCAAACGCCACCTCGCGTTAGATGCCGCTCGGGAGGCGAGGACGAAGGCGCTGCAAGAGTTTCGTCGAGCCGACCACGCCGGTGAAGTCTGGGCCTCCGACGATCCGAGGTGGGGGCCTATCTCGGACATACCATCATGCACCTCCGACGACGACGAGGAGGTCACCGACGAGTTCGACGACGATGATGACCCGGAGGAGGTCACCGACGAGTTCCGCGACGACGACGACGAGGAGTAGTGTTCGTCTGTTTTCTCCTTTTAATAAAAGAATTTGTATTACGGCGACACTGCGACGCGCTAGCGCGTCTGTTTTCTGTTTTTAATAAAAGTTATGAAATTAGATATTTTATCTCACAAGGTTTGAGACATTTAAGTAACCTTCTGTTTTCCATGTTTCGTTTTCTCAAATATTTCGCAAAGGAGTTAGTCTTGAACACATCAGAGATAATATAATTCACATGATCCATTCAACAAAGTTTGGTACAATAAATTATTACACAGCAATTCTTCCCTTGTGTCCCCGCTTTCTTACGATTTGGCCGTATCCATGGAGCATCCTCATCATTTAACTTAATGCTTGGGTCAGTGTTCACATTGAAGGGCGAAATTTCACCAAACATATTATAATCTTCTGACATGTTTGTCTTGTCCTCCACTCCCACGATGTTTCTTTTCCCTGAAAGAACAATGTGGCGCTTTGGATCATCGCATGATGTACTGATCGTTTTCTTATCTTTCCGTTTCCTCGGTTTGCTACTCATGTCCTTCAAATAGAAAACCTGAGCAACATCTTTGGTTAGGACGAATGGTTCGTCAAGGTAACCAAGATTGTTGAAATCCACCATTGTCATTCCGTATTGCTCGTCCACCTTTACCCCACCTCCTGTTAGCTTGAACCATTTGCACCGGAACAAAGGGACCTTAAAGGAGGGTCCATAGTCAAGTTCCCATATCTCCTCTATGTAACCATAATATGTTACCTTTTGCCCAATCTCGGTTGCTGCATCAAAGCGGACACCACTGTTTTGGTTGGTGCTCTTTTTATCTTGGGAGATCGTGTAAAATGTATTCTCATTAATCTCGTACCCTTGGAAAGTCGTTATAGTCGAAGATGGTGTCTTGGCCAACATGTACAGCTGATCTCCAACATCATTGTCATTCATTAAATGTTTCCGCAACCAACTACCGAAAGTCCCCATTTGGGCCTTTCTAATCCATGATTCAGACTTCCTCGGGTTGTCCGAGCGTAAAATATTCTTGTGTTGCTCGAAGTACGGAGCCACCAATCTTGTGGTGTGCTTCAGTCATAGAATGACCGTCCATACATATCGTTGATTTCCTTCCGATCGTGCCTTTTCCATTTAGTCTTCCCTCGTGCCGCGATTGAGGAATACCAAACGGCTTAAGGTCAGGAACATAGTCAATACATAACTCAATTACCTCCTCATTTCCATAGCCCTTTACGATGCTTCCTTCTGGCCTAGCACGGTTACGAACATATTTCTTTAATACTCCCATAAACCTCTCAAAGGGGAACATATTGTGTAGAAATACAGGACCGAGAATGGAATCTCTTCGACTAGGTGGACCAGGAGGTGCGTCATAATATTGAAGAAGGATGGTGGAAACACCAACTCGAAACTGACAAGACATTGGAACACATCGTTCTGTAACTGTGGTAGATCTTCTGGACTGATTACCTTCTGAGAGATTGCATTGAGGAATGCACATAGCTTCACAATGGCTACTCGACCATTTTCCGGTAGGAGCCCCCTCAAAGGAATCGGAAGCAATTGCGTCATAATCACGTGGCAGTCGTGAGACTTCAGGTTTTGGAACTTTTTGTCCGTCATGTTTATTATTCCCTTTATATTATACGAGAAGCCAGACGGGACCTTCATACTGCTCAGGCATTCAAAAAAAATGACCTTCTCTTCTTTGGTAAGAGCTTAGCTGGCACGACCTTGAAACCGTTCCGGATGCCGGTCATCTGGGTCTTTCAAAAGTTGCTGGTCCTGGCGTGCTTCCTTTGTATCATTTGTCTTCCCATACACGCCCAAGAAGCTTAGCAGGTTCACGCAAATATTCTTCATAACATGCATCACGTCGATTGCAGAGCGGACATCTAGGACTTTCCAATACTGTAGCTCCCAAAATATCGATTTCTTTTTCCACATGGGTACGCGCCCGTCAACTCCCAGCGGAACTGATTGTCCGCCAGGACCCTTTCCAAAGATGACTTTGAAATCCTTGACCATATCAAATATCTCAGCTCCAGTACGTTCCGCAGGCTTCGGCCAGTGATCTTCCTTGTCGTTGAAATGCTTTCCTTTCTTTCTTACGTTATGATTTCGGGGAAGAAATCGACGATGAACCAGGTACACGTTCTTCCTACAATTATCCAAAAATACACTTTCAGTCTGATGTAAGCAGTGCGTGCATGCTTTGTATCCCTTATTTGACTGTCCCGAAAGGTTACTGAGAGCAGGCCAATCGTTGATGGTTACAAAAAGCAACGCTCGTAGGTCAAATTCCTCTTCTTTGTGCTCATCCCACACAGGAACACCAGGTCTGCCCCACAACTGTAAAAGTTCATCAACTAATGGCCTTAGTACACATCGATGTCGTTGCCGGTGTCGCACCCTGATTTCTAGGGGATACTCATCGGGCCGAACTGGATAGCAGGTGCTTGGATTATGGGGCATACCTGCTCCCACGTCCCAGCTTCCTGGTAGTCCTGCGCTTATGCGCGACAACACAAGCCCTGCTATTCCATCGTCGATGTAAACTATCCACTAGAGATCAAAGGCACTACTGTCGACGTACTTCATATCAATCACGCAGGGTACGTCAACAGCGTTAAACGGAATGATACCACAGAATGTCTCTAAGACACAAAAGATTGAAATAAGGTTGCAAATAGCCTTCACTAAGGCAGAGAATAGCAAATACACTCATTCAGAGGACACATGTCCCAACATAGCATCCATTACATCAACGGAAGCAAACAAGGTGTCTGAGTACAGACAAATCCAAAAGGCTTAAGAAGCTGGGGAAAATAAAGAAGACGAAGCCCATCCATGTAGGTCCTGGATCCTGCCCGGGGTCCAGCTATCTACTCGTCTGCAGTCTCGTCGAACTCCACGAAGTAGCCATCCTGGTGATCCTCGTAACCGTAGTTGTAGTCTGCGTAAACCACAGCCCCAACGGGGTCAGTACATAAAAGTACTGGCAAGCAAGACTCACACTTCATCAAAGAGTTACCCGTCAACACAAGCATTGATGCTTGGGATCAACGGAAGAGATAGGTGTTATAAAAGCTGCAGCGGGCTGCTCTAACCAACTACAGAAGATAACTACAAGTTCCGGCTAACAGAAGAAGATAAGATCGAGGATTGTAACCAACTGAAAGATAACTTCAAACAAACCCATCCTGGATCTCGCCCCTTATCCGAAGAAGCAATCCGAGGATAACTCACACAGTTGGATTAAAGATGAATCAAATTATTGTGTCAATAACCTATTACTAGTCAAGTTATTAATCATTGGGTGTAAGATGGTTAATCGTTATGTTTAAGTTGTCCTGAGTACTTGTTAGCCAGTACTTTCACCAAGTAGTCCATAACCGCGGAAAACACGGCTTCTCGAGAAGATTATCCCTGCAGGGTTGCACCAATTTGGCCGTACACGTATGAATATCCCGCCAGATGGGAGATCACCCCACCAAGCGGGGCACTCAACACAATCCAACCCTTCTTCGCATCAAGCCCAAAGCACCTTGGGCGCACGGCTAATCGAGCCCCGAAGAAAAGGGACCCTCATAGCACTCTAAGACCGTGTCCCCCTATATGCCGACTACGAAATTTCCACCCTGGCCTGGGCTCGCAAAAACATGCATGCGGCAAATGGAACACTCGAACTAAATGAGGCGATTTGGACGAGATGCGAATCGGGTCAAACTGAGGGGGGCGCCCATACTCGCTTCCCACATGCGGGTAGTGCGCTCATCATGGATCGGTAGACAAGACCCTTTTCCTATTAGGGTCGACACTAGCAGGCTTCAAAACCACACAGGGCCTCCTGCCGGTGCCTTATCATCAAATTATTATTACCATTAGCATGAACAGGATTGATTGATTAACATTCGAGCCCCCGGTACAATAATAAGATAGTAAAAGAAGTAACCGACAACAGACTCGAGCAAAAGCAACCCTAAGCATGCTAGGTAAGACTAGGCAACAAGCAAGGGGTGTTAGGTATGGAGGTGAGGCAATATCGTTGGTTCAGGGTATTATGTGATAGGTTCGGAGAACAAGCAACGATACATATGGCTAGCAACAGTAGACAAAGGATAGTATCGACAACAAGTGTGGAAAGGAACTCGATGATTCATGTGAGTGATAACTTGCCTGCAAACCCAGTAGCCTGGTACTGAGCTAAAATCCTTAGAAGGGGTACCGTACGTCTCTTCGGTCTCAACGTCGTCTAAAGCGAGAAGAAGCAAACACACAATCGAAATAGACGAACAATCAATAATAGAATATAATGCGCAATCATGGGATGATGCATGTCAATTAATGGATGCATCAAAATAAACTAAGTGACAAGATAACAAGTTTAAATGGACCCATATGCAATTGAATTGCATATGGAAAGAGTCCATGAATTGAAGTGGAAACAAATGATCTAAAATTAATTACCAAGTGTAAGTCGATTAGCATGATGCATGCATGATGAAAACAATAAGAGAACAACAATAGATGCAAGTAGAAAGGAATTTACCAAGTGTGGAATTTTATTCAACAAGTTAAGGATTTTGGCTTCTTAATGATGTTACACAAGCATTTGTTGTTTTCACCAATTTAAGTTGTTCAAAGTAGATAACGAAGTTTATATTTGAAAAGATTATGTTTTTCTGGTTTGAAAACATATTTTATTTGTTGAAGATGGAATTAAAATGAGCAAGTTATTATTTTGGCAATTTTAAATGCATTAAACAAGAAACAGTTGTTTTCAGCAATTTAAATTATTCAAAACAGCAAACAAAGTTTATATTTGGAAAGTACATGAAAAGTTGATCGGAAAACATATTTAGTTTGTGGAAATTGGAATTTTTATGCCCAAGTTATGAATTTTGCAAAATTAAGTGATTTAAACAAGAATTCAAATAATTCACCAATTTAAAATATTCAAAACAGTAAACAAATTTTATATTTGGATAGAACATTTAATTTGGTATTGAAAACATATTAAAAATGTTGGATTTGCAGGTAAAATGATTTTCTTATGCAATTTACAAGATTGGGTGCAAATCTGCCATTTTTAATAGCTAAGGACTAGAAAAATATTTTGCAGGGGTCTAGAATTAATTTCCAGGGGCCTATTGGTGATACTGAGATGTTGCTGTGACCAAAGCATTGGAAAATAAAAAGTTGGTTTTAATTGTGTGGGAGGAGGATCGAACCCTGCCCTCCTTCTGTGAGATGGTGCTGCTAACCAGTGGGGTGGATGCGGATTGGTGATAGGAAGTGGCCTCGGGGGTGGTTAAGGTTGCAGAACTGCTGTGAATCCAACTCGGAAAATAGACAGAAAAAGGGGGAGCTGGGGATTCGACCCTGGGACCTGTTGGCTCGCGCAAGGGACCTGAACCAGTGGGGTGGTGCTCGAGTTGTGACAGAACAGGGGAACTCGGGGGTATAAGCTTCTGCAGCGAGTTTAACTGAACCTATTTACGTAACTGAACATGCATCTGATCGCATCACGTACAGGGCAGGGGGGAATCGCCGGCGGGGATGGCTGCTACGCCGCGGCCGTAGGCGCCTGGTGCGTGGGTGCGGGTTCTGCTCGGAGGAGTAGAGAGGAGGAGAGAGGGAGGAGGATCGAGGGGGCGACGAGGTCCTCACCTCGAGCGGCAGGGAGGCATCGATGTAGGTTGGTCGGGGCGGACAGGGCGCGGTCGGCGGCATGTCGGCGATGGAGGCGGCGGCACGG
Source organism: Alopecurus myosuroides (assembly GCA_028641055.1). Lineage (NCBI taxonomy): Eukaryota > Viridiplantae > Streptophyta > Magnoliopsida > Poales > Poaceae > Alopecurus > Alopecurus myosuroides. The sequence goes on along the minus strand of CM054063.1, from coordinate 12,933,578 downwards.
TGCGTCCCCGCCCGCGCCGAGGTGATGGGAGGGAGAGGGAAACGCGAGGGTTCCATTCCCGCCCTCTCCCTGGACGGAGGAGGACCGGAGCTCCGGCGATTGCCGGTGGAAGGAGAGAGCTTTTATTTTCGGTTGGGTTCAGTATGGGTACAGAGGAGGAAAGGTTGCAGGGAAGGAAGAGAGAGAGGAGGAGGAAGATGGCGGCTGGGAGGAGGCTAGGGTTAGGTCTAGCAAGCAGAGGGGGGAAGGTTGGTTTTAAGGAGCAGTGGAGCTCGGTACGGTGCACATCGGAGGAGGGAGAGGTGATCAGAGGGTGGAGGTGGGTTCGTACAGAGATGACGTAGGAGGAAGAAGAGGTAGCGGGCTGGAGTGGGGAAAACAGGTGGGCTGGGGGGAGAGATGGGCTTTGGTGGCCTCTCTCTCTCTCCTTTGCTTTTATTCTTTTGCTATGTTTTTTTTTGCAGCAAAGAATTGGAAGGAATAGATGACTTTGGAGTTTGCAAAAAAAATTCCAGAAAAATTTGGGTAGCCTAATTAGGTCAAACACAACCCAAAGCCAAGTTTGGAAATCAAAATCATTTTTATTTTTGGTGCTGTTTGAATTTGGATTTGTGTTTGATTGAATTTTATTATTAAATGGTTATTGAACAATATTCTTAAAAATAGGGTGATCAAAAGTATTTAATTGGGAACAAAGAGCACAACAATGTTTTGGTTCTTTTTGTAATTTCAAAAGAGGTGATGTTTAGTGATTTGGTTTGGATTTGAAAGCAACTTGGGAATTAATTGATTAATATTGAAAACAAGGATTTGAATAGGGTGAACCCTATTGATTTAAGATAGAAAAAATGGTTGATTTGTTTGGTAATTTCAAAAGGTTCAAATTAGGTGCTGTTGCTTATTTGCTTTGAATTTGAAACCACATTGGTATTAATTAATTGAAATAAAATCACCATTTTAGTAGTTGATCAAACATGGAATAAATGGAAACAAAAGATTAGATTGTTTTGTTAATTTTCATAACTTTCCAATTGGTGCTGTTTGTACAATGCAATTGGATTTGAATAACCTTTTAGTCAACATTTTAAATAAGTGAAAGATTAGGAGCCACAAATTTAAATAGCTGAACCTTATAGATTAATGGAAACAATTGGTTGTTTTATTTTGAAATGTCATTTTGGAAAATTGTAACATCACAAGGATGAAACAAAAGGTTTGAATTTTGGTTTGAAATTCAAATAGAAAACAAAGTAAAACAAATGAAAACAGTTGGAAAACAAAAGGAAAACAAGCAAAACAATTGCAATCAACATGATGCCATGATGCAAAACATAAAATAACAGAAAGCAAACATTCTAAAGGCTTATTTTTCAGACTTGGGATGTTACAAAACGCCCCCCCTTGAAGGAATCGCGCCCCGAGATTCCTACTGAGAAAAGAAAAGGTCCGGATACTTCTTAGGAAGATCCTCTTGAGCTGTGACACGTGAACACATCGTGCACCTTGGATAGTTTTTCTGGAAGTTCAAAACGATAGGTAATCCTGGCAATTCTTTTGGAAAGATTTCAGGGAATTTGGAAACCACCGGAACATTTCAAGTAAAGGGAGAGGTATAGGTTTTGTATGGAGGATGTATAGCTGAATAGAACTTGATCCATTTGGAGAATAGATTATGTGGCTAGAATGGTGGACCAGAGTTATTGTCATCAATCCAATACCAAAAAAAGGACATTAATGTCAGAATTGCCAAGCAGTATGAGAGGAGCAAGGAATATGTGGCCTTTAATTAGAATTTAATTTCTATGACTGAACTTGGAAGTCAACATTTGAGATCCCAAGGAGTGAACGGTGATTTGATTGCTTAGTTGAACCAGAATTAGGTTGTATGTTGTGGAAAAGATTTTTGACACAAAGGAATGTGATGCTCCGGTATCAAATAACACTTTAGCTGGATAAGAGTTTACGAGGAAGTTTTGATTAGACGCCGGTAGAAGATTTGAAGTGGAAAACAACAACAAGATTTCAACGGATGAAATTGAAATGTTTAGGAGGACACGATATTGAAGCAACATCGGGAAAACGAGACCAAAAATCCTGAGGTACTACGGAGAACCCAAAACACGTGAAATCCTAACTTGAAAGTTTAGATGAGAGGGGAAAAGCCAACGTTGCACTTCCTTACCAGAAAAAGGGAGGGAGGGTGGGGAAAAGAAGAAAAAGAACAGAATTCCTACTCTCACGTTTCATTTTTCCTATATAGCTACAAAATAGTTTCTAGACTCAACTGCGACCAGTAAAAAGGGATCCTACAGGCAGACAGGCTCTGATACCATTTGTCGCACCCTGATTTCTAGGGGATACTCATCGGGCCGAACTGGATAGCAGGTGCTTGGATTATGGGGCATACCTGCTCCCACGTCCCAGCTTCCTGGTAGGCCTGCGCTTATGCGCGACAACACAAGCCCTGCTATTCCATCGTCGATGTAAACTATCCACTAGAGATCAAAGGCACTACTGTCGATGTACTTCATATCAATCACGCAGGGTACGTCAACAGCGTTAAACGGAATGATACCACAGAATGTCTCTAAGACACAAAAGATTGAAATAAGGTTGCAAATAGCCTTCACTAAGGCAGAGAATAGCAAATACACTCATTCAGAGGACACATGTCCCAACATAGCATTCATTACATCAGCGGAAGCAAACAAGGTGTCAGAGTACAGACAAATCCAAAAGGCTTAAGAAGCCGGGGAAAATAAAGAAGACGAAGCCCATCCACGTAGGTCCTGGATCCTGCCCGGCGTCCAGCTATCTACTCGTCTGCAGTCTCGTCGAACTCCACGAAGTAGCCATCCTGGTGATCCTCGTAACCGTAGTCGTAGTCTGCGTAAACCACAGCCCCAACAGGGTCAGTACATCCAAGTACTGGCAAGCAAGACTCACACTTCATCAAAGAGTTACCCGTCAACACAAGCATTGATGCTTGGGATCAACGGAAGAGATAGGTGTTATAAAAGCTGCAGCGGGCTGCTCTAACCAACTACAGAAGATAACTACAAGTTCCGGCTAACAGAAGAAGATAAGATCGAGGATTGTAACCAACTGAAAGATAACTTCAAACAAACCCATCCTGGATCTCGCCCCTTATCCGAAGAAGCAATCCGAGGATAACTCACACAGTTGGATTAAAGATGAATCAAATTATTGTGTCAATAACCTATTACTAGTCAAGTTATTAATCATTGGGTGTAAGATGGTTAATCGTTATGTTTAAGTTGTCCTGAGTACTTGTTAGCCAGTACTTTCACCAAGTAGTCCATAACCGCGGAAAACACGGCTTCTCGAGAAGATTATCCCTGCAGGGTTGCACCAATTTGGCCGTACACGTATGAATATCCCGCTAGATGGGAGATCACCCCACCAAGCGGGGCACTCAACACAATCCAACCCTTCTTCGGATCAAGCCCAAAGCACCTTGGGCGCACGGCTAATCGAGCCCCGAAGAAAAGGGACCCTCATAGCACTCTAAGACCGTGTCCCCCTATATGCCGACTACGAAATTTCCACCCTGGCCTGGGCTCGCAAAAACATGCATGCGGCAAATGGAACACTCGAACTAAATGAGGCGATTTGGACGAGATGCGAATCGGGTCAAACTGAGGGGGGCGCCCATACTCGCTTCCCACATGCGGGTAGTGCGCTCATCATGGATCGGTAGACAAGACCCTTTTCCTATTAGGGTCGACACTAGCAGGCTTCAAAACCACACAGGGCCTCCTGCCGGTGCCTTATCATCAAATTATTATTACCATTAGCATGAACAGGATTGATTGATTAACATTCGAGCCCCCGGTACAATAATAAGATAGTAAAAGAAGTAACCGACAACAGACTCGAGCAAAAGCAACCCTAAGCATGCTAGGTAAGACTAGGCAACAAGCAAGGGGTGTTAGGTATGGAGGTGAGGCAATATCGTTGGTTCAGGGTATCATGTGATAGGTTCGGAGAACAAGCAACGATACATATGGCTAGCAACAGTAGACAAAGGATAGTATCGACAACAAGTGTGGAAAGGAACTCGATGATTCATGTGAGTGATAACTTGCCTGCAAACCCAGTAGCCTGGTACTGAGCTAAAATCCTTAGAAGGGGTACCGTACGTCTCTTCGGTCTCAACGTCGTCTAAAGCGAGAAGAAGCAAACACACAATCGAAAGAGACGAACAATCAATAACAGAATATAATGCGCAATCATGGGATGATGCATGTCAATTAATGGATGTATCAAAATAAACTAAGTGACAAGATAACAAGTTTAAATGGACCCATATGCAATTGAATTGCATATGGAAAGAGTCCATGAATTGAAGTGGAAACAAATGATCTAAAATTAATTACCAAGTGTAAGTTGATTAGCATGATGCATCCATGATGAAAAAATAAGAGAACAACAATAGATGCAAGTAGAAAGGAATTTACCAAGTGTGGAATTTTATTCAACAAGTTAAGGATTTTGGCTTCTTAATGATGTTACACAAGCATTTGTTGTTTTCACCAATTTAAGTTGTTCAAAGTAGATAACCAAGTTTATATTTGAAAAGATTATGTTTTTCTGGTTTGAAAACATATTTTATTTGTTGAAGATGGAATTAAAATGAGCAAGTTATTATTTTGGCAATTTTAAATGCATTAAACAAGAAACAGTTGTTTTCAGCAATTGGAATTATTCAAAACAGCAAACAAAGTTTATATTTGGAAAGTACATGAAAAGTTGATTGGAAAACATATTTAGTTTGTGGAAATTGGAATTTTTATGCCCAAGTTCTGAATTTTGCAAAATTAAGTGATTTAAACAAGAATTCAAATAATTCACCAATTTAAAATATTCAAAACAGTAAACAAATTTTATATTTGGATAGAACATTTAATTTGGTATTGAAAACATATTAAAAATGTTGGATTTGGAGTTAAAATGATTTTCTTATGCAATTTACAAGATTGGGTGCAAATCTGCCATTTTTAATAGCTAAGGACTAGAAAAATATTTTGCAGGGGTCTAGAATTAATTTCCAGGGGCCTATTGGTGATACTGAGATGTTGCTGTGAACAAAGCATTGGAAAATAAAAAGTTGGTTTTAATTGTGTGGGAGGGGGATCGAACCCCTGCCCTCCTTCTGTGAGATGGTGCTGCTAACCAGTGGGGTGGATGCGGATTGGTGATAGGAAGTGGCCTCGGGGGTAGTTAAGGTTGCAGAACTGCTGTGAATCCAACTCGGAAAATAGACAGAAAAAGGGGGAGCTGGGGATTCGACCCTGGGACCTGTTGGCTCGCGCAAGGGACCTGAACCAGTGGGGTGGTGCTCGAGTTGTGACAGAACAGGGGAACTCGGGGGTATAAGCTTCTGCAGCGAGTTTAACTGAACCTATTTACGTAACTGAACATGCATCTGATCGCATCACGTACAGGGCAGGGGGGAATCGCCGGCGGGGATGGCTTCTACGCCGCGGCCGTAGGCGCCTGGTGCGTGGGTGCGGGTGGTGCTCGGAGGAGTAGAGAGGAGGAGAGAGGGAGGAGGATCGAGGGGGCGACGAGGTCCTCACCTCGAGCGGCAGGGAGGCATCGATGCAGGTTGGTCGGGGCGGACAGGGCGCGGTCGGCGGCATGTCGGCGATGGCGGCGGCGGCACGGTGCGTCCCCGCCCGCGCCGAGGTGATGGGGAGGGAGAGGGAAACGCGAGGGTTCCATTCCCGCCCTCTCCCTGGACGGAGGAGGACCGGAGCTCCGGCGATTGCCGGTGGAAGGAGAGAGCTTTTATTTTCGGTTGGGTTCAGTATGGGTACAGAGGAGGAAAGGTTTCAGGGAAGGAAGAGAGAGAGGAGGAGGAAGATGGCGGCTGGGAGGAGGCTAGGGTTAGGTCTAGCAAGCAGAGGGGGGAAGGTTGGTTTTAAGGAGCAGTGGAGCTCGGTACGGTGCACATTGGAGGAGGGAGAGGTGATCAGAGGGTGGAGGTGGGTTCGTACAGAGATGGCGTAGGAGGAAGAAGAGGTAGCGGGCTGGAGTGGGGAAAACAGGTGGGCTGGGGGGAGAGATGGGCTTTGGTGGCCTCTCTCTCTCTCCTTTGCTTTTATTCTTTTGCTATGTTTTTTTTTTTGCAGCAAAGAATTGGAAGGAATAGATGACTTTGGAGTTTGCAAAAAAAATTCCAGAAAAATTTGGGTAGCATAATTAGGTCAAACACAACCCAAAGCCTAGTTTGGAAATCAAAATCATTCTAATTTTTGGTGCTGTTTGAATTTGGATTTGTGTTTGATTGAATTTTATTATTAAATGGTTATTGAACAATATTCTTAAAAATAGGGTGATCAAAAGTATTTAATTGGGAACAAAGAGCACAACAATGTTTTGGTTCTTTTTGTAATTTCAAAAGAGGTGTTGTTTAGTGATTTGGTTTGGATTTGAAAGCAACTTGGGAATTAATTGATTAATATTGAAAACAAGGATTTGAATAGGGTGAACCCTATTGATTTAAGATAGAACAAATGGTTGATTTGTTTGGTAATTTCAAAAGGTTCAAATTAGGTGCTGTTGATGATTTGCTTTGAATTTGAAACCACATTGGTATTAATTAATTGAAATAAAAACACCATTTTAGTAGTTGATCAAACATGGAATAAATGGAAACAAAAGATTAGATTGTTTTGTTAATTTTCATAACTTTCCAATTGGTGCTGTTTGTACAATGCAATTGGATTTGAATAACCTTTTAGTCAACATTTTAAATAAGTGAAAGATTAGGAGCCACAAATTTAAATAGCTGAACCTTATAGATTAATGGAAACAATTGGTTGTTTTATTTTGAAATGTCATTTTGGAAAATTGTAACATCACAAGGATGAAACAAAAGGTTTGTATTTTGGTTTGAAATTCAAATAGAAAACAAAGGAAAACAAATGAAAACAGTTGGAAAACAAAAGGAAAACAAGCAAAACAATTGCAATCAACATGATGCCATGATGCAAAACATAAAATAACAGAAAGCAAACATTCTAAAGGATTATTTTTCAGACTTGGGATGTTACAGCCGGGTTGCTTCGGACCTTGGATGAGCACTGGCATCATAATGAACTTCCGCTTCATGCACAACCAAGGAGGAAGGTTGTAGATGCATAGAGTCACGGTCCAGGTGCTATGGCTGGAGCTCTGCTCGCCAAAAGGATTCATGCCATCAGTACTTAGACCAAATCTTATGTTCCTTGCGCCAGCTGCAAAATCTTTGAACTCTCTGTCGATCTTTCTCCATTGCGTTCCATCAGCGGGGTGTCTCAACTCCCCGTGGGACTTACGGTCATCTTTGTACCATCGCAACAACTTGGCATGCTCTTTGTTCCTGAACAGGCGTTTCAACTGAGGTATTATAGGAGCATACCACATCACCTTGGCGGGAACCCTCTTCCTGGATTTCTCGCCCTCAACATCGTCACCAGGGTCATCGCCTCTGATCTTATAACGCAATGCAGTGCATACAGTGCATTCATTCAAATTCTCGTATGCACCGCGGTAGAGGATGCAGTCGTTAATGCATGCATGTATCCTCAGAACTTCTAAACCTAGAGGGCAGACAACCTTCTTTGCTTCGTACGTATTGGCGGGCAACTCGTTATTCTTCGGAAACATATTCTTCAACATTTTCAGCTAATTTTAAAATGATGAGTCAGTTACACCTTCCCGTGCCTTCAATTTCAGCAAATCCAGTGTGCAGTCTAGCTTTTTCAGACTATTGTCACATCCTGGGTACAACGACTTCATGTGATCCTCTAACATGAGATCCAAATTCTCCCTCTCCTTGTCAGTTTCGCAGCGTCTCCGTGCATCAGCAATGGTCAGACCAAGATCATCAGCGGGCTCATCATGTGCATCTTCTTCACCTTCACCAAACCCTTACCCACCTTCAGCATCATCCTCCATGAAAGTATCACCGAAAGCCTCATGATATTTGAAATCGATATCATCCTCTTCTTCATCTTCTTCCATTTTAACACCTCTTTCTCCATGCTTGGTCAAACAATTATAGCTTGGCATGAAACCGTGCCGAAGCAGGTGCATGTGAACGACTTTTGAGGAGGAGTGACCCTTCTGATTCTTACAATCAGCACATGGACAGATAATAAAACCTCGCTGCTTGTTCGCATTTGCCACTACGGGAAATCTTTCAAACCCGTAGTGAACTCGCCGGAGAGTCGGTTACCGTACAACCATTGCCGATTCATCTGCATTATTATTATATAAAGTATATAATTAACCATCATGCATTTGTTAAACTAACTAGCTAGAAATAATACAAATCATGAAAGCTTCAAGTTGCTAACCGCAATCGCGGGGGTAAAATAAATGAAAAAGCTCAAGTGTGGCTCGGACACTTCATATCATGTGTGTTTCATGCTCTCGGGTATTTCATCGAACACGTTGTGTGCATAGTAGGAACCAAAATCAAACCCACCACCCCTTGTGAATATTGTGAGTAGAAGTGAGACCAAATGTGGCAAAGTGCAGCGAGCTGAGTCCTATATAGGGATGGGCTTTTAGTCCCGGTTGGCCTGGACAACCGCGACTAAAGGCCTTCGGGCCAGCCTGAGGACCTATTAGTCCCGGTTGGCCTGGCCAACCGGGACTAAAGCCTCTCCCGTCCGCCAGCTGTGGACCGAGCGCGCTGGGCCCAGACTGTTGGTCGTGGGTCCCGAACCGTGACTAAAGACCCCTATGGTCGCCGGTCGATTATTTTGGGGACTAATGGGGGCGTATGGAAGGCCTATTTTCCACCAGTGTCCCTTCTTCTGTAGCCCCCGAGCGTTTATTAGATTGAGATTTTCTGGTCGGGTTGACGCTCAAAGTCTTGCCCTGAATTTCTTCGGCTGATTGCGTCAAACGTTTTCCGTTTGGAGGGCGTGTACCCTGTGTGATGATATTTTATACCCGAGTATCGAGTGATGAAAGTGCCTGTATTTTTGGCTGTTTTTGGCAGAAGGATATGACTCAGTGGCTTGGCTCTCCCGAAAGCTCAGGGCCAATTAATTGCATCTAGGGAAAAAACAGTTCTGACCTACATAGATTCGAGACCTCCGACTCCAATCCGATGAGGTGATCATTGCGACTGGGCCGTAGAGGACTTATCGAGTCGAATTTAACCTATAGGGGTACCCGGCACGTCCACTAGGATTTTTCTTCGTGTTGTTGACACGGAAATTTACCGGAGGACGCAGCTTGAGTGTGATTCCAGGCCCTCAAGAGAGATCTTTTGTGGCTTACCTTCGTATTCGAAAGAATACGGCATCCGGATGTGCCTAGTCGGCCGAACGATCCATGGAAGTGATGTGTGTGCATCGTGTAACCGAGTGGCAGGAGCTACGCACTCGCAAGTTTTGTCTAGAGATATTTCGAGTGAAAATGTCTCCCTTGTTTTTTATGCACAAAGTTTTTTGTGTTTTGTAGTCTTCTATCCATACGAAAGAGTTTTCGTGTCTGGAAACTTTGTCATGACCATTCGAAAGAAAATTTCGTGTCTGAGGCTTTTATGCGAAAGAGTTTTCGCGTTTTGATATGCCCATACGAAGCAAATTTCATGTCTCGGATCCTACCCGAGAGACTTCTCGGGTATGATGAGGTGCACAATAACGTCATTGCGCACTTTGTTTGTTCTGACTCCTCCCGATGGGACGTGACGAAGTGAGAAGAGATGTGTTGGCCCATCTTGTCAGCTTTTGACCGGAAACGAGACGTCTTTCCGGTTTTTCCGCGAGCCACGCACAGTAATTGCGCACGATCTGCTGTTAAGATCGTGGCACGAACCAGCTTTCACCGCCTCCTCGTTTCCGCTTCACACGTGGCAGCCGCGATGGGTGCCACGTTGCTCAATGAACAGCTGAGATCAAGTGGCCCCGTGTATATATATTGTCCTTAGGTGAAAAGTGAAAACTCTCGGCCATTTGCTTTCACGCCTTCTTCTTCCTCGCGCCCATATTCTCCTCTGCAAACACGCACAAGCTCCCATGGCTGGAGGAAAGAAACGCAGCGCCGCCGCCTCGGCTTCGAAGGCGCCCGAAGATGCTCCCGCACCACCCGCCTCACGGTCAGGCGATTGGCGTTCCGCCAACACGACGAACAAGAGCATCAAGGAGATGCAGAGGGAGGGGTTGCTGCCCCCCGAGACCGAGAAGCGAGTTCACCTCAGAAAAAAGAAGAGGTACCAAACCCTCACACGAACGAGCGCGTGATCTTTGCGGATCACGTCTCGCGCGGGCTCTCGCTCCCCCTCTATCCCTTTCTTCTTGGATTTTTTGTATGTCTATGGCATACAGCTCCATGACTTGCCTCCAAATGCGGTGCAGCACATCTCGTACTTCATCGCACTTTGCGAGTGCTTCCTGGGCATCCGCCCGCACTGGGGCCTTTGGAAAGCCCTAATCAAAGTGCGGGCCTTCCGCGAGAAATCGCGAGTAGATACCGAGCTTGGAGAGACGCTGCGCATTGGAGGCCTCGGAATCCAGGAGAAGTCGGATAGCTCTTACTTCGAGATGCACTTCATCGACTCCGCACAATGGTGGAGGAGGAAGTGGTTCTACATCGTCGATAACAGCGCGGGTGGAGCTCATGAATTCCACCCGTTCGCTGTCTTGAAGCGGCGGAAGTCCTGGGCGCACAGGCTCTCAGTCGAAGAGAGTCGAGTTATCGCCCCGCTACTCGCCAAGGTAGTAGCTCTTCGCGACCAGACCGCAGGGATCGCGCTGAACGGCCTGCATCTGGCGAGAGTCTTCCTCAAGCGCAGGATCCAACCTCTCTAGGAGAGGCCTTCGACCATGTGGGAGTACCAGGGTAGTGAAGACCCCAGCCGCGTGAGCCGAGAAGAACTCTCGAATGCTGAGTTCGAGAAGAAAATCGCGGCCATTACCAAGGTGAAGATGGGCGAGTATTTTGCCATCTGTCCCATCCAAGCATTCGAAGCTTCAAGGCCTCCTCCATCTGATGTAAGTTCTCTTCATCTCTGTTTTAAACTTTTTGTCATTCGAGAGTTTGTCGATTGAGTTCTCTCCTTTATTTTTCCTTCTTGTTCTCTTTCTGTAGAGTTTGGGGGTTGCAACTTGCTACCCGCCAATTTCCGCTGAAGATGCCTCGGACTTGCTGACGAGCAACCTGGAGGTTCCCCTTGACACCAGCGTCGCCGAGGCCGACTCAAGCTCTGAGCACGGTTCTTCGGATGACGTGGACGAGTCGGGTAGCGACCTCCATCATCGCAAGCGTCGCAGGGAGGGGGACGATGAAGCTACGTCCAAAGATAATTCTTTGGGCGGAGGATCTGAAAAGGCAGTCGAGCCTCTCATCGTAACTCCTTTGAACATGCTTCCCCCTTCCACTCCCAAGTCGAGGATCCCCACCACTTGGAACGCGCATATGCTAGATGACGACAACGACGATGAGTGAGTTCTTTCTTTCCAACCATTCTCTAGTCGAAATTTCTTCTCTATTGATTACAAGTTGCCTAGCTTTGCAGGTGGAGCCTCTGCTTCGAAAGAAGTGTCGGGTAGCTCGGCTGACCCTTTTCGCACCTCCTAAGGCCAGGTAAGCCTTGCCATCTTTCTTGCATTTTTCACTTTGTTTACTTTATCAGGTGCGCGACAGTGCTCCCGATGGGAGTAGCCCCCGAGGCTATGGTCAATCGCTTGTGATTGTCTACAGACTCAATATTTAAGCTTCATTCTCTTCTTGATTTTTATCGGGTGCACGGCAGTGCTCCCTATGGGAGTAGCCCCCGAGGCTATACTCGACTGTTTGCAGTCGTGAATAGGCTCAATTTCTTTCCTTTTTGTTTTTCAGACTTGTCCTCCGTCTTGTGTTTTTGCAGTCCCCTATTGATTATCTCGCAGCCATTGGTCGCCACGTACTTTCGGCTAAGGCCGATTGCATATCCCTTCGGGTGGATCGTGATCGAATCGTCGCGTATGGCCAAGCTCTCCAAGGTAAATTGATTTGTTCCCTTTTGCTCATTCCTTTTGATCGTAGAAATTTCCTTAGGCTAAAGTTCACTGCTGTGTAGCTCAAGTTGATCTCCTGAAGGACGAGAAAACTAAGGCTTTCACTCGGGTAAAAACCCTTGAAGCCGAGCTAGAGGCTGCTCGAAAGGAACTTGAATCCTCTCGCAAGCAGTCGACTGACTTCGAGGGGAAGCTTGCTGAGGCCCAGGACGTGTTGAAGAAACTGGAGGAGGCTGGTGCCAAACAGGACAATGATCTTGTTGGCTTCATTCGCCCTCTGGCTCAGAAATTCGCGCGTAAGTCGCGCTTAATTTCCGCCGTGTTGTGGTAAATTGAATGTCTTAGAAATTTATGACACATTTTTGCAGAGATCATTGGCGTTGCGCTGGAGTTGCTTGGGGTTCACCATGTGGACGTCCTGACGGATTCTTGCGCCCAGCTTCAGAGACACGCGAGTGGGATCCGCTCCCTCGTTGGTGAAGCCACTCGAGTGCTGACGCAGTTTCAGGAGCGTCTTCTGGTGGATGCCACGGTTCCGCCCACGCTGGATGGTCTTCTGAAGGTTTTCCTGGAGGATGATCTTCTTCAGGCTTACTCAGTTACCCAGTCTGAGTGCGGGGCGAAGACTGCCATCCAGTTTGCATTGGCGCATGGAGTCGCAGGCCTGGATGAAGCGTACTAGAGCCTTCTCTTCGATGCTACCACAGGCAAAAAGGTAGCGCTTGGTCCCTTCGGGGATCCGGCTGAAGCCCTCGCCAGGAAGCTATCTGAATTGATTGCTCGTGCTAGTCGCAAGGGGCAGCCTGTCGCGAGTGGCAGCACCTCCATAGTTTCATAGGATAGACTGCTTTCAATTTGCTCTCTCAATGTAATGAACCGTGGGATGTATTCCCGTATGTTACCTTTAATCGAAGTGGTAGGGGTTGTGGCGGGTGGAAACCTTGGTTGCCTCCTCCTGGGAGATACGGGTAGCCTTGGTTGACTGCTGCTCTGTTTATCTTCAAGAAGGCCTCGTGTATGTCGATGAATTTTCGACAATCCTTGAGAAGGTGTGTTGCCTTAATTTTGCCTGTGCGCTTATCTGTAAATAGATGTAGCGTGCAGTATCCATCGAGGTCCTCCCCGGGAGTTTTTTCCTCTGTTTTCGGCTTCCATTCGTGACTTCCACGGCGTCCACTATCGCGATTTCGCGTAAATTTTGCTGCCACTAGTTCTTCTCGATCGTCGTGATCATAATATTTCCTCCTTTTCTTTCGGCCATGACGGTCGTCCTCGGGTGCTGGCGAGGATGCCTTCTCGTTGCGCACTAAGTCTTCTCCGTTGGTCCATCTGTCGGCTATAACCATTAGCTTTCCAATAGTTTTGGGCGCGACTCGTCCCAGTTCCTCTCTGAAAGCAGTTCGTCGAGCTCCCTTCGCGAAAGCTTCGACTGCTACTTCCTCATATATGTTTCCCGTTGTGTTCCTAATTGTGGTCCATCGCTGAATATATTCGCGAGTAGATTCGTCACTCTTTTGCTTGCAGGCTCGCAGTTTTTCGATAGTCGCTGGTCTTTTATATGTTGCCTGGAAGTTCTTGCAGAAGTCAAAGTGTAGATCGTCCCATGACCCATAGCAAGCCTTTGGTCTTGCCTCGAGCCAGCTGTGTGCTGCTCCTACCAGGTGCAAGTTGAGGTACTGCCTAGTTGTGTTTTTGTTCCCACGTTGGAATTTTAGTGTCGTGAGGTAATCTGACGGCCATGATGAAGGTTCGAGTGAACCGTCGTATATCGTTACTTCCATACTAAGCTTGAACCGTTTGGGTAGAGGCGCCTCGCGGATGCTGCGAGCGAAGCACAGTGCGCCGCAGGTCTCGTCGTTGGAAGAGGTGGATGGGGAACGTGCGCGGTTCCTTGCCCCTCGTGCTTTCTCCACCTTATTTTGCGTGATGTCTGACCGCGCGTTGTATCCTGGCTGATCTCGGTCGGTTGCCTTCCTTGGCTCCTTGTTGCGATGTCGCGAGCGACTGCTGTGGTGTCTCGAGCTGCGATCTCGGTCCCTTGGGCTGCCATCGCTGCTACTCGGACTATCGCCGCCTCGTCGGTCTTCTTTTCCTCGGGCGCAACGAGGTAATTTTTCCTTTCTGGGCGATGTGCTCCTATGTCTGCGGGGTGTTTCCTTATCTTTTTGTTCTGCTACTTTTTTGCGATCGTAGGAGGCGAGTCTTGCGGGTGCCATGCCTAATCCTTTCTGGACCTTCCTGTATTGTTCCGCTCGGGGGTCTTTCTCCCCTGGTTCATTTGTCTGCATGTAGGTGGCTGCACCCTGTACCGCAGCGGCGGGAGTTTGCGGCTAGACGTTTCCATCCTCGTCGACTCTCATAAGGAAGCTTTGAGTGACTTGCTGATTCCAGTCAGGGACTCACCATCCATGGTCGCGGTTCTTGAGACGTATCCTTTCCTTGCGGGGCGATCCCCGACAGAAGGTGTTTTGGATAGTGCGGCTCGGCCCTGGCTTGACTCGTCCGCTAATCTCTTTCGCTCGGCTAGATCGTCTATGCGGGCTTCCTTGATTAAAGTGGCCGCTCTCACTAGATGATAGTGGTAGGCGGTCATATGTTCGTGAGGAGCTCCGACTTCCAGTGGTTTGCTTGTGTGGATGGCCTCCTTTGCTCGCTCCCAAGCGGCTCGCGAGACGCCGATGGTAGTTGGTTCCTCGCGTTGTTCTCAGTTTATTCGGGTGGATCTCCTGATCCTGCCATGAAGACCTGAGCCAGATATGGCTCGCGGGTCCTAGGCGTAGTTTGGAAGGTTTTCCTGATCCGAGAAGGTTCCTCTGTGGAGAATCGACAGCTCCTGGGCTAGAGATCGCCTCTTTTTTCGCCTCTTTTTTCCAAGTCGCGATCCACGTGGCAGGGTCGCGAATCGACAGCTCCTGGGCTAGAGATCGACCCAGATCCCGATCCTTCGAGATTGGTTTGCTCGGGGAAGTGAATAATTCCTTCCTTGTTGGCGTAGAACTGGAAGCTCCCGAACGTCAGGGTGATACTCTTCTCCAAATCGCTAAATACCGGGCATGATTCTGGCGAGTGAGGGGCGACGATGACCGATCCGATTCGGATTGGATTGGTTGGATTCGAAGTCGCGGGGTTCCAGCGTGAGTTGGTTGTCGATGAGGCCAAAGATGTCGGAGATCCAGCGCCCGCCGTTCCCACAGACGACGCCAATTGTCGAATCGGCATCTCAACAAGTCCCTCGGGTGAACCCATAGGATTTCGATTAGGAGAACCTGTGGGCGTTGCTGACAATCGTCGGCTAAACAGGGGGCATGATTTACTCAGATTCGGGGCCCTCGTAGAGGTAAAACCCTTACTCCTGCTTCTGTCGATCTGTATTCACGAGTAGATCGGTTACAATGGGGGGTTGCTCAAGTCGAGAGTATGGTCTCGATCTCAAGGCTTTGGTGGTGCGATATTGCTTGTACCCCTCCTGCTGGTTCTCCTAGCCTTATATAGGTGGCCAAGTCCCAAACCGTACCCGGGGGGGGGGACTCAAACCCTAACCTAAAGTCGGTTACAAGTTTCCTAACTTGACCCGCAAGGCCTTGCGGGTGGGCTTCAACGGGGCCTTCTAGAATAGTGTACGTCAACTCTTCTTGGGCTTAGATCTTGGGCCTTGGACCGGGTATCCTTACCAGATAGGTCCAGAGTTCATCCCTTCGTCAGACGTCGACGGCCAAAGTCGCATAGGATCAGCCTTTTATCAGGGGGTACAACAAGGCAAAGAGACAGGACCCGCTGAAAAGGCCGCACTTAGGCCGTATCACCGGCGGCAGACTAAATAGGAAGCACGCCAACTATGGCTTGGCTGAGCCCAACACTAAGGAGTCGCGGGAGGCAAAGAAGAGCCAGTGGAACGAGGAGGCGGAGTTGCTGAAGAAGAAGGAGGCCGACTTGGAAGGAAACATGGAGAAGCGGATTGTGCAAAAGGTCGGGGAAAAGATTAATGAGCTCATACCCGCCATATTTGAAAAACCTTGTGGCTACATTGCCGGGGAGCATAGGGGCCAATGCCTACGATCAACATAGGCGCCGGAGGTGGACCGTCGATGTTGGTCATGCCCGGAGCGGTCGCCGCCGGTGGTCCGTCGACATTGGCCGTGCCTGGCGCGCCCTCCCCCGCCGCGCCCAACGCGCCTGCTCCCGATGGACCGTCGACCGTCTCCGGCACGGCCGATGGTCCGTCGATGTTATCGTTGCTCGACGAGCCCATCACCTGTGGTTCGTCGACGTTAGTCGAGCTCGATTCCCTCACGGTAAATTATTCACTGTCTCAAGCTGTAGCCAGTTCAATATCAGCCCACTCTCTGACCTATCCATGCATGTTATCGCAGGCTGACGCGACGGGATGCACCTTCCTGCTAAAAGTGGGCAGCGAGTTGAAGGATATTGCAAAGGGGAGCATCTTGCAGCCACTCTCCCGCAAGTACCACTGCAGAGATATACCGGCCAACGAGTTTCGAGTTCGCGTCGATCTGGTGTTACCGGGATTCCAAGACTTGTATCCTCCTAATCAACCCGTCGATGCCGATAGCGAGCTGAATCTCGGCCAACTCGACAAGCAAGTCTTGCTATGGCCGAAATCCCTTATTCGGCTGAACACCACGTCAGGGTCGGCGCCAAGCCAACGCATGGTCGTCACTACTACACCTGTTGTGCCTGCAGCAGGCCAACAAGACAAGGTTGTCCCTGCACGGGCAAGCCAACATGACAAGGTACTCTCTCCACCTCCGGTGGATCCTCCTCCTCCCGAGCACGAGACGTCACATGACGAGCAAAATGACGAGCATGAGACACATGACCACTACATGGATATTGAACTTGCTCCCATTGACGATTTCATAAATCAGTTGGATGGCAAAAAGGTTCCTCCGGAGTTACCCACCAGAAATCTTAATATCCAGAAGAAGGTAGATGGCGAAGAGGGTGGTCCTTCTGAGTTACCCACCAGAAAACCGAATATCCAGAAGAAGCTAACATATTCCCAAGAAACTCCCGAGAAGGAGACGGCTTTACGGCTCCACAACCTATGGTGGTTACCCCGAATACACTCCGTGCTACGGCCGAGGAGGCGGTAAAACAAAGCGGCACTCCCCTGTGCTTGTTGGCGAAGAAGCATCGGAAGAGGTCGGCAGCCAACAAGAAGAAAGGTGGTGCCTCCTCTAGTAGTCAGCCATCGGCCGCTCGAGTCCTGGACCATTTGCCGCCCGTTGTCCCGTGGAGGAAGGTGCATGAGATAGGTAAGCCGATGCTGCCGCCAGAGGTTGTCACTGTCATGGGTGGTGACATGAGGAGCATCCACAACGGAATTTTGCTGAGAGAGACGGAACTTCTACGTGAGAAACATCCCTCCTACCCTCTATACGTGGTCAATGTGTCCAGATCCGTGGGCTTTGTGGATATAAATCCCGCAGAGGTGTTCTTCATTAGATACGAAGACGTATTCAGGGTCTTCCACTTGGGAAAGCTTGACCAAAGAATTGTTCGCCTGGTATCGGTCAGCATGGCACACGATATGGTTATGGAGAATACCCCGAACATCGCGATTATGGACCCCTACTACATGGTTGAGGACTACTTGCTGTCACTTGCGGACCGGGTTGTTATCACGAACTATATAACGGGTTTTTTGATAGATAACAAGGATACGAATGCCATTCTCATGCCATACTTTCCCCTGTAAGTAGTACTCTCCGCTTCCCGTCATTACATTCTTTCTAGAATCTCCTTATTATTCCGATGATATTGATGGCTTGTTCGACATGTTCTGCACAGAAAAGGAGGATGCACACTCATCATCATGGAACCGCATTGGTCGCAATGCACTTATCTCGATGCGGGTAAGGCGGTGCAGAAATACTACATCGAGATAAAAGCTATTTTAATAGTGCCCTCAACGGCTTCGCCTCCGATTTAGGCAAGCCCCTAAAAAAGGAGAAAATTGTCCGAGGCGCCTACGTGTGCAACCAGGTAACAAACTTCCCCTGCCTCAAGCAATCGGAACAAGAATCTGGGTTGAAAGCTTGGTATGCCATCTTTCAGATGAGGGAGTACTTAAAGGATTCCCAAGAGGTATTTGTTACCAAGTCATCTTCGAGACATGACCACAAATATGGTCAACACCCCCGATGAATATGTGCGAGCTCAGTTCCGTCGCATCCAGCAGAGGATCTTCACGATACTCAAGTCGGATGTCATCACTCGGGTGGCTTGTTCTTCCACAGCCACGCACCACCGAGCAACCGTGACATAGAAGCACACCTACGAGAGAAACGTGACATCAGGACATTCAACACGCTAGAAGGTGTTCGTCCGTTTCCGCCGAGACCATAGGATTGACAAAATGTTAGTATACATTTGCATCATATAACTTTTAGTCCTTTATTTTTCGTGTTTTATTCATAAACCTTGATGCTTCTATTTCTTTGATAGTTATTTGCAGTCTATTATCAATTTCCATGCTAAACATGTATTTTTGTCGTATGCACAGATGACATGGTATGTTGTGTATATCGGTAGGGTTCCCGGAGTCTACGACGATTGGGAACAATGCCGGATACACGTGCACGGTTTCAGCAGCAACAGCTACAAGGGGTACAAGACCATGGTGGAGGCGGAAGCTCGATACGCCACTTACCTAGCGAGAGAGAAGACGGGGACGACGAGGGCCCGGATGACCACTTTCTCCATCGCCGTGCTGATACTCCTTGTGTTGATGCTACTTACTCTAGTGTGTGTGTAGCTAAACTTTCAGTATCTTGTTGAACTATCTGTTGAACTATCTTGAATCGAGACTATGTAATACAAACTTGTGTATTATGTGTTGATGATTGATATTATGTAACGACTACTAGTTGTGATGATCGATGTTATTTTCTACATCTCTAACTTAGTGCCAATTGAGTGTATTTTGGTTTCATTTATTATTTGACACAGGAAAAGCATAGCCCAGGCGAATAACAAATATACCCCGGACGAATATTTACCCCAGGCGCATAGGGCTTGTTCGCCACCGATGTGTGGACTTACCGCAGGCGCATCTAGCCTATGCGCCTGGGCTAGTGTGAGTTAGCACAGGCTCACAAGGCTGATTTGCCTGTGGTAATGAATTACCACGGGCGATTTGGTCCCAGGCGAACTATTATTCGCCTGTGGTAATATAAATAATTCGCCTGGGGTACTTTTTCCCTAGAAGTGAGGCGGCTACAGGGTTTCAGTGTCTAAGATTGATAAACTTGAGAAAGATCTGCGAGCTCAGGGGATCACTCCAACAACACAAGATTTTTCCATGAGGTCAACAAATTGGTTACTTGGGCATGGAACAAAGTTTGACGCAAGGGGGAATCTCATTGTGAATGCAAAAAATCGCGCCTCCCTTTGCGGCACTTGTTAGTGTATTAAAAAAAGGTTAAAGAGGAAAGTTCATGCCGGAACGAGAGGAAGACGAGTTTACGAAGGCCCTCGTTAATCCGAAAAATCACGGTTGGACACGAGGCTAGGGAGGATACCCATGGTCGACTGGGTTTACCGCGGAAGAATCCAAATATGGATATAGAAGCCGAGAGAGAGGAAAGAAGCGGAAGGAGGCGGAGGTCTCAGACCTGTTTGGGGAAATGGAAGCCAAATATCAGTAGGTGCAGCAGCAGATTGACGAGCCTAAAGGACTGCACTCCCATCCGCAAGACAATATACCCGACGGAGGCCCATCTCAACGCCGGAGCAGCGTGGCTTCAGCGGAGGTACCGGCTGACGATGCAGCGGTGATGCATAGTACACAGGTGATACATGATGTTGCTGCATCCATGGAGGCTGTGGATTCAATCAAGGAGAAGACAAATTGTGATCTCCATGTGTCTGTTTCGAACATATCCATGAAGGTGGTGGACGGCTATGCTTTACCTTGTGTAGATGGAGCGACCTGCCATGGCCACCCAATCCCACATGGCTATGGTCGTGTTGGTGTGGATGATGTCCTAGAGATTTGAGGGAACTGCGGCTTAACTTCCCCGTCGGTGAGATAGAGACACGAGGAGAAGACATCAATAGCTTCATAGTATCGAAAAAAATGAAACATAGTGTTTCCAAAGCCATCGTGTCCTACATCACCTCCTTCTCCGAGAGGCGGTTCACCACCACCGCCTCCACCTCCTTCTCCGAGAACCCATCCACCATCACCACCTACAACGAGTTCACACCTGGACGTCATGGACCTCAGGAGCTCGAGACCGCCTCAATCTCCGCTGCCTCAGCCGATTTCGCTGCCCACTAAGTACCACGGGGAAAAGCAGACGGGTGGTACCAGCGCTGCCTCGAAGTCATCACCAAAGAAAAAAAGCAGGTCAGAAGAAGAAACCCAAGCCGCCGCCCGAGGTGTTGCCTTACGATAGGACTGATGAGCAGAACACTGCGTGGGTGGCTATGGACACGAAACGTCAGATGGCTATGTGGAAAGAAACCCACCTCGCCGCCAAAGGAGCTGATAGATCCGATAGTACGGAAACACTTCAAGGATATGCTGCTTATGCCATCCCAAGTTCAGCTAAATATAAATGATTAATATGTGCGTGGCTTATTTAGGATTCATTCCAAGGCAAATAAGTATTGCAATACAATTCCCCAGCTCGGGGAACAGAAAAAACAGACAATCTCCCCGCTCAAGGTGGTACCCGTTGCACAGAAACCCTCCGAGCCAATTGATATGGATTAAGTTAGGAGGTTTGCCGGATCTTGTGGTGTCACTCTTGAGCAATTGCTAAGCGGTCATGACGAGGGCTTCCAAGTTGCTGATACATCATGGAAATATGAGTCAGGGAAGTATATCGTTAGACCTGGCATGCTCGGCACTCTAACAACACATAAGCGTCAACTGCATCAGTGGTACGTGAAAGCCTCAAAACCAAGGGATGTATACACTCATGATCAAAGTTGGAGATGAGCCTTTCTTCCAAAACGTCTCAATCTCTATTTATTTGGAAGATCTTTTTCAACTCTATAATCTAGACGGCCTCGATATATAGATCATCAAATCCTATTGTCTATAAGTGATTAATTTATTTATGTAATTAAGTCTCTACCTCAGCTTGTTCTATCATTGCTTCTTATTATCCTCATTGTATAATATATATTATGCAGAATGAAGATTCGGTAATGTCAAGGAAGTAGAGGCATTGTGTTCATTGACCCATATGTCGTCAATGATGCAATGCTAAAGCAATACCCCATCGAAACGGGGAATAAAATTGTTATGTTTTTGGAGAAACAATTTTAATGTAGTGAAATACTATTTCGTTAGAGACAAGGGTCTGTGTTACTTTCTTCTGCATATTCCTGCACATTTCTATTTTGATAACTCCGTGTTAAGTGTAATTGATGAGTTATGTCTGACTATGCATATAAACGTGTGCAGTTTTCACTTGATTCTTCTCAACATTCACGTTGACACCGGAGTAGTTGAGCTCATGGTCTCTATGAAAAAACATAAGAGGAGTACGTGTTCGTGATTTCAGTGCTCAACAAGTAAGTTCAATCATTATCGCACTATATCGTAACATTTTGTTCAATCACTATCGTATGATGACACCTTTATTCCTTTGCTTTCCCGGACAGGACTTGGATGCGGTTTAGGAAGGACCAATGTGGTATTTCGCAAACTAATATGCTAGTTCATACAATCGATGTAATTAGCACTTGCTAGATTGATGCATCTCTTTAATTGCTTGTGCATTATTTGATTCAATTCTAATTCTCGTACAATGCCCTCTACCGTCAGCGGGAACAAACTTATGTGGATTCTATGTCATGGAGAACATGAGGTTCATCGTGAATGAGCGGAGGAGTTGCATAAAATTTAAGGATTCACGACAGACAGAGGGAGCTTATATCGCATGATCGCCTAGAAGCAATTCAAGATTTATTGGCGGGTTTTATGGTTAAGGACGTCACAAATCCAAATAGAGCATTCCATTATCAACAATGATCTCCATCAATTTACATAGTCTTAGTGTATAAGTGGATCTTAATTAGTTCCACGTAATGATCTGTATATATGTTGTCAATGTGGAACCAATATAATATATATATCATTTGTGCACAAACCCCTCCCAGATCCTCCTACCGCGTCCGAAAAATCAACCCAAAATGCTGCCGCGGAAGAAATAGCGCAAAATGCTGCCACGACAGAAAAACAACGCAAAACCATGCCGCGGCAGAAAAACAGCACAAATTAGTGCAAACATTTAGCTCCGGTTTGTATTATGAACCGGGACTAAGGATTGGCAGGCCTGCTCGCTGCAAAGCGCCCATGTGGTGCACCCTTTAGCCCCCGTTTGTGACGTAACCGTGCTAAAGGCGGTCTTTAGCCGTGGTTTTCCAGCCCCGGTTGGCCGGCCGGTGCAAAAGGGTCTCACCAACCGGGGGTATAGGCCTTATTTACACTAGTGCCGCCAGATTTCAAACTCCAGGATTGACACTTGTATGTCGCATTTAGGCGGAATATTTCTTCCGTGGGAGGCAACGTTCCCGTCGACAATGAGGCGCCTATGGTGACTTCGTCAATCTCAAGACCCGCCGGCTCATTCTCTTGAAGATGCTCTTAGGGGTAGGGTGTGCGTGTGTGCGTTCCTAAGGGTGAGTGTATGTGCATATATGTGAGCTCTTGCGTTTATACTGTGGTTGTCAAAAAAAATCAAGACACGCACGAGACTACTATCAAGTGGGCTTGAACTTTCCCTAAAATAATATCTTGGCTGAAACATGTTGGCTACAAGGAAAAAAAGATGCTCCAACATGCCAAATGTGTACTTCCTCCGATCGAAATTAGTTGACGCATGCCTATCTAAATATGGATGTATCTAGACATATATTTATATTTAGATACATATGTATTTAGATAAACATGAGTCAACGAATTGCGAACGGAGGTAGTAGGATACTGTATAGCTACCTTGGATGTAACGTGTTAGCTGCAAGCAAAAAAAGAAAACAACCGTAATGTGGTCGCCGACTTTTTTTTTTTGAGCATAAGTTTGGAGAGCTTTATTCATCAATCACCGATCCCGCCCGATCAGCTAAAAGGCTGACGGCAAGGAAATCCGGTGGGGTTCCTAACCAACTGTCAGTCACCATTAATGTGCAAGCATTCTTTGCACAAAGATGGGCAGGGACATTGGCAGCCCGAAATACATGTTGAATAGTAAAATATGAAAAAATACACGCTAGCTCTCCAATTTCTAATAAGATAGGAGCCACGGCCGAACGAGACCCATGCGAGTGTTCCAGAGGTTGACAACCTCCAGGCAATCCAGTCTCCATAATCACCTTTTGAAAGCCTCGTAAGCGAGCGAAGAGCACTCCATCTCGTACCGCCAAAGCTTCAGTAATTAGGGGATCCGAAACCCCTGCATAGGGCTTACTCCACGCGCCAAGGAAGTCCCCACGTGATCTTGCGATCCCCTCGGCGCCTCCTTGTCGCGTATGTAGTGACAGACCACCATCGGTATTAATTTTCACAAAATCATCTTCAGGTGGCCTCCAACCGTGGCCAGTAAGGATGACAGCTAGTTTCTTTGGTAACTCCAAAATTGCTAGGTCATCTTTCGCCATCTTCAGAGAGTGAACTGGATCATAGGCTCCACGGTCATGAACCCAGCTGTTCCGAGAACTCCAGATTGCCCACATGGTAGTGATGATCTTGGGCCGATCTGTATCCACAAACATATGATCACAAAGAATGTCTTTGGACCAGGTAGTAGGATGCAATTTGGGTAGCGAAATATTTAGCCATTCCTTCGCCACATCCTAGAATCACCTCGCATGATCGCATGTAACCAGTGCATGCATCATGTCTTCGTCTGCAGCCAAGCAAAATTTGCATCTGTCTATCTGTGCAATATGTCTATGCCTCAGCGTATTTTCAACAAGTAGAATACCACGCAGTACTCGCCACCAGAAAACACGGACTTTGGGCATAACATTCAGCTTCCAAAGTGATCTCCACATATGTTCTTCAGTAATTGAGGTGCTTGGTACCGTCCCTTCATCTAGAGCAGCTTGCTCGTTATGAATCATTAAAGACCGGTACGCTGTTTTGACAGAGTATAAGCCTGACTTCTCATGTGTCCAGGCATAGAAATCATCTCCCCCCTCACGCCTAAGAGGAATATTCAGGATGGCATCAGCTTCTGGTATAATAAAATTTCGTCTGACCACATCAATCTTCCAGCAGCCAATCTCATTATCAATCAGTTCGGCAACAATGGTAATTTCATCAGGAATAATATTACCTTCTGCAATCAATTGCACCGATGGTCTCATGGATCTCAGACCCGGTATCGAATTGTCATTCCAAACAGATACGGATGAACCATCGCAATCCGTTTGATCAACCCAAGCTGGAGGGCCTCTCTGCCCTGTACTATAGCCCGCCACGTCGCCGATGATCTAGCAGGCATAGTCACCTGCATGAAATCCGACTAGGGATAATATCTGCCTTTCAAAACGCGAGCACACAGTGTAGAAGGATTAGTGATTAATCTCCATCCTTGCTTTCCCAACATGGCTAAGTTGAAAAGCTCCAAGTCCCTGAAACCCATACCGCTAATAATCTTTGGCTTAGGGAGTTCTTTCCACGACACCCAATGAATAGATCTCCTGTCCAAAGAACTGCTCCACCAATATCTTCCAGTGATTGACATCAAATTTTTACACACCTTCTTGGTCAATTTGAAACAACTCATACTGAAGGTTGGGATTGCCTGAACCACGGTTTTCAGAAACGTCTCACTCCCCGCACAAGCTAACATCCTTGGTATGCCTTGGATCCTCCCCTTCACACGATCTGCAAGATGATCAAAGGATCCACTCGTGATCCGCCCAATGGCAGTTGGCAAACCGAGATACCGTTCACTAAAAGCCTCCACCGAAATAGCCAACGTCTACTTCATATTCTGTCGTACATGTGTTGGAGTGTTTGGACTGAAGTAGACCGAGCTCTTATCGCGGTTGACACATTGTCCAGAGCACTCACCATAAATTCTCAATATGTCATTGAGTCTCTGATCACTCCTTTCAGACGCTCACATGAAGATCAAGCTGTCATCCGCAAAAAGCAAATGGTTTATCCATGGTGAGTGTATACTAACTCTGATCCCCCGATCCACATGAGCACCACCAAAAAAATTAAGCATGGCCGTAAAACCCTGTGCACATAGGAGGAATAAATAAGGTGAGATCAGATCACCTTGCCAAAGTCCCCTTGTCGTCATGAAGAAAGGCAATAATTCACCATTCACCCGAACTGTAAATCTGACTGAGGACACACACTTTAGAAGCAGTCTCACAGTCGCATAAGAAAAACCCAGTCTCAACATGATAGCTTCCAAATAATGCAATTCAACGTGGTCGTATGCTTTCATCATGTCGAGTTTTACCGCACAACCAAAATTATTTCCTTTGTTTCTGCGTCTCATTGCGTGAATACTCTCATAAACAATTAATACATTGTATGTAATCAATCGACCGGGCACAAAAGCGCTCTGTTCTTCACCAATGATGTCCCCCAAGAATGAGCGTAGACTGTTTGCAATACACTTAGACCCGATTTTATAAAGAACCGAACAGAGAGAAATCGGTCTGAATTGAGAGATTTTCTGCGGATGTTGAACTTTTGGTATCAATGTGATAGTTGTATCATTTATCCCCGCCGGCAGTTCGCCACCATTCAGAAAGTCCAGCACCGCATGCACAACATCGGTACCAACCAGATTCCAATGCCATTGAAAAAAACCAGCTGTGAATCCATCGATGCCCCGGGCCTTAGAGGGAGCCATCTGGAACAAAGCTATTTTTACCTCCTCCTCTGTATATAGCTTATCCATCCCCTCATTCATTCGCTGGGTGACAACAGACGGCACACACTGTAGCAAGTCATCCATGTTGTGGAAACCTTGGGACTCATACAAGGCCATATAAAAGTTTTGTATTTCTGTATGTGTCTCCTCCATATCGGAACAAATCCCACCATCAGTTTTCTGTAACATATCAATTCGCATGCGTTTTCGTTGAGTCGCTTGGGCATGAAAAAACTTTGTTTTTCTGTCACCCTCTCGTAACCAAAGGACCCGAGAGCGTTGACGAATCCAGATTTCCTCCTGATGTAAGGCACGTTTCAATTGTTTCATCACTGCCTTTTGTTCATCATTTGGACCTCGTCCTGTCGAGGTTAGCCGAAGGCGATCAAGTCGCTTTCTCAGCTTTTGAATTTCTCGTGCAAAACAGCCAAACTCCTGCGCATCCCATATATTCAGTTTTTCTTGCAAAGTTTGCAGAGCAGCAATTACTCCTTTAAGACCGAGCTGGCCCGATCCTTGGGACCAATTATCAACTACCAGCTTGTCATATTCTGTATGTGTTTGCCAAACATTCTCATAGCGGAATTATTTGGCTCCCCTCCTCCTTTGATTAGACAGATGCTCTCGGAAATCAGTGACAACATAACAATGGTCCGATTCTGCAGAGGCAATATGTCTAACCGTCGTGTTTTCAAAGCGTGCCAAAAAGTCTGCATTTGCAAGTGATCTATCCAGGCGTGCTTTGACATTTAGCTCTCCCGCTTGGCGATTATCCCAAGTGAACGAAGTTCCTGAGTAACCCAAGTCCTGGACCATGCAATCATCCACCGCTTCCCTGAAGTTTCTCATCTGCCATTCAGGTCTAGCTGTCCGTGAAAAATGCTCATGAGCATAGAGTGTTTCATTAAAGTCACCCACGCACAACCACGCTGAATGTAGTATATCAAACAGAGTTCTCATGAATCGCCAACTATGTTGTCTGTTTTCTACCCGTGGCGCACCATAAAAACCTGTAAACCTCCACTCCCTCGAGTTTTGGCAATTCTTCCGCACCATAGCATCGATATGGCCGGCCCTAAAATTCTTCACCTCAACATCATACTCTGCTGACCAGAAGAGACCGAGACCTCCACTGAGACCCTCACTATCCACGGCAAAACAACCGCTAAATCCTAGAGTATGTTGCAAAATTTCTACTCTTCGCGCACTAATTTTTGTATCCATTGCGAAAACTAGTGCAGGACCTTCTTGCTTCGCCACACTGCGAAGTTCACGAACGGCCTCGAGGTTCCCAAGCCCCCGGCCGTTCCAACTGACACAACTCATTTAGCGTGGCAGGGGTGGATCACAGCCTCTGCCGAATTTGCTGAATTACTCGGGGTCTTTCTTTTCTTGATATTCTCATTGTCTCCAATCTCTTCCCCTAGGAGACTATCATGTTCCTGTGCAGGGTACAAGGCCAACTGCAAGGCCTTGTTCACGATCTGTCCCGTCTCCTGTTGGGAGTCAGACGGTTCAGTCCTTCTGTACACCTGCTTTGGCGGCTCCACCTTCCTCTTCCTTGCATCAGAGCGTTTGATCGGAGACGTCACCTCATTGCCCCTATCCCCTGCAGTGGTAGAGAACCCGGTATACCCTTTGTTGGCCTGTCCACCTTGCTCGCGGGACGAGTTATCATTCGAACTCGATTTCTTCCTTTCATCTGGTGCCCTAAGATTTGCTCCATACTGTAATTTCCCATAATTATCTCGAGGACCCGGTGTTGGACATAAAATATCAGAGTGGCCTAGACAACCACACGAGAAACAGAAGTGAGGAATCTGCTCATACTGGAATTCATACCAGTCACGACCTTTCCTAGCAGCTGAGTCAATCAATATCCCTCTTCTAAAAGGCTTGTTTACATCAATGGTAATTCCTGCCCTCAGAAAACCACCTATCGGATCTACCACAAACTGGGTTGCATCCTTATCAATCTGTTTCACAATCGCCTTCACCCAAGCTGGCTGTCTCGGGTTGAACGGCAGGTTCAAAACACGAACCCAGATTGACAGCCTATCGAACTTCAGTTCCGATGGCCTCTTGAAATCTACAAACTCCTCCAAGATCACAGCGTTTCTACTCACATGCCACGGTGAACCCTCCCTCACGCGATCACGGTCACGCTGAGACTCAAATTCCGCAACAAAGATGTTCTCACCGCCAGCACAAAACTCTAAACCCCTAGGGTTACCCCAAGCTGGCCTCAACGCATCAGAGATCGTCTGGATGTGGAACGTGTTGCGGTACAGTACTTTCCCCGCCAACATCCACTTCGGCTTTGCACCATCATCAACATCATCGAGGATCAATGGTGTTGCCTCTTCCTCGGTCAGGTCCATTCTTCCCATCGCCTCCTCGAGACCACGGTCTGGGCGCTGCGAGCTTTCTCCCGCCGCCCTATCCTTCCTACCGCTTGCCTCCAATGAGCTCATCAACCCACCACGATCTCCTCGCGCCCCGTCGAAGAACCAACGTGCGCCTCCAAAACTCCACTCGAACCCTAATCGCCTATCGGGAGGCTCCTAGTTTTCCGGGAAGAAACTCTCCTGCTATCCTGTCTGCAATCTGTTTGGCCGCCGACTCGCATAGGAGATGCTAGCACATGGACAGTTTAGAAAAAAAAAATAAACTGATCATTATGTACTTCTTCTCGTATGTATTATTTAGCATGCGTTAAGAATTTAATAATCGAAGTGAAAATTTCTAACTTTTAGTTTAAAATGTAACAATGAATATTAACATGCATCATTCTAGATTTATATAATAAGAAAATAGATTCTATGATGATATATTAAAATGTAACTATTTAATATTTTAGATGCTGATTTTTTAATATATTTGGTCAACCTTTATAAAATTTGATTTGGACAAAATATCGAATGTAGGATCATTGTCAACTGGAAGGGGTATGTTGTTTCTATTGTTGATTCCATAGAACAACACACCCACAAAAGACGTGCTTAAGTTCAGAGTCGTGGTAATAGAAAACTAATGAAGTCACCCACATTACTCGCAGTGCCTACATTGTTTTTATGATTCACTACACGTAAGCGAGGAACAAATTCGGCTGCACATAAGCGCATCTGTTAACACCTGGCACCATACCCTGCTCTATAGCGATCTACAACTTTGCTGGTGATGAGCTACAGGTAACTGTGTGCTGTGGGATTGAGAATTGTAAGGTACCAAACCGAGCTTTGCCATCTGACAGATAGAAATCATTGGCGTGAGATCAGAGGTACATATAGAATTGCTGCACTAGCCATATAGACCAAAAGTCCGAACTGATGGAAAGAGGCTAGGCGTGTATTTATATTTCAACACTCTCCCTCGCGTCTAGGCTATTTTAGTCCTTAGCGTGGGATTGGTGCGGGCCGCAGAATCTTTTTTCTTTTGTTTTTAATACTGCGTGAGCAAGGTCTCGAACTCGAGACCTCGTGGCTCTGATACCATATAGAATTGATGCACTAGCTATATAGACCAAAAGTCCGAACTGATGGAAAGAGGCCAGACGTGTATTTATATTTCAACAGTACATGGACGTCAAAAATTAATTAAAAAACATATTATTTTTATTTTGTGTTTCATATGTCTAATGGCATACATGATTCCTCTGACTTGGTACAAGCACATAATTGATTCTCAGCAAATATCAGAGTGTAATAAAATTTGGATTGTTATTTTCAGATCCATCGGAGATGGGTGGTCTTTTTTTTTACATACCTATTATTATGTAGGATGAAACTAGTACATAAATATGTTTTTATTTAACGACCCAACTTTTTGGAAAAGCCTACACAGAGTACGTCGGATCAAAATAAACACATACAAACAATAAGAATGTGTATCTCTCTTTTGCTAGTCGTGATAAAAGAAAGAATATTTTGAGGACTTGAGTACACACTAGTGGAAAATGGGGCTTTTACCCACCCGCGACTACCCCTTTCGCCCCGGATCGGCCACCACCAGGTGCAAAAGACTGCAGATGCGGGGCGGGGACGAGCAGGGCGCGTGGTTTTGGGCTTATTTGCCCCGGTTGGTGGCTCCAACCGGGGCTAAAGGCCCCACTTGCCGAGGGCCTTTTGCCCCTGTTGGAGCCACCAACCGGGGCAAATGACACCCCTACTATATATAAACCCTGCCAGCCCTCTCTTTTCCTCATGCCACTCACTTTGGAGGACATATTTCTAGTTTTATGGTGTGTGCTCCCTTTTTTTCACTCCTATGCACAAGAGGTGTTTGATGAAATGCCCGGGAGAAGAACGTCATCTCAGCTCGCAGAAAACAAGCACGATTTAATTTGGCCGAACCACACTTAATTAAATAAGCTTTCTCGTCCTTCTTTCCTCCTTGTTCGAGGTACCAACTTTAACCTTTCATCTGTCGATGTAACATTGGTCATTTCTCTATTCATGGTGTTCTGTAACAGTTCTTAATTAATAATCATATAATGCAGATGAAGCGGCAAAGAATGTACGCTGACCGACGCTCTGCCGCATTCATGAAAGGCGTGGGTTATTTTCTCGAGGTGGCCCAGGCAAACAAGCGGAATAATTTTATCTGTCTTCCATGTGCTGTATGTCGGAATCAGAAGGAACACTCTTCTCACAGAGTCATCCACTTCCACTTGTTGCAATCCGGTTTCATGCCCGACAATAATTGTTGGACCAAGCACCTCGAGAAAGAGGGGTTATGATGGAAGACAACAAAGAAGAAGAGAATGATGACAGCTATCATGACATGTTCCCTGAATACGGTGCCGGTACTGGAATGGAAGATAACAATGAAGTGGAATCAGAGTTGCAGGCACCAGATGAGCCCATCGATGATCTTGGCCAGGCTATTACGGATGCAAAGACAGAAAGCGATATTGAAAAGGTGAGGGTGAAGTTCGACCAGATGTTAAAGGATCACAAAACAAACTTGTATCCAACTTGCGAAGACGGGCAGAAAAAGTTGGGCAGCACACTGGAATTGCTCCAATGGAAGGCCGAGAACGGTGTGACTGACAGCGGATTTACAAAGCTGCTGCAAATAGTGAAGAAGCAGCTTCCTAAAAACAATGAATTGCCCGACAGTACATACCAAGCAAAGAAGCTTGTATGCCCCTAGGATAAGACGTGGAGAAGATACATGCCTGCAATAATTACTGCATCCTCTACCGCGGTGAGAAGTACGAGAATTTGGAACAATGCCCGGTATGCACTGCATTGCGGTATAAGATAAGACCAGACGACCCTAGCGATGTTGAGGGTGAGCGACCCAGGAAGAGGGTTCCTTCAAAGGTGATGTGCTATGCTCCTATAATACCACGGTTGAAACGTTTGTCAAACTCGAAGATCGTAAGAAAGATGAGATGTTGAGACACCCCGCTGATGGATCGCAGTGGAGAAAACTCGAGAGAAATTTCCCGCGCTTTGCAGGTGAGGTAATTAAGGAAATTATGGTTTGGTCTAAGTACAGATGGATTTAATCCATTTAGTGAGCAGAGCAGCAACCATAGCACCTGGCCTGTAACTCTATGTATCTATAACCTTCCTCCTTGGTTGTGCATGAAGAGGAAGTTCATTATGATGCCAATGCTGATCCAAGGCCCGAGACAACCGGGCAACGACATTGATATGTACCTAAGGCCATTATTCGATGAACTTTTACAGTTGTGGCGTGAAGAAGGTGTACCTGTGTGGGACGAGCACGTACAAAATGAATTTAACCTACGAGCGCTGTTGTTCGTAACCATCAACGATTTGCCTGCTCTTAGTAACATTTCTGGACATACAAACAAGAGATACAATGAATGCACACACTGTTTAGATGACACCGAAAGTGTATATCTGGATAAAAGTAAGAAGCTTGTGTACCTCGGGTATCGTCGTTTTCTTCCGCGCAAGCACCCCTTAAGAAAAGCTCGCAAACATTTCAATGGTGAGGCAGATACCCGGGAGACGCCAATCTTTCGATCTGTGGTGATGATGTATTTGATATGGTGAAGGATTTGAAAGTAATATTTGGAAAGGGTCCGGGCAGACAAACTGTTCCGAATGACGCTGACGGACACACACCCGTGTGGAAGAAGCAATCTATATTTTGGGAACTACCCTATTGGAAAATCCTAGATGTCCGCTCTGCGATCGACGTGATGCACCTGACGAAGAATCTCTGCGTGAATCTGCTAGGCTTCTTTGGCTTCTATGGGAAGTCAAAAGATACATCTGAAGCACGGCAGGACCAACAACACACGAAAGGGCGAGACGGCAAGAATCCTGAGCGGTTTCAAGGTGGTTCTGCCAGCTACGCTCTTACCAAGGAAGAGAAGGAAATCTTTTTTGAATCACTAAATAGTATCAAGGTCTCGTCTAGCTTCTCGTTGAATATAAAGGGAATAATAAATGTGGCGGAGAAAAAATTCCAAAACCTGAAGTCTCATGACTGCCACGTGTTGATGACAAAATTGCTTTTGATTGCGTTGACGGGGATTCTACCAGAAAATGTCCGACTACGCATTGTGAAGTTATGTGCATTCCTCAATGCAATTTATCAGAAGGTAATCAATCCAGAAAGTCTATCAGCGTTACAGACAGATGTGGTCCAATGTCTTGTCAGCTTCGAGTTGGTGTACCCACCATCCTTCTTCAATATTATGACACACCTCCTAGTCCACCTAGTCAAAGAGATTACCATTCTCGGTCATGTGTTTATACACAATATGTTCCCCTTTGAGAGGTTCATGGGAGTCTTAAAGAAATATGTTCACAACCGTGCTAGGCCAGAAGGAAGCATCTCCAAGGGTTATGGAACAGAGTAGGTAATTGAGTTTTGTGTTGACTTTCTTCCAGACCTTAAGTCGATTGGTGTTCCCGAATCGCGGCATGAGGGAAGAATGAGTAGAAAAGGCACGCTAGGAAGGAAAGCAAATATATTTATGGACGGACATTCTTTCACTAAAGCACACTACACAGTTCTAACAAATGTCCACCTTGGTGGCTCCTTATATCCAGGAACACAAGAATATTATACGGTCCAAAAACCCGGCGCTGTCTGAATCCTCGATTAATGATGAACACATCGATAGTTTTGGCGTCTGGTTGCAGGCAGAACTCATGAATAACAACACTATTAGAGATGAGCTCTACTTGTTGGCCAGGTCACCATCTTCGACTGTACTAACTTTTCAAGGGTACGAGATAAATGGGAATACATTTTACACGATCGCACAAGATAAAAAGAGCACCAACCAGAATAGTGGCATTCGTTTCGATGCAACCGGATACAATGGGACAAAGGACACATATTATGGGAACTTGACTATGGACCTAATTTTAAGGTCCCTCTATTTCGGTGCCAATGGGTCAAGATGGTAGGAGTAAAGGTAGACCAGCAGTACGGAATGACAACAGTGGATCTCAACAATCTTGTGTACAGAAGCGAACCATTCGTCCTAGCCAAAGATGTGGCTCAAGTTTTTTATGTGAAAGACATGTCCACCCAACCAAGAAAAAGAAAAAATAAGAATTCTAGTACATCATGCGGTAAGTCGAAGCGGCACATAGTTCTTTCAGGTAAAAGAAAGATTGGGGAGTGGAGGACAGGACATACATGTCAGAAGATTATGATAAATTTGAAGAAATTCCGCCCATTAGAGTGAAAACTGACCTAAGCATCGCGTTAAATAAGGAAGATTTTCCATGGCTACGACAGGGAAGTAAACAATGGCGGCAATAGTTGGTGATAACGTATTAAACCTTCATGGTTCATGTAATATTGCTAGACTATTTTGTAATAATGTATCAATGCAGATTAAACCAGTCGTAAACTAGTTTTTTTTGTAATGTTTGAATTTTCAAACATTGCTACTAGTTTAAATAGTTAGAATAATTATTTTATAAAACGGAAAATATATTTGAAATGTTTACGTAATTTTAAACACTTTTCATATACAAAGTTTCTCCAAATTGTAAACCATTCATGAAATAGTTTTTTAAAATGTTTAAAATTTAAAAATTGTTACTAGTTTAAATAGTTGGAATAATAGTTTTATAAATCAGAAAATGTATTTGAAATGTTTACGCAATTTTAAACGCTTTTCATATTGAAAGTTTCTCCAAATTCTAAACCATTTCAAATGTATTTGAAAACGTATTTTAAATAGTATTTGAAATGTTCAAAACGAAAAAATTGGTGGCAGAAAAAAAATCTGAAATTTTCGGCCTTTTGCCCCGGTTCATGTTACCAACCGGGGCAAAAGGGGGGGGAGATGGGCTGGCAAGCGAAGGCCCACCTCCCACCCTTTTGCCCCGGTTGGTAACACGAACCGGGGTAAAAGGCA
This sequence comes from Alopecurus myosuroides, assembly GCA_028641055.1. Lineage (NCBI taxonomy): Eukaryota > Viridiplantae > Streptophyta > Magnoliopsida > Poales > Poaceae > Alopecurus > Alopecurus myosuroides. Next base: position 12,899,301 of record CM054063.1, on the reverse strand, counting down.
CCCTTTTGCCCCGATTCGTGTTACCAGCTGAGGCAAAAGGCTCCCGCCTATATAACCCCGGGCCGCGCAACCGCCCAGGGCAACACAAGTAGTTTCTTCGTTTTCGCTAAGTCCCGGCGCCGAAATCCAGAGTGACACCGTGAGGCTGCCCGATTTCGACGCCAGTGATTCTCCACGCCGCCGCCGCTCGTCGACGCCGCCGTCCTCGCGCGCGCCTCGTCGCCCGTGCCGCCCTCCTTCCTCACCCGCGCCGCCCTCCAATTCCCTCGCCCGGCCGCGCCGCCCGGCCGCCTTCCTCCTCGCCGCGCTCCTCCTCGCCATCCAGGTGAGATATCGCCTCCGCCCCGCCTCGATCGATCGCCGCATGTTAGTAGTGAGTACTAGTGTTAGATTATTTAGTGTTAGATCGATTTAGTAATTACTTAGTGTTAGATTTAGTTTGTGGTAGATTAAGTATTAGATTAGTGTTATATTTAATTAGATTTAGTATTACTGTTAGATTAGTATTTGGGATAGATTTAGTATTTAGTGTTAGATTAGTATTAGGTATTAGGTATTTAGGTCTTGAACACACATAGAAAAAAGTTAGGTATTGGATACTTAGAAAAAAATTACGTTTTGGAGACTTAGAAAAAATTTACGTATTGGAGACTTAGAAAAAAATTAGGTTTTGGACTTTGTGTTGGAAATTAAGTTAGATTTTTTTTACTTTGTGTTAGAAATTTTGAAGTGTTATTTGCAGTTTTACTTGTGTTAGAAATTAAGTTAGAATTTTTTTACTTTGTGTTCGATCTTTTGGACTTTGTGTTAGAAATTAAGTTAGATTTTTTTTACTTTGTGTTCGATCTTTTGAATAAATGCCGATGATTGAAAGATTTGGTTTACACTCAGATGGCCTTGGTGGTTCGGTGCGCCGGGTCCACCAAGACTGCTTGTATGTGTCCACCCTAAATATGAGGCACACAGACCGATGACCATCTTGTTCCTATTAAGAGGTACTACATGCGGTGGTGATCCGGGGAAAGGAACGAATGCGAGGGTTTCTGGATTTCTTTCGAACTAAATAATGTCACATATGTAATATGGTTCGTGAGATCCGGATGAAACTGAACCCTTTAGTGCACATTCGTAATGGTGACAATCCTCAGAAATCCCTTCCGGGGTTATGAAGAATGTCCCCATTATTTATGTGTACAAAAGGGTCTAGTTTTTTCCGGATTTCACTATTATATATATGATTTTTTTAGTTTTAAAGATGTCCAGAAAACCTTCCTTCCCCCGCATCGCCATCACGTGTACTTACCTTGTAACAAGCACAAAATGTGAAGGTCCAACTGCACATCAAGGACCGATGACCATCTTGTTCCTGTTAAGAGGTACTACAGGCGGTGGTGATCCGGGGAAAGGAGGAAGATGGGGTTTCTAGAAATCTTTGGAACTAAATAACGTAACATATGTAATATCGTGAGATCCGATCGAAGTTGAACCCTTTTGTACACATACGTAATGGTTACATTCCTCATAAATCCCTTCCGGGGTTATGAAGAATGTCCTCATTATGTACGTGCACAAAAGGGTCTAACCTAGTTCGGATCTCACGATATTACATATATGATTTTGTTTAGTTTCAAGGATTTCCAAAAATCCTTGTCTTCATACTTCTCCGGATCGCCATCACGTGTACTTACCTCGTAACAAGCACAAAATGTGAAGGCCCGATGACCATCAAGGCCCGATGACCATCTTGTTCCTGTTAAGAGGTACTACAGGCGGTGGTGATCCGGGGAAATGAAGAAGATGGGGCTTTCTGGATTTCTTTGGAACTAAATAACGCCACATATGTAATATCGTGAGATCCGAACGAAGTTAAACCCTTTTGTCGACATACGTAAATGTGACATTCCTCAGAAATCCCTTCCGGGGTTATGAAGAATGTCCCTATTATGTACGTGTACAAAAGAGTCTAACCTTGTTCGGATCTCACGATATTACTATACGATTTTGTTTAGTTTCAAACATTTCCAAAAATCCTTCTCTTCATCCTTTTCCGGATCGCTATCACGTGTGCTTACCTCGTAACAAACACAAAATGTGAAGGTCTAGGCAGGAGTATGACTAGCAGAACAAATCCAGTATTTTCTAATAAACTTGTGACTCGAACGGGGCATAACATCATTCCAGATTATCCTGTCGTGTGTGAAAACGTTGTAGATCACTTCCTCTTCTTCTTTCACACATCATATGGATAATCTGGGATGCTACATCTGTTATGTCCCGTTCGAGTCGCAACTTTATTCGGCAAGACTCGATCTGATCTGCTAGTCTAGCTAACTTTGTTCGGATCTCACAAACACTTACGTCTTTGATTTTCTTTAATTTCTCAGAAACTCTTGTCTTCATGCTTCATGTTTAACTTTCATCTTATTTATGTCATATTTCTCCATTTACTATATTTTACTTAATTACGGAATATTTGCTTAGTCCGGTCCTGCTTTTAGTTCATGTCTCTGTTGGACCCGCCGGGCGATGTCCAGGACTGGGCCCCGCCGGGCTGGCACTGGGAGCTCCTTAGTACCGGGGCACGCGGCTTGGTGAGAAATCCGGGTGACGTGGTCGACCCGGATATTCTTTGGTGGCCATCGCGTGGGTCACGCTCGGTGCGGAGAGAGCCGGCCCCTAAGGAGGTGGTACAACAGCGTATCAGGGAGGAGGACGAGCACGTCCGTCGCTACATGTACTTGCTCGATAGGCAGTATAGCAGAAGTTGGTCGATTATTCGGAGGGATCCTTACAGTGGCGGCTCCATGATTTAGTGGCTGGGTATTCATTGTAAAAAATAGTTTTTGCTCTACATACAAGACATGAACAAAACAATACGGCACTAGCAATTTTTCATCTCCGGTCGCCCTAAAATCTGCTTCCGTTGCTTCATGATCTTCTACGACTGGGGTTGCAAATTCCAAATTGCTCCAGAGCTGAACAAGAAAGGTACTCGATGCCGCAACTGTCAAATTCGGTGTGGATGTACCATTTATTTTCTTCCCTTTGGAAGGTTTTTTTTTTAAAGTAAAAATCATGCTACTGCCATTCCCACTATTTTTCTTCATCTTTATCACAAGAAAACAAGGAAAATTTACTAAATATAAACTTGCATCTAGTAAAATACAAGCTTATTAGATATTCTACTGCTACACTGCTAATACTAGTACTTAGAATAGGGCACAACAAATATGTAAACAAACCAAATCAAGAAAAAAAACTGAAACCACAGGCGGACGAGCTGGCACCTGATTAGCAGGTCAGGCGGACTGGCGGGACCATGGAGGAGCACGTCGGACGGCCCGGAGGGGTAGTGGAGGAACAGAAGTACGGACATGAGGACTGCAGGAGGCGCTCCGACGACCGAGAAGCCGAGGAGGGGGACAGAGTTGGAGGTCCGGGCGCGGCCATGGAGATCTGCACTCTGCATGAGGTAGCCCGGCGGCGGCAAGGAGCAGGTCGGGGACTCGGGGTCGGTGCGGGTGTACGGGTACCAGATGCGGGGTGCTCGCTTCGCTTGCGCATTCGTCCGTCTTGTCGAGAACGTGTGCTGGACTGCTGGGTAACTGGGCTGGGCCATCCTGCGTACAAGACAACATGTATAAAACTCGTTTGTGCTCCAAAACATGGGTATTCGTATGAAGATACGTGAAGACCCCTAGTGCCTCCACTGGTTCTTTACCACGTGAGCTATTCCCCTATGAGGGTTCCTTATCTATGGATGCGTAGCACCCGCGACTCAGCACCCCGCGGCTTAGGACCTGGTCTGAGTGAATTAGTTTAAGAGACGTTTTAATGAATATGTATAAGTGATGATATTATTACATCGTGACGTATTAGGGTTAAATAAAATGAGCCCGAGCTATGTAACTCTTGGAGTGTATTATCATACGTTTAATTATTTCATCAATGTTGCATTTATAATTCAAATGAGGATCTGAAACATATAGTTACTCTTTTTTCGGACTTGTTTAGATATTAGTACCATTAGCTGTTATCTAGAAGCAATTTTGATGAAATGGATGCTATTAGGTATATTTTTATTAGATTATATGCAATTGTTGCGAACTAATGAAATTGATGCTATTTGCTATTTTTTTAGCCATGGCGAGACGTCCCCGTGGTCCGCGTGTAACCGGCGGTGGGCGCGGCGTCGTCACGGTCGAAGAAACCCGACCTGTACGTGGTGGACGTCGACCTGGACGTCCACGTGGATCGCGTCCACGTGGATCGCGTGCATCGAATGCACGTGGTGGTGGCGCCATTGTCATTAAGGAGGAGGAAGCGACGCCTCCTACTCGCGGCCGTGGACGAAGACGCGGAGCACATGGGGCATCAAGCGCAGCAAAGGGGGCAAAGCGCGGTGCCAAGGGGTCAACACACGGTAAACGTCGCGGCGCTGTTGCTGCAGAGGAGGAGCAGGAGGAGGAGGAGCCGGAGGAGGATGAGGCGGAGGAGTGGGAGGAGACGGAGGAGGAGGAGGACGACGGTCTCCGTCTACCGGAGTTCTACGTGCTTGTGCTCCAGCCAGTGGAGAACATGCTCCGTCTTCCGGAGAAGATAACGGCGATCCTCCTCGGGCGCGGGGGCGGGCCCTATAGTTTCACCCTCCGGTTGGAGGGTTGTGACAACGGGCCCGTGTGCGTTGTCCTGCAGCGACGTGGCGATGACGTCTACCTGCGCTATGGGTGGGGGCAGTTCGCGCGCATGCACAAGCTAAATGTGGGCAACATGCTCACATTCAGGTACTACCAGGACGAGGAGGCCCACGTGCTGGAGGTGAAGATCTTCGACGGCACCTTAGTCCGCCCCCTTTGCTGCCAGGATAGCTCGTCTGATAGCAGCTCTGACTCCGAGTCTGACTCCGGCGAGTCTAGTCCGAGCATGGCTGCGTCCGACGCCGAGGGCAAGGGCAAGGCTGCCTCCGACGCCGAGGGCAAGGGCAAGGCTGCTCCGACGCCGATGTCTAGTATATATGTTAAAGTCGATCTATGCTTACGTGCTTATGCCGCTCTATATTTCCGTACTATATCTAGATATGTCGAACTATGTTTAATTATGTCATTGTGTCGAACAATATTTGTATTCGTGGCAGACTATATATTTATGTTATTCGTATTCGTTTTCATCTGTGATTTTGTGCGATAATTTTCCATCTTTCTTAATATAAACGTTTAGTTGAGAGAACAGAAAAACATATAAGAACATATGGAATTTCTAGTCTAGCTGAGAGGACACGAAAACAGCTATTAAAAAAACTTTTTGTCCCAGTCGGTGTTACCAACCGGGGTAAATGGGCGCCGGCCTGCTCGCGGTGCAGAGCCCACGTGGGGCGCGCCTTTTAGCCCGGTTGGTAACCCAACCGGGCCATAAGAGGGCCCTTTAACCCGGGTTGGGGGATCCCGGCTGGGCGGGGCTAATACCCTGTTTTCCACTAGTGACACGGAATCGTGAGCTAACAAAGACAGTGACTCGGTGCAACGAAATACGTTGCTGAGTCACTACCTACGAACCACTTAGCTCTACGGCCCCATGCTGAACCATAGGGATGGGGACTTTATTCTCTAGCTCTCATCCGAGAAGGAAAAGATCCAGCAGGGCCTGTTGTCTAGAATTGTCAGACGCAGCAAAGTAAGAGGGAGATACACGTCGTTTCTCAATAACTCCTGGTGAATGTTGTAACTTCAGGTGCCCATTGGAGATTCTTCATGCCTCCTATGCCTAATTTAACTATAAAATTCAAATCCATTGTATACAAGGAAATCAAAAATAATTCTTGAAGTTGGATTTGATAGATCTAAGACACGGAAATAATTGTTCTTTATAAAGAGACTTCGGAGAGAGTAGTGATATGAACTAACTAGTCCTGTCATAGATCACTATCTGAAATCGCTTTGTTATCGGCTTTTAGTACACAGGTAGGTCAGAATCTATGGCCAGCATTTCTTCACGTTTAATTGAAAGGCGGAATCTGGTTGATATGCCACCAAATTTATTAGAACAAAGTCCACGAAAAACGAACTCTGCCAGTAATGTCCCTTCCTTAATGTAGAAAATACGGCCTAGGAAAAGCAACATCCCCCACTAAATTTCTAAAAACTTCAGTGAATTATTTATATAGCTCCTCCTCGCTTAAATATTTCTTCCTATAAGGAAATGGAAGAATCTTCTAAAATCTCTTTGTTATGTGGTTGGTTGTCAGGTACGTCAAAGTCAATGCCAGCTTTAAATCACCCATATATTTACTTTATCTCTTTTTCAATTGAGAATTTTAGAAAACGAACACTAGATGAAGAACCTAAACTACAAATTCGATGAAAAACATAACCTAGCCCATTTTGTGTTGGTTTGAATGACCAAGTATTGGATCAATGACATAGAACACATACACAATATCATTTGAAATCCAAATAGAACATACGCGCCTAGGGCAATACTACTGCTTATACATAGGAAAAATACATGGTAGGCATGTCAGAAGAAAACAATGCCAATCCCTGCAAAAATTGGTCATGATAAATAAAATCCTAATATAAATTTAGAAAACCGGAATGTGAGCGCTTTCTTTGTCCCGTACCTAATATTGGAACATTGTCTGTCCCTAGTCCTTCCCAATCCGTATTAAAGAAAAATAGTACAATGTAAGCTTATTGAGCCTGCATTTCACAGAGCAAAAAAATAGCGCAATCGAGATAAAATCAAGACATTTGAACTCAACCTGCAAAATATACTGATGATGAACTTCTACTAAATTTGAATATGAAAATTCAATTGGTCCAAAGGAGGTGAGGCTAAAATAAAGAAAATATGGTGGCCATCTAGATACAGGTTATCGGGTCCATATTAATCAGGAATAAGCAATCAAGTTAATTATCCCAACAAAATCTGTTTCCAACTCACCATATCTATTTTTTATTGGAGTAGTCTGCATTGCTCCTCCCAAACAATCTAGTTTGTATATCCTTCATCCCAATAGCTGCCAAGGCAAATAAGAACTCAGTGTTAGTTACATGAGATGGCGCGAAGGCAAGGGTAACCCGACAGTACATAAAAACAAGAGAAATAAGCACTTGATGGTTAGTGGAGGAACATGGTGGAGAGAGGCTGGCCGAGACTGGAGTGTAGGAGGGCGATGCATGAGGTTATGGATTGCATGTTCTAATTCATGTAATGTGTCAGTAATTCCTTAATTGGAAAATGAATTAGTCGGTGACCTTTGGAATAACCTTTGCTCTGTGTACTGTATTTGCATTACCTCATTGGATGTGAATCAACACTTATTTCTGAACCTCGCTGCTAATCTTCCTCTGAAGGTGTGTGTGTGTGCTTTGCAGGCCTCCACCGACCTGCTGCTGTTGGATGCAGGGATGGTGCAAGTCTTGCACCATCCCTGAAAACGAGAAAGTCCGAAAATGACACCAACAAGCTCAAGCGCCCCCGAGCGACTTCTTCGGCTTCATGTAAGCCTCAGGGCGACTTTTTTATCAGCCTATCGACTCAAAGGCCCGACTTTTCCACCTTAGGTAGAAGAAAAAGTTGCTCCACACTTTTCCAGACGACGAACAATAATCGTGAAGATGACATCGTCATGTTTATTATTCCGAATAAGTAACTTTTACTTTGGTATTTCCACTTATGTTAAGGTGATGCTCTAGCCAACAAGAAAACAATTTTGTATATGGTTACGGAAATATTGGACTCACATTTTTGGACTATATCATTTATTCTTGCTGGAATCCTTTGATTTTTTATATATGTTTGATAAATTTTTTCAAAACGCTATTTTTAAATGGCACGCAATCGCGTGCATAGCATCTGGAGAGGTCTGCTGTTATTTCTCATAGCACGCTAATTATTCCTTATAATTTACCATACTCTAATCATGGAGGACTCACCAATAAAGGCGAAGATGTATACACACATCCCTACTTGTCCCATAGGTCTAGAGTTATTCTAGATCTACGGACTGGATGTGGCGTGATGCGGATCCACGCTAGCCTAATGGCCAAAAAAGAATCGCGATTAGCGAGAAAACTATTGCATCTTAGTGTTTGCCTCCATGTTGGGGTAGGGTGGCCAGGCACACCCTCGCCCCCTCGCCGCGCCAAATCGATCCTCAATTGATGATTCCGTGTAGTGGAGGAGCTAGAGCACTCATGGCCATGGGCGGACGCTATATAAAGTGTGTGGCAGCTAGCTGATGCCCCATAAAAAACCTGCTGATCACAGTGTTTTTAACTGATTGTCAACGTACAGTTGCCAGAAGAGCCCGGGAAGCTGCTCCAGGTTGATGGAAGCCGTCTGCCCCTATTTCCGTGCATTGGGCGAGCAATTCAGTTTTTTTATTGGGAGACGAAGATGCCACTTTCTTCTAGACGGATAGATGGCTTGCTCAGGGAAGGCTGAAATACGTGGTCCCAAATCTACTGAAGAAAGTACCCAAGAGGGAACAGCAGAGCCGTCGGGTAAGCTAAGGGAAGGTCTAGCAGGTGGTTGGCTGGACGATGTGCCCCTTAATCTAGACGAACGCGAGTTGCAGGAGCTGTTGATTCTGGATGACGCAATAGCCGGGATCACCGTCAGATTGGGGGTGGATGACGAATTTCGCTGGAACTGGGAGGCAAATCACGTTTACTCGGCCAAATCAGCATACAACACCCTTTTCTCCGGAAGGGTGGGGTTGGACGGAACGAAACAGGTGTGGAGGTCTCGGGAACCAAACAAGTGCAAATTCTTCATGTGGTTGGTGCTGAAAAACAGGTGTTGGACAGCTGACAGACTGAGCCGTAGAGAGTTGCCACACCCAGAGGCTTGCCCCTTCCGTGTTCAGCATGATGGGAACATTGATCATCTGTTGCTTGGTTGTAGCCTATCTAGACAGGTGTGGACGATGTTGTTGGGGATCTGGGTTTCTTGTTGACTGGATCCCAAACCAGCACGACACTATAGCAGTTTGGCTCCCCGCCCGTTTGGTGGCAGGACAAGATGGGAAGGAGCTGTGGACGGCCATCACCCTTGTTTATTGGTGTCTGTGGAAGCACCGAAACGGGATCGTATTCGAGGGACAACAACCCTCCGTGGAAAGGGTGCTCAGAGCGGTTGACGCAGAAGCTAGCCTTTGGTGTAGCACAAGACTTTTCAAAAGTAACCTTCGACAAGTAGAAAAGTGGCGGGTTGGCGAGTAATCCCGTAAGAGTTATGATGGGTTGCGTTCTATGCGTCTGTGCCAGACGCGTTGTAACTGGCCATCGGCCCCTTCTTCAGTGAAACCGATATGTCTTCCAGGACGTATCCTTAATATTGGTCGTTCGGCCCGGTGGATCCCTTCGCACTTGTAGAAAAAATATTATAGTGGAAAAGTTACTTGCAGTGTTTGACCTAGTGCACACGCTTCTACAAATTAGTGGCACCGAGTGTAGTTGTTGTCCGCTTCCAATAAAGTCTACCGGAAGCGTGTAAAAAAGCGTCACTGCTGACAGCACGTTTCGCCGAGCCATATTGGTGACCCAAACTATACCAGAAGCATGTAGCCATAACGACACGCTTCCACAAGTACGTGTACTAGGAGCGATTCAGTGTATGCGCACACTACGGTAGTCTTTAACATTATTTATGGCATACTAAGGACCGGAGTCCTCATTTAAGATCGATTGACTTCTGGAAAGAGACCCCGAGCCCTACCGCCGCCACCCCGAGCGACTTCGCCGTCGCCGTCTCCGTCCCCGAGCTCCTCTTCCATAACCGTCCCTTAGCGCCGGCGCCACCCCCTACGCCCCGAATCAAGGTACACGCCCTCTCGTCTTCCCCCTCTTCGATTTGTACATGCACCGCCCCGAAACTAGTTTGATTTTGGTGTAGGAATAATTATTGATCTTTGGTATAGGAATACTAGTCTAGGAAAACTACATTTTGTTGGTACTACTTTGATTTTGGTATAGTAATACTAGTATAGATCCCGTTTAATTATTTCGTGTTGTTGGATATGTAGTGCGATACACGATGGTTTTGATATCCGTCGGCAACCCTACATTGGATGATTCTGATTCGGTACATTATCTTTAAGACTTGTCTATTAGTTTAATGTATACTTCAGATTATATTGACACAATATGACATATATACTCTGATTAGGATTCCATATGTGAATCATATGTGGAAACTGATTTACAAATATGTGTCGAGAAGATAGATCTAATTGAAAAAGAAAATAGAATATTGAAAAAAAAATTGTGAAGAACACAAGATGGTGTTGGAATAACTTTTTGCCGATATCAACCATGATCACAAGATCAAGATGGAAACAAACCGAGTGAAGGTGAGAAAATTGAACAGATATGCTATTGATAAGCAACCTTGGTTACAGTATGAAGTTGGCTCAATTGTTACCTTAGTCTCGATATTAATCGCAATGGTTGCTATGTTTACATGTACAAGGTAGATATTTTTGTGGTTTTTGTATGTTGAACTACGCATATTTACTGTTATGCTATATTTAGATGCTTTTGTGGTTTCATTATACATTTGTATGTTGAAGGAAAATTACAGAAAATGTACTATTGTGGTGCGTGTGGCTGCCTCGATTTCATAGACAAGAAGTTTAAAATTGTATTCTCGCTGGAGTATCGAACTGAAATAGTATGCATATTTTAGTACTTCATGTTATGATTCTTTATCTTTGAATTGTCCTACTAGTTTATATAGTTGTTTGAATGTTCTTCTTTTTAGATGATGCCATGTGGGGATAGGCATGACTTCATGAAGCATGGAATGTTACAATGACTTAATATGGGTCATTTGAGGTGACCATGCGCAAACTCGGGAATCACCACCTCAACCACATTGTTCAAGTTACCAATGTGGTGCACCAGACATTTTTCAATGGCCCTGGTCGGAGAGAGTTCACAGAATTCTACGAGATGAATACTAGACCAAAGTGCATGTTCTATCTCGACCACGGCGATGACTACATATACTTCAAGTTCAAGAATCCCGACCCTCCATACAAGAGGCTAACCGAGTTTCATGATGAGAACTAGCTAGACAAGAGCTGGCTAATGAGAGAAGATATGGATGAGCTAACGAGACTGAAAATGCATGAGCTATAGCTACCTAGTTTAGAGATGGCTACCAAGTTCAATTCTTTGATGTTAATATTAATGTGCTCCGTTGGCTGCTAGTTACTGTTAAGTATGACTCCTATTATGTTTCTATTAATCTCCTCTATTCTGTGATATATTACTAATTAGGATCGACTGGAACACCATTATTTTTTTAATCCGCAGAACCAAAATTAGAAGCAAGCGCCTTCATGTCACGCGCTTCTAGTATTTTCTGATACCAGAAGCTTGTGGCATGTGCCACACCCTTCTGGTATGTAGTTACTGAAAGCGTGTCAAATTTACACACTTCATCTCCAAATACCAGCAGCGGGATATCGGAAGCGTGTGCGGGCACGATTCGGATTAGTCTTTTTCACACGCCGCAGATAATTTTCTTCCTACTAGTGTCTCCCTTTCCTACCCCCTTGCTGCCAACCGCATGAAGCCGCCATGCAAAACCTTCTCCGAGCGGTGTCGACCCTGCGATCTCTTTTAGAGCGACCCGCCCAATGTCAACCCCCTCATATCCAATGACGATCATGAGCATGTCTCTACGTGAAGCGCACTGATTACACATTCTAGGGCTACCCCATAAACAGAAATTCGGAAAATGTGCTGTTAGGGTATTTGATAGTTAATTCATTATATGTCATCTCCATGATTGATGCCGTTCTTACATTAACATCTCCATACCTTAGTCATATTTTTTTTATTCAACATGTGATCATATTATTTTCACAACTATCTGAGTGGGAACTTTTTCCACTTCCTCTCACTCGAACAAGAAAAGTACATTCTAAGCCATTTGAGTGTCTTTTTTTCATTTCCATTTGCAAAGCAATTAGAGTTCCTCCCAAGACACATCCGAGCTGCCATCTCCATCTTTCCTTCAGCCTCTACCTAAACAGAAAGCTCTCCGCGGTTGGTCACTCGAGAAGGTGTGAGAGAATGGCACATGAATATGTTGGATCAAATTTCTTGACGGATATAAAAGTCGCGTGGCTAAATAATCTGTCCTTATAAGAGTAAAGTTGGGCTAACTAATCACCTAGTATATTATCCAAAATTTAAAATAGCGGGCTATTGTATTTAGCCAGTTCGATTCCTAAGCTACGATAGGCTCTAGCCGGGCTATGACCATGTACCCGTTTTGGATAATATTTGGAAAAAATGAAAAATTTGGACATCATATATTCACACACATATATATGTAAAAACATATTCATATTAGAGATATAAATAATCAGAGTTTAAGTAGCATCAATTCATGATATATTCCAGTCAAAATAATATATAACCAACCAAACGAGGATTTGGGGTCTTTTTGGGCTAAAAGGAAATATTTTGCATAAAAAATGTGGCACCATAGGACAGGGGAATAACGACTAAGAGCCTAAATTGGGGCTAAATACATTTAGCCGGTATATTAGCGGCTATTATCATTTTAGCCTATGAAGACTCTAGCCACGGCATGAAGCCTCTCGAAAGGATTTAGCCGGGCTACAGCCTAGCTAAATCTCGCTTTTGCTCTGTGAAGCAAAAAAAATCCCCGGTTTTGCTCCAGGTAGCAAAAAAGATTCATCACAGAAAAGAAAAGGAACAAGGCATACCTCGCCGGAGTTATCATAGCAACAAAAATCGTGCTATTGTGGCAAAAAATCAATTTCGCCGGAGACATCGCCGGAGAATGTCATAGCAAAAAGATTCTAATAATATAGCAAAAAACATATAATAATTGTAGCAAAAAAATCGTTGTATCTATCTATCTATTATATACTAAGAGCAATATACAATAGTCTAATAGAGGCACCACATTGATCCCCGTCATGTAGATCGATTTTATTAGTTAGATCGAAAATATACGACAAAGATATATGAAAACTTATTGTAACGTAACATGGTTGACACGACTTATGTTGAGATGAACACATTTTTTTAGATGCACGCCTCTCTAGAACGTGGACTCCCTTAAGCAATGTACACGTTCAAACACGTTATTTTTTTTCTTTGAGATGAACACGTCTCTGGGACATGGGCTCCCTTAGGAAATATACAGGTACAAACTAAAAAACGTCACTTCATGGAGACCATGACGTTTAGATACCTGTCGTGTACGAAAACCACGGCGGTGACATTAAGGGGAGGGTGTGGGTGAGATGGGCTAGTGGCATGAATTGTCTATCTTCTCCGAGCAAATTGGCATCATTAACTTGTTGAAGGAGTGGTTTTTATGAATCACTCACTTTCTTCCCTATTGTTCCAGGGAAACCCTAGATATGAATTTATCGGGTTGGATGGTGTGCCGGTTGGTGTTGTTCTCCCTCTCGGGTGCATAGTCTTGTAACATGTGATAGTTGCAAGGGTATAGAGATGGCATTGTGTTCCCATCAACAGTGTCTACGTCAACATTCTGGACAGCGTGGCATAACATGGTCTCCTAAATGCAAGCATTATTATGGACGAGCACATGGCGGTGGCGCTATCTGGCATCATGGGGTCATCGATGGCATGTTTCGCATGGATCATTGTTTCTATATACATCGTAGGATGGCTTAGCCTTAGATGGCGGTGATGAATTCCAGAGCATGAACGTAAGGCTCTATCGATCCTTTACTTTAGCTGATGAGGCGGCGGTGGTTCTCCGTCAGCACAAGGTCCAATTTGTTGTTTCTTTGTGCTAGTGCATGGCTCTTTCTTCGTGTTTGTCGGCTTTGTTCGATGTAATTTTTATAAGGCCTTTGTTTATCTTTGTCGAATAACTGAAATAAATCAAGACTGTGCGTATATCCTTCGATGCAGAGGCCGGAGTATATCCAAACTTCGAGAAATATAATAATAGAAGGTATGGACCGTGCGATCTCTTATAGAGCGGCCATCTCAATGTCATTCGCGTCATATCCAATGATGATCATGAGCATGTCTCTACGTGAAGCGCACTGACGACACATTCTAGGGTCACCCCATAAACAGAAATTCGGAAAATGTGTTGCTTAGGGTTTTTCTATAGTTAATTCATTATATGTCATCTCCATGATTGATGTAGTTCTTCCATTAACATCTCCATACTTTAGTCATATTTTTTTATTCAAACATGTGATCATATTATTTTCACACCCATCTGAGTGGCAACTTTTTCACTTCCTCTCGCTCAAACAAGAAAAGTACATTCTAAGCCATTTGAGTGTGTTTTTATCCATTTCCATTTGCAAAGAAATTAGAGTTCCTCCGAAGACACATCCGAGCTTCCATATCAATCAAAATTTCTTGATGGTTATAAAAGTCGCGTGGTGGAGAGAGAATATCCGTTACAAGAACGTTGGAAGGAAATACACACTAATTCAGAAGAATGTTGAGCTCATGTTGTACTTTCGGTTATCCACTACCAAATCCTGGTGCCTTCTATGCCTATACCTATCAAATTGAAATCCCTGATATTCACATAGATAACAAATAATGCATGTAATTGTAATGGGAAATTCTAATACAAGAGAAATAAAATAATGAATAGTATTTCTGTTTTTTCTTAGAGAGACCTTGGTCTTTATAAAGTGGATTGGGATATGGAAGTGATGGAACTCAGTAGTCCTCTCATAGATCACTTGTTGAGAATCACTTTGGTATGAGCCTAGTACTCGGGTAGGTCGGAGGCTATGCCCTCTGACATACCTTTATTTTAACGACAATTTTCATTACTATTTTGTACCCCATTAGTATAGATTCATGAAAAAAACACAGCCACTTAAAAATCTATCCTTATAAGATTAAAGTTGAGCTAAATAATCACCTTGTATATTATCAAAATTTTAAAATGGCGGGCTATTATATTTAGCATTGTCGATTCCTAAGCTACGATAGGCTATAGCCGGGCTATGACCATATAGCCGTTTGGGATAATAATGGAAAAAATAAAAAAAAATTGGACATCATATCACTGGTAGAAAAAAGGCCTTCCATACGCCCCCATCAGTCCCCAAACGTTGCGCACCGTGACTAATGAGTTTGTAGTCCCGGGTCGGGAGGAGACCCGCGACATAAGGTCATGCGTCGCGGGTTGGGAAGCGCGTTGAGGCGCGTGGAGGGCATTAATTCCGGTTGGCGTCGCCACCCGGGACTAATGGTTCCCGGTCGATGGCCTCCCTGCCTTTAGTCCCGGTTGGCCTGGCCACCCGGGACTAAAGATACAAACTGCTCGCCTCCCGCGCGGCGGTTTTTATTTCGTGAGCGAGGCAGAAGGGCGCCATTGCTACAGTGCGCGTCCGAGTCTCTGTTTCTTCCTCTCTTCTCTTCTCTTCCCTCTCTTCGATCTTCCTCCACACCAAGCACCATGGCTGAAGTTTGGGCGAGATATGGTGGTCCCACACCATGCGGCAAGCATCTCGACGTGTGCTACACCAACATTTGCGAGAGCCTCCCCGGTGCTCTTGAGTATTTGACCAATCTCTATTTCTCCTCTCCCAATGAACACCGGTTCTTCGGGCTTGATCTGGAGTATACGGCGGATCAACGGGATGTTGCCGTCATCCAGATTGCGTTCAAGGAGGCCGTTTTGGTCTTCCAATGGTCAAGGTAACGCACACGTACAATCTTGCATCTTCGATTTGTTTGTTGCATGTGAAGAATACATGTGTTGCAATATCTAACACGTATCAAAATTTTGTTGTTGCAGTAGTTCAAAGCATTCTCCGGCCCTTGTTGATTTTCTTGTCAACATGGGATATGACTTTTGCAGCGTTGACATCACGCAAGACCGTCCGAAATTGATGCGCTTGGGTATTGTGATACCTGAAGATCACTACATTGATCTTCAGGATCTTATCCAATTGAACGGGCCAAACACCGGGATGGCTCGCATGGCAACTGCCTTAATCCACGAGGGCTACGAAACCATGAAGTCTGGTTTCCCCCGAAAGAATCACTTTTTTTGGGAGAAGACCCCACTGGACTTGACGAACGTCAAGTATGCAGCCATAGATGCATATGTCTCCTACGAGTTGTTCCGCATCTACTCGACGGAGCCATAGATGTATACGTTCGATATATATGCATGTAATGGGTATCTTAGTATATATATGTAATGGATATCTTAGTATTCTGAGACTTATGTTTGTGTTATCTGTGATTGTAAGACTCTATGTTATGAATGTGATATGATTGTGTTATATTCATGATTGTGATGTCTATTTTACTTGTGATTTAATTATCACTTGTCTTTTGTTGTTCATAAAACTAATTTTGTTTCCTAGTTTTAAATGACTTGTGATTTCTATATTATGTCAAACACACGTTTCAAAACAAGCAAAAAAAAACATCAAGAAAACAAACAAAAACACATCAAGAAAACAAAACAGAAAAACTACAGTTTCTATATATTTGTTCACAAAAAATTAGTATTATTAAGATTTTAAAATGAATTAGTATTATTGTTCTTAATTTTTTGATATATTATTTGTATTTTTAAGATTTTAAAATGAATTAGTTCTATTTTTCTTAATTTTTTTATATATTATTTGTATTTTTAAGATTTTAAAATGAATTAGTATTATTGTTCTTAATTTTTTGATATATTATTTGTATTTTTAAGATTTTAAAATGAATTAGTTCTATTTTTCTTAATTTTTTGATATATTATTTGTATGTTTAGAAATAATACAAATTAAAAAGTTAATGTTTATTTATTTATTCAAAATTATTAATTACATCATTACTTTTTATTTATTAAAATATTTATTTGAAATTCAAACAATAAAGAAATGTGGCATCGACCAACATGTTAATAAGATTGATATGATACTACTATCACATACATGCGTGCAAAACGGGAAGTTAAGCGTGCTAGTGCTAGAGTAGTGGGAGGAAGTTAAGCGTGCTAGTGCTAGAGTAGTGGGAGGATGGGTGACCGAGCGGGAAGTTTGACCATGAGTAAGTAATTTGACTAGAGATAATATGAGTAAGTAATTTGACTAGAGATAATTGTAGTTAGACACTAAGCAAATAATACAAATTCTGAAGAAAAAAAAGGGAGTGAAAAAAGGGAATGAAAAAAGGGAGTGAAAAAAAGGGAGAGAAAAAGTGGTGTGAAAAATAATTAGAAACCCAAATAACGAAATAAAGTCTAGTCCCGGTTCAGGTGGCCAACCGGGACTAAAGGTCCTCCGTCCCCCGGCTCCGCCACCCGCCCACGTGTACGGGCCTTTAGTCCCGGTCCGTAAGCCCGCGGGACTATAGGGGGTGCATTTAGTCGCGCATAGCTAGTCCCGGTTGCGCGGTCGGGACTACTGGCCCTGGCGAAACGGGACTATAGTCATATTTTCTACCAGTGTATATTCGCACACATATATATGTGATAACATATTCATCTTAGAGATACAAATAATCAGAGTTTAAGTAGCATCAATTGGTGACATCTTCGAGTCAAAATATTATATAACCAACCAAACGGGGATTCGGGGTCTATTTGGGCTAAAATGAAATATTTTGGATAAAAAAATGTGGCGCCATGGGACACACTGGTAGAAAAAAGGCCTTCGGTATGCCAGCATCAGTCCCCAAGCGTCGCGCACCCTGACTAATGAGTCTTTAGTCCCGGGTCGGGAGGAGACCCGCGACAGAAGGTCAGACGTCGCGGGTTAGGAAACGCGTTGCGGCGCGTGGAGGGAATTAATTCCGGTTGACCTGGCCGCCCGGGACTATTGGTACTTTATTCCCCGTTCCCGTGGCCAACCGGGACCATTGGCTCTTTATTCCACGTGTCCGTGGCCAACCGGGACTAAACATCAAGCTTCTCGGCTCCCCCGCGGCGGTTTTTATTTCGCGAGCGAGGCAGAAGGGCGCCATTCCACTGCTCGCTCTCTGTTCTTCCTCTCGCTCTCTGTTCTTCCTCTCTCGCTCTCTGTTCTTCCTCTCTCGCTCTCTGTTCTTTTCGATCCAAGCACACGCACGCAAATGGCTGAAGTAATTTGGACGCAATACAATGGTTCCACACCATGCGGCAAGGATTTGGACGTGCTCTTCACCAACAGTTCCGCGAGGCTGCATGAAGCTCTGGGTCATTTGGTCGATCTCTATTTTGCAGCTCCCGAAGAACACCGGTTCTTTGGGCTCGATCTGGAGTACACGGCGAATCAGAAGGATGTCGCCGTCATCCAGATTGCGTTCAAGCATTCGGTGTTGGTCTTCCAATGGTCAAGGTAGAAGCTATAGCACACGTACAATCTTGCATGCATCTTCAGGTTTTTTTGTTGCATGTGAAGAATACATGTGTTGCAACATATCTAACACATATCCTATTTTTGTTGTTACATTAGTTCAAAGCATTGCACGGACCTTGTTGATTTTCTTGTCAACTCGGGGTTTGACTTTTGCAGTGTTGACATCACGCAAGACCGTGTGAAGTTGATGCGCATCGGTATTATGATACCTGAAGATCACTACATTGATCTTCAGAATCTTATCCAGTTCACCGGGCCAAAGACCGGGATGGCTGTCATGGCAAGCTACTTGATCCACCATAGCTATCAAAGGATGAAGACTGATTTCCGCCGGGAGAATCACTTCTATTGGGAGGAGACCCCATTGCGCATGACGAACCTCAAGTATGCGGCCATAGATGCATATGTCGCGTACGAGTTGTTCCGCATCTACTCGGCGGGGCCATAGATGATGTATGCGTTCAATATCTATGTGCATGTAATGGGTATCTAATTAGTAGTATATATATGTAATGGATATCTTTTGTGATCGACTCTATATATATATATGTTATGAAATGTGATCGACTCTATGTTTGTGTTATGTGTGATCGACTCTATGCATGTAATGAATATTGTTTGTATTATTGTTCTTTATTTTTGATATATTTTTTCATTTTAAGATTTTAAAAATGAATTAGTATTATTTTTCTTCATTTTTTGATATATTATTTGTATTTTTAAGATTTTAAAATGAATTAGTATTATTGTTCTTAATTTTTGATATATTATTTGTATTTTAAGATTTTAAAATGAATTAGTATTATTGTTCTTCATTTTTGATATATTATTTGTATTTTTAAGATTTTAAAATGAATTAGTTCTATTTTCTCAATTTTTGGATATATTATTTGTATTTTTAGAAATAATACAAATTAAAAGTTAATGTTTATTTATTTATTCAAAATTATTAATTACATCATTACTTTTGTTTATTGAAAGATTTATTTGAAATTCAAACAATAAAGAAATGTGGCTTCGACCAACATGTTAATAAGATTGATATGATACTACTATCACATACATGCGTGAGAAACACTTGGATTCGGGACGGGATGGAACTCGGAAGTTAAGCGTGCTAGTGCTAGAGTAGTGGGAGGATGGGTGTCCGAGCGGGAAGTTTGACCATGAGTAACTAATTTGACTAGAGATAATCTTAGTTAGACACTAAGCAAATAATACAAATTGTGAAAAAAAAAAGGGAGTGAAAAAAAGGAGTGAAAAAAAGGGAGTGAAAAAAGGTGAGAAAAATAATTACAAACCAAATGAATTAAAAAAATTACGAAATAAATCTAGTCCCGGTTCATGTGGCCAACCGGGACTAAATGTCCTCCGACCCCAGGCTCCGCCACCCGCCCTCGTGGACGGGTCTTTAGTCCCGGTCCGTAAGTGGCGGGACTATAGGGGGGCCTTTAGTCGCGCGTAGCTAGTCCCGGTTGCCTGGACGGGATTAATGGGCCTGGCGAACCGGGACTGTAGGCCTATTTTCTACCCGTGACAGGGGAATAACGACCAAGATCCTAAATCGGGGCTAAATCCATTTAGCCGGTATATCAGCGGCTATTATATTTTTTAGTCTATGAAGACTGTATAACCACAACACGACGCCTCTCGAAAAGCATCAGCCGGGCTACAACCCAGCTAAATCCCGCTTTTGCTTTATGTAGCAAAAAAATCCCCGCTTTTGCTCCATGTAGCACAAAAAGGGTTCATCGCAGATAAGAAAAGGAACAAGGAATACCTCGCCGGAGTTACCGTAGGAACAAAAATCATGCTATTGTAGAAAAAAATCAATTTCGCCGGAGATATCGCCGGGCGACTCGCCGGAGAATCTCATAGCAAAAATATTTTACTAATATCGCAAAAAACATATAATAATTATAGGAAAAAATTGTTCTATCTATCTATATATTATATACTAAAAGCAATATACAGAATTCTAATAGAGGCACCACATTGATCCACATCATCTAGATTAATTTTATTAGTTAGATCTAAAATATACGGCTAAAATTGTATGAATACTTATTGTAACGTAACATGGTTGACATGACTCATATTGAGATGAACATATTTTTCTAGATGCACGCGTCTCTAGAACATGGACTCCCTTAAGTAATATACACGTTCAAACACGTTTTTTTTCTTTCTTTGAGATGAACACGTCTCTCGGACGTGGGCTCCCTTAGGAAATATACAGGTACAAACTAAAAGAGAGCGGCTAGGTCACCGAAAAACTGTTTGTTCTGATTTCCACCGATCTTCACCGGACGGCGCGCTGGTCCCCTCTCTCTCCGACTGCTGCTCCGGCGGCAGGAGGGAGCGGGGACCTCGTTCCTCCGCTCTGTAGTTAGGTTTTGGTTCTGTAGATCGTGGTGCGCCGTTGGGGTGATGGGAGCGGCGTCGCGACGAATAAATCTGCCCTAACTCTACTCCCACACCGGCATCGTCCCTCATGGCGACGTCTCAGAGTTGATGGCATCGTGTGTTTGCCGATCCTTCGGATCGGTGGATTTAGAGTTCATGGATGGTGTCGGCGAGGCGGTGGCGGCGATCCCATCAGGTGTGTCTCTCCTTCTGCTCTGTCCCCGTTGTTGCGGCGTTGTCCCCGACGTCATGGTGGAGCAGGGGGGATTGGTCGTCCGGGAGTACGCGCAGACGGGTGCCTGCGCAGTTGATAGCTGGAAGATGGTGCATCTTGTGCTGGATTTGTGGTTGGAGGCTGACAGTTCTAGTATCCTTCTCCGACGTTGTAGTCGTACGGGGATGCCAGGTCTGGAGTTTGATGGCGTGTCCGGAGACACGTTGCCCCGGTTTGATTCGTTCAACGATAATAGTTTTGCTTTTGGCAAACTACTTTGGAGGTCCGTAGAGCTGCAGATCAGCGATGGAGCCGCGCCGAGCTCAAGTGAAGAGGTGATCTGTCTACTCTCTCTTGGTGGTTTTTTTGCACAGGATTCTCCTATCCTTTCAGTACTGTAATGTCGGTGTTTACGTGTCTTGTAACCGCATTTTTATCTTATGAATGAGATCGTATTACCTTACAAAAAAAACTAAAAAACGTCACTTTCTCGAGACATTGACGTTTAGATACCTGTCCTCTATGAAAACTACTACTACTTTAAAAGAAAAAAACGAAACTCAACTTTGGCCGGAACGTGATGTGATAGCTGCAAGCCACACGAAAAAAACTACCTCTGACATGATGAGAAATTATAAGAGCAAGTACAATAATGTCTAGTCAGCTGGCTATAGCATTTGCCACGTCATAAGAATCCCACGTGGAAAAGAGAGAAAGAAGGAGATAGTGTGAAGCGAGCCTTTCACTAGTCGCCCGGCTACACAAGCGCCAAGAAAAAAAGCACTTGCATGCAGTATGCAGCTAGCACTTGGCCCACACTCCTGCCAATCCTTTGAGGCAACAACATGCAAGATGAGTATTTAAATACAATTGTATAGCCAACATAAGAGCCAACCTATTATACTTGAGGGGCTTTACGGTAGCTACAGGTGAGGTGGCATAGGGATAGAGCCGGCAGCCGGCCGTACTGTTGCCATTGCTCTAAGAGCTTCTAGAATATGTACGGTAAAAAAAAAGAGTTCGTTAAGTAACCAATCATGTATGAAACTGCTACGTTGCCTAAAACCTGAGATGCAAGGAAAAAAAACTAGCGGAACGTGTTGGTGTAGTGTACAAGCTGCAAGGATATAAACAGTTTAGTAAAAAAAAAAATGTGACTAGTACATATTTTCTCCATTTTATTTACCCTGAGTTTCGCAATAGTCTAAATTTCAAAATCTGATTAAAAAAATGAAGCAATCAATATCAATTTCATGATACCAAATTCGAATAATATGAAAGTACATTTTTATTATAAAATCTAATTTTGACTACATAATTGTGGGGGTGGAGGGGGGTTGTTTCAATGATTGAGTACACATAAATGAAAATTTGATTCGACTGACATACGAACACAATAATTGAACGTATGCATAAGCTCGGATTACGTGAACTTTAATATTATTGAATTCACTACATTAGTGGCAGGATGCACATGTTTCTATATTTGAGTGTACACATATGAAAAAAACATTTGACTGGCATCTGACCAATACTCTCACAAAACGTATGCGATAGTTTTTATTGCAGGGTCTTGAAATTTTAATTTTACTGAAATCACAACATTAGCCGCACTATCGACGTGACGTCTCTCACACTAAAGAAAATTACCGGCTTAAGAATACACATAAATAAAAGTTAACACATATTTTTGCAATGGTGAGAATTACCCTTCATCGAAGCAATATTCTGACTTCATGAGACACAAAACAACAAACCTTTCAAATTGACGATGATTCAACTTTAGTAGACACAATATTGCCAGGAATCTTGCCTCACCCTTTATATAGTTGGGATTAATATACAGATAGGGTTAAGTAACCACATATTCCCGATTCATATGCTTCATCTTAATTTACCCACAGTGTGTCAATTCTTTAACCCGAGGATGAGGAAAGCAAAAACTTAATTATGTTGAATTATTTTGGTGGATATTACTTGGTTTGTATGGTAGAAATATATGGACTATTGAATGCTTCTTCCTCTCATGTAACAAAAATGACATAAGAGCACATTACATCCTAATTATACAATAAAATTGACGACTCACTATGAGTTTTCAACTATGGAATCCAAGCCTCAAAGTCATTTTGTATAACATGGAAAATGAATGTGACCGGATATGTATAACCATGGAAGGGTCTAGAAAACTAATAATCGTACTTCTCTGACTTCGAATATTTATGTGTATAAACATGTATTCAAGCATGGCTAGGAGAAAATAATTTTTATTTACCTAGATATTAATAAAAAACAAAGGACATCATCGGAGATATTGCCGGAGTTCTCGTAGTAAAAAAATTATACCAAAATAGCAAAAAAAAAAAAGAGTATCACTACGGGAAAACTGGACTTTGCCGTGTCTGCTAAATACATGGCAAAGATGATGCGGAACACGGCAAACAGTTTGCCGTGTGTTTATACACGGCGAAGTCCAAACCGCAAATAGGGCGACGGCAAAGATTCTTTGCGGTGTGTATTTTTAAAATACACGGCATAGATCTTTGTCGTGTGTTTTCTCACCATACACGGCAAAGTAAAGTACTTGACGTCTGAGGGGTGTTAACGACGCCGATTCTTTGCCGTGTAGTTTAAGAAGACACACGGCAATGTTTATGTTCTTTGCCGTGTATATTTAGAAAGTACACGGCAAAGTCAATATTCTTCGCCGTGTGTATTCTTTCCATATCACGGCAAAGCACATAGACTTTGCCGTGTCTTCTCTATACATACACGGCAAAGAACTGAAACGTTGCCGTGTGTTTGCATAGAGGACACGACAAAGGCTCGGATGCAGCACCGCATATTAGGTTCTATGCCGTGTATTTTCTGAAAAAGACACGGCAAAGAACGTGTGATGTGCTCCCAAGCTTCGCCACGTCGCACTTTTGCTGTGTGTTGTGGTCTTTGCCGTGTGTTTATACACGGCAAAGGACAAAATGTTTTCCTGTTTTTTTTATCCCTGCAATTCAAATGCAATTTAAATAGACAATTGTACAGATCAACAGTTTGCATTTTGATTTGACCAAATATATCGAAACAACATCATATAAAACTACATATATAGTATCCCATCACCGTACACACAAAATAGTCCATACAACTTCATAGCAAACTGGATATGCATAGAGCACATCCTACAAGTCCATATGTCCATAATACAAGTCCATACATCGGCTGGAGTCAATATTACAAGTCCATATCTCCATAATACAATTCCACATACGAACGTAGCTCTAAACATCTCCATCCTCATGCATAGAGAACATCCTACAAGTTGGAAGGCAAAGACATGAGTTTAGCATAAATCCATCAAACAACGTTGCCCACTACAAGAGATAAGAAAAATACAAGAAGGTGAGTTTTCTGTAGTGTCATGTACTTGACTGTTGGGTCGTTCAGTCATTTGATAAAACAATCAGCTGTAATAGAAAACGCATGGAAACTGCATGATTCACTCATTATTATCATGTATCCTGCATCTCAACCTGAGATTTCCTCTCAGCAGACTACACAGAATCGGAAATTTTGTCAATACATACATCTATATTTGCAATCCGTAAACATTGCACATGGTATATCATGATTTGATTGCACATGGTATACCATATTCCCTCTTTGCTCCATTATACATGTTACTAGATCAAGCTAAAGCGGCTTAGAACTTCCACTCATATGTAGTTTGTTGTATTTTCAGGTTATTATGATTCATGCTATTATGTAAAAATTATGTGGTAAAAATAGAGCATCTGACAGTTATCTCATATTACACATGTATAAAGCAAATTTGACCATGTCTCACGCATATATAATAGAGTACGTGCATACTTAAGAAATCTGGTAACATTTTCAAAAATTCATGTCAAATTAGTTTTCTACTTCTACTATTGTGTGTTTCCATAGCGAAGCACGGGCAGTGTGCTAGTAATTATAAACAGTGCCCGAGTACGGAAAAGAATTAAGGTCGAGCGAGCTCTAAGGCATAATGATCCTCTGAGAATTCTAAATAATATACAGCCCACCTTTTCATTTTTAGAGACAGAAAAAATTGCATGTACGGAATGACCAGTAGCTACCGTAGCTAATATACAACACGTTTCATTTTTAAAGAAGGCAAAACAAACTCATGAATATCCTGATTCAGGTAACTACCGGCTACAAATGCCATTATAAGCATGAGTTTAACAACTTGTATAATTATAATGGACCTATGTCCGGGAGGATTCTACAAGAGATAAAGTAGATTTTGACTAGTAGTAGAACATGTTAAGTCACAAATCATATAACACATGAGGCACACGTATAGGAGAAACTAACCAGGAGTCAAAGCTTGCGTGCGAGGTTCAGATTACTTAAGCTAGGTTGGCCCATTATAGGGGGCGTCACAGGGCTATGATCCTGATTTCCTGCCCCATTAAGGTCCACATTGTTGGATCCAGCCGATGGTTGTACCTATATTATGGAGAGATTGTGATCATTAGTTAGTGAGTGTGTCACATATATGTG
Organism: Alopecurus myosuroides; assembly: GCA_028641055.1. Lineage (NCBI taxonomy): Eukaryota > Viridiplantae > Streptophyta > Magnoliopsida > Poales > Poaceae > Alopecurus > Alopecurus myosuroides. The sequence goes on along the minus strand of CM054063.1, from coordinate 12,873,790 downwards.
GAGATATGGACACTTAATACACATGACAACTTACCCATGTGAGGGTCGCATGAGGTGGTACAAGAGGAAGAGTAGAGCCACTCGGCTGGGAGGTCTGCAAATCAATCATGCGCATGTAAGATGAAGGGACATAGGACTATTCTTAGCGGATACGAGCAAGAACTTACCATTAAGTGTGCATCATAGGCTGCCATCTTCTTTTGCATGCGTTGCATCATCTGCATCTGCTCTAATAGCTGTTGTTGCTGCTTATTCACCTGCTCCGCCATTCGCTGAGAATTAGCCTCGGCCTCCTCCATCCGTCTCTTCTCTTCGGCTACCTCAGCCTACGTTTTGTCATCGAAATGTCATGAACGCCACAATGAAAAACATGTAATGGTATGTGGATAACCGAGGAATAACATACCCGGATCTTGTCAATAGCAACAACCGAAGGCAATGGGAGGGTCTCTACCTGAGGCTGAGAGCTCTTCCTGCCACGACGGACCTGCGAGAGAGATGGAATGGTCCAAGGAGGGACGGAGCCATCACCAATCCATAAAAGACCATTCCTCTTGCCTTGTCCTGCAATCACGGCAACCTCGGGGTCAAAGGGCGAGGTGATAGGGTCCGCGCCCTCTCCATATGTAGCTGAGAACTTTCCCCGGTACTCTGTATCCCGGATACCGCATCCAGGGTTCATCCACATCGAGCCCGTCTCGGGATGAGGCTCACTACGTGTACGCTTTTCGCTCCAAACACTGAAAAAGGTGGGCTCCTTGCCTATCCGTATTTTCTACAAAAGACAACGTAACGATACACTAAGAAGGATGAATTTGCAGAGTAAAGAACAACATGATGAGCAAGATTAAAGAATGACTTTGCTCACCTTTTTCTGGATGTAGCCGGCAAGGGTGATGCTACCTTGGTTGTGTGACCCACCTTCCATCTAGGCTCGCCGTGTCACACCATCCTCGTGTTTCTTCTTGTACTTGGCGCTCGTCCAATATGCTACCATCGCTGTGAAGACTTCCTTGTTGGCCTCACCTACGTACTGAGGAGGGACCTGTATACTCAAAATAAACATTAGTGAAACTAAACCGCGGTCAACAAGTCTACAATACACAAATAGAACTACCTGCAAATACTGCCACGGCTCCATATGAAGCCCCCGAGCTACCTTCTTGGTTATAGGGATCTTGCGTTTCTCGGCGTACCAAGTACGAACGCAGCACACACGCGCCTCGTGGTGCATGTCAGTGACTTGCCTTCTCGCAATAGTGTGACTCACGGATATGCACTCCCTACGGCGATCCGGGTCCATGGCAAAGTATTGCTGCAAGGCCGAGTAAAAAGAGTATGCATATGGCAATCAATTTAACTGTTTGTCCACAAGTTTAACATATTCTCTAACATTGTTTTGTAAGAAATAGGTGAAAAGCATTACAATGTTCAACTATTGTCAACATGAAGTTATTGCGACAAGTGAAAGAAAGTTACCCGGAAATCGTGGATCACCCTCTCTTGGGCGTTCTTAAACTCGCTCTCCGGATCCAGTGCCACGCCGTAGTGCCTCCAGGTCCAAGCTACATCCTCTTTACCATGAGCCGAGGTTACAATCCCTGGGAAATGCTTTCTTACAAGGCATCCAAGGATGCTCGCATAAGCTCGTGGCGGCTCAATGTCATCTTTGTATATGAATGCCCTGCACAATGATAAGCCAAAATGGGTATTAGCAAATGGTGATGAACAGTTTGAAATTACAATATCAAAAGTTTATGAGTTGTTAAATAGTATAAGAGGGTCAAAGCACTTACTTCGCTCCAGCAGATATGAGCACAATAGAACCAACAAGATTCTTCCACGACTCCAACGAGGGGAGACGTGAGATCCCACGCTGATACACCGGAAGTACACCAGGCACAAGAGGAATACCCTTTTGAGTCTCAACAAACTCGTCTGGAGGATCCCACACCCTCGAGTCCACCTCCCCCTCAACCTCCTCCTCCTCCTCCTCGTCGTCCTCGTCCTCATCCTCCACCTCCTCATTCTCCTCCGTGGAATCACCTGAAGTGGCAAAGTCATCACGACAAATAAAGCCATGGTGAATCTCCGGCTCCTCCTCGTGAACCGAGGCCTCCTCCTCCTCCTCCTCGGGTGCAGGAGAAGCTGGTCGTCTAGCACTCCTCCTCGAAACTCGTGTACTCCTCGGACGCCTCGAACGCGACTCCATAGCAGCTGGCTCTAACTCAGGGTCCTGTGGAGGAGTACCTACTCGTCCACCCCTCGAACGCCTCTGAATGGATCCTGAAGCTTCCGTATCTTCTCCTCGTGGCGCATCGTTCTTCTTCAGAAGAGAGCTAACTGCTCTAACTTTGCGTGCCATCTTTTTCAGATTCTTTGCCGCACCTCTCCCGGCATGTTTCAATCGCCTACATTCACAAAAATAATATCTTCGTTAGTACACATGATACAAAGTTACGTAGATATATGAATATTAATAAAAGAAACAATAAGGAAAGAAAAATAATTAAAATCTAGCAATATACATACAAAACCATCGCCGAGCCGAGAATACAAACATAACATAGATTTCTCAAAAAATAGGCTATCACAATCACTATTACATAAGAGTTCTCAGAAAATACGCTAGCACAATGACTATTACATAGAGTTCTCACACTAGTACAATCACTACTACAAACTTCAGTAGCATGTGTCAAGATCAACAGTTGGAGCACATGTTTCCTCATCACTGTCGGGCTCGCCCCACCATTCATCCACGTAATCTGGAGGCGGTCCCTTTGAAACATTGGTGTCAAGGCCTGCGTGGAACCGCTCAAGAAAATTCAAGCCTTGTTGGTTTTCAACTTCCTCAACTTCATCCTGTGCAGTGTGTTCTTCCTCCGTTTCCACAACTTCTTCTTCGCCGTCTACGACCATGTCCTCATCAGTCGGTAAGTTGATAGTGAACTTACCTGGGAGCCCTTCTTCCTGAAAAAACGCCCCGTCATATGTCGAGGTGTCTAAGCGCCGATAATCCTCGCTGTTTGGCTTAGGTGGCTTGTTATGCGTGGGCACTGTGATCACAACATCCCAGCCCTGCAGGCGTTTCTTTGGGTTTTTGCACGGGTACGGAAGATAGAATACTTGAAAGGCTTGGGTAGCCATAATATAAACATCATCTCCCGCATAAACGGAGCTTCTTTCAACTGCAACCCACCCAATTTCAGGTTTTCGTTTCACCCGATGTGGGTCAAACAAATGGCATTTGAATACAACAGCATTTAGCCCTTTGTCGAAACCGTAATCCAACTCGTATATACCCTCGACTCTACCATAGTAATGGAGTCCATCATCGCCTTCACATAAGACTTCGCTGTTTATTGTCTTACGGTTGGGTCGGCTTTGTGTGTACTCATGGGTATGGAAGCGATACCCATTCACGTCATAAGCATCAAATGCGTTGACGGAAGAGGTAAAGCCTTTCGCAATTTTTTTCAACTCGGGTTTCATCTCCTTGTCCCTCTTTGCCTACAAGTTTACCACGAGAAATTTAGTAGGAGAAGTGATCGAAGAATGTCGGTACTACGAGCAAAGTTATATAGAATAGTACAAAAGACGAGAACCAACTAATGAAACCAAAACGACCACCCTTTTCAAAGAGATCCCTAGATTCTTTGTAAGTAGGACTCCTCCTTAGCTTCCAATGTGTTTGAGTGAATTGCCTGTGGCAATGACACGAGGAAATGTTAGGAACAAACTTGTGAGTGAAACTTTGTGAAAAACTTAGTAGTGAGCACTTACTCGATGTACGGCTCCACTTCCTTCATGTTTTTCAATACACATGTGTGGATCAAGTCCCACTCGGGATTCTTTATCGTCTTTTTCTTCGAGCCACTTGATTTTCCACCAAGCCCTATGAAGATGCTAAGCTTGGGTACATCTTCAGGGTTGGCGACATTGTAGCGAAGGACTGGATTGTATCGAGTGGTAATGTTTTCATCATAGTAATTTGTCGTAAAGTGTGACACCTCCTTGTTAAGGGTTGCCTCCGCGATGGAAGCCTCGATCTTGCATTTGTTTCCGCATTGTTCACGAAGCTTCTTCATTTCTCTCTCAGGCCCATACTGCCAACGGGTCTGCACAGGCCCCCCTTGTAACGCCTCGTATGGGAGATGCAAGATCATATGTTGCATAGGATTAAAGAACCCAGGAGGAAGTAGCGTCTCTAGCTTGCAAAGAAGATCGGGAGTTGCAGCCTATAAGCGCATGCAAACTCCGTATAGAGAAGTTGGTGCCGGTGAAGCGGGTCACACCCCGGGGTGAAATTTTTGCGATAAAAAGACCACAACACACCTATAATAACATATTATGACACCCCCTAGCTTGTGTTGGGATCCGGACGCTCCAGAGCCTCCCTTCGGTGAAACCCTAGACCCGTTGGAGAAATACCGGACTTATACGGATACACGCGGTAACGGCGTAGAAAGGGGTTAGCAATGTGTAACTAGTTCCTTGGTTGTGTTACGATAGGCCATAGGAACCCAAAACACATAGGTAGAACACAACTCTTCGTAAGATTCCCGATGTTTCGTCTCATACGGGAGTTTCACCCTATAAGAGCATGTAAACTCCCTAGAGAGAAGTGGATGCCGGTGAAGCGGGTCACACCCCGGAGGGAAATATTTGCCATCCAAATACCACAACACACCTATAATAACATGGTATGACACCACCTAGCTTGTGTTGGGATCCGTACGCTTCAGAGCCTCCCTTCGGTGAAACCCTAGACCCGTTGGAGAAATACCGAACTTATACGGATACACGCGCTAACGGCGTCGAAAGAGGGTAGAAATGTGGAACTAGTTGCTTGGTTGTGTCAGGGTAGGCCATAGGAACCCAAAACACATAGATAGAACACAATTCTTAATAAGATTCTCGATGTTTCGTCCGAAACAGGAGTTTCGCCCTATAAGCGCATGTAAACTCCGTAGAGAGAAGTGGATGTCTGTGAAGCGAGTCATACCCCGGAGTGCAATCTTTGCCATCCAAATCCCAAAAAACATCTATACTAACATGGTATGACACCCCCTATCTTTTGTTGGGATCCGGACGCTCCGGAGTCCCCCTACTGTGAAATTCTAGACCCGCTGGAGAAATACCGGACTTATACGGATACATGCGTTAGCTGCGTCGAAAGGGGGTAGAAATATGGAACTATTTTCTTGGTTGTGTTATGGTAGGAAATAGGAACCCAATACAAATAGGTAGAACACAACTCTTCGGAAGATTCCCGATGTTTCGTCCGATACGGGAGTTTCAGCCTATAAGTGCATGTAAACTCCCTAGAGATAAGTTGATGCCGGTGAAGCGGGTCACACCCCGGAGTGAAATATTTGCCATCCAAAGACCACAACACACCTATACTAACATGGTATGACACTCCCTATATTGTGTTGGGATCCGGGCGCTCCGGAGTCCCCCTACGGTGAAACCCTAGACTTGCTGGAGAAATAGCGGACTTATACATATACATGCGTTAATGGCGTAGAAAGGGGTAGCAATTTATAACTAGTTACTTGGTTGTGTTATTTTCGGAAATAGGAACCCAAAACAAATATGTAGAACACAACTCTTCGGAAGATTCCCGATGTTTCGTCCGATACAGGAGTTTCACCATATAAGCGCATGTGAACTCCCTAGAGAGAAGTGGATGCCGGTGAAGAGGGTCACACCTCGAAGTGAAATATTTGCCATACAAATACCACAAAACACCTATAATAACATTTTATGAAACCCCCTATCTTTTGTTGGGATTCGGACGCTCTGTAGCCCCATACGGTGAATCCCTAGGCCCTCTAGAGAAATACCGGACTTATACGGATACACACGGTAACCGGGTCGAAAGGGTGTAGCAATGTCAAACTATTTCCTTGGTTGTCTTACGGTAGGCCATAGGAACCCAAAACACATAGGTAGAACCTAACTCTTCGGAAGATTCCCGATGTTTCGTCCGATACGGGAGTTTCAGCCTATAAGCGCATGCAAACTACGTATAGAGAAGTTGATGTCGGTGAAGCGGGTCACACCCCGGAGTGCAATCTTTTCGATAAAAAGACCACACCACACCTATAATAACATGTTATGACACCCCGTAGCTTGTGTTGGGATCCGGACCCTCCGGAGCCTCCCTTCGGTGAAACCCTAGACCCGCTGGACAAATACCGGACTTATACGAATACACGCGCTAACGGCGTCGAAAGGGGGTAGCAATGTGTAACTAGTTGCTTGGTTGTGTCCGGGTAGGCCATAGGAACCCAAAACACATAGGTAGAATACAACTCTTCGGAAGATTCTCGATGTTTCGTCCGATACAGGAGTTTCACCCTATAAGCGCATGTAAACTCCATACAGAGAAGTGGATATCGGTGAAGCGGGTCATACCCCGTAGTATAATCTTTGCCATCCAAATCCCAAAAAACATCTATACTAACATGTTATGGAACCCCCTAGATTGTTTTGGGATCTAGACGCTCTGGAGCCCCCCTCCGGTGAAACCCTAGACCCGTTGGAGAAATAGTGAACTTATACAGATAAACGCGGTAACGGCGTCGAAAGGGGGTAGCAATATGAAACTAGTTGCTTGGTTGTGTTATGGTAGGTCATACGAACACAAAACACATTGGTAGAACCCAACTCTTCGGAAGATTCCCAATATTTCGTCCGATACGGGAGTTTCAGCCTATAAACGTATATAAACTCTCTAGAGAGAAATGGATGCCGGTGAAGCGGAGTGAAACATTTGCCATCAAAATCCCACAAACGCCTATACTAATATGGTATGGCACCCCCTAGGTTGTCTTCGGATCCGGACGATCCGAGGCTCCGCTCCGGCAAAACCCTAGACCCGTAGGAGAAATATAGGACTTATATGGATACACGCCGTAACAGCATCAAAAGTCGAGAACTTTACTATTGAGTAAGTGATGCCGAAGACACCGATCACACTCCCGGGGTCTGTTAATTATGTGTCCAAAAAAATTCCATATAGATTGACAAGAGAGATGAAATACACCGGAAATAAGTGGCGAGGAAAAACAATTTAAAATAGGTGCTTTGCCGTGTATATCAAGAATACACACGGCAAAGACGTTCTTTGCCGTGTCTTTGAATAATACACACGGCAAAATCATACTTTGTCGTGTCCAACAGCAAAATACACGGCAAAGAACGTAAGACTTTGCCGTGTATATATTTAATGGATACAGCAAAGAACTACCGTCGTAACGTCTCCGTTAGTGTTGGCGGGGCTGCACAAGTGTCACACAACTTTGCCGTGCTGGTTCCTTTGCCGTGTGCATTCCAGTTGTTTTGTTGTGTTCAATTCTTTGTCGTGTGTATTTTATGAACTTTGCCGTGTATAGTTAGTTGCCGTGTGTTTTCTTTGTTCTTTGCCGTGCATTGTTTCTTTGCCGTGTATTTTACAGATTGTACACAGCAAAGATGTTCTTTGCCGTGTTCCGCACTAGAGGACACACGGCAAAGATAGGAGGACACGGCAATGAGCAGATTTCCCGTAGTGTATGTAGCAAAAAAAAAAAAAAACAGGCCGGGGAGTCGTGATGTGAGGAAGAAACCAGGGGAGAACGCAGGAGGGTGGAAGCCTTCCTGGTGGACGAGTCAACACCGTGCGCACATGCATCGCTGCACCTGGCACCGGCGGCGGAGGGATATGTCAGCTGACGGTGGCTGTGAAGTGTTACTTGTGATGAAGAAGGGATGGGATGTGCATCTCACCAGTGGGTCCTGCCAGTATCTTTGTATTTTTTTTGCAATTTAGCCCTGTTGTTTATTATTATTAGAAAAATGTAAATGTGGATGCTGGCCTAAAATGTGGGCTCAATGCGGTGGCACATCAGCAATTACATAGCTCTACAGGCTCCGGTGACTTTCGATGACACACGTCCTCGTGTTCAATGACCGTAATTTGCGTATCCTGATGTGCTGTAATGATGGCCTCAAGTTGAGTGATGTCATTTGTTAAAATCACTTTGGAATTGAGGAACCACAAAAATATCTTACTTTGCAGCCGAGGCCTACTATCAGAGGTCGATATTGTGCAACCATCTGGCAAGGAAGGCCAGAGGGAGGAAGAGGCGGACTGTTTCAAGGATCACGTCTCGGCCCTCAAGAACCCACATGACGAAGAAGCTTCGCTTGCTTACTGAGAATGAGAGGTTGAGCGCTAGACTGCAAGATGCACCATCGTAGGATACTCTGGCCATATATGGCAGGCAGGCAGCACAAGTCGGGAAAAAGAAGGCGGTGTAATTGTCTACCAGATTGATATTCAAGGCTCCATCCTTGTCTTGATCTGCAAAGTCCTCGTCGAAGAGTGAGTAAGTACATCAGTTGATATGCATGCTGGCTGGAGCTTTGCACGGACCAATAGATAAATGTCAGGCATTCATCTGTCTGTGCAAGTATAGCAGATTCATGAGGCCTGGTACTCGATGAAGAGCTAGCCTAGGTGGCATGTTTGTCTGATTGTGTATTCAGCAACAAGCAGCAAACCTGATGGACTCACTTGTTCTAGGTGGCATTTCTGTCTGATAGCGTATCCAGTAGATGGCATGAAGCTGCAAAATCGGCTGGTCAGCCAGTGAGTACGCTGGAGCTTTGCATGGTTTCAACAGCGCAGAACCAACGTCCCGCTGATTCGATCAGATGGGCAAGCTGTGTCAGTAGCTAGTCTTGGCTGTGGTGATAGATAAGGTCAGGCATTGGTTGTGTTTATGTAAGCATATCAGATTCTTAAATTTTCCTACTGGATAAAGATCTTAACTACAAATCAGACAACAAACCTGATGGGAGTCGCGTGGGTTCCACACGTAGTGGAAAAATAAATTGGTCTGGAAGTTCTTACTTGTTAGTTGTTACAAGACAATAAGCTTCGTCTTTTCCTTCTCTTTGTCGGCAAGAGTTTACATCTGTTTTTGTTCTGACGGGTCAGGGATATGTATTGTGTTTGTTCGGTGACGCCAGTGTACAAATGCATTGTTAGAGTTTGTTATTGTAAACCGAAGGATGTGTTCCTCTCGGGTTTCTCTCTCTCTATTCCTTGTAGATCAAGTAGTATCTAAACCTCCCTTTGTATCCTCTCTTTCCAAACAACCTTGTACCGACTATGTGCCATTGGCTTATATAACACGTAGGTGTACCAAATACCAAAGGTACAGCTTTTCCGCATATTCCCACATGGTATCAGAGCTACCTCTTCCCTGACATCGAAAAACAATCTATAAACCCTAGAATCATCACCACCGAAACCTAGCCATGGCCTCCTCCAACTCCACACCTCAAGGACTCGGACAGCCTCCATCAGAGAAGCTCACGAGGGCAAATCATCTGCTGTGGAAGGCCCAGGTCATACCGGCGCTCCGGGGCGCACGGATGCTCGGCCTGTTAGATGGAAAGGAGGTCAAACCATCCGAGACAATCGTGGTCACCAAGGATGGGAAGGCAGAAACGGTGGATAATCCTGCTTTTGAAAGTTGGATTGAGAGAGATCAGAGAGTCTTGAGTTATCTCCTCTCCTCCCTCTCGACAGATATTCTTGCACAGACGATCGGCATGGATCATGCTGCAGAGGTTTGGGCACTCATCAACTCGATGTTTGCATCCAGATCCAAGGCCAACAGGACAAGCCTACATGGAGGGCTTTCCAACACAAAAAGGGGGACATGACGGCGGACCAGTACGTTTCCAAGATGCGAGGGTTTTCTATTGAACTCATTGCCGCCGGAAGGGACATTGACGATGAAGAATTGGTTGAATTTATTCTCAATGGTCTCGATGAGGACTACAATGGTCTCGTGTCCACGATCAATGCCATGGATAGCTGCACCGTGACGGACCTTCACGGCCTACTGGCTGCTCACGATGTCCGTCAGGAGATGCTCTCCGGTGGCGATACAAAGGGGTTTCAATCCTCTGCTAACGTAGAAAATCGCGGCGGCGGTGACTACAAGAAGAAAAAGGGAAAGGAAGATGGGCGTGATGGCGGCGCCTATGGTGGGTCACCTCAGCATTACGGTGGCGGTGGCTATGGTGGACCTCCTCAGTTTCATGGCGGAGGCAGTGGCTACGGCGTTCCGCCTCAGCCCTAGCCCTATGGAGGGGGTTACGGTGGCCTTCCTCAGTACTACGGTGGTGGCTATGGTCGCCCACCGCAGAATCAACAGAGCTACGGCGGTGGCTACGGTCGTCCCGCATACATGCAAGAACCTTGGCGACAAGAACGTGGGTGGCAAGGGTGCGGTGACCATCGCTGGCAAGGGGGCGGTGATCGGGGCGGCGGTGACCGCGGTGATCGCCCACCCCAGAAGGACATCCAATGTCAAATTTGCAAGAAGATGGGCCATCCAGCAAATCAGTGCTACTGGCGCTATGCGGTTGATAAACGTGACCGTGCACCCGATCGCGAGCGAGCTCCCGAGCGTGTACCCGAGCGTGCACCCGAGCGCGCACCTGAACGTGCACCCGAGAGAAGTGCCAACAGTGCCTATACCTATGGTATAGACACCAATTGGTACCCCGACAGCGGCGCCACCGACCACATCACCGGCAATCTTCAAAACCTGATTATCCAGAACAAATACCCCGGCAAGGACACCATTCAAACTGCTAATGGTGAAGGTATGCATATTAGTCATGTTGGTCATTCATATATTAAAACCCCTAGTTGTGATCTTCATCTACAAAACACTCTACATGTTCCAAGCACCACTAAAAATCTTATTTCTGTTCACAAACTTGCTCTTGATAATGATGCATTTCTTGAATTTCACCCTTGGCATTTCTTTATAAAGGATCGCGCAACCGGGAAAATTCTTCTTAAAGGAAAATGTGAAGGAGGCCTTTATCCAATTGTGTCATCATCATCTTCCTTCCCCAAGCAAGTTTGTATTGCTTCCAAGCCCTCAACAGAAAGATGGCATCATCGATTAGGACATCCTTCAAACTTAGTGGTTCAACAAATAATAAATAAGTTTTGTCTTCCTTATGAGAAGTCTTCTAGAATTGAGACTATTTGTGATTCTTGTCAAAGGGCCAAGAGCCATCAACTTCCATATCCAATATCTACAAGTGTTTCCATTTTTCCTTTGCAACAAGTATTTTCTGATGTTTGGGGTCCTGCCTCCACATCTGTAGGGTGTCATAATTATTATGTGAGCTTCATAGATGATTATAGCAAATTCACATGGATCTATCTTCTTAAAAAGAAATCTGATGTGTTTGATGTCTTCCAAAATTTCATGCATTTTGTTGAAAGAAAGTTTGATAGGCAAATTATTACTATGAAAACTGATTGGGGAGGTGAATATGAAAAACTCCACCCTTTCTTTCAAAAACTTGAAATTACACATCATGTTTCATGCCCTCATGCACACGGACAAAATGGTTCAGCAGAACGCAAGCATCGTCATATAGTTGAGGTTGCGTTGTCTTTACTTGCTCATGCATAAATGCCTTTAAAGTTTTGGGATGAAGCATTCCTTACACCCACATATCTTATAAATCTTTTGCCTAGCAAAGTTATTGACAACTCCACACCTGCTGAACGTCTTCTAGGTTCCTCACCAGATTATACATTTGTTCGTGTTTTTGGGTGTGCATGTTGGCCCAATTTGCATCCCTACAACTCACACAAGCTCTCTTATTGTTCAAAACAATGTGTTTTCCTTAGATATAGCACACGGCATAAAGGAGTAAAATGTCTAGACATCCCTACTGGCAGAATCTATATTTCCCGTGATGTAGTTTTTGATGAGAGCATTTTTCCTTTTGCCTCTCTACATCCTAATGCAGGTGCTCTTTTGCGCAAAGAAATCCTTCTACTCCCCAAACACCTAATCTCCTATCAAGAGGGTATTAATATGAATGATCATTTGACTAACCATGCAGCACCTTTGGATTCCTCTAACGATTTGCAGGCTACAGGAGAAAATCTGACCAAAAACAGTAAAGAAACGAGTCAAAACGGAGCAAAAATCATCTCTGGTCGTATGTCACTACGTGACAACGCGACCAACGTGACCAACGCTGATCTCGGAGCTGATTTTGAATCCGTCTCGCGATCCGAGGCGAATCAGCCTGCCTCTGCTGATCCCCACATAGATCCGCCTGGCGCAGATTCGGCGGGCCCCGCGCTGCGTCAGCGCTGCCCCCCCCCCCCCCCCCCCCCCCGCGCCCGCACCCGACGCGCAGGACAAATAGCACGCTGCCACGCGCCCCCGTGTGCTGCACCGTGCCTCCACCGACCCGACAGCATCCACCTGGGCTTCGGTGCCTCCAGGATCTTCTGCGGCCACACCTGCATCTCAGGCTCCACAGCAGAAGCCACATGGATCGACTGCGCCGCCTGCTACTGTCGCACCGCAGGGATCTTCAGTGGCACATCCTGCTGCATCACCTCCTGCACACAGGACACGATTACAGAAGGGAATTACACGCCCTAAAATTTGGAAAGATGGAACCATTCGGTACAATTTTTCTGTCTGTGCTACAGGTGAACTTGTAAATTTGACTGAGGCATTGGGAACTCCAGAGTGGCATCAGGCAATGGATGAGGAATGTGATTCCCTCATGAAGAACAAAACATGGCACTTGGTTTCTCCATCTCTTGGTAACAAAAATATCATTGACTGCAAATGGGTATTTCGCATTAAGAAAAATCTAGATGGTAGCATTGAAAGTTACAAAGCTCGTCTTGTAGCAAAAGGTTTTAGGCAAAGATTTGGCATAGATTATAAGGACACTTTCAGTCCAGTTGTTAAAGATGCCACTATACGCATTGTTTTGTCTATTTCTGTTTCTCAAGGTTGGAATCTTCGTCAACTCGATGTCAAGAACGTGTTCTTACATGGTGTTCTGGAAGAAGAAGTTTATATGAAACAGCCTCCTGGGTATAAAGAAGTTGACAATCCCCACTACGTATGTAAACTTGACAAAGCTCTATATGGCCTCAAGCAAGCACCAAGAGCATGGTATTCCAGGTTGAGTTCCAAACTTCAAGAGCTGGGATTTTTTCCATCTCAAGGAGATACATCATTATTCATCTATAATCAGTCAGCAGTCACCATTTATATTTTGATTTATGTGGATGATATCATAGTCACTGGGTCTTCATCTCATGCTATTTCCACTTTGATACAAGATCTTAATAAACACTTTTCTATTAAAGATCTAGGTGAATTGCATTTCTTCTTGGGTATTGAGGTCAGAAAGATTGCAGAAGCCATTGTACTTACTCAAGAAATATATGCAACCGAGCTGTTGGCTAAGATTGGTATGAATCACTGTAAGGCATTTTCTACACCTCTTTCTGCTTCGGATCCACTGTCTCTTCATGCAGGGGATCCCCTTAGACCCGAGGACAGTACTAGATACAGAAGTATTGTAGGTGGCTTGCAATATCTGACATTAACTAGACCTGATATCTCTTTCTCAGTTAATAAGGTTTGCCAATTCCTTCATGCTCCTACTACAGTACATTGGACAGCAGTAAAAAGGATTCTTCGGTATATTAAGGATACTATCACCACTGGTATTACATTCAGAAAATCCATGTCTACTTTGGTTAGTGCCTTTTCTGATGCAGAGTGGGCAGGGTGTATTGATGACAGAAGGTCCACAGGAGGGTTTGCAGTATTCTTTGGACCTAACTTAATTTCTTGGAGTGCCAGAAAACAAGCCACAGTTTCTAGATCAAGTACAGAAGCAGAATACAAATCTTTGGCAAATGCAACAGCTGAGGTAATATGGATCGCAACCATTCTCAAGGAACTTGGTATTAAGCTTAAAGAAAATTCATGCTTGTGGTGTGACAATATGGGTGCTACCTATCTTTCTGCAAATCATGTCTTTCATGCAAGAACAAAGCATATAGAGATTGACTTTCATTTTGTTCGAGAAAGAGTGGCTCAAAAATTGCTTGATATTAAATTTATTTCTTCCAAAGACCAAGTTGCAGATGGATTTACAAAGCCTTTACCAACAAGAGAGTTAGAAGCATTCAAGCGTAATCTAAACTTATGCAAGTTTAGATTAAGGGAGGGTGTTAGAGTTTGTTATTGTAAACCGAAGGATGTGTTCCTCTCGGGTTTCTCTCTCTCTCTATTCCTTGTAGATCAAGTAGTATCTAAACCTCCCTTTGTATCCTCTCTTTCCACACAACCTTGTACCGACTATGTGCCATTGGCTTATATAACACGTAGGGAGTACCGAGACCAAAGGTACAGCTTTTCCGCATATTCCCACATGCATCACCCATTCAGCAGCAACTGTTACAGTTTTTAGGCGCCGAAACAAAAATCTAAATTATTGCAACAAAATCTATCAAGTAAATTTAGGTGATACCTACTGACCGCACCATATGCGGTTTGACAGTTTCAGATGATGCAATATGGCATGACTATATATTCTTCAGTAGGGAGAATAAAAATTTATGAAAACTAGCTTGAATCGAAGACATGAAAGAAAAGAATTAGTTTCTCATGTGCTCACATACGGTTCATATGACATCCAACCATAGCACAGAGCATGAACGGTTAAATTTCCAATCATTCACAATTTGTTCGAGCCTCATCTTTTTCCCAACTCTTTATCAGAAGAGCATATGGTAGCAAAGCCGTCAAACTCCAGCAGCAAAACTTGTAATTACACCATGCCACTATATATATGACCGGCATACATGACTAGGGATCGATGAATACAAAATACATGTAGTGACAAGTGTGGATGCTCTTCTGAAGTGCTTTCTAGCCGTCATGTCGTCTTCTATTTCGTTCGTCATATGTAAATCTATGTTTTCCTCTTATGCTTAGTATATCTGCACTTCAGATACATACTCCTTCGCATATGCCACATTTCAATCAAATGATTCTTGTCACTGAAAGATGAATTGGTGGAAGAAGACGGTGGCGGAGTATCGGCATGCGCATCGGCACGCGTCGGGTGTCTGTTGCACCGAATTGTGCTCCCGGCTCGGTATCGGGAGGCTTGAGAGAGGTCTCCGGGTTTAGATGATGTGAGTAGGTGTGTTAACTCAGAGAAATTGACTCGATAAGATCCACCCCTGAATCTAGTTTGTAGGTGTAGCGAGTTTTCCCGCGACGGTGGCTTCCGGCTGATTGATGTACATCCTTGTAATGCTTGGTGGCTTTTGTTTCTATTTTATTTAATAAATAAAATCTTGTGTGCATCATTTTTACGCCCAGGCGGAGGATTCATCCACCCTATGGAAAGAAAACCTGAATAATTACCATTTTCTATCTTTGCTAATTCTATGTGATTTTATAAGTGTCCTAGTTTTCGTTATATTTTTTAATGTATTCATCTCTGAATTTCAACTAAGTCATTCTATAGTATTTGGTTTGTTCGGTTCGGTCTTTGTTGGTAAGTTTATGTTTTATCTGACGAGCCTTGTTTCATGGGCAGAAAAATGTCCAAGATTGCTCATGCTTGTGAACGTAAATCTCTGACTTCATTTGGCTCGTGATTTATTTTTTAGATAGAACGATATAAAACCTGAATTTATATTAATAAATCCAGCCGGCGACACACGATACAACGTGTTGCGGCCTTGTGGGAAACCTCTTACAAAGCAAAAAAAAATAATGTTAACTGAAAGTAAAAAAAGGGGCCTATACAGCACCGAGCACCAAACCCTTGAGTAAAACAGTCAGTCACCAAGATGGGTTGGATCAGACCACCAGCGAAGGAACCCGAAAACTGGCACAAATCTTGACATTAGAAAGGAAAGGAAGAGAGAAAGACTAAAACCTCTAGAAGACGTCGAACACGAAAGATAAGAAACCGAGCAACATAGTGCCGAGTCGAGGCTGGTAGGCAAGGCCATGGTCAAACCCCTGTCCAAAACCAGTGACGCCGCCGCCAGACATGCCCAAGTGGGGGATGAACCCCAGGTCGTCGCAACGCCGACAACGGCGAGCACCAAAAATTTCGTAAAATGGCCAACCACTGAGAGGGGAAGGAACATACCAAAGTGACGCTGAGCCGAGAAAAGCACCGCAGCGCCTCCATGGGTGCGCCTCGACCAAAGCATAGAAATAAGATAACATCACTTCAGATCTCCAGGGCAAAAAAGAAAGAGATAAATACACCACAGGTCCTACAAGTTGTCCACGATGTGCAAACTGGTCCCAGTTCTTATAAACTGGGGCCAGGTGGTTCTAAAAGTTGCTACTAGGTGCAAATTGGTCCCAAATCGCTCCGGTGCTGACATGTGGCATATATTTTTGCGGAAACACGCCTATCAATTTTTCATATAACACAGATAACTTTGACAGACATGGGTCCCCCGCATGTAACGGAAAAATGCCAAAAAATTTGCTGACAAAGGGGGGATCGATCCCACGACCTGCAGCACGATCAGGAGACACTGCCACTGCAGCCCATAAGCATATGTGTGAAAACGAATAGACTGATATTTCTTATATTCATATAAATAGTGAACTGACAAATAGAGGTGGGTCCCGCCTGTCAGTCGTGACAGAAAAATGGCAAAGTTATTGCTGGCGCTGGGACTCGAACCTGCACAACCTAAACCTAAAAGCAAATCGAGCTTATGCAGTCCTTTGCTAACCACAGCATCCATGCATGCTATTGTCTGGAATAATACACTGACAGCTTTTTGATACGTATCGTCCATCACGTTGGTTTATATTGTCTCACAAATAACCTATGTTATTTTAAATGCAACGAGTATAATTCTATATATAAAATCACAAATTTCTTATTCTGTATAACTATTTTTTTTGGGGTTTTATTTAAAAAGAAACAAGTTTAACGCGCATATGTGTGCTCGCTTACTATAAATATAAAATATGACAAATTAAAAAGTTTGACGGGTCATATTAGTATTCGTAAATGTTTTAGAAAGTAGAAAATAAATTTGATATTGATAATAGTTTGTTTGTCATTCTAGCACCGGCCATTTTAAGAGGAATCTCGTATATATAGACCAAATTTCTTTCTTGTGTAGTTTATGCAAAGTGACGGAGGCATCTAGTGGACAAGTAAAGTAGTACTAGTTTAGTAACTGAGTTGTGGTTTAATGCTTAGTTTCCGTGGAAATATAGATAAGCAGGGAAGCAAATCAAACTGTAGATTTGTTTATATATCAGTATAAAATACGTTAGTCTACTCCTTTCAGCTAAATGCTTACTCTGTTCAAGCGAAAAAGGTTGCTGGTTCGAGCCCCACCTCCAGCAATAATCTAGGCATTTTTCCGTCCCCAACTGACATGTAGGACCCACTTTTATTTGCCAGTCAATTTGTTTCTATAAGTATAAAAGGTTTCAGTCTATTAGTTTGACACAAAAGGTTATGAGGTGCAGCGGTACCATGTGTCTGACCGAGCGCACAGGTCGCATGATCGATCTCAGGCCCTTGCAGCAAATTTTGCATTTTTCCGTCCCGACTGACAGTTGGGGTCCACGTCTGTAGCTCACGTAAAGCTGTCTGTGTTATACGAAATAATTGATAGGGGTGTTTCTGCAAAAATATTATGCCACATGCCAGCCCCAGAGCTATTTGGGATCAATTTGCACCTAGTAGCAACTTTTAGGACAACCTGACCCAGTTTATAAGAACTGGGACCAGTTTGCACGTCGTGGACAACTTTTGGGACCCTGGTGTATTTATCTCAAAAAGAAACCAACTTTCCACACAAAAAACCATGTCAAAGCAAAGATAACACATACTCCAAGATGGTGCCTCCAAGGAGGTCTCGACAAAGAAGTGCCGCCACCTCCCGGTCACACAGACCAGGGTTTTCAACTAGAGCATAAGCGAGGAAGATGAGGTGGAACCACATCGTCGCCCCCAAGATGGAAAAGGACGCCCACGGGCGTCACCAACACCGGCGTCAATGGAAGGCTTGAGCTTACACTCGGCCCAACACCCACCTACCTATCATCGAGGATCACCAAATCCAAACTCTACCGCAAAGGGCATGCTAAGTTGGTAACCATGCCCGCAAAAGTACCTCCATGTCTGTATCTGGGCGAGGAGTGGCACCCGTGCAAGGTCTTTCCAGGGACTCAAATCATCCACATTCATGCCGCCCTCACGGCCAAAGAACACGACCATCAATGTCGCCACGAGGCTTGCCGCAGATGCATCCACCATTCCGATCTGCCGCTCGGCCATCCGAGGCAAGCTGTCCAGATCAGAGCTCAAATCCACGAGAACCGGAGCCATAGGATCCATGCCACCGCCGGGTCCCAAAACCACAGTGGTTTGGACAGAGGCTGAGGAAGGCGTCCATGACCTCGTCGAGCGTCATCCCTCATCGAGAATTTCCTAATCGAATCTGAGCCATCTGTGACGGAACCCTTATCGCCCGCATGTCTCGCACGCGTGGACGGCGCAGGTGTCCGAGCTTTTTTGTTTTCTCTTCTCATTTGGCTCATGATCAAGTCCTGCGCTGCAAGTACATGACACCGGTCAACATGTGTTTTGTTCAATATGCAAGAAGCATAACATTATCTCAACAATGTTTCTTCTGGACCCTGTTCATTTTTTATTATTTTCTTGCCTATTTCTGTAGCGGGAGCAGGTAGCTTAGAATTTCTCATCTCCATTCCTTCTATCGACAATAACAATGCAGGTACGGCATGTATTAAATAACTTTTATCTTTTCATGTAATGGTGTGATACCTTGGTTACTTCAAAATAAATTTTAGTGCCCAATTATATTGCAATTTGTCTCTACTGAGAAACCATAAATTTCCTGTTCTGCTGCTTCTATTGTTGCTGAACATATTCTGAAAGAAATCGACTGACGAATTATCTACTCAGTTATAGGACCCTTTTGCACTCGTTTTTGTGTACATGCAGGCTTGTTATGTACTAAATAATTTATGATATTACATTCCTTGTAAACTTTGTTTTGCAGATTTCGATCTTGAAGTTAGAGGGAGTCCAAACTTTTTTAGAGATTAAGATTTATTTCCGGAAATATTATTGTTGTTGAGTACACATTACACCTGATATATCTTAAAGTGTGTTGGATAATAGTGATACTGGAACTTCCGAAGTTGTGGAAGGTAATTCCCCAGCTGTATAAGATGTTGAAAAGAGTGTATGTTAATTTTCCCTTTTACCTCGCCTAGCCTTACTGCCCATATTCATGTAGCCTACCAGTAAAGGACCAGCGTTTTGTATTTTTTTCCGATAAAGAAGTTAGGATGCACACAGCCGACACACGTCCTAAGTACAAAAATAAAATATATAGAAGGCGAATTACATATCAGGATGAGAAATTGTAAAGCGCATGTGGTGGTGGATGGTCGATCCCCAAATTATAATGTCATCCATGTTGGGATAAAAATTCCCTTGTCATATCTGCCCGGAGCGTACACAACTCCGTAAATAGGTCTCGATGCTGCACATGTTACAACGGAGACCACAAATAGAGCGTAGTTGTACTCATGTAGATTACGTGCACGATAGAGAAACTTTTATCATCACAAACATTGTTATTTCTGCAGCTCCTCCAAGTTGCGCTTCGCGGTGCAACGGACCTCGATCTCGTCCGCTGTGTGGGGGATCTTGGGCATGCGGTTTCCCCCACGGGCGGCGGGCATGCTGTTTTTCCCACGGGCGGCGACCTCCAAGTGTGCAACATCGACACTCAGCCGGCGGGGAGAAGACATGGTGTCACCGACAGCAGCGCACCGCGTAGCACCACTGCATTCCGCCGCCGGCCGCCGCGAGGGCTCCCTTGGTCCCGATGGTGTCCTTGGGATCCAGGGGGTGCAAATGAACAAGTTCGGTGCGCGGAGGATTCTCGCCTTATCGTTCAGAGTCAAAAATAAAGAGTCGGAGTCTCATTCGGGTTAGCTTATTTCAGGTCAGTGCAATAGGCCGAGATGTAAAAGGCTTGTTCTTTTAGGCGTTAGGTTTGTGTGGGGTTGAATCGTCGTTAGGTTGCAGCTCGAGGACGAGTTGCATGTCCAGGTGGGTGTAGTGTTAGAGTACGTGATGGGCCTGGGCCCGTTAGTCTTAGGGTTTGCTTAGAGGTCAAGTAAGGCTTGCTTGGGAGTTAAGTAAACCTCTCTATATAGAGAGAGGAGATGTATCAATCTAATCAAGCAAGAATTAAGAAGGAAAACCCTTCCCCTCTTGCCCGGCCGTGGGAAAGGACCCCCACGGCCGGCTCTCTCGCGCCCTCGCAACTCTTTCTTTCCCGCTCAAACCCTAGCAACCATAACAGTCTATGCATGTATTTTTCTCATAACTAAAGAGCAATGGTGCAGCTTCATACCGAAAAATGCACTAGAGATACCACTTCTTTGAGCTTCGTTTCAGCACAGAGGGAGAAAGAACGGGGATTATTTTGCAAACCAACCTCCTAGGAGGCTTTTATTTGTAGAATGCATGGAACAGCCAGAGGATTAATCTGACCTGTTGTTTGCAACCCGACGGCTCTTCTACTTGTTTCCATGTTTCCATTGGATACTTTTTCGAGGTAATCTCTTAACAGAAGACTACTATAGACACCCCCCCCCCCTTTAATCGGGGCCGTCGGCATACCTTTTGCTGGGACCAATCTGATCTGGCCAGCAGCTAGGTAAGCCGACGGTTAAAGGTATGCCGACGGCCAAGACAAAAAGCCGTAGGCATAGCTTCTGATGGGCGCACCCAGCCCATGCTTCGAGCCAGGTATGCCGACGGCCGTGAAGAAAATACGTAGGCTTAGATTATATATGCCGACGGCTATAGGTAGGCCGACGACTGGTTATAACGGCCGTAGGCATATGTGCTCTATGCCCGCGGCCAAAGGTACGCCGACGGTTTTGTTTTAGCCGTCGGCGTACCACCTTGTATGCCGACGGCCCCGACTAAAATCCATTGGCATACCTTTTGCCGTCTGCGTCTGGCCATTTTCCTCTAGTGTTTAGACCAACTAAGTAATACTAATTAGGCTCATCAAGCAGCAACGATCTACCCTTTGCCTGACCAACTACTTAATACTAGATAGGCTCATCAAACATAAAGGATCCGCCTTTTACCCTTCCGAGTGTGTATATATAATTCAAATGAAAGGATAACAAATGGTAGCTTCTTATAAAAGAAATATATTAATATAAAAAAGATAGGAACTACACTTAGCCTCTATAACAACATAATGTAAAGAACTAGTCAATGCATCAAATATGCACACAGCCAAAAGAAAAGAAAAAGTACTCCGCCACAGTTTTCAATTAGTCGCAGCAGCCGGACCCAAACCACCAATACAACACACACACACACACACACACACACACACACACACACACACACACACACACACACACACACACACACACACGACTACATGAAAGATTCGCCATAAGCAACACCTCCAAGAAATGAATAGTTCACATAAGACGATGCATCCAATCAAAGATTGTAGCTTTTTACCCAATAGAAAATGAGCAAGAAGACTTCGACTAGGAGAGGAAGAATGGAAATGAAGAAGGCAAGCAAGCTCGGTGGCCCGGTTTAATACAGCTTGATATAGAGGCCCATCTATAGTAGGTGGGTCCTAACTCTTCACGGATGTCAGTGCGGCTTTTTTCCAAATTCCATCACCAAGGATTGCTACTTCCAGACACAACTAGTGAAGTCCAGACCTAGGGGTTTCGCTGTGGATATCGAGGATAGAAACAACTGGTGCATATTCTAATTTTAATTATCTCTGGGAAATTCCTAGTGCCCCCTATTCCAATTATAGCAACTCCCTCCGATCCATATAAAGTGTCGCTCACTTAGTAGAAAGTTTTTACTAGCTTAGTACAAAATGAGCGACACTTTTTATGGATCAGGGGGAGTATAAAATTAAAATCCATAGTTTCCAAGTTTATAAGAAATGAATTCAAAAAATGGGACGAACTAATACAAAGGCAAAAAAAAATATATGATAAATAAGCTATTTATTCTACTTAAGGAAGCGTTGCTATTTATAAAGAGACATGGGAGGTGGTAGTGATATGAACTCAATAGTTGTCTTCTAGGTCACTACCTGAGAATCCCCGTTTTTAGAAGCATAGTCATTTATTAGGTCAGAAGTTATGCCCTCTTAGAGATGTATTTAACTTTTATTTTAAATGTAAAATATTGTTGACCTTTGGACCTGTGAATGAAAATGGTACGCCATTTAGATTCCTAGACAACAAAATTCATGTAAAACAAAAGACAACTATTTTTCCTTAAGTGAGAAAATGAGAGCTACGTAAATAAAAAATTACCATTTAAATTTTGTTTTGGTGGTCACATAAATTGTCATAGCAAAAGATTATAAACTTTTTCTCACTTCAATGAGTCCATTTGAAGTTCTAGTCTGTATGCTAGTAGTTAAGAGTGTCACCCATCGAACATAAAGTGAAACACATATCACCAACATATGATTTTATTAGAAAAGAAAAGAACATACAATAATGAACTTCCATACTAAACTAGAGCAATCCTACTAACAGACATATAAAACTATTATCGTAAGTTAAATAACCGGATGTCTCCAATTTTGATAACTAGAAAATTGATGGTGTTCACATAATGACTGATGAATAATCTAGCTTGTTGCCAGAAAGAAATATGCTAAGCAAGTTCAATATAAATAAGATCTCATCACAAAGTTCTCATGTTGTCGCATATAGCTAGTTCATTCTCCTCAAACGGAGGTCAATCGGTGGAAAGAATACTAGGCTTTTAGGTTCCCTTTAGAAACAGTGTAGATCAGGATTTTCAAAGTAATTATGGATATGCACAAGATATATCGAACTACCACGGCCATGTGTGCCTCGGGGTTTCTCGGATGATCCGTTTGTCCTAGAATATAAAAAATAAGATTGTGATGGGACTTGGAAGTTGACGATGATAGCTATGTGTCCAATTCTACATCAGCAACCAAGGACACACACCACAAGCTAAGGAAACAAGAACATCTATCAGATTCCATGGAATACCGCTGACAACAACATGCATCAGACTTTGAAGGCATAGACTCCATACCTCAGAAGTAAACCATGGGATACTAAAAAGATACAATATTTCTCTTTGTTCATGTTGAGTATTGTGTCGATTACCACTAATGGATGAGAATATTTTTTAAAGTTTCCTTGTAAGAAGAAGAATATCATTGGTGTTTGAAGTTACTTTATTGGTAGAAGTAACTTCTAGCAATAGATTTTTTGATAGGGGATGAAGCAAAAAAATTAAGAACGGAAAATACGTAATTAGTCGCTTTTCAGCACCATGCCAAATAATTCCTCACTTATCTCGCATGCAGTTCCCAAAATAACTTTGTGGGTATAGTTTTCGGAGCCAAGGGTGTTTGAAATATCACGATGACCGTCAAACCCCTTAGTAAATTATTCCTCCATTTATAAAAAATCCGATATGATATTCAAAATGTCACATTGACAAGTATTTTATGTTTTAGAAAACTTATGATCTAAAATAAACTTATAGTACTTAATAATACTTTTCTGAGAAAATATATACACGTGGTTTTCAATTATTTAATCGAAATGTTCTCAATGGCAGCCAAACTTTGTGGAATAGGGTATTCGGATTTCCAAATATGATTATTGAACACGACCACGATACGAAGCCTTATGGACAAACCTAGACAATATAAACCACCTCAATCGTCTTCCCGTTATGAGAACTTGGACTCGCAAGGTGATACAACGATGCTAACCATAATCATATCCTAAGTAGAAATTTGAAACACATGTTGTCAATTTTTCTATCATTAATATGTCATCAATTCGCTAGCTTTACGGGTTTAACCATACTCTTAATTCCTTTACTTATTCAAAGATATGATCGTATGTTTTTTTCATATTTTTTAACCCTCAAAATCACATTTGAAATATGAACATATGGGATAATTAATTATTAAAAAATATTAATAGAAAATTGAACTGAGTTTTTAAATTTAGGAAAATTTGTGAATTAAGTGTATTTTTACTTTTCACACCCTCCAATACATTGGACCGGTAAAAAGACGAAAACGATCTCCATTTAGAGGTTACAATATACAAAAGTTCTGAGACTAGTTACATAATTAATTCTCAACATATGTTATCCTTAATACAAATCTTCTTGTTAGTAAGCTTCATTTTGTAGGTATACAAATTTCTAGATTGATTATTCTATACCCAAAATTCTATTATTACTAGAGGTATACAAATTTAAAAATAATATATATCTTAGTTTATTAAGAAACTAAGAACAATACATCATCTCAAAGAAGGAAATATGTACATGTCTATCGTTAAGATGACCTAAAACCAAGAAAAATGGAGTCCATCGCTCCCATACGCACAATTATGCATTGATCAAGCAGGTGACTCGAGCTAACTGCATCCTTGTTGAGTCACCATCTCGTCGTAGATCTCGGAGTCCACTCTATACTTTTTCCGAAACCATCCGAGTGGCCATCCCATACCCTGAGTCTTACGCAACGAGAAAGTGCGTTCTGGTCCATGTGAAAGTGGCCTTCTTTATCTCACCCTCTTCTCGACGGAAAGTTCCTCCTTGAGCCATATGTATCTCACCTTCCATTTCATCCTCCCACCCAACTAAGAAAATGTTGCAACGTAGGTCACATGTGATGGTCTAGGAGTGTGGCTTATAGGATCGACACTTTTCATTTCTTTATCGTTGGGAGAGGGAAAATATCCTATCCACTACAGTAGGAGGGAGATGGACCAGGATTTTTAAGAGCAAAGAGTGCATGATATAGATTTTATTGTGCACTGGAAATTCCTAGTATCTCCTATTCCTATACCTATGGAATTCAGATCCAAGTTATGCAAAGACATCAAGAATAGTCCATGAAATGGGTTTGGTTAATTGTAAGGTAGAGAAGTAAGAAACGAATAAGGTACCCGTATTTTTCTTGGGGAATTATTGCTCTTTGTAAGAGATTGCAGAAAATGCATGCCATTCTATTTAACCATACACCTTGTACCTCCCTGTTATGCATGTTCAGACCACCCCACCCCCACTTAATAGCTGCTTCAAGCATGTGATTCACATGCCAGAAGTGGATGCCTACTAACAGTTCTAGAGTTAAAGGGTAGGTACCCCTATGGAGACCTAATAAATTTCATTCGATGATGCACACCATCACTATAAGGAAAAAGCCTATAGCAGCATCAGGTAGCGCCGGCGCACATGCAAAAAGGACCGCCGGCGCGCATTTCGAGAAGGCACTGGTGCCTACATACCCCCGGCGCACACACATCCTGACGTGCCGGCGCTAAAGGCACGCCAGCCCCTCCCCCCCCCCTCCCCCCCCCCCCGGTTCAAACTTAGCCCTGGAGCATAGGTTTGACATGCGTCGGCGCTAAGTGTGTTACCCCCGGTGCGCAGGCCGCATAGTGCGCTGACGCTATATGCCTGCCCCATAACATTTTTATCCCCGATGTAGTGTTTTGGGCGTGCGCCGGCGCTAAACAAATACCCCCGACGCTCCTTAGTACACGCGCGCCGGCGGTAATCTGGAGCACTACAAAGTTGATCCAGCCAAGCCACCACCCATTTGCCCAACCACTCACTCCTCCTCATCCAAACTCGAAACTCCTCTCTTCCTAGCACATTTTCTTACTCCACTTTTCAATTTTAGCTCATTTATCCAACAAAATTTGATATATTTTATCAAAAAATTCTCTCCCAGCATGCCCCACCCTTCTACCTTGTTAGATCTATATTTACTATGAAGAATCTCTCTCCCCACATGCACCATATTCATATATTTAGATCTAGCTAGATCTAGATACGTAAGAGTCCACACCACTCTCTCCGGTCGACACGTGTCGTGTGTGTACATTATGATCTTTGATATCTCGCGCCTATAGTTATATCGAGCTATAATTATTGTGTTTTCAACCGAAATATGTGATGACCTTTTATGGGATTATATTGTGTTTGCGACTGTAAGATGTGATGACATGAGAATGAGTTGACAATATTTTGCCGAAATGTTGTTTTATTTCTATTTCGAAATTTTTTTGCCACTCCATCTTGACTTTTTTACTCTTGTCGACCGTGCAGGCGTCAATGGTCATATCGATGAGGGAAAGCATCGTGGATAGATATGTGGAACGTGCAACGGCCGACATGCATCGAAGGAACCACATAGACATAACTTGTTCGTGTTGAAGATGCAAACTTGGATCCCTGTTCAACCCCTCTTCGGGCATAGTGCGGGACCACCTGGTCAGGCGTGGTTTCATGGACGGTTACACTCAGTGGACCATGAGTGATGATGAAGATGATCATGAGGAGGGGCGCGGCAGTGGCTGAAAATGGAGAAGAACGGCGGGAGGATAACGGCGAGGTCGAAGAGGCTACCACAGACGGCGATGGAGAGGAAGACGCGGACAACAATACTCTGCTAACTTCAATCGTGTGGAACCCTCATGTTCAAGAACTACTTCTCAGTGATAGGACGACGAGTGGTGAAAAAGAAGCCGGTAGACGGAAATCTAACTTGGTGCAACTAGAGATAGACTCAAATACTCCGTTGTACGATGCAGCAGATCGCAATCCCGAGGACTCCCGCTTAAGAGTAGCACTCGATATTATACAGACGAAGGCAAAACACGGATGGACTGACGCAAGTGTCGAAGACCTCCTGCAATACATGAAAAAGGCGTCTTCCTGCAGACAACACGAGTCCTACCAGTCTAGACGAGGCGAAGAAAGTCGTGTGCCCTTTTGATTTACCGCACAAAAAATACCGCGTCTGCATTAATGACTATGTCATTTCGCGGAATGAGCACGCGCACAAGACCCAATGTGTAATGTGTGGCGCTGATTGGTACAAGAGAGGGAAGAAAGCCGCTACTCGAAAAGTTGAGTGGTACTTCCCGCTCACGCCTCGTCTGCAGCTGTACTTCATGGACCCTAAGGAAGCAAAGTTGCTGCGCTGGCACACGAAGAGAAAGGAGGCAGTGCTGAATGATTCACAGTAGACTAAAAACCCAGTACTGAAACACCCTTCGAATGCAAGCCAGTGGAAAGTACTAGACAGCAAGTATAAAGATTTTAGGAAAGAGGCAAGAAATATAAGGTTGGGTGCGAGCACAGACGGACTCAATCTTTTTGGCAACCAAAGCAGCAAACATAGCAAGTGGCCCGTGTTTGCCTTGATATACAACCTACCCTCTGGCTCTGCCTTAAGGGAAACTACATACACATGAGTATGTTAAATCAAGGGGCGACATAATCGGGGAGCAATATCAACCTGTCTCTCGAACTATTGAAGCAGGAGCTAGAAACATTGTAGAACGATGAAGTGGTACAAACATAGGATGCCACTACTAGAAATATGCTGACTTTTGACCTTCCATATTTGTCACTCAAAGGTTATTTTTTTCATTTTTTTGACTATTTTTTACCAAAAACAGATAGTCAAGCGTCTTAAACGCTCAATCATGAATTGCTCTGTGGAGATCATGGCCGTCCACGACTAAATCAATTGGTCATGATTCTATGACCAAACAATTTGGTCATACGTTGTTTGGCGTTGCCACGTCAGCTCCTACATGGCAAAACTATGACCAAGTAAGAAAGTCATCTATCAGAATAAGCCCAGTCCATAATGCTTCACTTAATGGGCCAAGCCCAACAATAGGACCCATTTAGGATTTTTTTTCCTGTATTTTGTGGTCGAATGGAAAATTTGGGATCAACATTTTAGCTATTTTTTGTAGGCCTTGGCCTATTTATAGCCCATTTAGTATGTTGGGCTTACTATAATCATTACTGTTTATGAATTTGGTCTTTATAGATCTATTTCTACTCTTTCCAAAATCATTTTCTTTTTCCAAATGGAGTCCAATACTTTTTTGGCCTTGGCCTTTTAATGGACATACAGGAATCCAATAGAATTGTTTATCTTCGAGCAAGTAAACACAAGAACAACATACACAACATTCAAATAACAATAGATATCATTCTGTTAAACACGGGAACAACGAGTATAGTACAAAAAGTAAAACTATGCTATGCGTACAATGCACAACATATGACCAAGTTGCAAAATCAAAGAAGTTCTTAAAATCTGTTGGCGTTCAGGTCAACACCCATGATCCATGATTCTCCCGCAATCCTTGCACCTTCTGCAGCCTATAAACAAAAGGAGGGCAAATAAATACATGTCGAGATTACAGATGTAGGACAATCATGGAAAGGATTAAGAACTTCAGAGCAAGTCAAACGGCTCCAAGCCCAAATTTAGGACTGTCTAACCCTTTGGCGGTTTGGCAACAATGATCGACCCACCAAGACCTATAGAAAGAATGGAAACTCTGCATCTCAAGACAAGATGTAGCAATAACAAGCATAGTACAACCTTACAAGTCTACTTACCAGTAATACCACAGCTAAGAACACAGACTTTATCAAGGGGGGACTCGGGGTGGATCTTCACAACACAACCAACATGCTTGACAACATACTAACTGAAGGACATGGTCACCAGGGGCAGCATCAGTCACACCCTCTCTAACACTCTCCACTATGTTGTTAACATAAATAAGTTTAGGGGACGTGCAACAGATAAATATGACCAGAAAATCAATATATAAGGACTTCATATCCGAGTATCTTATCTTTTTTGCGGGTATATTTGAGTATCTTGTCAGATAACATATACTTCAAAGGAAAAACTAGCAAATAAATACCCCCTCCGTCCCAAAATACAAGGCTCCCTTTAATTTTGCTAGTCAACCATTTCCAACTTTGACCATGATTTGGCCATATAATATGTCCATATAAATAGTATAAAGATATATGAGATGACATAATATTAAATGACGAGCTCAATGGTACCATTTATACATACTCAATCCATATAATTTGTTTTATATTTATGGTCAAAGTTGACCATCAAAGACCACCATAAAATAGCGCGCCTTGTATTTTGGGACGGAGGGAGTACAACAGAAGTAAAGCTGCAGTGAGATGTACTTACCAGATTTATGTAAAGGGAGGAAGATAGACATAATATCGGTAGTGTAGCAACGGATCCCCTAACGGTCTTGATGAGTAATCCATCCCACTCCGAAACTAGTGAAGTAGACCATGGAGTGTTTGAGTAGTACTGAAAACCCAGATATGAATGTTGCAAACTACGTAGAAGCCTATGAAAAAGAACAGAAGAACACTTGCACACATGAAACCAAAGAAAATGGTGAATGGATGAACGATTTAATGATTCTTGCTGATGAAGGAAAACAATGAAACTTCCGAAGGCATTGACTGATAATCACATCGTTAAACAGTTGATGCGGTACAACAGCAGGAGCAAAGGTTCTAGTTTAAATGTACTTACCAGATTCATGTACTGGTAGGAAGAAGAAAGAAACACAAAAAAGATAATCACATCATTAAACCAAAGCAACTGTCCATGTGAGGTAAGACTTGAGCTCTACAAGGCCAGAAGAATGTGCAAGGCATCTCCAAAGTAGATGCCTACGTAGTAGATTGAAACAAACAACACTCAGATTATTATGCAGGAAAAAAGCAAGGGTAATGGTGGGATCTCGGAAGTGATGTGCGCAAGCAAGATGTTGTTGTCGGTACCTCTCTCAGTATTCTTACAGTGATTTGGGGAGGCCATCCTTGGGCAGTTATTTGGGGAGGCCATCCTTGGGCAGCGACCGGACGACGGGACAATTGTCCAAAACGCAAGTTCCAACAAAAAAAATTCATCCACCTCTTTTGAAAAAGACAAGTTTCTGTCGATTCGGCTGGAAGCAAGGTCAAATTTGAGCGACACGTGCCGCGCGGTTTATTCGTGATTTTTGGGAAAAAAAAATCATTTTTAGATTCAAAAGTATCTATTTCATCATAGATACAACAATATTTTTGTAGTATTCATCTCCTAGATACCAACGATCATGTCCCCCGTCTTGACCATGATTTGAAACCGACAAAAAGGTTCAAAAAAATCAAGAAAAAAAAAACATTCGCAATGTGTCATTATTTGTGACTTATTATCCATAAAAAATGAAAAAAAATGAATACATCAATTATCGCGAAAAAGTGTTCACAGAAATGAGCTACCATCGATGAAAATCCGTTACTTTCAGTCCAGACGCTTTAATAATCATTCGAGGTCCTAGTACCGAGGGTCGTCCGACGATAGTGAGGATGGTGGCGACTACTACGACTACGAGGACGAGTACTACAGGCCTAGGCAGGAGTATGACTAAACCTGATCAGATCCACTCTTGCCATTCCGTACTGATTATTTAGCTATCTGCATCTTGCCCTCATGTTAGTTTGACCTATTTTCGATTGTGCAAAATGTATTCCCTTTATCTATCATACCCTTTGGAAAATTAATGTAGTCGACAATAGATTATGGTTTTGGATTTGTTCAAATTCATACATTTCTCATGTTCAAACTTTTGTCATATTGGAAAATTTGGTAAAATTGGTTTATTCAAATGCTTAAATATGAAATTAGTTTGAATTGTTAAAATAATTACTTTAGAAAACTGAAATTGGTTTTGGTTTCGTTATTCAGACTCTGCACCATCCCATTCTAGCGAATCCAACCTGTGATGCTGCCGTCAACTTCTCTCCGCTCCATCGACAAGTCTCTCTCTCATGCTTATTTTTATAATCCACATTGGATCTGTCCATGTATACCCATGTATGGTGTATGGTGTATGATTTATGTAGTACGTTGTTAAATTCCACATTTTCTGTTTAGATTAGATGTTGGTGTATGTTTGGGGATCTCGTACCTCAATTGGGACAGTTAAGTTCCACATTTTATATTTAGGGTACACGTGTATGGTGTTGACCACTCGGTGTTAGGACAGAGTACTTAAATTGATTTATTTCCTTCTTTTCTTCGATGGCGATCTGACGAGATGGGCTGGATGGAATCTAGGCGGCGAGCTAACCGCCGATGTAGATAGCATGAAGCTTTTAAGTTGTTTCGCTTCTGCTGAGCCCTTGGTAATCGGAGAGGATCCAAAATTGTTCCATTGTAACGATTCTCTTTGTTATTTGGTTGTAACTATTCTCTCTGTTATTTTTCTGATTCAATCAACCTAGGAGGGGCACACAGGTCATTTGGGAGCTTTCTGGGGGTTATCGGAAAACATGGTAAGGCGGGTATTGTAGTTAGCCTCCTGTTTTTGGGATTCTGCTTCGGTGTCTTCCCCTAACCAAACATAAATACATTAACGGCTGAGATCGCTCCAGACCCCTTCGTAATTAAGGATATGATGGTCATTAACAAACTATTAAATAGTCATTACTGACTAACGGAGCCTTCTGTAGGCATCATTTTCGTATGGCGTGAAAATATTCTCATGTGTGTGAGGCTTGCCTAGAGCTACATGGTTGTCGTTTTCTACATCGAACGGTTCTCGGGAAGATTTTTAGTTAGTATACATACGGTCGTATGGTCATTGTGTATGGCCTTCGGAAGGCCGGTGATGATTAACAACTAATTAACATTAACAAATTGTAATAAAGGACGATGGTTCCCTTTTATGTTTTGGGAAGGGGAGACACCGAAGCGCATCCCCTGTTTTTGAGCTACGAGTGTGTTGTGTCATGGTCTCGTGGGAGGAGGAAAGTAATTTTATGATGACCACCTTTTGGGACAGGATGACGATGATCAAGATCTGGCATCTCGGCGTCATCCATCTCATCCGGTGAATGGTGGGAATAAGAAGAACACATCGACAACACTAAGCAGAGCTCAGCGGAGGGAAGTTGAGGTTCAACGATCTAGAGGACTGTTGAAATAACCGAAGTAATCTGGCAGTGATTAATCTCTCCCTTGCTTGAATAACTTATATAAAGGCATACAATGCAAGAGGTTTTCCTTCGTACTGAAGAATTTTCATGTTGCTGACTATCATTATCCTGGTAGGGTCTAGATAATTCTGTATTGCAAGCTGGTCAGGTTGTTGTGTTCTTTTATTCCTTAAGATGTTCCTAAATAAGAAGGTTATTGGGATATTTCACCACGGACCGCCTCCTTTAGGACTCCTCTCGCTCCTGTCCCATTGAGAGTCGCCCGAGGAAGACCGGGTCCTCCCGATGCCCAGGCTGCCAGAGTCGCCGTCCGCTAGTGGCCATGGAGTGGCGCCAGATCTGTAGATAGTGGTAGGTCTACTAGGTCTCGTATTTGGGTGGTTTACGTGGTTATTTCCTTCGTGGATATTGACTTTATAACACCTGTACCTATCACGCGATTGGCCTGGTCGCTCCGAAGAAACGGCCATAGCATGGTGAGGCCCTCTTCAGGCGAAGATCCATGGTGGAAGACGCAGGTTGAAGGAGAATCCAGAAGCGAGTTCCTAGCCTCTCCTTTACTGGCATGGTGCTAGACGGAAAGATGGGGAGTTGCTGGTCTATGATGATGTTGCGGCTCGTTGTTGTTGTGCAGCCTGTCCTCAGGTTGATCTCCCAAATAATGGAACGGGTTATTGTTCTTATCCATGTCCTAGGGAGGTATTCTGATATTGGTTGCAGAGTGAGCCCTAGCAATTTCTTCCTCCTTCGCTGGAGGATCATTTTGGATCTCGGTGCCGGATCCCTCGCCAGCGTTACCCCAAGTGGTGTTGTCCCCGGTTATGGGTGAATTTTTACATAAATAACCTTTTGGCGCAGCAAATTCACAGTTTAACCCTACAAACTTAAAAAATTAAGAAATAACCCTTTTTCTTAACGCCCGCCCTGAAGTCATTATGCTCCATAGCCCAACGCCCTAGAAGTCAGGCATTATTGACCGTGCCACTGTGGACGTCGACTCCGATGTGGCAAGCGGCCACTAGTAGGAAAAGGTCTACAAGTGACGAACAGAATTCAGCTACTGCTGGCGAGCAGGTGTTTGCCAGCGCTAAGCCGCCTGTGGTATAGGTTACCGTTGGCGAACATGGCTGTTCGCCAGCGCTACGTCAGTTACCGCTGGCAAACACCTTAGCTCGTTTGCCAGCGGTAAGTTTCGAAATATTTCAAATTTGAAAATACTTTTTTTCGCATTATTTTTTTTCAAAATTACAAAACATTTGAATGGGGGAACCTTTAAACGCAGTGTGGAAATTTTTTTTGTTGACTTATTTCAATTTTAATTATCCACTTTCCGCTCGGTCACCCATCTTACCACTACTCTAGCCTCAGCACGCTTAACTTCTTAGTTCCATCCCTATGAGGGACCTAAGAACAACTCATTCTTTCTTGTTATTATAGTACTATCAATCCTCTTAACTATTGGACCATATCTACAAATTCGTAATTACAAATTCGATAAATGATATCCAAATATGACATCCATACCATCTTTTCTTAAAAAGTTATTTTTTTGAATTTTTTTTATTAATTTGATTTTGTATGAAAATTTCGTCTATCTCAAATACCTTTTTTTCCTTTTTGAATTTGCCTATTCTGTGAAAACCTGACCGGGCAAATGCGTTTTTTCGGCGTCATATGCAAAAGTTATGGCCGTTTTACGTTTTATTTTTAAATTTTGCATAAAAGCTCAAATTCATATTTTAAATTTCTATACCAACTAGACACTAAACCCTACTCACAGATCAAAGGATTTTACATTTTGAACATTTTATCATTTTCATTTGGGATTTAGAAAACTAAAAAGACGGTCCAAGGGGGGTGTGGAGCGAAAAAATCCAATTGTACCGCTCGCGAACAAGAAAAGTGGTTGGTCAGCGGTATGTTTAGCGCTCGCGAACAGGTATGTTGGCCAGTGGTAATAATAGCGCTTGCGAACCAGCCCCCTGTTCGCCCGCGCTAAGGTAGGTCGCGTGCACCCCCACCCCCACCGTTACTGGTGGCGAACAAAATGGTATGTTCGTCAGCGGTAAACTAGGTAGCGCTAGCGAACACGGATTCCTGTTTCCCAGAGGTAAGAGCGCTGGCGAACGTATATCTATGTTCGCTAGCGGTAAGGTGGTGGCTATAGACTATTTCCTACTAGTGGGCTTGCCACCCCCGGCGAAGCCGTTATGCGCCCTAACGCACTGGACGGAGGTGTTATGCACCGTAACGCCGTGGATGGGGGCATTATGCGAGTAAACTTAACACGGGCGAAAGAACACCTCACTGTCACCCCATTCTCTCCCTCAAATCCCTACTTTGTTGGCCAAATCGGAGGCAATCTTTGGGGGGTTTTGTTCCCATAGGACATGTGAAGGTATTCCCCCACTTTTTTCCTCTTTTTACTGGTTCAAGTACATTTGGTTTTTTTATCAATTTTCGATCCCTAGTTCATCTAGATTGTTAACTATTTAAGTTGTTGGTATTAGCTTTTTAGTGATGATTTAGTGGTTGCTATTAGTAGTGAACCTAGAACTAGTGGAAACCCTAAATTTCTAGTGTAAACCCTAGATTATAGTTTTAGATTTGTTGTAAAATTAGATTTGTTAGTAATATCTTGTTATTACTAGGTTGTTATTATGAGATAGTTGGTGGTAGGTTTCTATTAGTACTAGTCAAACATTGAATATATTGATTATGAGGTATTTAGTGTTTTTGGGGATTTTAGTTTATCGTAAATAGATATTGGATAGTTCATATAATTGTTATGGAGCTGATGCCTAGACATCTAGGTCGCCTGGCTATGGCGGTCAAAACCGAAGACATGATTGCGTCTCTATGTATTTTCTAAGGATTATGAATGTAAAAGTGAAGGATTGTGCTGTAATTTTCTTTTTCTTTTACTTACTTCTTGTAATCCTATTGGTACCACATAATCTATGTACCCGCTCAAAAAATAATAATTAATAAGGAGGTTATTCAGGGTGTACATTAAGTAATTACTAGAACATGAAAGCGCGCTTTGCTGCGCCTGTCCAGCTTATTGAAAAAACAACAACATAAGTATCCGAGAAAAATGTACACAAAATTATAACAGTCAATGTCAATCTGTAGTCATATGTTATGCAGTGGTCGAAATGAACAAAGGAAGAATTTATGAGCTTATTATGGATAAAATCACAATAGAATTATATAGTAGCACACTACCATCCAAGTACGTGGATCTGGTTCGTCAAGCTAGTAGTTCAGATGCCAAAGACCAATACGTGTAAGAAGAGACTTAGAGATTAAGGAGCAGCAAGTTAATTGTCTATAAGCATGCTAGCAAGCAGTAAGCTGGAGCTCTAACAGAAAAATGATTTCTTCATCTCGCAATTTCCACTTCGAGTCGACGTGGAGATATTTGATCGAGAAACGCAACATGTAAATATGAACAATAGAAACAGAAGCACATAGTAATTGTACAACATGAATCTATAAATATCAGCTATGTGTAGATTTATTTGAGGTATATACCTCGAGGTAGTGCATCAAGCATGTATAGAATAGAACCAACACTTAAAAAACCGATAATGCTAACAGAAACTCGCAAGTATGTTGTAATGCATTATGGTTTGGGCCAAGACAAAGTAATGGTAGGAATCATGTGATATCATAAACCTACAAATATGGAAGACAGCGGATAAATAAGATGCAACCTGTAAAAAAATAGCCTTGTAGAAAAAATGAAGATACAAGTTTATCGTAGAGCAAGTGAAAAAAATAGGTAATACAACTGAAATTGTATGGTTTAAATGTAAGAAAAGCTATGAGAAGTTGAGAAACTTCAGCTTCTTATAGATATACTTTGTCAATGCCACAAAACTGAAATACATGCATGCTTACACAAAACAGGTTTTCTATAGTTGATATTCAATATGTTGAAGAAATGCAGATCACCTCATGACATGTTGTGATTTTTTGATGTGGTTCCTCGTTGCCTATAGTAAGCCAATTTCCATATTCTCGAGTGTTTCTGTTTCTAAATTCATTGCCTTACGCGAATAGATGACATTGAGTACAATAATAAGAGCATGCTTCCAGAACATATTGAATAACAACAACCAATACTCCGAAGCTAATAATGGCTAGATTGTAAAAAAAAACCCAACTAAAGCGTAGAAGAGAACAGATGTGCACATTTAAAGGCATTTTTGCCTTTAGAAAATTCATTATTGCCTCTGGCAAGTGTGTCAAAATCATTTCTTCCAGAATAAAAATGCCAGGTGTGCATTAGCTTATATATATACTACAATAGAAGAAAATAATATTGGAGAAACATGAAACAAAACATTAACCTTTAGGGGAGTAAACGCATATTTGCATTCTTTGTTTTCATCTGATTCCTTAGATTGCTTGTCTAGCTTGTCATGCCATTTCTATGTTGACTGTTATCACTCTTGAAACACTAAAAAATATGCAGTTCAAGATAAATCTACAATTTCCAGAATGGCAAATAAATAAAACAGAGCTGGCAAAATAAATTTGCAAAAACAAAGGAACATTTTGTACCTATCTCTGTAAACAAAGTACAAGGATACATGAAACAACATTAATAAAGGTTCCTCTTTGCAGTAAAAAAAATAATAGATGAAACATCTAAGGACTATGGATGTTGTTTCATCCGATTCAAGTAAGATGGTGCATACTACAACTATTCTTTAATAACAGAGCAAAACGTCGACGGAGCATATGCCGACAGCCCCCGTCGGCCTATGCATACTAATGTCTACGCACGCTTCTATTCTTGTAGACAGTGTTGGGCCTCCAAGTGTAGAGGTTTGTAGAACAGCAGCAAGTTTCCCTTAAGTGGATCACCCAAGGTTTATCGAACTCAGGGAGGTAGAGGTCAAAGATATCCCTCTCAAGCAACCCTGCAATTAATATACAAGAAGTCTCTTGTGTCCCCAACACACCCAATATACTTGTCAGCTATATAAGTGCACTAGTTTGGCGAAGAGATAATTAAATACGAGTAATATGGATGGTTGTAAGTAATAATAGCAATCTAAAATAAATATGGCAGCAAGCAAACATGTAGCAGAACAGGCGAAAAACGGTGTTTCAATGCTTGGAAACAAGGCCTAGGGATCATACTTTCACTAGTGGACACTCTCAACAATGAAAACATAATTGAATTAATAAATACCATCTCTTCACTATGTTACTCCAAACCACTCTCCGGTCGAATAACAAACCAATCCGTGCGTAGGGCTTTAACAACACTCCCATGCTATCACCATGGGACCCAGATGGTTCCACGCAAACACCACAATTTCATAGGGTTATCCAACACAAAATATAAATATAATGCTAAACCACACGATGCACACACCGTCACCTTTACACCGTGATCAAAGTGTTTACGGAGATCTAATAACAAAAACCACCTGAGTAGCATAATAGATGAAGAATAATATATATGAATTCAACTAGATTACAAAGCTCACGATCACATATAGATCACACCATGGGAGAGAGAGATGAAACACATAGCTACTGGTAGATCCCTCAGCCTCGGGGGAGAAGTACTCCCTCCACATCATAGGAGACATCAACGGCAATGGAGATGGCAGTGGAGTCTATGGAGATGGCAGTGGTGCCAGAACAGAGATCTTTCCCTCGAAACTTGTCGGTTGCTACTGCAGAGCTACGGATGTTTTTGGTGGAAAAGGCCGATTCTTTAAGGGTTTATGCATCGGGGAGACTATATAGGCGAGAGGGCAACGTCGGTGGGCTCCCGAGGGGCCCACACCACCCCCCTGGCGTGGCCAGGGGCTAGCCCGCGCGGAGGCATGGTGTGGGGGCTCCAGGATCCCCCTTCAGTTCTTCTTTGGACTTCCAGGACGTGTTGGGAATTCTAAGACTTGTGGCTTTTGAATCATCCAATTCCAAGAATATTTCTAGAACAACTTTTCTGAAACTAAAAACAGCAGAAACAGGGAACTGGCTCCATGGCATCTTGTCAATAGGTTAGTCCCGGTACACGTGTTAAAATGCTGTAAAGAAGGGAGAAAACATGTAGCATTTGGCATAATATCAACATGGAACATCAGAAATTATAGATACGTTGGAGACGTATCAAGCATCCCCAATCTTAGTTCGAGTAGATAAACGATAAAAACACAATAATTTCTTAGGTGACATGCAACCAACATAACTTGATCATTATAATGTAAAAGCAGATGTAAGCTGAGATCATAGAACTTTAAGCACAAACATGATAAATACAACTTTAATAATAAAGCATAACAATCACTTTGCAGCATGAAAAGTAACTCAAATAAAAGATCATGAATAACAATGCACATAAAACTCAAAATGGCAAATATGCTCTCTCAACTGTGCATAAAGTTAGAAGATGGAGACTCAACATAAAAGTAAAAGAAATACCCTTCGCGGAGGGAAGCATGGATCACTCATGTGCTAGAGATTTTATTTTATTAAACAGAGGTATTAAAAGTTTTACACTCCTCCCATCCATCTTACACAAATTATGGCTAACTGAATCCTCGGGTGCCTGCCAACAATCACATGCCATGGAGGAGTGTCTATATTTTGGGAGATGTATGCTAATGTCAACGAATGGTACATAAAATACAGTACGTCACAAGCCAACAAGATTCAGCAGAGAGGCTCCCATATGAAGGACACAACTGGTGTAGAAGGTCACCCATCTTTCTCTTTTGTTTACACAATTATGCTTTGACTGATAAATCAGGGGCAAAAATAGTAAAGAGATTTTGTGTGTATTAATTTGGGGCTGGGCACCCCGCTGCCAGCTCTTTTATCAATTGGATAAGCGGATGAAGCCACTAGTCCAGGGTGTGAAATCCAATCAACAAGTGAGATAAATATTCTCTATTTACGTCCTCATGAGCAAAAATGGGAACACAAAGCAGGAATAATTTTGAAGGTTTTAAAGGTAACACATGAGCAATTTACTTGGAGTGGCAGTTAAATACTACATGTAGGTAGGTATGGTGGACACGATGGGAAAACTTTGGTTTTAGGGAGTTGGATGCACGAGTAGAGCTCATACTCAGTACAGGTGCAGGCTAGCAAAAGACTGGGAGCGACAAATCAAGAGATCATAAGAGCCATAATCATGCATAGCGACATAAACATCATTAATCAAAGCATAAGTGGTACCACAAGTTCAAAAACTAAATGATCATAGATTCTATTATTGACTGGTTCATAGTCATAAACATGGTGTGAGCATGTGCCAAGTCAACCAAATAAAACATTCAAAGGAGAATATCACAAATTTGTGCTTCAATGTGACAAGAACAACTCATGATTCTTTCAATGACACATTAAACACTCTCAGATATTTGAGGATAATCATTCTACTCAATAACCACAAGGCTTTAAAACTAAAATAACATCTAGCATGATATGAAAAAGTTCTAGCCACAGTCTATACAAGCTTCTACGTGCACCGTTGAAAATTCTACTTCAAGCGGCAGTTTCTTTTCCCAACAAGCACCAAACAAAATAGGTTTTAACAAAAATTCTCTACATGCTACAGTGAGAAAAAATGAGAGTCCTCACATAACACTACTAAAATAGCAGCTTTGAATAAGAGATGCATGAAAACAAAGGCTAAACGCGGTACTAGCAAAAGGTGAATACTCACAAAACAATAAGAATGAAAACTAGAGTGTTCTAAGAAATGAAAACGGAGCGTGTATCTCTCCCACACAAGTATGATAAGATCCAACCATGAACTACAACAAAGAAAACTAAACAAACTGAAATAAAAAAAATAAAAGACGCTCCAAGTAAAGCACATAAGATGTGATCGAATAAAAATATAGTTTCACTAGAAGTGACCTGATAATTTGTCGATGAAGAAGGGGATGCCTTGGGCATCCCCAAGCTTAGACGCTTGAGTCTTCTTGGAATTTTCTGGGATGTACCTCCGGGGCATCCCCAAGCTTAGGCTCTTCACTCTTCTTGATCACGTCATATCATCCTCTTCTCTTGACGCTTGAAAACTTCCTTCACACCAAACTTCTCACAATCTTCATTAGCAACGTTAGTTCAATCGAAATAATAAATTCACATGGTTCAATTTCAAAACAATCCTAACACTCATAAACACATTAGCTAATGTCACAACTTCTTTTAAAACTCTTTTTCTCAAAAGAGCACCAAAAGAAAGATATTAAGATGCAAATGCAATTATTGGCAAAATATGTCAAAACGGGACAGCAGGTAAAGATGATTTTTTTCGAAAATCCTCTGTTGCTCAAATCAAAAAGTGTTCAACTAAGAAAAGTTGCGTATATAGCCCATGATTAGGCAAAAAAACTTCAGATCATTTTGAATTTTCTGTGATTTTATACGAATTTAACAGTGGACAGCAGAAATCAGTTTCTTACGTATAAATCCGAAATATAGTCTCAACTTTCCACTAGAGGCTTTACTTGGCTCAACAAAGACACCAAATAAAAGATACAACGGGGTTTCTAAGGAAATAGACAACCCCCAGGTTCAAATAAAACAAAAATAAACGACGGAAAACGGGTTGAAAACGGAGAAATAAAACGGGTTGTCTCCCGGAAGCGCTTTTGTAAGCCTTTCAGCTAGGCACAATGATTTTTAAAAGATGCTCAGATAAGAATAAGTGTTGAAGCACAATAAGAGAGCATCAAGAAGAAAATATAAAACACATTTAAGTCTAACCCACTTCCTATGAAAAAGAATCTTGTAGAAAAACAAGTCAACGAAGCACAAATAAGTGACTAGCATAGGAAGACAAAATAAGTGCAACTTCAAAAAATTCAACATAAAGAGGGGACACTTAATATTCTTGAGATGCATAAAATTATGTTTCCCTCTCTCATAATAACTTTCAGTAGCATCATGAATAAAATTAACAATACAACTATCAGATTTAACATTCTTATCATGATCCACATGCATAAAAGAATTATTACTCTCCACATAAGCATAGTCATTCTTATTAATACTAGTGGGAGAAAATTCAACAAAATAGCTATCATTATTATTCTCCTCGCCATAATCATAAAATATAGGAGGCATTTTTCAATCATAATTAATTTTCTCCCCAATAGTAGGTGGACTGAAAATAACATATTCATCATTGTAATCATTATATATAGAAGGCACATCATGATCACAACAAAATTTATCATTCATAGTAGGTGAAACTAGAATACCACAATCATTATAATCATCATATATTGGAGGCAAAGTATCATCAAAATAAATTTGTTCCTCCATGCTTGGGGGACTAAAAATATCATATTCATAAAGACTAGCTTCCCCAAGCTTAGACTTTTCAATAGCATTAGCAATAATGGCGTTCAAAGAATTCATACTAATAACATTGCTATCACTATTATGCAAACAAACTTCCATAGGTTTTTAAATTCTATCTTCAAACACTTCATGTCCTAATCAAGATAAAGATTATAAAGCTCTCTCATATTTTTGTTGTTTTCCATTAAGCCTAACTAGTGAAAATAAAAACAAGAAACAATAAAGATATAATTATAGAATCTAAAGGAAATAACTGTGAGCACTCACACCCGAGGATTTGAGAACCTTTTACCTTACCTCCCCGGCAACGGAGCTAGAAAAGAGCTTGATGTCTACGCACGCTTCTATTGTTGGGCCTCCAACTGTAGAGGTTTGTAGAACAGCAGCAAGTTTCCCTTAAGTGGATCACCCAAGGTTTATCGAACTCAGAGAGATAGAGGTCAAAGATATCCCTCTCAAGCAACCCTGCAATTAAGATACTACCTCCGATCCGAAAAATGTGTCGGAGGAGTAGTACTACTCAGGTGCAAATTATTTCACAGCTTACGACACTTAATAAGGATCGGGGGGAGTACAAGAAGTCTCTTGTGTCCCCAACACACCCAATATACTTTTTAGGTATATAGGTGCACTAGTTTGGCGAAGAGATAGTAAAATGCGAGTAATATGGATGGTTGTAAGTAATAATAGCAATCTGAAATAAATATAGCAGCAAGCAAACATGTAGCAGAACAGACGGAAAACGGTGTTTTAATGCTTGGAAACAAGGCCTAGGGATCCTACTTTCACTAGTGGACACTCTCAACAATGAAAACATAATTGAATTAATAAATATCATATCTTCACTATGCTACTACAAACCACTCTCCGGTCGAATAACAACACCAATCCATGCATAGGGCTTTAACAGCACTCCTCAGAGTAAGCACTCTCCCAACTAAGTAAACCACACGCTGTCACCATGGGACCCAGATGGTTCCACGCAAACACCACAATTTCATAGGGTTATCCAACACAATATATAAATATAATGCTAAACCACACGGTGCACACACTGTCACCTTTACACCGTGATCAAAGTGTTTACGGAGATCTCATAAAAAACCACTTGAGTAGCATAATAGATGAAGAATAATATCTACGAATTCAACTAGATTACAAATCTCATGATCACATTTAGATAACACCATGGGAGAGAGAGATGAAACACATATCTAGTAGATCCCTCAGCCTCGGGGGAGAACTACTCCCTCCTCATCATAGGAGACAGCAACGACGATGGAGATGGCGGTGGAGTCGATGGAGATGGTTTTCGGGGGCACTTCCCCGTCCCGGCAGGGTGCCAGAACAGAGATCTGTCCCACAAAACTTGTCGGTGGCGGCGGGGGAGCTACGGATGTTTTTGGTGCAAAAGGCCGATTCTTTTAGGGTTTATGCATCGGGGAGACTATATAGGAGAGAGGGAAACGTCGGTGGACACCCGAGGAACCCACACCACCCCCCGACGCGGTCAGGGGCTAGCCCGCATGGAGGCATGGTGTGGGGGCTCCAGGGCCCCCCTCCAGGTCTTCTTTGGACTTTCGGGACGTGTCGGAAATTCTAAGACTTTTGGCTTTCGAATCATCCAATTCCGGGAATATTTCCATAACAACTTTTCTGAAACTAAAAACAGCAGAAAACAGGGAACTGGCTCTATGGCATCTTGTCAATAGGTTAGTCCCGGAAAACGTATAAAAATGCTATAAAGAAGGGAGAAAACATCTAGCAATTGGCATAATATCAACATGGAACATAAGAAATTATAGATACGTTGGAGACGTATCACATACACCGATAGGAATCCTTTTTTCCCGACGGTAAAGGGCTCGCCGGTGTATTGGAGCTTTCCTGTAGTGTGGAAACGGTGATTAGCAGCGGCATTAAGTGCCCAAGTTCAACCGCGGAGGGAGGAGAAAGAAAAAAAACCACTTGTCGTGCTCTACCCACACCGTCGCGCTTGACGAAGCGTAAGGGTGTGTGTCATTCACATAGAAATAAATCCTTATCAAATTCGAAGGTAATTCCCTAATTTACCGGATTCTGATCATGGAGGATTAACCAATCAAGGAGACACAAAGGTGTATACACACATCCCTAGTTGTCCAGCAGATCTAGAATTATTCTGCTGGCTAGAATGGAGAGTAACATAAGCTAGTACCATACACGTAACATGAGTCTACGTTATTACCTTTGTAGCAGGTAGAACAAATGTGTAGCGTTATACAAAACTGTATTTATTAGTCTATAAACTCATATTGTATTGGAATATGTGATGTTAGACTAACATAGCATGTTACTACGACTCTCTCTTTCCTCATTTATTACTTTACACGTCGAGGTTTTTTCCTACGTGGCATGCATGTTACTTTCTGAGCTACTCCTACTATAATCAGCCTTCTAGACCTACGGAGTGGATGTGGCTTGATGGGGACCCACTAGTCTAATGTCAAATAACAAATTGCGACTAGGAAGACAAAACTATTGCATATTAGTGTTTGCTATGCAATGATGTGTTGCGTTGTCAGGTGCACCATTGCCTCGCCCTCCCCCCTCCCCCCACATCCTCAACAGATGTTTGCATGAAACAGACGTGAAATGCAGTTTGTTTTTTATCGGTCG
Organism: Alopecurus myosuroides; assembly: GCA_028641055.1. Classification (NCBI taxonomy): domain Eukaryota; kingdom Viridiplantae; phylum Streptophyta; class Magnoliopsida; order Poales; family Poaceae; genus Alopecurus; species Alopecurus myosuroides. The sequence goes on along the minus strand of CM054063.1, from coordinate 12,829,918 downwards.
ATTGGCCCCTATATTTCTTCTCCCTCTCCCATAACCTCGTCGCCGACCGGGATGAAGCCGATATGTGAAACCTTGCCAATAAGAGGCGATCGTGGGGGGAGGGGGCTCTAGTTGAGTGAAGTGGCTCCTCTACTTACTACCAGATTGGCATGGGGGTAGCATTGTTGCATGGAGGAACCTTTGGTGGTGGACTGATGGAATAGCCGGTGTGGCGCTAGGATATAGCACAATCGACCGGGGAAAGCTGGACTCCAATGCGGTCGGGGCCAATGACGGTAATGCTCACGTGCCTCACTACCTTGTTGAAGGTGTGGTTGATGTGACTCCATCACTTTCTGCCCTTTTTTAGAGAAACCATGGATCTGAAACTACAGGATCGGTCGATGGCAGCATGGTCGGTGTTATTCTCCCTCTCAGGGTATATTTTGGAACACATGATGGCTGGAAGGGTCTTAAGGTGGCATGGTGCTGCATAAACCATATCGAGACAACTTGGTTTATGTAGCGTGGCACAAAATGTGTTCTCGACAATAGAAGTGTGATGATGGACGAGTGCATGACGTGGCGCTATCTGGCGTCATGGCGACATCGATGGCAGAATTTACATGGATCATTTCTTCGATATACATAATGGCGATGGGTTAGCGGTAGATGGTGGTGATGACTTCCGGAGCCTGAACATAAGGCTATATCTTTACTTTAGTTGATGAGTCGGTGACGGTTCTGCGTGGGGCACAAGGTCCCATTGTTGGGAATATGCCCTAGAGGCAATCATGTATGATGTAATTCTCAATGTATTCATAAAGTTATTAAGTTGTCCTTGTTTTGAACATCTGATATATGTCATTGAATATGTGATTCGATTGTGGAAATATGTATTCATGTTGTTCATGCTAAATTGTCCTTGGTCATTAAGGTTGTGCTGGACACACACCCTAGACTAATGTGAGTGTTGGCTGATGACATGGTTCCACTTGTCATAGGCATGGTGATGTCATTCCAACGTTCACAGACTTGGTTAAAGAGTTTAGCAAGTCGGACTGACCCATATTGAGATGCAACGAGTAAGTCGTCATTTGCATGTCTCAATCAATGTAATCCTTAGACCTGAGGTTGTCGCACAATCCGAGTTGTGGATCACCGGCTTAGGTTCTGTCAAACGATGTTCCGTGACAAGCAGTTATAAAGGCAGAATTCGGGTCGAATGAGAAGCAAGCTGTGTGATGTGGATAATCAAGATGGGATTTTGCCCCTCCGAATGGAGAGATATTCTCTGGGCCCTCTCGAGTGATGTGATTCCGGAAGCATGGCCATGCGGGATTCAGTTAAGTGTTAACTGTGTCTATTGACTAAGAGTTAGTCAGATGAATCATATATCACGGACCGAAAAGAGAGTTGAGCTATTTAAGAGATGACGATGATTCGCTATAGTTCGACAAGGTATATCATGTGGCAAAAGGGACTAAGATGAAAGTCACATTGGAAGGTATGTCGTCATGACTCAATGGGACTTGGGAGTCGGCACGTTCTGCTAGGAGCCGCTACCGATTGATCGATTGGGAGTCGGACTCCAATCGTGTCCAAGTTGTCATGAGGCTGCAGGGTCGCACACTTAAGAGCGGGAGCAAATGTATTGGTCGGGTTGGACCCGAACCGGAAATGGACTGAATTAGTGAGTTGGACTCCACAAGCATTGTGAATCCCACTACCACTCGCTATATAAAGAGGGGCGCAGGTTGCCCAGCGGGCACGTTATTCCACTCCCATGCATTGGCAACCCTAGCCCCACTCAGTCCAGCCGTCGCACCGGACCTAGCAATCCATCGTCGGTGCTCCTCCTCGTACGTGTGGATACTGGCAGAGGTGTTGTACGTTCAGCACTTCGACGATCGCGGGATTGGATTGGCTGGATCGGATCGTGGGACTACACTGCATCGACGTGCTTCATCGATAATCCGCAACCGCGCGTCTAGTGGTAATTCTCGTGGCCTTCTACCTCGGCTAGATCTTGGAAGTACCGCGTAGAAAAGTTTCGTTTATCTCTACGTGTTCCAACACCCATTTGCTCTTTCATTGTGCCAGTGTGTGGCTCTTTCAGCGTATTTGGCGGCGTCCTTCTTTTTGATTGTTATACAGAATTTTTGTTTCGTTGTTGAATATATGAAACAAAGCAAGGCCGTATGCTTCTCCTGTGATGCAGACGCAAGAGACATTATTGAAGGTCGTAGCTCCACATTTCGAGATATATCATTATTTAAGGTGTCGACCATGCGATCTCTTCTCGAGTCATTGGCGCCATATTGCATCACGATCATGAGCATGTCACTTCGTGAAGCGCACTGACGACACATATCGTAGCCACCACATAAACAGAAATTCGGAAAATGTGTTGCTTATACTTTTTGATAGTTAATTCATTATAAGTCATCTCCATATTGGTGCCAGTTCTCACATAAATATTTTTTTGACAACCTTCTAAGTGGGAAAATTTTCCTCTTGCACTCTCTCGAGAAAGAAAAGTACATTCTAAGCCATTTGAGTGTTCCTTCTTCTTCCTATTTACAGAGAAAGAGAAGTTTCTCCGAGGACACATCCGAGCATCCATCTTCATCTTTCCATCACCCTCTACCTAGCCAGAAAGCTCTATATGGTTGGTTACTCAAGAAAGAGTGAGATAATACCATACGAAACAGCTGGATACAAATTTCTTGATGGTTATCAAAGATGTGTGGCTGAGCGAGGATATCCGTTGCAACAATGTCGGAAGGAGATACGCGCTGATTGTGAAGAACCGAGAGCTCATGTTGTACTTTCGGTTATCCAATACCAATTCCTGGTGCCTTCTATGCCTATAACCATCAAATGCAATGACGGGTATGCACATAGATAACAGATAATTCATGGAACTGGACTGGATAATTCTAAGAAAACAGAAATAAAATGATGAATAATGTTTCTGTTTTTTGTTAGAGAGACCATGCTCTTTATAAAGTGAATTGGGATATGGCGGTTATTGAACTCATTAGTCCTCTAGTAGATCGCTAGTTGAGAATTCGTTTGTTATGAGCCTAGTCCTCGGGTAGGTCGGAGGCTATGCCCTCTTACTTACATTTATTTATAGAAACTTGTCATTAATCTTTCGACACCATTAGTATAGTCTCAATGAAAACAACACAACCACTTAACAATCTGTCCTTATAAGAGAAAAGTGTAGCTAAATAATCACCTAGTATATTATCTCGGGGAAATCAGATGAAGGCTCTAAGCACATAATCCTATATTTCAATGTAAAGGATTTTGTTTGCATTCATGTAGTTCTCGTCCTTCTTCTTGTACTTTATAGTGCTACTCAGTGAACATGAAGTGAAACACATAACGCCACCAACGGTTTACCACTACGAAATTCCACAGAAATTAGAGCAAACCACCAGCAACACAAATTAGACAAATTCCATGTCAGGAGGGCCTTTAGTTTTGTTTCCCTCACCTGACCCGGAAATCTAACAATGCAGCCAAGTTAGGACATACATCAATTCCTTGAGTCAATAGAAATGGCAACCGTGTAGGTGAACCGTGGTTGCTACCAATACCTCACGAATCTGAACTCGAAAGAACCGCCCAAAAAGAAATCTCAGGAAACCTAGGAGCGAACACATAGTGATTTGAAGAATACATAGTGATTTGAAGAAACAAAACAGGATGTCCTGTCCGGGGGAAGACAGTGTCGGAACGGGGAAAGGACAGACGCAAAAACGGTCATCCGGTTCTGACTCGCCCAAAAAAGACAGACGCAGGCTGCAGCTGGGAGGAATGACGAAGGAAGAGACGCTACAGTGTTCGACCACAACAAAGAAGCAGAACGCCCATAAGCGACAGAGGTACGCGTGCGGCAAATAGGAATTTCCCTTGTTTCCTCTGTTTGGACATATATCTTGTGCATTACACATTTTTAACACCTTAATATTGCTTTGAGTATTATTTTATTACCGGAGGAAAGGAGCTGTAGTTAGTCTTACTCTTCATTCCTGTAAGGCTGGTGCCAATGCATCACCGGCTCTCACGGGCTATAGCCCCGTCACGTCACATTTTTTCTCACTCTCACGCCACTCTCACGGCACGGTGCCAGTGCACGGGCTATAGATCGGGTTATAGCTTCTCTCTGCCACATCAGCTTTTCACTCTCCTCCACGTCAACACATATTTTTGAGACGAAAACATTACAAATAATGCAAGGAAATAATTTTATTGAACTAAAATTGTTACCGATTACATACTAATTAATAAAATTGCATAATAAATTGTAAAAATTACATAAAAAATAAAAAATTCTAATCCTCATCCTCCTCGTCGTCGTCGTCATCCTCTTCCAGCCCTAGCTCTTTTTCCACTATCTGGATGGCCTTGGCATGTTTGCGCTTTTCTGTTTCGTTCATGTCGGCGGTTGATCGGTCTTGCAATTTGTTATATTGCTTCAGTAGTTTAGCCTTCAATAAACCTTTCCACATTTTTTTCATTCTGAAGGTTGCACTTGATGCCTCACTGGACGCTTTCTTCTCCTTCTTCTTTCCCTTGCGAAACGCGGCCTTGGCCCTATCGCGGCCAATTGGACGCTGCTCCTCCTCCGTCGCGTCGCTAGAGCTGTACTCACCTCCGACCCCCAGACGGGTTCTCTTGGAACTGGAATCAGTCCCACTACCAGGACCATGCTGTGCTTTCCACTTCGCTTCCTTGCGAACAGCTTCCCACCACTTGAAGCGTTTGAAAGGCTGAGTCACTCTACTGTCATTTGTGTACCTCGTCTGTGCCGCCTCCATGACCATTGCATCGTCTGCTCCACTCTGACGTACCGCTTCTTCTTGGATGTGGTATGAATTGAACAAGGACACCTCACGGTTGTAGACATACCCCCGGCGCACACACATCCTGACGTGCCGGCGCTAAAGGCACGCCAGCCCCTCCCCCCCCTCCCCCCCCCCCCGGTTCAAACTTAGCCCTGGAGCATAGGTTTGACATGCGTCGGCGCTAAGTGTGTTACCCCCGGTGCGCAGGCCGCATAGTGCGCTGACGCTATATGCCTGCCCCATAACATTTTTATCCCCGATGTAGTGTTTTGGGCGTGCGCCGGCGCTAAACAAATACCCCCGACGCTCCTTAGTACACGCGCGCCGGCGGTAATCTGGAGCACTACAAAGTTGATCCAGCCAAGCCACCACCCATTTGCCCAACCACTCACTCCTCCTCATCCAAACTCGAAACTCCTCTCTTCCTAGCACATTTTCTTACTCCACTTTTCAATTTTAGCTCATTTATCCAACAAAATTTGATATATTTTATCAAAAAATTCTCTCCCAGCATGCCCCACCCTTCTACCTTGTTAGATCTATATTTACTATGAAGAATCTCTCTCCCCACATGCACCATATTCATATATTTAGATCTAGCTAGATCTAGATACGTAAGAGTCCACACCACTCTCTCCGGTCGACACGTGTCGTGTGTGTACATTATGATCTTTGATATCTCGCGCCTATAGTTATATCGAGCTATAATTATTGTGTTTTCAACCGAAATATGTGATGACCTTTTATGGGATTATATTGTGTTTGCGACTGTAAGATGTGATGACATGAGAATGAGTTGACAATATTTTGCCGAAATGTTGTTTTATTTCTATTTCGAAATTTTTTTGCCACTCCATCTTGACTTTTTTACTCTTGTCGACCGTGCAGGCGTCAATGGTCTTACTCTTCATTCCTGTAAGGCTGGTGCCAATGCATCACCGGCTCTCACGGGCTATAGCCCCGTCACGTCACCTTTTTTCTCACTCTCACGGCACGGTGCCAGTGCACGGGCTATAGATCGGGCTATAGCTTCTCTCTGCCACATCAGCTTTTCACTCTCCTCCACGTCAACACATATTTTTGAGACGAAAACATTACAAATAATGCAAGGAAATAATTTTATTGAACTAAAATTGTTACCGATTACATACTAATTAATAAAATTGCATAATAAATTGTAAAAATTACATAAAAAATAAAAAATTCTAATCCTCATCCTCCTCCTCGTCGTCGTCATCCTCTTCCAGCCCTAACTCTTTTTCCACTATCTGGATGGCCTTGGCATGTTTGCGCTTTTCTGTTTCGTTCATGTCGGCGGTTGATCGGTCTTGCAATTTGTTATATTGCTTCAGTAGTTTAGCCTTCAATAAACCTTTCCACATTTTTTTCATTCTGAAGGTTGCACTTGATGCCTCACTGGACGCTTTCTTCTCCTTCTTCTTTCCCTTGCGAAACGCGGCCTTGGCCCTATCGCGGCCAATTGGACGCTGCTCCTCCTCCGTCGCGTCGCTAGAGTTGTACTCACCTCCGACCCCCAGACGGGTTCTCTTGGAACTGGAATCAGTCCCACTACCAGGACCATGCTGTGCTTTCCACTTCGCTTCCTTGCGAACAGCTTCCCACCACTTGAAGCGTTTGAAAGGCTGAGTCACTCTACTGTCATTTGTGTACCTCGTCTGTGCCGCCTCCATGACCATTGCATCGTCTGCTCCACTCTGACGTACCGCTTCTTCTTGGATGTGGTATGAATTGAACAAGGACACCTCACGGTTGTAGACGTTCCAGTGATCCTTCAGTTGCTTCCGGGTCCTTTCGCGGGCAGGATCGGAGGTAGAGTTGAAGGTCCTCGCTATCTGACCCCAAAAACTTTCGCCGGTCTTGCAATTGCCGGCGCGAGAGTCCTTGGAGTGAAAAACCCAAGCATTGACCTACAACGAAATAGATATTGTCTTAGTGAAAAATCCAAACAAAAACCAACTCCGAAATAAATATGTGACGGGTAAGAAAAGTACCAGTTTTTCCTCGTCCGCACATTTCCACTCGGGCCTCTTTGGACGCTTTGGTACCATTGTTTCCGCGGCATCGGACCCGTCGCTTGGAGCACTGGCTTCTAGAGCAGACGATGGAGGTGGTTGATGGTACGGAGGAGGTGGAGGTGGAGGTGGAGCGTATGAACCGTATGGATACGGAGGTGGAGCGTACGAACCGTACGAAGGTGGTGGGTACTGAGGAAGCGGACTCCCGCTACCTGTAGGTGGAGGTGGTGGGGGTAAGCATACGGAGGATGCTGGTACGAACCATATCCCCCAGGAAGCGGACCATATGGACCCGGAGCTGGACCATATGGCCCCGGAGGTGGTGTGTTGGATGGGTACAACACTCGGGGATGCGGCGAAGAACCGGCATTCGAGCGACAATGTGTGGGAGAGACATCTTCTATGTGAGAAGGTTGTGACCCGTCGGACTGCAAGAGTTCCGTGAACGAGGTGATATCTGGAGTCCAATCCGACATGGCGGGGATGGTTTGAGAGAAGAGGGAAAGAGAAGAGGGAAATGGTGTGAAGAGAATGGATGGATATGGGGGGTATTTATAGGATTGGAGATCAAAATTTGGTGAATTTTTTTTTTGGCTTTTTTCCAGCCAGCAACGGCTCCCCCCAACGGCTAGCTGACGTGGCGCCCCCCGGCCCAATCCCCTCTCGCCCCACGCTCTCGCCCGGCCCACCCCTTATCGCCCCGCCAGCGCGGGCGGTAAGCCCCCCAGTCGCCCGCTCTCGCCGGGCGAGCCTGCTGCCGCCCGGCCCGGCCCTCTCGCCTCTCCTCTCGCCCGCTGTCGCCCCGAGCGGGGCGATAAGACCCCCTAACGCCCCGCCAGTCGCCCGCGTTGGCACCGGCCTAAGTCACGGTTGTTATTATGCTATTATATCCTTATACAATGAAGCTGAGAAGCTGTTCAATGCCACCCTACAAGAAGCTAAAGAAGGATTTGGACTGAGATATCTACATGTTGCATCAGCTCTCAACAACTTGGTAAGTGTTACTATTGACTGAATTGAAAATTGAAGTAACATTATGTTTTCCTTTATGATGGCCGGAACTGCGGTACTCATTTAAGTCCATCGACAAAATTCTTAATCTTAGGGCATGTTTGGGTCCATAGGACCATAGCCAAACTTGAGACATCACCACATTTTGATATACTCCCAAGTTGGGAATGTTTGACTGAGTCGTGCATGGGTTTCAATTTTAGTCACACATTAGGCAATATTCCTTTTTCCGGCCATGCTTATCATGGACTCAAAAGGTGTGGCAAGTTCTCAATGCTTAACTGTAAGCTAGGATCCTTCACGTTCATATATTTGGGTATGTCTATCTCTGACCGCAAGCTCACCATCGAGCAGTGGAACTTCCTAGTTAATAAGTTGGCAGCAAAAGTGGAAGTTTGGATGGGTCGACTTCTATCCTCCAGGGGAAGGCTGATCATTTCCAACGCCTGCTTGGAGGCGCTCCTGTCCTTCACTATGGGTTTGTTTTTGATTCAAGACGAAGTGCAAGGAAATTTTGAGGCAATTCGCACGCACTTCTTCTGGGAGGGCTCAGGTCCTGCACGCAAGTATCACATTTGTATCGATTTGTGAATATGTTGCTTTATTAAGTTAAAAAAGTCCTAGGTTGTTCCATGCACATACAATCTGTCACTTGGCGGATACACTGTTTCAATATTAAGTAATACCTAGAATTGGCTAATCCCAAGTTGCTGCAAGCAAAGACAACCCGGCACTTGGGTATACACAGTTTGAAGCTAGAAAATTACGGAGTTAGATCTAAATCACGAATTGCTGCAGTCATGCAACCCGGCACTTTGTGGCTATATAATCGACATCTTAATATCTTATTCTACTCAAAGCACCAAGTCATCACAAGGATATACACTTGGAGCTTGGAGGCACGTGATGAAACAATCATAAGCATTCTTCGACAAACAATCTTTCACACGTCGCCAAGGCTCCAATGGTCGCGACATCAGGCTCGTCTACGCAGCGGCGCAACAGTTTTGTAGGAAAGTTCCCCTACAGCAACTTAATAACTATGTCGTTCAGGCTCTATGGAAGCATAGCAACCGGCAGGAAAGTGGAAGCAAAACTAGATTTGCAACGAAATCTGTGATATCAGAGAGAAACGATTTTTCGTTTCTTTGGACGCTATTCCCTATTTCATTAGAAGCATTTGTTTATACTTATACGAGTTTTAGATGGAAACAACTATTTATGTTGTTGGAAGCATTTCTCTAGCCGATAGAAAAAATATATTGCTGAAGTATTTCTCCAATCAATATAAGCACTTATATTCAACGGTTCAAGCATTTCTCTAGTTGAACAAACAAATCTTTATTTCGTATTTATATTGTTGATGAAAAAAATATTTGCAACCCAATCCAAACTATTTATTCGACTGAAGCAAATTACATTCACTATGTAAGAATTTTTTCGGCGGGCGGAGGGGGGACATATTTTTCTGTGAAAAAATAATTTCAAATTAGAAATAAATTTCTTCCATGCTGAAGCAAATTTCATTCACGGTGGAAGCAAATTCGTTGGTGGGCTGTATGTTCCATACCGAACACAATTCAGTTATGTCCTAAGCAAATTGGTAGAGCACCGGAAACAAATGAATAACCGTACGTTACATACTCATCCATTATCTAATTCCTTTTTTATTTTGAAATTATCCATCTAATTCACGTTGTGGAATAAGAGTGATCATTTCGAGCAGTTATTAGGAGGCAAATCAAGAAAATCCGTACATTGTGGGATTAGGCCCGATTCTCGCAAGCAGTTATTCGGAAGCAAATTAACAAGGCATTAATGTCAAATAAATGGCGACAATATGACAGAGAGAATAGACAGATATGAATTGATTATGCTCCAAGATTTTCCAATGTGCATCTCTATATATATATGGTTACGAGTAAAAGGACGCACATACATACAGTTTCATGAGCAAACATTTTACAGCGAAAAGCATATACTACAAGAACTAGTCAGCAGCTTCTCTCCATGGCGCCTATCAGGAACATCACAAGTATTGTCGTATGCCTAGTACTACCTCTTCTGCTAGTGTTTAGCACTCTCCCATCATGCCATGCGATGGAGAAGCACATAGGTGTGTACATCGCTATCTTCTTTTCATTGTATATATATTATTCTTTTGAATTATAGGTATGATAGATCTCCAGAGAATTTTGACCAATTTTATAGAAATAGTAGAAACATACATGACATCAAAATGATATATTCTGAAACTTCATTTCAAGATTATTGATCCTAATTTGGTGCCATAAATACTAATACATTTTTTTAATAAAGTTAGTCAAAGTTCTATACAAATTGATTGATAGAAAAGGAGAACGAACAATTATTCATGGACGGAGGGAGTACATGTAATTTCCTGACCCGGTTGGTCTTTGTTGTATACAGGTATTCGAGATGGGCCTTTAGGAAGCTGTTTCTATGTGGAACAGTGCTCGCTCAACGAATGTGCTGCCATATGTGTCGGCAAGGGTTATTCTGCGGAAATGGCCCACTGCAATTATGTGTCGGGAGAAAAAATCTGTTGCTGCCATTTTTGAGGACCTACCGTTCTCTTACTTGTGAGCGGTGAATGGAGACTGTGTTGGTGCCCATAAGCTTCTATATGTAATCATGAAATAAATGCTAGAAATAACCTTCTATTTAATTACTATTATTTTGAAATACTTCTATTTAATATTTATGGCTATGGCTATAATATCTTGCATGCTCACACATGAAACTTTCCTTTTATTTGACGAACAATACATTGATTTTCCACCTACGTGAAGAATATGACACAGTATATTAGTACAAATTTTCATATGAAAAAAAAAGCCAATCACCAATGTTCCGTTAGCGAGAAAACGAGCTAACTAAAACTAACATCACCTAGTAATTGTAGCGTGGCGATTGCATCAGCGCTTAGAGCACAAAATGATTTTTTTTTTTTTTGTTGTCATGGTCATGCCCTTCAGATTTTAGTTAAGCGCGGCACCAAGTAAACAAACTGTAGCACATATCACCAACGGGTAATTTTATTTAGAAGAAACAAGAGCAAACCATACAAAACTTTCATATTAAACTAGAGCAATCCTAAAATGAACATAACCTTTATGTACCAAACTATTCCCTCTAGTAAATATCATATGTACACTATTTTTCGGTAACTAGAAGATATAGGTGTTCACATGACCTAGCTGACGGATGGATGTAAAACAAGCTACTTGCATCAAGCAATGTACTAAGGCAAAACAAGGTAATTGATTAAATCTTTTCCTTTAGGAAACGGAGTTTTCATGTCATTCTGTGTAGCCAGTTCATCCTCCTCATACTGCGACTGAGTTTGGGTCACTACGACAAAACAATAGTGTATTATATTTGAGGCCATTTTCAAGATATCGGTCGATATTCCGATAAATCGGCTGATTTACCACTTATCGTGGGTCGATGGATAAGTTTCCGATAAGCAATATCTTGAACGTTGATTTAAGGATCTCTTCATCGTAAAGGAAAGATGATCATACATTTCACCAAGGGGAGTGCAAAAAAAGTAACAGAGCACATCTGAGATATAATGTTGCCACCTGCACTCGACCCACATCCAAAGCTACAGAAGAACAAAATACTCGGTCATAAACTGTTGTACAGTTCCCAGTCTTACAAAATTTCCATCCCCTGAAGTGGGGTTACATTCAACAGTTTGACACTCCAAATCTGCTTGGCAGAAAGATCGACAAGTTGAGAGCTACGCTTAACAAACAGCAAGCCAGCCACAAACTCCGACATTCCTGGATTGTGCAGTCATCAGTACCACACGTGTAGCCATTCCTCGGTTCGTCATGTGAGTGGTCCTCTAGCAGGAGCCAACCAGCTACAATATTCTAGGTGTTTGCATTTCATAGCAATTTTTTTCCTGCAAACCACATGGCGCCAGATATTAGTACCCATTGAATTGAAGATGATGGCATTCTTTATCAAACAAAGGTTGCTCTTACCTCTCGATTGCCGGCTCTTTGACACTGATTCATAGTACTGTGTAAAGGAAGCGTTTCCAGTGATCTTCTCGTCCTGCATTTCAAGGGAGAGTCAGGTCTGCAAAGCATAAACATGTGCTGTTTAAAATAGGAGTGTCCCAAAAGAAGGGGGAGAATCCGACCTGGAGGAAGCTCTCCACTGATGACACTTCGTTTGGCGAAAAGGAAACAACCTCTCTCTTCCTCTGTACAAAATCCCTGTTCTCACTAACCTGCAGTTTCAGAATGGAGAAGCTACATGGTCAAAACAAGAATGGAGAAGCTATCAAACAGAATACTGAAAGGTAAACAGAAGAAAGGATGAATAGTATAACCCCATTTCCCACAAAATTGCAAGAGCACAACAGTTTAAATGTTATATTGAATCTGTTGACATTAACCAAATTTTGCATTATCCACATAACAACCTTGCTGTAGAGTGGAACAAAAATGCTGCATAGATCTAAGAGGTATGCTATCCGATTTAATAATAACTGGAATACAAGATTTGATTGTCGTCACCTGGTCTATTAGTCGTTTAAGAGGACGGTGAAGGGATTCAATTGTCGTCTGCTCATCCAATTTTTTCAAGAGGATGAGTGGAATGGTTGCCACTTCTGGAAAAGAAACATGATAGCTCCACTGGGCAAAATGAGCAGATAGAACCTCAATGGCTGAAAGAATGCACTGCTCTTGGAAATCTCTTGACTTCAGAAGGTTCCTTGGCACCTAGCACACAGAAATTAGTGGCTAATCAAAAGCATTCTCAGAAGATAAGACCACCACCACCAGAACAACAACAAAGCCTTTACTGCCACGAAAATAGAGTGTATGCTAGAGATGAAACCCAACCAGAAGCAGACAGAAACACAAACACAAACGTGATAGTTTAAAAAGATGAAACCTTAATACACAGTAAGAACATAAGTTCAACAATAACGAATCCAGGAAGATATGCAAACAGTTAACATATCCACCTGGGATTAGACTTTTCAGTAAAAGTTTAGTCATTTGGGATGGGTGACTGAAGAGTATATACTCGGGATGGGACTTCTCTTTTTGAGAAACAGAATAATAATAATGGACATTTTCGTGACTTCAGAAAAAAATGAATAACTGAGGAATGTGTGCCAGAAAAATGCAATACCTTCAATAGTGATGAAAAGTGAGTGTTTATTTTTTCTGTTTGTTCTTTCTGAAAGGTTTCACTAAATTCTAGGCAACCAAATATCAAAGATGGAACCGGATAGAACATCTGATCGCAATTTGAAAGCTCATTTAGCATCTGCGCAAGCTTCAGCCTCAGTGGTAAGTATCGCATGCCTGGAAATAAATGAGCCACTCCTCTTATTATTTGAACAACTGAAGAAAACAGTGAATAGACATTGTTGCAATCCTTATAATTAACACATATAAACCTAACCCATAGGTTTATACAGTTAATATATTGCCAGTTATCTATCTTCAAGAGGTCCTCCTGCAATCACAAACGTAAAAAACTCAATATTTATGTGATACGAAAAGAAAAAAAGAAAATAATAAACCACCAGAAAGCTAAAGACTACATGCGCACATGAATAACCATTCTGCTTTCTTTTGGGTGTGTGTGAAAAGCAAAAGTGTATCGGTAAGATTTTATTTTCCTTATATGGTTGCAGCTTATAAATCTTGGTGAAATATAGCAGAAAAGTCAATTGACATGTCAAGTTATGGCAAGAACAGATTAGCAAGTAGGGTGCAGTTTGTGAATTCACCGTCACTCTATGATAAGAAAATCAAACAATTACAACATATATGCAAGGATAAAAACTTAATGAAAGGAGATTTTTACCATATGTAATGGTTTCGGAAAAAGTGACAATAATTAAAAAAAGGATCTCCCAATAAATTAAAGGAGAAAACGACGAGGGCCAGTCTATTTGAATAAAATGCATTTTGCTGTAACTGGTAGGTCCAGGTACACGTTAAAGCATTGTTCGGTGCTTGAAAATAGAACATCTCTAGAAATATAAGTATAGGTCCGAAGGATCTGTCCACATAAGCTAAATAACATGCAAGTACAAGTACAAATAGAGGCATTCTTGCGTACCTTTTCCTTTGTTTTAGACGCCTGTCTAAGAATAGCACTCAATTGTCCTACGGAAGTTACTGCCCTTTCACTTGATTTCTGAACATCCAGAGAATAAAGTTCCACCAGACAGTTCATAAAAAATTCGATATGCTTTAGATTTCTGTTGTCAACAAGCTTGGAACTGGAAAGGTATGTATTATATGCTTTAGTCAAGCAGATATCCAGACATTCAGGTAACAGTGAAGTCACTTCTCGAATCATAAGAAATGCAGAGAGCGACAAGCTCTGATCACCACTTGCCCAGAAGCGAACCAAGATCTGGAGATTATATACAATATACATACAAGATGAGTTAGTATTACAAATTAAAGGTTCAAGCATTCTGCATAATAAAAATATTGAAAAACTATCTCCAAACAGTCATGGAATGGTTGAAAACCAGGTAAATACAAATATTCAAAAGATAAGCACTGTGACAATGCATCAAGGGTTTAAGACCAGGTTTGATGTCTACTGGATCCAAAATGGCAAACACTAAAATACCACAGCCAACTTTTCAAAAAACTGCAACAAAAACAGATCAATTATGACTCCTTCAATGGATTTGAAACATTCAGTTCACTACCAGAAATATATGACATTCCTCTGCAAATACAATTTTGATAATAAAATAGTAAGAAAGGCAGATCAAAACAGTATGGAAGGCAGAGTGATTCTCTGCAAATACAATTTTCATAAAATAGTGCCCGGACCCAAATAACAACCAACTTTTTCCTTCTGTCCACATTCTTAATAAACAAAAAAGTGGTGCAAGTTTTCTTATGTACGGATAATTTCAAAACAGCCCTTTTACATGAAAAGAACTAATAAAATTTCAGAAATGCCAGTAGGCAATCAACTGACCAGATATGATTGACTATAACAGGTTTGAGACATGGATCTCCTCTGAGAAACAAAATAACAAGCAAACCTAAATTTAATATCGACAAACTACATCACAAACAAACAGCAGTACCTTTAGAAGCCTCCTTGATGTTGAGGGATATGCAGAAAAATATACAGCAGATGTTCTAAGCTGAGTCAGGACATAGGTAAGTATTTGATTATCAGTAAGTTGACTAAGCAGATCAAGAGAATTCCGCAAGTAAGACTTTATGAGTGGCTCAACATCTAGCCATTTCTGACCATTTCTGAGATTCATAAGTTTCCCTTTGTCATTATCAGAAATGTCTAAGAGAGCACGGAACATGTTGTCTGCCTCAGAAAGAACAAATGTTATAATCTGATAAAATACTTCGGTACTTTGAAGTCTCTGCATGGAAAGACCATCGGAGTGCAGACCAAATCGACATGCATCCCGAAAAGCATTTAGTAGGTTACGCAGAACAGGTGCTTTAGGGTCCTTTGAAACTAACTGACACCATTCACTTATTGTCTTGCTTGTAAGGATTTTATCACTAGGAAGATTTTTAGCACCAGCATCAACACCCTCATCCCCAGAATCCATCTCATCATGTTCATCTGAATCCTGTTAAAGATTGGAACAGAATAATAGAAAATGAAAAACTATTTTATGAGATAATTTTGGGTGCTAGAAGTACATTAGGGGAAGGATGTAAATGCAGAAGATATAGCAGGAATAATAAGTAAAACTTACTTCGTTACTTTCATGGCTCACCAATTCCACTTCCCATTTCTCAAGAAATTTTGCAAACTCAGGGTCCTACAGATACAACAAACACTGACAATCCTGATGGAAATCACCTAAAATGCACACTCCAGCCACAGAAAAGCAGAAAATGCAGCTAAATGTGAATCATTATGTGCTATTGTGCTCCATATGATATGGACATTAGCAAGCATGGCTAACAGTAATTTCACTACATAACCACTTTATTTCTATATGTATAACAACCTGAGTGATTCCAGGTATCATATCGCTTTGAGGATACAAATTCATACATCAATATGGTACAAGAAAATGACAAGATATACAGCACTTATATGGTGAGACCAGATTATAATAGTGTAGATTAATTCTCGCAAAAAAAATGATCTACAACGCTTAGTTCAAGATTAAACAGTTAGTATCATAAGGGAGGTGATTGCACACATAACTAGAAACCTGCAATCAAGCACTATATACAGCAAACACGGTGGCGAAACATTTTCACCTTGTCCAGCAACTTCTTCAACTTTTTCTTTTGCTTCTTTACAGATAAACTCATCTCATTGTTCTGTCCATCGAGACCACCTTGTAGAGTACAATCTGCAAGAAATATTTTGATGCTCAGAATCTAGTGCACCACAAAATTCAATACACGTGAAAAACAAACAACAAACCTTTGAGAACATTTCCATCCTCACTGTCAGAATAGTACATACACTCAGGATCCTGCATTTCAAGCATCAATCAGTATTTTATAAGGGCCACTAAGGAATAGCATTACAAACAACAGATACAACCACATGAGCAATAATGGAAAGTCTCTTCGTGCCGAAGGTAAATGCAAAACAAACAAGCTATAGCATAACCACATAAGAACAAACTTGCTCACTATTTCTAGCCAATAGAAACTAATATAAGGATGATATTACTTAGTGGGTTCAATCGATCTAAGCCTCTCAGTCAAAATTGTGAAAATATTTCCAACCAACTGGATTATCTACCAAGTTTAGTAGTAAAGTCAAACAACCAAGGTGCTCCTTCTAACCGAAGAGATTCATACATCAATCTTCTAGTGCTGATTTACCAGTTGACATGCCAAAGGAAAGAACCCCCAAATAAAATGCTAAAAGAAAGTTCTATCAAAAAACAGAAGCCATGTCCACAGATGGAAAGACAAAATGAAAGCCCAGTAGTTGCCAGCTGAGCGTGAAATATCTTTGGATGATGGTAATATTTTATGTGTTTGAGCTTGACATGGATAGAAACATTGCGTCAAATCAAGATTGTGGGAACTTAGTATGTATGACTATTCCTAAATGAATATTTCTCGTCAACAGATGAATAAGAGACTCTGTAAAAAGGACACCCAAGCATACCTCTGACAAATAGCCATCACTGTCCGATACATCCCCATCAAATTCAGTCTCATCTTCTGGAAACTCTAAGCAGTTGGCAGAAGTAGCTACATCATCGTTGGTGTTCCTACAGGAAAAGCATATCGAGCTTAGTTAAATAAAGAAAAGAAAGGACTTGACAATAATGAACTAACAAAAAACATTATCATGAATGAAGTTCTGCAGTAAACAGGGGAACAAGACTAAAACGACCTGCTGAGCATTCAAATTCGCAAGCTAGGTCTAGTCAAATGCCTGTAGGTAATTCACAGATCGACTTCTTGGACAAAATAATGCACTGTCCAACATACATCGTGGTAACAGCGCCGCTGCAATGAGATGCGTCGGGGATTCAGGGTAAACTAATAGCACTGCGGCTCATTGTCCAGTTCCCAAACGTTAGAATTTTAAAGTGGTAACATGTATTGATTACATCAATGTGACTAGCAACAAACATCCATGTGGAAACATCCTAAACACAAGCAGTGATTCTATTTGAGCAGTCAGCAATTAGAATGGCGCAAGCGCATGATATAGATGACATATATATGGCTGTAAAGGGGATCAATTCCGATTTCCACGAGGACAGACTCGCGCATAGCATAATGCTGGCATGTGGCACATGAAGCAGCCTAGCAAAAATCACTCGGCGCTCTCCACTGCCTCGAGCAGCACATGCTACCTGGCATCCTCAAGACTCTAGCGCGCGTCCGCAAAAGCAACGCAAACAGAGCATGAGCAGAGGTAGGTATGATGAATTAATACATGATGGGGTCGCTCCGGCGCATCTCCTCGTCGCCGTCGCCGTCCAGGCGGCCGCCGTCCTCACCGCCCTTCCCATCTGAGGAAAAGCAGAGAAGCGAGGGCTCAAATCAGCAAGCATTGGGACTCAAGCAAGCGAGTAGGGGCGCAGGGAGGGGGCCACGGACGGACCTTTGCGGGTGCGGCGGTTGAACTGGGAGCGGAGCTTGCGGCTGCGCTTGGCGCCGCCCTGGAGGTGCTTGTTCGCGAACTTGCGGGCCTTCTTCCCGAGCTTCTTCGCCATCGCCGCCGCCGGTCAATGTGTGTGGTGAGGGATGGGGAGGGGAGAAGACGGCGACGGTGGGGGAGAAAGGGTTTAAGCCGAGGGGAATTGCACAGGGATGTTTGTTGTCTAGGGCTTCCAAGTTCAGACGCCATCTCAGCCGTCGATGCACCATCGGATGGTAGATTACGGCCGAAACGCCATGGAAATTTTCAACCGTTTTGAATGTGGTACTATTATTAATTTTTGTATTTTGTATTGATGTTGTTAGCATGTTTTGTACATTTTCAATGAGTTTTGAAGTCTTTTTTACCAACGAAAGCACCCCATGTCTTTTTTATGAGAGATTGGATTTAAAATAAGACACGACCAAATTATATATCCACCGGATTATAAGGGTGTTCTAGCCCTTGCGTGTTATTCCTTTTCCGCTTTCTATGCACCTCACTCCCGATCGCTGGTTAGCGACGATACATTGGAAAATTTCTCGATAGTTTTATGTAAAAAAATTGATAGCTAAAATAAAAAATGGTAATTTGCTTACAAAAAACCTAGTCGGTGTATCAAATCAACCTGGTGTATCAAATTAACTCGATTGCTATATTTTGAAAAAATCTGGTGACAAAACAAGGTAGCTACAATAAGATTGCGGTAATTGCTCTTGAAAAACCTGATATATATCAAATTAACCTGATAACTACATTTAAAAATCTGATATCTGTTCTTGACAAACCTCCATGTGTATCAAATCAATCTACTGGTTGCGATAATATACTTGTTCTCTAAAAACCTGATAGGCGCATCAAATTAATTGGTTATCTACGTTTAAAATTTTGGTAATTGCTCTCAAAAAATCGGAATGTGTATCAAGTCAATTGCTACAAGATTCTGATAATTGCTCTTGAAAAGCTTAATAGGTGCATCAAATTAACCTACTTGCTTTTTTTTAATCTAGTAATTGTTCTCGAAAAATCCGCAGGTGTATTAAAACACAGCAGTAGGAAAAAACTTATAGGGGAAGAGTTACTAGCAGTGTTCGACCTAGTTAACACGCTTCTACAAATTAGTGCCAGCGAGTGCAGTCATTGTTCGCTTCTAGTAAACTTTACTGGAAGCGTGTCAAAAAGCGCCACCCCTGCGAGCACGTTTCGCCAAGCCATGTTGGTGAGGCAAACCATATTAGAAGCATGTAACCATAAGGACACGCTTCCACTAGTCTGCGTGCTAGGAGTGATTTGGCCTATGCGCACGCTGCCAGTAATCTCTGGGGTTATTTAGAGCACACTAAGGATCAGAGTCCTCATTTCAGATCGGTCGAGTTCTGGACAGAGACCCTGAGCGAAACACCTCGATACTAATCCTAATCCGCCCAATCAAAATCATCTAAGGAATCAGACTTGCTATCCTCTGACCACTCAAAGGAGGAGGAGGATCTCAACTCGATCACTCCCGAAGGTCCATCCTTCGTCTTCACCGTCGATGGTCCAACCTTATCGTACTTATTCTTCTTCCCTGTCTCGCACTTCCAGAAGAACTCATGCTCGTACTGCATGTACTCGGGTTGCTCCCGAGCAAACCGAGCCATCGCCTCCTTGTGGTCTCGATCACCCTCGACGGCTCCTCCCTCTTCTTCACCAAGCGGGTCTTCACCGTTTTATTCATCGGAGTCCCGACGAAGATGGCGTTCTGCAGGTACGTGATGCTCGGAATATTGAGCTGCTCCCGCGGAACGCTGGGCCGCCACCTGGCGATGTCGTACGCTCGAGCCGCCCAATCGGTAGTCTCGAACGTGATGAGTTAGTGGTAGACGTCGTCGTGCTGCAGCTCCTCGCTCCATCATCCCAACGGCCTCACCCGCACGCCCTAGAAGCCGGAGGTTGCCTTCGTCTTCTTCGGTGGCGCCATGGCGCGGGCGGGGGCTACAAAGCGGCGGCGGGCGGATTGGAGCACGGGCGACGAGGGGGAGCACACGAGAGCGACAGCTGAGGTCGGGATTTGGGGGCGACGGAGGCGCTAGTGGGGGCGGAGGGCGGCGGCGGGTCGGAGGAGGTGCGAATGCGACTGGCGACTGCGGATTCGGCGGCCGGTCGAAGTAGGTGCGGATGCGAGAGGGAGGAGGAAGAGCAGTTGGAAACGGAAAGGATAGGACACCCCGCGCACGGTACTCTCTGGCCCGCCCTAAAAATTTATTTTTAAGGCACAAAGACTAAAATAAGGCATCTGTTAGAAATGCTCTTATGCACATGCAATAGACCAAGAGTTTACAAAGTTAAAACAAAAAATTTATACTCCTCTCATGCCTTTTAGGGCAACTCCTACGGGACTTCAAATCGTGGACAAATTCGTCCCAAATTTGTCTGTTTGAGCAGCGGTCTGGACTGCTTACTTCAGGGGACACAAACGGCCCATTTACATAGTAAAGAAAAACTAAAACCCTAACAAGGGCCGGGCCACTGCTCGCCGGAGCTAATAGTACAGAATGACGTACTCCGGCTCGCGGTACAGGTGACCCGGCAGGCCAAAAGGGTGCGGCGTAGCCGGCTGGGCGAGGGCCGGTGGCGCCTACGGCCCCACTGGGGGCGGTCTAGTCCACTGCCAGGACATGTCGACGAGGGGCCGGAACCAGGAGGGGAAGCGCACGAGGGCGTCCCTCCTCGTCCTCCGTTGCGGCGCACGCCTCCTCCTCCATGCCCGCCCTGGCCGCCTCCGTCGCCATCACAGCGGCCACCGCCTCCACGGCCTCACGCTCCTCCTCCACCTGCTGCTCCCTGGCCTCCATGGCGGAGTCGTGGAGGACCGCTCCCAGGCCCTCCCACTGGGAGATGTCGTCGAGGAGGTCGTCGTCCTCCTCGTGTTCCTCCTTGACCAGAAGGCGCGGTGGGCTACCAATGTGCAACGACGCAGCAGCATGGCGGCACCGTGGAAGGGACGACGGAGGGAGTGATGACTTCCAAGTGCAGAAGATCAATTGTAGTACCTTTCAATTATTAAAGGTTGTCGAACCCACGAGGAGCTGAAGGTATTAAGACATAAAGTCTCGCCATAGCATTACACTCTAAGCTCTCTGATACTAATACCCCATAAAGTAACTCCATGACTCAGTCTCAGGTTTACATGTCCTCCCAAGTCTCCTTCACTCCATTACACTATGGTGTTCTCCTATGAGCCCATATAGGTGAAGTGGTGTGCAGTCGACTTTCGCACAACACCATCATAGAATTACATAAAAAGATAAGCACTAGACAAAATACCAACACATGTTATATATAAATCATTGCCAATTCATCCTATGCCCTCGGGAACATACGGGAACTACTCACAATGTGTAAACATGATAATATTCACTGGCGTAAGTGGTACAACACAATCTGAAAATATAACTTCACCTCCAAAAATGGCAAGTACGCGATCACAAACATGAATAGGAGCACAAAGTAAGTATCTAGGATATAGCAACTCTCAAACGACGAGGGGGACAGAGTGGATCATGGATGATGATGGAGATGGTGCAGGTCTTGGTGATGGTGATGACGGAGAGACCTCCTCCCACACCAAGGAGGAGAGGTGATGACTATGACGATGATTTCCCCTTCTTTAAAGCTCTGGAGCAGCTTGATCTGCCCCCCCCCCCCCCTCGGAGGGAATCAGGAGTTTCGCTGCGGCCTCGGATAGACTTGGGAAAATTAGGGCGTAGGTTTTCGGGCGAGACGAAGGCGTATTAAAAAGCCCCCAGCGAGGAAGTGTCTAAGGCTCAAGTTAGTGGGTCCCATGCGGTCAGATTCCTTGGCCACATGGGCCCCCTCTTTTGGGCCTCGTGGCTCTTCTTCCTATGATCTTATTTCCTCTTTTATTCTCCTGGTGAAAAACCAGCTGTGCAATTTTCCTTTTTCTATTTGGGTCTCTGTAGCTCCTGAAACATTAAAAACAAGAAAAAGGAGGTTTTCCTGCCTCCCAGAGATTAAATACCAAAAATAGGAACTTTGTATAAAAGTCCCATAAATCATCTAAAACATGCAAAAAAAACAATGATATAACAATACCAATAACATTCTAATATGATAATATGAGTTCCATAAATGATGATATAAAATGCACGTATCTGGGACCTGTAGGGGACCCGCGCGGTGCGTGCCCCAAAGAAGCCACGCCGGCGGAGGTCGTGCTCCTCCACAAACCAGGTGTCCCAGTGTCGGGAATCTAGGGCGAAGGCGGGGTGGCCGCAAAGGTCCTACGGCAGCTCCTCCTGGCGGCGGATGATATCGACCTTCTCCTCCAGGCCGTCCTTGGGAACAGGCAACACTGTAATCCTCTCTGGATTGAGGTGTCAACCATCCGCGAGGTGAACATTGGGCTAAGGAACTAGGATCGCATTGTCCCAGTACCACTAGCACTTGTCCCAGTTCAGGTAAGGACGACGTCGTACACGGCGGTCCTCTTCCTCCTCTACGGGCTGGGGCGCGGCCGGCGAGGCAGTTGAAACGCTGGCTAGGGCGTGGCAGGGGTGGAGGCTGGGGTGCGGGCTGGGGCGCGGAGGCGTGAGGACCCTGCCTCATGGTCATTCTTGCCCCGGGTCCACCAACGGTGGGGCATCGCAGCGGCGGAGGGAGGCTAGGGTGCTAGGGTTTTGTCGCCGGTGAGGTGGGAAAGCAGTGAACTGGGAGAAGTGGGGGCGGTGGAGTGGGGATGGCTGGGACGCCTGGCCTTTAATAAGGCCAGAAGGGGAGGCGAACGGGCGGTGTGTCACTGACAGGTGTGTCACTCGTGTTGACCACGCGCGCAAGAGCGCGTCCGCGCCGTGTCTGCGGCTCTTCTATATCTCGGCCAAATTTGGGCCCGATTTAAGCAGGCCCAGACCAAAAATGGACCGAGGCATGAGGAAGCGGGCCTTTTTTGGCGGGATTGCTAAAATCAGGGCTATCCCGAACAAATAGGCAGCCCCGTAGGAGATGTCCTTAGAGCATCTCTAGTCGCGCCCCCCAAAGCCCCCCCAAGCCCTTTCCCGTCCGGACGAGACCCAATACGCCCACTCGCGCCCCCCAATGGGCCTTTCCGTTTGGACGCGCCCCTAATTCCCATCCGGAAGCCTAGCCCAACCCCGCCGCGTAGGGGCTCTCGTGGGGACACCGGACGGGAAGAAAATTCTGTGTGGCGTCCGCGGGCCCGCCCCGTAAGTGAGACACGTGCGCAATCAAAGTGGTGCCCCGGTATTCGTCTTCTTCCGAGGCGGCGCAAAAACGCAGGGAGCCGCAGCGAGCCGTCTCTTCGCCCAATCGCGACGCCTCGCACCGCTTCCCCACGCGGACGCCAAAGTAAATGCAGGCGGCCCTTTGGCCTGCCGCCGCGGTATAAATGGCCTGCCCCCGCGCCCTTCCACTGCCACATTGCCACCGCCGTCCATCGCCTCCGCAAACTCCCGACGCGCTGATGTTGTGTGTTGGCATACCCCAAGAGGAGGGTGTGATGAGCACAGCGGTAGGAAATTCCCCTTATTTACGAACCAAGGTTATCAATCCAATAGGAGGAAGAGGATCTCAGGAAGGTTGATGCCACTGACGGTGGTGCTAGCGCTTCACCGGTTTCAGCAACAACGTGGAACCTGCACACAACACAACCAAAGTACTTTGTCCCAACAGTACAGTGAGGTTGTCAATCTCACCGGTCTTGACAAAAACAAAGATTAGACGTATAGTGTGGAAAATGATGTATGCTTGCAGTAAGTAAAGAAAGCAGGAAATAGTTGTGGTTTGTTCAACAGTGTGGAAAATTGACCAGGGTTCATAGGTTCACTAGTGGTGTCTCTCCATAAAAGATAGCATGCTGGGTGAACAAATTATAACTGGGCAATTGACAAATAGAGCTTGCACCGTAGTGCACAATATAATATGATGATTACTATGATATTTAGTGCGGGCATTACAACAATATACATAGACCGCCATCCATCTGCATCTATGACTAATAATCCACCCTCAGGTTATCATCCGAACCCCATTAGGTATTAAGTTGCAAGCAACAGACAACTGCATTATACAAAGTGTGATTATGCACGCGGCACTCTCACCGATGTTTTCTCCCTAATGGCAACAGCACATCCTCCCCCTTCACGTTTCTGTCACTCGAGCAAGGTAATGAGGAGGCATGAACCCACTATCAAGCATAAATACTCCCTCTTGGAGTCACTAGCAACTACTTGGCCAGAGCAACCACTAGCAACGGAAAGCATGCAAGATCACAAATAGCATATGCAAATAAAGACTATAATTAACTTGGCATAAGGTCAATATTCATCGGATCCCAGCAAACACAGCACATAGAGTTACATAAGATCAATCTCGATCATGATAGGCAACTCATGAGATCTAAACATGGAGGCATATGAGGAGAAGACAACCATCTAGCTACAGCTACGAACCCGTAGTCCAAGGATGAACTACTCACGCATCACTCCGGAGGCAGGCATGGTGATGTAGAAGCCTCCGGTGATGATCTCCTCTCCGGCAGGGTGCCAGGAACAGCTTCAGAAGCCCCCTGATCTAGGGTTGACGGTGACGGCGGCTTTGGAACTTTTCGGGGATTTTTGATCAGGTGCTTAGGGTTTTCCATCCCGGGGGATTAAATAGGCGAAAGGGCAAAGGCGGTGGAGCTCCAGGGGCCCCACACCCATAGGTGGCGCGGCCAAGGGGGACCCGCGCCACCCTATGGTGTGGCCCCCCTGGTGCTCGTCTTCAACTCCTCTTCGGTGTTCTGGATGCTTCCGGGGAAAATAGGCACTTCGGGCTTTGTGGGGTCCAATTCCGAGAATGTTTCCAGAACAACTTTTCTGAAACCAAAAACAGCAGAAAACAGGGAACTAACACTTGGCATCTTGTTAATAGCTTAGTCCCGGAAAACGTATAAAAATGCTATAAATAAGGGAGAAAACAAGTAGCAATTGACATAATATGATCATGGAGCATCAGAAATTATAGATACGTTGGAGACATATCAAGCATCCCCAAGCTTAGTTCCTACTCGTCCTCGAGTAGGTAAACGATAAAACACAATAATTTCTGAGGTGACATGCTACTAACATAAACTTGATCAATCTAATGTAAAAGCATATGCACGCTGAGATCATAGAACTTCAAACACAAACATGATAAATAAAACTTTAATAATAAAGGATAGAAATTACTTTGCATCACGAATAGTAACTCAAATATAGGATCATGAATAATAATTCAAAGAAAGATAGATGTTTGTTTCAGGTATAGAGAAAGCATGGAAAAGTGATATTTCGCTAGTCCTTAAGAGTGGGGCCAAACATATATGCCAGGACACCTTAAAAGTTCATGAGGAAGACTAGAACAAATAATTTAAGAACAAATAATATCACATCATGAAGTAATTATTGATGCTTATGGGACAAATGCACATAGAACTCAGAATGGCAAAAATGCTCTCTCAACTGTGCATAAAGTTAGAAGATGAAGAATCAACATAAAAGTAAAAGAAAGACCCTTCGCGGAGGGAAGCAGGGATCACTCATGTGCTAGAGCTTTTATTTTATTAAACAGAGGTATTAAAAGTTTGACACTCCTCCCATCCATCTTTCAGAAACCATGTCTAACCGAATCCTCGAGTGCCTGCCAACAATCACATACCGTCGAGGAGTGTCTGTATTTTGGGAGATGTATGCTAATGTCAACGAATGGTAAACAGAAAATACAGTACGTCACAAGCCAACTGGATTCACAAGAGCGACTCTCATGGTGAAGGACGCAACTGGTGTAGAAGGTCATCCCTCTTTCTCTTTTGTTTACACAATTATGCTTTGACTGATAAATCAGGGGAAAAATAGTGAAGAGAATTTGTTTGTATTAATTTGGGGCTGGGCACCCCGCTGCCAGCTCTTCTATCATTTGGATAAGCGGATGAAGCCATTAGTCCATGGTGTGAAATCCAATCAACAAGTGAGATAAAGATTCTCTATTTACGTCCTCATGAGCAAAAACAGGAACATAAAGCAAGAGTAATTTTGAAGGTTTTAAAGGTAACACATGAGCAATTTACTTGGAGTGGCAGTTAAATACCACATGTAGGTAGGTATGGTGGACACAATGGGAAAACTTTGGTTTAAGGGAGTTTGGATGCACGAGTAGATCTCATACTCAGTACAGGGGGAGGCTAGCAAAAGACTGAGAGCGGCAAATCAAGAGAGCATAAGAGCCATAATCATGCATAGCGACATAAGCATCATTAATTAAAATATAAGCAGTATCACAAGTTCAAAAACTAAGTGGTCATGGAGGCTATTCGTGACTGGTTTGTAGTCATAAACATGGTGTGAGCATGCGCCAAGTCAATCAAATAAAACATTCGAAAGAGAATACCATATATTGATGCTTTACTATGACAAGAACAACTCATGAATCTTTCAAGAACTATTAAACACTCTCAGCTATTTGAGGCTAATCTTGCTACTCAATAACCACAAGGCTTTAAAACTAAAATAACATTTAGCATGTCATGAAAAAGTTCTAGCCATAGTCTATACAAGCTTCTACTAGTACTGTTATAAATTCTACTTGAAGCAGCAGTTTTATTTCTCCCAACAAGCACCATACAAAACATGCTTTAACATAAATACTCTTTATGATACAACAGGAAAACATGAGAGTACTCACATAACACTACTAAAACTAACATCTCTAATAAGAGATGCATGCAAAACAGGAGCTAAATAAATGCAGCAGCTAGACAGAGATTAAGAATACAACATATTCTCATGAAAAAGCGGAGTGTGTCACTCTCCAATAAAAGAATGTTGGGTCCAACCAAGCTTATTGAAAAAATTAAAAATAAACTAAAAAGCAAAAACAAACTAAAAACAAAAATAAAAGACGCTCCAAGTAAAGCACATAAGATGCAACGGAATAAAAATATAGTTTCACTAGAAGTGACCTGATAATTTGTTGATGAAGAAGGGGATGCATTGGGCATCCCAGGCTTAGACGCTTGAGTCTTCTTGGAATTTTCTGGGATGTACCACCGGGGCATCCCCAATCTTAGTCTTTTCACTCTTCTTGATCACATCATATCGTCCTCTTCTCTTGACCCTTGAAAACTTCCTTCACATCAAAATTCTCACAATCTTCATTAGCAACGTTAGTGAAATTAAAATAATAAATTGACATGGTTCAGTTTCAACACAAGTATAACACTCAAAAAAAATTTAGATACTGTCACAACTTCTTTTAAAACTCTTTTTCTCAAAAGAACACCAAAAGAAAGAGATTAAGATGCAAATGCGATAAATGACAGAAATCTGTCAAAACAGAATAGCGGGTAAAGATCGATTTTTTCAAAACTATTCAGTTGCTCAAATCAAAAAGTGGTAAACTAAGAAAAGTTGCGTATATAACTCAGGATTAAGCACAATAAAACTCAGGTCATTTTGAATTTTCTGTGATTTTTTTACGAAATTAACAGTGGACAGAAGAAATTTGTTTCCTACGCAGAAATCCGAAATATAAGCTCTACTTTCCACTAGAGGCTTTACTTGGATCAACAAAAACACAAAAGAAAAGATACAGCGGCGTTGCTAAGGAAATAGAAAACACCTAGGTGCAAAGCACACCAAAGAAAACGAAAGAAAACGAGTTGAAAACAGCAAAATAAAATGGGTTGTCTCCCGGTAGCGTTTTTCTTTAACGCCTTCCAGCTAGACATAAAAGGGCAACTCAAGTATTTTCAAGTGAAGAAGCATTAAAATCATATATTTCTCTAATAATATAGTCAAAAGGTAGCTTCATCTTCTTGCTAGGAAAAGTTCTAAACCTTTCTTCAGGGGGAATTGATATTTAATACTCCCCTCTTTCATATCAATAATAGCACCAACAGTTCTAAGAAAAGGTCTTCCCAAAACAATAGGACAAGAAGCATTGCATTCAATGTTCATAACAAAAAAATCAACAGGGGCAAGGGTATTGTTAACCATAATAATAACATCATCAATTCTACCGAGAGGTTTCTTCTTAGCATTATCAGCAAGATGAACATCCAAATAACAATGTTCCAACGGTGGTAGATCAAGCATATCATAAAAGCTTTTGAGGCATAACAGAGATACTAGCGCCAAGATCACACAAAGCATTACAATCAAAATCATTGAGTTTTATCTTAATGATAGTCTCCCAACCATCATCTAATTTCCTAGGGGTAGAAGTTTCAAGTTTCAACTTTTCTTACCTAACTTTCATGAGAGCATTAGTAATATGTTTAGTAAAGGCCATATTCATGGCACTAGCATTGGGACTTATAGCTAGCTTTTGTATAAACATAATAACTTCAGAGATATTGCAATCATCAAAATCAATATTATTATCATCAAAAGTAATGGGACCATTATCTCCCACATCTCTAAAAATTTCAGCAGTTTTATCAGGAGCAATTTCAGTAGTTTGAGGCAATTTAGCACGTTTCACGGAAGGGTTACAGTCTTTGTTAACACCAACTACTTTACCATTAATAGTAGGAAGTTTAGTACCACTTGGAGCTTCAGTTTTACTAGTGGTTGTGATAGTGCAAACTCTAGCAATATTATTCTTTCTAGCCAATTCATCTTCTCTTTCCCACCTAGCACGTAATTCAGCCATCAACCTAACATTATCATTAATTCAAACTTGAATGGCATTCAAAGTTTTACTTTGTTTAACATCTTGTGACAAAACCTTTAGTTTTAGAAAATCAACATCAATAGCAAGGCTATCTACTTTAGAGGCAAGAACATCTATTTTACCAAGCTTTTCCTCAATAGATTTATTAAAAGCAGTTTGTGTGCTAATAAATTCTCTAAGCATGTTTTCAAGATCAGAGGTAGGGCTTTCATTGATATTGTAGGAGTTTCCATAAGAATTACCATAACCATTATTAGGAGGATAAGGCTTATAATTGTTCCCACCAAAATTATTTCTATAAGCATTGTTGTTAAAATTATTATTTCTAATAAAGTTTACATCAACATGCTCTTCTTGAGCAACCAAAGAGGCTAAAGGAACATTATTTGGATCAACTTGAGCTTTACCATTAACAAGCATAGACATAATAGCATCAAGCCTTTCACTCAAAGAGGAGGTTTCCTCAACAAAATTTACTTTCTTACCTTGTGGAGCTCTCTCAGTGTGCCACTCTGAATAAATCATATCATCAAGAAGCTTTGTTGCATTGCCCAAGGTGATGGACATAAAGGTACCTCCAGCAGCTGAATCCAATAGGTTCCTTGAGGAGAAATTCAGTCCTGCATAAAAAGTTTATATAATCATCCAAGTAGTCAGTCCATGAGTGGGACAATTCTTCACCGTAGTTTTCATTCTTTCCCAAGCTTTAGCAACATGTTCATTACCAAATTGTTTAAAATTCATTATGTTGCTTCTTAGGGATATAATCTTAGCAGGAGGATAATATTTTCCAATGAAAACATCTTTACATTTAGTCCATGAATCAATACTATTTCTAGGCAAAGATATCAACCATTCTTTAGCTCTTCCTCTCAAAGAGAAAGGAAACAATTTGTGTTTAATAATATCTCCATCAACATCTTTATATTTTTGCATCTCACATAGTTCAACAAAATTATTAAGGTGGGCAGCAACATCATCAGTACTAATACCAGAAAATTGCTCTTTCATCACAAGATTTAATAAATCAGGTTTAATCTCAAAGAAAGTAGCAGTAGGAGCAGGTGGAGCAATAGGTGTACAAAAAAAACCATTATTGTTTGTGCTAGTGAAGTCACACAACTTAGTATTCTCAGAGGAACTCATTTTAGCAGAATAAAAGCAAGCAAATAAATAACAGCTATGAAGTAAACTAATTTTTTTTCTGTTTTTGATATAGAAAAGAAAAACAAGACAAAAAATAAAAACAAGACAATAAGAAAAATAAAGAAGTTGAGAGTGAGAGACCCCCCTTGCTAGAAGACTTCTTCCTCCCGGGTAACGGCGCCAGAAATTTCCTTGATGTTGTGTGTTGGGTTACCCCAAGAGGAGGGTGTGATGAGCACATCGGTAGGAAATTCCCCTTAGTTAAGAACCAAGGTTATCAATCCAGTAGGAGGAAGATGATCACATGAAGGTTGATGCCACTGACGGTGGTGCTGGCGCTTCACCGGTGTCAGCAACAACGTGGAACCTGCACACAACACAACCAAAATACTTTGTCCCAACAGTATAGTGAGATAGTCAATCTCACCGATCTTGCCAAAAACAAAGATTAGACGTATAGTGTGGAAAATGATGTATGCTTGCAGTAAGTAAAAAAGTAGGACATAGTTGTGGTTTGTTTAACAGTGTGGAAAATGGACCGGGGTTCATAGGTTCACTAGTGGTGTCTCTCCATAAAATATAGCATACTGGGTGAACAAATTACAGCTGGGCAATTGACGAATAGAGGTTGCACCGTAGTGCACAATATAACATGATGATTACTATGATATTTAGTGCGGGCATTACAACAATATACATAGACCGACATCCATCTGCATCTATGACTAACAATCCACCCTCAAGTTATCATCCGAACCCCATTAGGTATTAAGTTGCAAGCAACAGATAACTGCATTAAACAAAGTGTGTAATGTAAGCAATGTTTATGCACGCGGCACTCTCACCGCTGTTTTCTCCCTAATGGCAACAACACATCCCCCCTTCACGTTTCTGTCACTCGAGCAAGGTGGTGAGGAGGCATGAACCCACTATCAAGCATAAATACTCCCTCTTGAAGTCACAAGCAACTACTTGGCCAGAGCAACCACTAGCAACGGAAAGCATGCAAGATCACAAATAGCATATGCAAATAAAGACTATAATCAACTTGGCATAAGGTCAATATTCATCGGATCCCAGCAAACACAACACATAGAGTTACATAAGATCAATCTCGATCATGAGAGGCAACTCACGAGATCTAAACATGGAGGCATATGAGGAGAAGACAACCATCTAGCTACAACTACGAACCCGTAGTCCAAGGATGAACTACTCACGCATCACTCCGGAGGCAAGCATCGTGATGTAGAAGCCTCCAGCGATGATCTCCTCTCCGGCAGGGTGTCGGAAACAGCTTCAGACCCCCCCTAATCTAGGGTTGACGGTGACGACGGCTGCGGAACTTTTCGGGGATTTTTTATCAGGTGCTTAGGGTTTTCCATCCGGGGGGATTAAATAGGCGAAAGGGCAAAGGCGGTGGAGCTCCAGGGGCCCCACACCCATAGGTGGCGCGGCCAAGGGGGGACCCGCCCCACCCTATGGTGTGGCCCCATGGTGCACGTCTTCGACTCCTCTTCGGTGTTCTGGATGCTTCCGGGGAAAATAGGCACTTCGAGTTTTGTGGGGTCCAATTCCGAGAATGTTTCCAGAACAACTTTTCTGAAACCAGAAACAACAGAAAACAGAGAACTAACACTTGGCATCTTATTAATAGGTTAGTCCCGGAAAACGTATAAAAATGCTATAAATAAGGGAGAAAACAACTAGCAATTGGCATAATATGATCATGGAGCATTAGAAATTATAGATACGTTGGAGACGTATCACGCTCGCTGCCTCACCATCGCTCTCTCCTCTCTCCACGCCGATGGACCCTCTCGCCACCAACGGCTTCCCACGACGCTCCCTCCTCAAGCACCAGGCGCACGCCCTCTTCCACGCCTAGTATCCGTGCCCGCCGGACATGCGCGCCGGGCACGGCTTCACGATAGGGCGCGCCGGCGTGCCCATCCTCGACGCGCCGAGGGTGAGCGACGCCTCCTGGGGCGCGAAGGTGCTCGTCCACTGCTACGACAAGCTCACCGACGAGCAGCGCGCCGACCCGGCCTGGGCCCGGCGAACCCGGCGAGCACCGCCCGGTATGACGAGCGGTGGAACCGCTGAGACGGCCCCGGCCGGGCGCCGCCCGCCTCCGAGCGGAACAAGCACGGCCGCAACGCCTTCTGGGCGCAGCGGAACTTCTCCTTCGGCTTCGTCCTAGCGCACATCGCCGCCGGTGACTCGTCGCGCCTCCCGTGGCCCACCCCCACCGTCTGGGACCTGAGGCGCGCCACGGCGACGCCCTCGTCGTCCTTCTCCCTCTCCCGCTCCTCCTTCTCGTCCGCTGGAGGCTCCTCGCGTCGCTCCGCGCCCACGCCGCCGCTACGCGTGCCGAAGATGTAGTCGCGCGTGTCGACGCCGTCGCACCTGCACGTCAAGCAGGAGCCGCGCTCGTCGCCGCGCCGCGCTGGTGGCCTGCGTATCGACGACATCGCCCGGTCCTCCCAGTGCCGCCGCTGCGTGTCGAGACATCGTAGTAGTTTTCATAGACGGGGGTGCCATGAGACTACGGTAGAGACGTGGGGTAACGGGATCGCGTAGTGAATACAGAACACAGGATTTACCCAGGTTCGGTACGTCGCGAAAGTACGACGTGCCTACTCCTGCACTTCTCACTAATCAGGACTAAAGCCTGTAAACAGGGTTACAATGTGAGGGTTTAGATCTAAGCTACTCGACGAGGATGAGCTTCTCGGAGAGTTGGCGTAGAGCTTCTCTGTTATTCGTTCCTTGTTTAATCTATCTCCCGTCCGGCTTTGTATAATAGCCGGATTAGGGCTTACAGAATAGGAAACCTAGAGGACTACGGTAACTTGTAACTTGGAAAGCAAGGAATCCGTCTTCTCCTCCAAGCCAGATCACCTGGGCCGTGATCCGGGTTCTTCTAGAATCCAGCTTCTGTGCGTCGGGTTACTGGGCCGCCTAATGGACCTGAGCCCACTACCACTTAGGCCACCCTGGTAATCCGGCACTTTATCTACCATCTTATATACCCCTATTTGGTATATATCCGACAGTAGCCCCCAAGAAGGATTAAAACTCTGATTCTCCGTCTTTCGCCAAATACACTTTGTCCGAGAAATATTGATTCAGCAGTCTTGATTCTTCTTATTCTTCTTTTGAAAAAGATGGTAACATGAAACTCGGAATCCTGAAAATCTGGCTTTTCTCTCACGATCCTTCGCGGAAAAGGAACTCCTTACGTCAGCGCCTAAATCATGCTGACGCAAGGGACGTTTGGGTTTCACGCGGGAAACCCTGCAACGTATCTCTGACAGATTCTCACGGGAAACGAGGAGATAGTCATTATTTCCCTGTCGTTTTATTTCCCGGATTTTCCGGCGGGTGTCACGCGTTAAACATCCAACGGTCAAATAGCCGTTGGCACGTATCTTGACGGATTTCTAGCTATAAATAGCCATCCTCGTCCTCATCGAAAATCTTTCGCACTCCTCACTGTCCACGCCATTGACGCGAACGAGCTCTTCGAGCGAAGCACTGCCCCGAGCGCACCTAGCCTCCAAAGCACACCGGAACGCAACGCGCCACCAGGAAATGGCATCCTCACCGTCCTCGCCCACTCGCGCCGCCATCGACGACCTCATCGTAGACCTAGATCCACAGCTAGGGTCACCCAAGCACGCCGGCGACGAGCCGGAGAAAACCGCGGCCTTCGCGGCGGGCGGAGAGAACCTTTCCGTCGCCGCGGACGTTGCGGGCGCGAGCTCCGCAGCTTCCCCGCCGTTTGCCCCTGAAACGGCGGAGGAAAAGATCCAGCTCCTCGGCGACGAGCTCGCCGCCGCGGAAGCTGCCGCCTCCGCCACCGCCGGAGCGGATGAAGAGGCGGAATCTGCAGGCAATTGGATTGCCTGCAGCATTCCTCCGGCTCTCCTTCCAAACATGGAAAAGGAGGGCCTGGTCCTTAAGGGGAAATGGCGTCTTCCTGAGGACGAGAACGAACCAACGCCGAAAGACGGCGAAAGAGTTCTCCTCTCCTCCCATCTTCTTCGAGGTATGGGCCTTCCACCTTCCGCCTTCTTCCTCCAAATTCTTTCCCATTACAACATCCAGCCCCACAACCTACAACCCAATTCCATCCTCTACATGGCCGGCTTCCAGGCTTTGT
The DNA here is from genome assembly GCA_028641055.1 of Alopecurus myosuroides. Taxonomy (NCBI): domain Eukaryota; kingdom Viridiplantae; phylum Streptophyta; class Magnoliopsida; order Poales; family Poaceae; genus Alopecurus; species Alopecurus myosuroides. The sequence continues at coordinate 12,795,863 of CM054063.1, read as the reverse complement.
TCGAAGGTTACTTAGGCTTAGAACCTAGGTTAGACTTTTGGACGTATTGTTTCAGGGTTAAGCGGAACTCTTCGGAGGGCGCACTCCCGACTTGCGGAACCATCTCTTTTACTCTTCGGAGATTCAGAGAAGATTGGTTCCCCAAGATCAAGACGTCGGAATCCGTCAAATTTTGGACGGGTTCCTTCTTTTACCACCCCGATGTGCCCTTTCCAACGAAGGCCATCGGGGTTCCTCCTTTCTCGAACTCTGCGGCTATTCCCCAAGATAACTGGGGAACGGAAGCCGTCTAGGTTCTGCCGCCTGATCTTCTAAGGATCAAGCGGCGCATCGCTAAGCTCACCTCCTCCACTCCACCTTTGACCGGCATGGACACGGTCTTTTGCTGGTTGAATAGACGGATTCAGCCGTTGGCCAACCACGGTGGTCGCCTTCTTTGCGACTACACGGGAGCCAAGGACCCAATGTGGACAACCATCAAAGATTGGCCCGCAAAGGAGCTTCGACGGTGCATCAATCAGTTGGTCGCATCCCGCGATCAATACAAAGCGAGTCGGCCAATGTATACGGCCGACAATCCGGCTCCCAAGGTATGTTTCCGTCATTTGGGTAGAATTTTATCATTCTTTCTCGGATTTTCTCGCTCATAACTCTGATTTTTCTTTTTAATAGATTACTGAACTTGCAGACTCGGAGTTGGCCTCCGAGGCTGAGCTGGACGCGCTTCGCACCGCTGCTACAGGTGGGCGTAAACGAAAGAAGATTCCTTCCTCTGAGGAAGTTATCAACCTTGACGGAGTTCCCGTCGCCACTTCCAGGTTAGTTCATCCGAGTTATTTTGTTACTTGTCGAAGTTTTTCTTTCGTCTTCGGAAAGTTAACATTTTCCGGGTTTCTGGTTTTTTAGCCTAGCTCCTTCCAGCCTGAAGCCGAAGAAGCTGAAAAGACACAAGGCCGTGTCCAGCCGAGGCGCCCATCCTTCTTCTGCCATTCCTCTGGACTCATCATCCTCAATGGCGGAAGAGCGCGCTGCCACCCCCCCCCCCCACCGAACCACTGGAGACCAGGCAGCCCGTTGTGTCGGAATCTGACACGAGGGAAAGGGCGGCTCCGGATGCGGGAAAATCTTCTCGGTCTTTTGACGAAGAAATTCCCAAATTCGACAAGGACTTCAAGCATATCAATGACGGTCTAAGCATGGCCGGAACTCTCTTTGCGGAGTACGCAAAGGAGTTCACTGAGAACTTGGCAGGTTTGCAACGCATGAGCCAGGTATGTATCTCTAGCCCCCAAGCATTAAATAAAATGCATGCTTTTTACCTTAATGCTTTTTAATTATTCTTTTCCTTGCCGTGTTCTAGCAAACTGCCGAAGCCATTAACGTGGCGGTTTTCAACAAGCTCTCGATCAAGAACAAGGAAGTTAGGAATCTTCTTTCCATTCTTGAGGAGAGAGAGGCGGAACTGGCTTCATCTCAGCTCGCACTGTCGGAAGCAACAGGTAATCATTTTTCCTCTGAAATCTCCGATTCAGGCATCTGTCTAAGTACTTTTTCCGGGAATATTATTAACTCGGATTTTTCCTTTCTTTTCAGCTGCTTTGGCTCAGGCTAAGCAAGCAGCTGAAGATTCTGGCAATGCCGAATATCTCCGCAAGGAGAATGTTGAGCTTCACAAGGATCTTGTGAAAGCACAAGAAAATCTGGAAGTCAGCAACTTAGCACTTGGGGTTTCTCAATCCCAGACTTCCGCCCAAGCGGAGAAAGACCGGGCCACCATTGAACGCCTGGAAGCTGCTCTGAGCCTGCGTGAGGAGGAAACTTCCGAGATCGACAAACTTGTTGGTAAGTTTAAGTATACGTTTACCATTCAGTTTGTATTTTTTCTTCCTTTTTGGTACTTAACCTTTTTGGTTGGTTTTTGCTACCAAACAGGAGATAATGCAGATATTTCTCGGATTGAAAGAATCCGAGTTTTTGAAAAGACCTGGACTTCGATCAGGGTTGCTTGCATGCAACTGATCAACAAGTTTCTTCCCTCCAAGACTGGGGAGTTCTCGGAAGTTGAAAAACTTCCGGGTTCTATCATGGAGGTGGCGGAGTCCAGGGAATCCTTCCTTCGCTCCGCTGCACGGGGTGGTGCACGCATGGCACTTGGCTTAATGCGTATGCACTACCCTGGTGCAAAATCCTGGCGCGTGGCCACCAGTGTCCCTCAAGGATACACGGAAGCCCAACGAAATGCGATCTTTGATGTAATCAAAGGCCACGCTACCCAGGTTGCTTCCATGGTGAATCTCTCCATTAATTACCCGGAGGAAGAAGTTCCTGAAGCCCCCCAGGACGACAACATCGAGGAGGAATCGGATGCTTGAAGGGTTTCCTTATACCTGGATAGCAAAAATAGACAATAGGAGCATTACTGCGCTTTTATAATGTAATTCGAATTGTAATGCTTCTATTTGTATTAATGAAAACTCCGCCTTTTGCAGTCTTAATTATAAAATTCTTTGCAAGTTTTTCGGATTTTATTATTCCTTTATCCTCTAAGTTCTCTGGCTTATATGTTTTAACTGTCCTTAGTGTTTGAAATGGCTCAAGTAGCAATATGAATCATCATGCCGAGTAACTGGGTGTAACCGATCAGTTTAGACTCGGAAACATGGATCATGCTAAAGGCATTTTTACTAACTAGCTCCAGTAACCCAACACATATGCGATCAGATAATACTTAGAGAAACAAGGAATTTTTTGAACGAAACCTGGGCACGCAGGCAATTCAAGTTTCCTTTAGCCGTTAACAGGCTGAAAAATCATTCAGTTTTTTTAACTCCGAGTACGCAGGCACAATTCGGGTTAACATTGAATGTTTTGCAAGATCATTGGGAAATAGAGAAGGTGGAACCATGCTTTGTACTGTAATAAACTTGTAAAAACATGGATACCGGAATTCCGACAACTTTATTTCATGATCTCAAAAGATGTTTACATAGAATTGAACTTAGTACGGAAAGGGACATAACTTGCTAGATGTTTCCAGGCTTTCGCAGTCCACTTGAGTTTGTCGGATTTTTTCAGCAGCTTGTAGAGTGGTAAGGCTTTATCCCCTAGCCGACTAATAAATCTGCTGACGGCTGCGGCAGAACCCGTCAGTCTTTGGACATATTTGACGCACGTCGGTTTCGTGATGTTCAAGATTGCCTTGATCTTTTCCGGGTTAACTTCTATTCCTCTGTGAGAAACGATGAAACCCAGAAGTTTTCCTGAGGGAACCCCGAATACGCACTTAGATGGATTCAACTTCATCTTGTAAGTGCGCAAGTTTTCGAAAGTTTCTCGCAAATCCTCAAGGAGTGTATCTTTTTCCTTGGTTACGACAGCAATATCGTCCACGTAAACATGGACATTTTTGCCAATTTGGCTATGCAAACAACGTTGCATGCAACGCTGGTAGGTTGCACCTGCGTTCTTCAAGCCAAATGGCATGGTTACATAATAGTACGTCCCGTACGGGGTTATAAAAGAAGTCTTGATTTGATCTTCCTTTTTCATGCGTATTTGGTGGTACCCGGAGTATGCATCCAAAAAGCATAAAAGTTCGGAGCCTGCAGTGGCGTCTATTATTTGATCGATTCGCGGTAGCGTGAACCTATCTTTCGGACACAACTTGTTCAAACATGTGTAATCTATACACATTCTAAGAGCAGTAGTGTCTTTCTTCGGTACTAATACCGGATTTGCGGACCAGTGAGTATGGATTACTTCCTTGATGAAATCCGCTGCTAAAAGCCGGATAATTTCCTTGCCAATAGCCTTCCGTCTTCTTCCGTCAAATCGACGGAGACCTTGTTTGACGGGTTTTGATCCAGGAATAACCTTGAGTTGGTGCTCAGCAAATTCCCTGGGTACACCTGGCATGTCAGTTGGACATCAGGCAAAAATATCCCAGTTCTCACGGAGGAACTTGATGAGCTCGCCTTCCTATTTGTTAGTCATCCCAGTCCTTATGACGACAAATTTTGTCGGATCTTTGGGATCTAGGATTACCTGTCTTGTATTCTCGGACGCCTTGAAGCTGTCTGTTGGCTTCCGGATTTCTTTTCCTGCCGGCATTTCTGTCGGCGATACCTCTTTGGCTAATTCCTTCAGTTCTTCCTTTGCTATGACTCTCTGAGCGCAGAGGGCGTTTTCTTTCTCCAACTCATTCGCCAGCTTGAAATCACCGACAATAGTGATTACTCCTCCTTTGGGTCCTGGCATCTTCAGCTTGTTATAGATATAACAAGATCTTGCCATGAATTTGGCGAAAGCTGGACGTCCGAGTATTGCGTGATACACGCTTTCGAACGGCACTACTTCGAAGGATACTTTTTCCTGCCGGAAGTGATCTTTATCTCCGAAGGTGACATCTAGGGAAATTTCTCCTAGGGATCGTGCTTGCCTGCCAGGAACAATGCCATGGAAGCGTATGTTGCTGTAGTTGAGCTGAGACTCGGAAATCTTCAGATGCTTCAGTGTATCCAGGTACATTATATTAATGCTGGATCCTCCATCCATCAGCACTCTTCTTAGCCTAGTGTTTTGAACAATAGGGCTTACAACAAGAGCTTGTGTGCCGGGTTCAGGGATATTTTCGGGATGATCAGACTGATCCCAGATTATCGGTGTGTTGGAGTACTTCAAGAATTTCGGGGTTGCCGGAACAACCGCGTTTATTTCTCGAAGTGTTCTTTTGGCCACCTTTGCTGACGGAGTTGCTAAGAAAGTTAGCATTGCTTCTCCATCAACTCTCGGAAATTTGGGTTCGCCCTTTCGCTGTTGTTCCTGGATTTTTTAGTCAGTGTCTGATTCACTGTCTTCTTTGTCAGCTTCTGGCTTTTGTTTGGCGGGTTTCCTTTTGGAACCCTTCCCTTTATTTCCGGATCCTGCACTACCTTTCATGTGCTTATTCAGCCGGCATTGCGCGTTTGTATGGGTGGGTTTCCCAAATTGCGAGTGGTGGACACAAGGTTCCAACTTAATCCTCTCCCACTCCTCTGGAGTGTAGTTGATTGGATCTGGGTTGCGTCCTTTCCACTTATTCCCCTTTTCTCCCCCAAAGGCTATGTTGACCTCTTTGGGTTTCGTCGTTGTTTCTGGAGTTCCTTTTTTGTCAGAACGAGGGGTCTTCTTAGCAAGTATAAGTGATTCGATATTGCCTCCTCTTGCTCTGATGTCGTCTTCGGCTGCGGCGTGCTCATTGGCGGTTGTAAGCATAGATCCGAGATCTTTGTGCTTTTTGGAACCAACCATGAACGGTACGAGTCCGGGTTTTAGGCCATTGACGAAAGCATACATTGCTTGTACGTCAGTTACTCTAGAGCAACTATTCTTCATTGCTGTCCATCTGGAGATGAAATCCACGTATGGTTCATCCTCAAATTGGGTGCAACGGTTTAGCTGGTTGATGCTGTTCGGGCGTTTGTACGTTCCCAGAAATGCTGAGTGAATACTCTAGCCATATCATCCCAGCTGTCGACTGTTCTTGATGGTAATCCATTGATCCAATCTCTGGCTCCGTCCAGCAACATTAGGGGAAGAAACTTGACAGCTTCCAGGTCTGTCCCATTGTTGATCTGGACGGCTGTATAGTAATCCGAGAGCCAGGTATCCGGGTTTGTGCTGCCGGTGTATTTCTGGTACGTTGGACCGACCTTGGCAAAGCCAGAATGCAGGGTTATTCTTCGGATCCTGTCAGTAAAACACTTAGGACCAAAGTATAGATCATCCTTTTCTGCTCTATCAATGTGTGCAGAATATCTTCCGGCTGAATGGACAGAAGGGAATCTGCTCCTTTCTCTTCCATTGTTGCGCGGACGCGCTTTTCCGGGATTATTTCTATCTCTTCCATGGTCACGCCCTTTTGGATTAGGCGGAGTTCTACTCCTGTGCCTTTCTTTATCCTTAGGAGGTGTCTGGGATCTCTCACGCCTGTGAGGTATATCATATCTTCCAGCTTTCTCAGCTGGGTTTCTCGGAGGTGGCATTATTTTGCCGTCGTCCCGGTGTTTGTTTTCCCGATCATGGGGTTTATGTCCATGATTCGGGAGATGGGATCCGGTCCTAGACGCTACATCCCGGTTGTCGGGGTTTTTCTTGTCTTTTCTCGGATCCTCTTTTTTATCCTTTGAATTGTTTGAATCCCCGGGTTCTTCCGGTCCAGGTGCTCCAGCAGCGCAAGTAGCTGTTTTGCATAGGGCGGAGTTATCGTGCAGCCTCCCTGATCGCTCTTGGGCGCGCTGTTGTTGTTGCAACGCTTTTCCTAGGAAAGCATACACCCCTTGGAGTTTTTCCCCGTTGGAGTACATGTCGTTGTTAAGGATGGCGAACGCTGCTTCCGCGTTTTCTGCTGCGGTCTTGTATATTGGTTCGCCCCTGGCATCTTTGTCGTTTACCTGCTTTTTCCAAGATGGGTTATGGAACCTTTCTTTTGGCGGCAGTTCTTCCGGTCTTGCGATTCCGGGTAACCTAGTAGGTTTTAACGCGGATCTATTCTTTCTCTCGTACTCCTCTATTTCTTCCTTCATGACCTTGATGTCATTATGGGTTTGTTGGAGATGTTGCCGAGATCTGAGTAGATGTTGCTGTTGCCGTTGGAAAGCTTGTCTCCTGGCTTCCAGCATCTCAGGGGGTTCATCTGGTCCCACTGGTGTTTGCAATAGCTCTTGCTCTTCCTGTTCCGTCATTGGCGGAGCAGTGATTTCTTTGGATTTCTTCTCCGCAGGCTTCGTTCTGCTAGCATCTCCTACTTCCAGGTTTTCATCAGCGAGATCAGCTGATTTTTTCTTCCGGATTTTGTATTGGAGTTTCTTAGCAGCACGGTGCTTTTTCTTGGAAGAGGGAGGTTTTTTGACAGGTTCATCTTCTGTCATCTCCTTGACATTGGGGAATACCGGAGAAGTTTCTCCGTCTTCTCTCTCTTCCTCTGGCGGAGGGGTTTTAGGGCTTTCCTGACTGCCGGCGTCCGTGGTATCAGCCGGTTTCGCCATTAGAACTTCATGGAATCCCTCTTGAAAGGACTTAACTTTTCTTTCGAAGTCGTCCTCATCTTCGGAATCGAAGTCATCCGATCCGGTTTCCGACTCTAATCTTGCCTCGATAGCGGCTAATACTGAGTCGGCTTCCGAGTTCGTCGTCTTGTTGACGGATGTCGGATCTTCCACCTCCGTGGGTGTGGGGTCTTCCGTCTTTGTGACGGGTATCTGATCTTCCGTCTCTGTGACGGGTGTATTATTGTCTGCCTTTTGCACGGGATTTCCGTCATCCGTGTTTTCGGCGACTGCCGACTGCACTATGCCGATAAAGTGTAAGTCACTTTTTTGTCGGCGATCTGAGCAGAATCCGGTATCATAGTCATCTTCGACTGGGTATAGGGCGGGTGGGATAAATTTGCTTCCACCGCAAAACCCCATCGCTTCTGCAGTTAGTCCGATAAAGATGTTAGCAGATCCTATCGGTAACACGCAGGCACTTACCAGGTGGTTTTGCGCCGGTATGTAGGATCCGTTGTCGAGGAAGCGCCCGACGTCGTTGTCGAACTCCAAGCTTCCGACAGTGATTGATCTTCCGATTCCGCCAAGTATCCCAGATCGGAACTTCACGCCTGACGTCGTTTGCCCCACGGTGGGCGCCAACTGTCGAGACATCGTAGTAGTTTTCATAGACGGGGGTGCCATGAGACTACGGTAGAGACGTGGGGTAACGGGATCGCGTAGTGAATACAGAACACAGGATTTACCCAGGTTCGGTACGTCGCGACAGTACGACGTGCCTACTCTTGCACTTCTCACTAATCAGGACTAAAGCCTGTAAACAGGGTTACAATGTGAGGGTTTAGATCTAAGCTACTCGACGAGGATGAGCTTCTCGGCGAGTTGGCGTAGAGCTTCTCTGTTATTCGTTCCTTGTTTAATCTATCTCCCGTCCGGCTTTATATAATAGCCGGATTAGGGCTTACAGAATAGGAAACCTAGAGGACTACGGTAACTTGTAACTTGGAAAGCAAGGGATCCGTCTTCTCCTCCAAGCCAGATCACCCGGGCCGTGATCCGGGTTCTTCTAGAATCCAGCTTCTGTGCGTCGGGTTACTGGGCCGCCTAATGGACCTGAGCCCACTACCACTTAGGCCACCCTGGTAATCCGGCACTTTATCTACCATCTTCTATACCCCTATTTGGTATATATCCGACACTGCGTGTGCTGAAGCCGGAGCCGGAGACGCGCCCCGACCCTGTACGAGCAAATGCAGACGCTCCAGGCGGCGACAGCCACCGACGACGACCCGGAGGGCGTGGCCCGATCTTCCTCGAGTCGTTCAACACCCGCCGCCAATGTCCGACGCGGCGGCGCGCGCTTGATCCGTCGTCGACACGACGGCGATGTCTGGCGCGCCGCTCATCGACCTGGACCCCCGGTGGCCAACGATGACGAGGCAGGGCCGAGCCACTTGCCGCGCGGCGACCACGACGGCAGCAACGACGAGTACAATGTGTTTAACTAGTGAACACGTCATATTTAATTTAAATTTAAGTTTTTTGTTTAAATTTCCTTCAAATTATGTAATATTCCCTAAAATTTGAATGAAATCGTCGTTTGAATTCGATTTTTTTTTTAGCCTCCGGTTGGGGCTGCGAGTGGAGAGCCGCGCCCCCAAACGACGGCTTGCTGTCCGGACAGCCCCAAAGGGCCGTTTCCAGCGCCCCTCCGAAGGGCTATTGGGGGACGGCTAGACGGACCCAACTAGACTGCTAGCTGATGTAGACATTTCCGAGAATTTCATTGACAGGTTTGATATGTCGCGCGCGTTTGACACAACCTCGTCTACTATGGCCGTTATTATTATAGGTCCGTGGGCCGCCGCAAATAAACAGAAAACGTCTGACCGTTTCTCTCTCGTGTCCAAAAGAAAGAGAAGGTTCTGAGGACACGTACTAGGTAGCTTTGCCACGGGTGATGAAACCTATGATGATCGTAGTATAATAAACAGAGCGCACACAATTGGCGCATCGCCGTCCTGCTGCTTTGCTCTCTCCGAAGTCCAGCAATATATATATCCGACATTTGTACCCTCCATAAAAAACCCTAGCGTACGTGCGAGAGAAAACAATTAAGAGGAAGATGAGAACCTCCGCCCTGCTGGTGGTGCTCCTGGCCTGCGCCGCCGCCGCGGTTGCCGACGGCGCGCCGTGCGACGCGGTGAGCTGCGGCATGGGCACCTGCACGGAGCTGCCGCCGCCGCACATCCCGCTCCTGCCGGACTACAAGTGCGACTGCTACCCCGGGTGGGGCAACCTCCTCGCGATCGCCCCGAGCACCCCCTGCTACCTCCCCAAATGTAAGCCAGCCCCACACAGCACTCTGTATGCAGTTCAGTTCTTCTTCCATGAAGCCGCTAAGATCGTTCGTTAATTTGCTTGTAGGCTCCTTGGGTGGTCTCAGCTGCTACATCCCTGGCATCCCGGTCGTCCCGCCGGGCAGCAACTTGACACTTCATCGTACGTAAACTCTCCCAACCTCCACAATCAACCCAAATGAAATGGCAAATGGCAATGATCCTCAATGATTTTTTTTCTTCGATCGTCTCAGCCTGCTTAGGCACGGACTGCGGCCCGGGCACTTGCCTCGAGGAGCCGCTGCGATGCCAGTGCAACCCCGGCGCTGTCAACCTGGTCGGCAACCCTGCCTTCCCTTGCACTAATCAGGACTGTAAGACTGATTGATTCCCGGCCGGCTTGAAAATTGTGACACTTGACCGGCATGTTGTTGTTTTGCTTCACCTGCAACTTAATTTCTGCTCGCGTGTCTAATCAGGTGTCCTAGACAAGAACGGGTGCACCGTTCCGAACCCTACACCGTCTTCGCCGACGCCGCCGTCGTCCGCGCCACCGGGTAATGATCCCAGCTCATCTGGACCGACAGCTCCCTCCACCACCAAAGGCAATTCATCCTCACTAGGTTCCATCCATGCATCCAACTAGTCATCGTCATACATACATATATACATGGAAGCCGTTTATTACTTGCACTTCCCACCAATCTACAGCGCACATGAATGTAAGAGTGGAGACTAACTGCACTTAATTTGCATTTGCAGGCTCCGTTTGTGTGCAGAATCTGCTGCTCCTGGCTTTGCTCGCCACTCTTCACGTCGTCGTGTGATGACATGACAACACACTCCGATATACCTGCACGGATCAAGACCCAATTTACCAGCTACTGTGTACGCTATGCGTTTGCGCGCGTATATATATGCAGCTGCTGCTTCGCTGTTGAATGTGTTTCTGTCGATGCAAAGTTGCAAGTGTATGCATCAGAGAGCCCGCCTCCCCCGTTTTTTCGCGAATGTATGCATCAGAGAACCTGTTGTCAGCTCTAAGAAACATACAGCGAAATATCTCGCTATAGTTTGCAGACAAACCCTTTTTTCTTTTGCGACAAAGCCATTCGGCAAGCTTTATTGACCAGATTACACATTCACGAGCTTTTTTCTACAAGGGAATATATTAATATCAAGACGATACCAAATACATCCGGCCTATGCAACAACATGATGTCTAGAGCAAGTCTAGTCACCAAGGATGCACACAACCAAAAAAATATAACAAAAATAAAAAAAATAAAAGACCCCGCCGAAGCAATCAGCTCCTCGCAGAAGCAAGATCGCTTCCAGTGGTAGCGACATCGAGATTCTGAATTTTTTTGTCCAAAACGACGCCTCAGGAAAGGTAACAATGCACAAACATTGTCGTTCATTCGGTCTAACCAGCCAATGTCAAATCCCGAGTTTTTACGCCGGAGAATGTTCAATCTCGAGAAAAGCCTTCAACAAGGAAATGACTAGGAGCCGTGATACTGACGTGATGACATGCTCATTGGGAGACCCTAACCGGAAGTTATAATATACTCTAGTGTAAATTTCCCCCAGTGTGGAAGCAGAGTTTATCGAACTAGTAGGACTCATGAAAAAAAAAATAGCAAGCTATTTCGGTGCTAATAGCATGATATAGCATATCTGGAGGGTCCACGCTAAAATTTAACACTTTAGCTCGCTATTGCGCTATTCACGAAATAACATGCTATATCAAGCTAAAACGGCGTAACGTTATAGCGCGCTATTATTTTTTTAGCCTATCGGGCCAAATGTCCGATTTTTCCACCGTAGTAAGAAGAAAAAGTTGCTCCATGTTTTTCGTGTGATGATAAACAATCATGGAGATGACATCTCTAGGTTTATAATTTAGTATAAATAATTTATTCTACGTTATTGCCCCGTGGGGTGTTGATTTAGGATCTAATCAACTAGAGAACAAATTATGTGTTTGTACATATATTGTTCTTACATTTTTGTAATATTTTTTTGTTGAAATCTTTCAATTTTTGATAAATATTTGATAGTTTCTTCTCAAAACGCTATTTTCATATAGCACGCTATTATTACGCTATAGCGTGCATAGCATCTGGAGGAGGTTGCCGCTATTTCTTATATCACGCTTTTTTTTCTTGGTAGGACTTCATACTATTGAAGAAGGTTAATTGTATCAACGACGTCGTTTATTGATGTTGACAAAAGCATAGAACCTGCACACAAGTACAAACCCTCTCTTGCCCCAACTTTTCGGAAGGTTGTCAATCTTCCGGTTTTGCTGAAAACAGGAGAATTAAACGTATATATTTTTGAAAAGCAATACAAGTATAGATTTTTGAAAAGGAATAGAAGTAAAAATGGGACAACGAGAAAACAATAATGAAAAGTGCTTAAAAGAACGTTGCAAATATGAGGAAAATAGAACCGGAGGCCATAGGTTCACTAGTGGTGTTTCTCCAAATAAAACAAACATGATGGGTGAACAAATTACAACTAGGCAATTGACAAATGATGAACGTATAACAATACTATTATGACAAGATATAATTCACGGGTTCTAACATTGTAGGTATTATGTCAAGGCATATGGATCGATATCCAGCATGTATCCATATCTAAAAGTCCACCTCAAGAAAACTATCCAGCAAATCACTTGGTATTAAGTTGCAGCAATGAAATAATTAATATGTATGCAACCGACAAATGTATTAAGAACAATACATAATGTAAGCATTTTTTTCTCATCCGTAGACAAGAGCACCGATGTTCTCTCCCTAGTTGCAACAACATATCCTACCACCGCATGTTTTCACTCACGCGCATGCAAGAAGGAGGCATGAACCCACTGTCTAGCATATAAACCCCCTCTTGGAGGTGAAAACACTTACGTGACTAAGGTAATCATAAACACCGTAGAGCATTGCCAGACAAGATTAAAACTCTAAAAATATAAGCAAATCATCTCAGATTGACATGACCAAAATAAGCATAATCGCATGGTTCATCAGATCCCAACAAAAACAACATGCACAATTACAAAATGGTGATCTCGATCATGTGAGGCAGCTCACGAGACTCTAAACATGGTGGCATATGGGCGAGAACAACCATCTACCTACTTCTATTGACCCGTAGTCCCGAGATGAACTACTCACATATCTGTCCGAAGGCGATCATGTCGATGTAGAGGCCTCCGGTGAAGATTCCCCCTTCAGGCAGGGTGCTGGAGCAGGACTCTAGAAGCCCCGGATTAGACTTTCAAGTTTGACGGCACCGCTCTATATGTTTCATGGAAAATAATTCGTCCTTGAACTGTTTTGGGTTAAGGGAAATTTATGGGGGAAGAGGCGGTGTGAGGCAGTGGCCAGGGCAGCCAGGGGCCCACCAGGAGGGTGCCACCGCATGTTTTCACTCACGCGCATGCAACAAGGTGACATGAAGCTAACACTAATCATGATCAACGTTATGTAAAAGCATTGCAAGCTGAGATGAAAATATTTTAACAAAGGCATGATAAATATTATTTAAACTAATGTAAACTTAGTAACCATGTTTCACATGAAAAGTAACACAAAAAAATAATGAATAATGAAACATTGAAAGCGATACGTTTGTTTCAATCATAAAGAAAAACATAATAAAGTGGTATCCAGCTAGTCCTTCGTGTGGTAGCAAAACATAAATGCCAACACATCTTTAAAGTTTAAATGGTGACTAGATAGAAATAATTTGAGAGCAAGAAATACCACAATCATAAATCAATCAATAATAAATTTTGGAACTATGCACATTATACTAAAAAGAACAACTGTGCTCTCTTAAGTGGTGCATAAAGTAAGAAGATGAAGACTCAACTAAAAGTAAAAGAAAGTCCCTTTGTAGAGGGAAGTAGGGATTATTCATGTGCTAGAGATTTTTATTTAATAAATTAGATATTGAAAACAATTTCGAGAGAGGCGTATGTCTATGTTAACGAATGTTATCAAATGATCTATCATCTTTTCATGTTTAATGGATTCAAGAGCGGCTCCCATAGGAAAATCATAACATTCACATGTCTCCTTTGTTTGCACAAGCTAAGTTCATGATTTCTCTAGTCCATAGTGTGAGAAGATATTAACGTTATTGTTGTAGCCTACTTTGGGCTGGGCAGCTAGATGCGTGTTCCATTTTGCAAAATTAAGGGCTAGAACATTATTCATGCTAGTCAGGTGTGAAACCATCAAACATAAAAATATCATAAACATTCGATACTTCCTCATGAGCTAAAACAGGAACACAAAACATGTTAATAATTTCGAAGGTTTAAAGGTAGCACATGAGAAATTTACTTGGAGTGACGGTAAAATACCACATATAGGTAGGTATGGTGGACAAAATTGGAAAGTTTAGTTTTTTGGAGTTGGATGCACGAGTAGAGCTCATACTCAGTACAGGTGAAGGCTAGCCGAAGACTGGGAGCGTCTAACTAAGAGAGGAATAACGGTCATAATCATGCATAGCGGCAAAACATTATTAATCAAAGCATGAAGTGATATTACAAGTCAGAAACTAAATGATCATCAAGGCTAGAGGTTACTTTGTTTATAGTCATAACATGGTGTGAGTATGCGCCAAGTCAATCCAAGTAAATCATTTTAAGGAGAATACCACAATACCATGCTTCAATATGAGGAAACAACACATGATTAATTTCAATGGCACGTTAAGCACTCTCAGCTATTTGATACTAGTCATGATACACCATAAATAACTTATCACACTTGAAATAACAACGAACATGACATGCCAAAGCCTAAGTCACAGCCAAAATAAGCTTCCTATTGCACCACTACTAGCTGAGTGCCCGTGCGTTGCAACGGCTCCTCTTTCTTTTTTGCACATGAAATGTTCATGTGTGACCTTGCATTAGTATTGAACAATAAAAAAAATAAGTTTTCATCAAAAGACCAAACTATGTGAAAATATAACGATTCCTCCATATCTGGAAAAAACATCTATAATACACCATAAGGTCTCAAGTGAATACATGTTTGCAGGATTTAAACCTTTAAGTGTTAAATAAATAATGCAAAGTCCTATGAGGGATCAATGTAGTGGTAGAAAAGTAGATTTGTATTAATCTACAGATACTACAAATTATTTAGTACATTGTCTTATATTTTTCTCCAGGCATCTTAAAAAGTAAAGAACATCATCTCAAAAGCCGAAGTTTAAACATAATGCACAAGCTTTTGCTCCCTTTGTGTTTCATGGTGCACTATAATAAACTTTAGCCACGTTTATCTGTAAATAAATATCACTTTAAATTATCTTCACTTTCCTGCATCGAGCAATCAAATTAATTTATTACAACAAAATATCATATCCTTGATACAAATAAGGATTTATCCCAAACAAAAAATATATTCAACTATTCAGGTAGTGCCCCAAATTATAAAGTATACAATGATGATGCTACGAAACAAGGTTCTTAAGAAAAAAAAAGTCAGATTCAAGCCATTCCAAAAAAAAAATCTATAAATTAATTCGGTGTTTCAAGTAATTAAGAACAGAACCCTTCTAGTCAATGAGGTTTTTTCCATTCAAACGAAGACTTGTGGTCTTGCTATTTTAGAGAACTTGTTAACTTCTTTCTAAAGCACACCTGTTGTACCCTGCCCTACAAGAAGATAGGTATTTTTTCAGCCACCAAAACTCTGCGTTCACCTCTCGGGTCTAACTTTTCCCCTTCCATTGCTCTACTCTGGTGTTAATCCGGTCCACTCCACATTGATTCATCCTTTAATTGCAGGCTTTGAGCAAAAAGATGCATCTTCTCAAAGTTAAATAATAATAATTTTCTATACTATCTATAATTTCGTGAAACAAAAATATAAATATGTGTGCACCAGCCACCATATATAGGAGGAATGGTAAAGGGTTGACATATAAAGAATTCTCCATGCATGCCTTGATCAGTAAATAACTATGGCATACTTGCTGCTATTACAATGAATGGATAGAAAACAAGAATGACACAGGACAACATCAAAGATGCCACCATAAATAGCAGAGGGGTAAGATCCAAATGGGAAGCATTAAGCAACAAGGACTCTAGCACTAACACTGAAAAAACCCGTCCTTAGTAAACATGCATAGTTAAAAATATCACTATTAGTATATTACGGTTGCAGCCAGACATAAACTTCTTTGAAAAGACCACACTCGGAAATTAAAGAACCCCAAGGATGTTCTAATCCAAGATTCATCCGATCAAGGACGAGGTGCAAATCCATCAATAGATAGTAAAGTAATAATTCTAGTTCGAAACATAACTGGGGTTTGTGTAATGAAAGAGAAAGATTACATGATCTGCCAATGGGGAATAGAACACCATGAAGGAGAGATGAGAGATATGTGGCCGAGCATACAATTGTGATTAGAGTTAAGGGCTATGAACCTTGAAATCAGTTCACCGGAATTGGCAAGGAGGGAGGTTACTTCGTACAGTAGCGAGGAAATGTACAAGGACTTGCACATGTGACGATGACCATCAGAAATAATTAAAATGAACGGCAACTGGTTGAAATTGCTAGAAGTCAGAAGAGGACATTAATAATCCAAATATGTATGCTGATGATTGCAAGAATTATCTGAAGTGCTGCTGAGAGTTTCTCTACTAAGACTCATATTTTCATTGTTGAGCAAGCAGTACAACCTTTGACCTCGCATGCTAACTGTTTTACCTCACGTGACATATTCATTGCCTTCTAGGTACTGATATATGCATATGAATTGGAGTGAATTTGTTCTGGACAAAGAAGCCACTTAAGGAGGCGTGCAATCTAGAGCAATGGATTTGGGGACAGAGGAGTTGAGAATCTCTCAACAGATGTGGGCACGCACCTGGGAGGTTGCTCGTCGCCGCGGAGCTTGCACTGCAGTCTCTCATCCTGGTCGTGGCCTGGCACATTGTTCGTGATGATCTTTACAGAAATTGCGCCTTTTGTCATGGAGTCTCTGTGCCACTTGGGGTTGCCTAACAACCCATGGTAGCAGCGGGCAAGTGATTATCGCGCCATCGGAGTCAGGCCATCCCTCGCCGGACATCTTGGCGTGGCCTTCACCAGCGGCAGGCGGCTTGGGCAGTGGGGATGCCGCCGGATCGGGACCACATGGCAAGGCGAGCCCTGATGGGAGCATGGAAGCCACTCACGACCCTCAGTGCCATCACGCCATCACTCTGTCATGGCTGCCTAGAGGAAATCAGGAGGGAGGCGCTCGTGGGGGCACAACTACCGGAAACTCCTATTGCTACTGAGAGGCCTAGAGTTGGAGACGGAGAGCCAAGTAGAGTCGTGGGGGCATCCGGGAAGTTGACGAGGTCGTGCGTGTGTAACTGTTTTTTCGCTAGATGCACTTCAGTCGGAAGATTTGTTTTGCGCGAGTGGGAGAACGACGTACCGCAATCACGGACGCGGCATACTCAGCTTTAGTAGTATAGATAAGTATGAAACAATTTACTCTTCTCCAACACCAATCAACTTATTTGAAACAGATGTCAAAGCAAATAAATATCAAATACCATAGAGCTAAACGCAGTACTAACAAAAATTGAACACACATAGAATAATAATAGTAAAAACTAGAGTGTTTTAGACAATGAAAACGGAGCGTGTCTCTCTCCAAACTAAAAAATTCTAGGATCGAACCATAAACCACAGAAAGGAAAACAAGACAAACCGAAATAAAAAAAAATTACGCTCCAAGAATAACACGTATCATGTGAAGCAATAAAAATATAGTGTTTTGAAAAAAACCTGATATTTCTTTTTTGATGAAGAGGATGCCTTGGGCATCCCCAAGCTTTGACGCTTTTCTTTGTTGGATATGTCTTGGGTTGATATGGGCATCCTAAAGCTTGAGAATTTGTCCATCCTTCATCTCATCACATCATACTTCTCTCCCTACACTTGAAAACTTTCTCCACCTAAAACTTCTCACAATCTTATTAGCAATGTTAGTGTAATCAAAATAATAAATCCACTTAGTTCAATTGCAACACAAGTCTAACACTCCATGTCAAACATTGTCTACTATCACAACTTCATTAAAACTCCTCCCCTCAAAAGAACACAAAAAGAATGAGATTAAGACGCAAATGCAAACATTGGCTGAAATATGTCAAAACATAACAGTCCGTAAAGATGAATATTTTCGAAAATCTTATGTTGCTCAAATAAAAAAGTAGGAAAATATTGAAAGTTAGATAACCACCTGGAGCATGTGCGCAAAAATTATAAAAAATCCTCGTGTTTTGGCTGAGAGAACCGAGGTTTTTGGTGAAGCGCAAAAATCTGGACAGAAAACATGAATTTCCGCAAATCATACTAACTCTCTATTAGAGACTACTCTTGGCATAAAAACAAAACAAAAAGGATAAGGAGCGGTTGTTACAGAGGTAACAACTTCCAAGACATAAAAAGAAAAAAATATATTATAAAACAAGAAAAAACAAAGTGGGTTACCTCCCACAAGCGCTTTTCTTTAACACATTTTAGCTAGGCATGAAGAAGGAATCAAGTATTATCGACAGAATCATAGGTAGTCCTCACAAGGGTCTCAAAAGCTAACTTCATTCTTAGTAGAATTTTTTTCAAACTCCAAACTTTTGGAACTCCTTCTACCTAAAGTCATGACCTCTCCAATCCAGTTTTCTTGACATCAACATGTTGAGAAGCATTAGGATACTCATTGGTACTGAGAGTTTTCACTTATTTAAAGCATTGGATAGTATAAATTTTAACAGGCTCATTCTTAGCAGCTTTTTCAGCAATTTCAGTTTCTCTTTCTCTTCTAGCACGTATTTGAGATAACATTCTTGTGCTGTAATTTATCTGAACTTGTATAGAATTTATATGTTTATTTTTCTTGGACTCAAGAGGTGTAGTCCTATTTTTTAAAATTTCTACATCATGAGCAAGACTATCAACTTTCAGCACAAGATTATCTAGTTTTGCAATCCTTTCATCAACAATTTTATTGAAATCTTTTTGTGAAGTGGTAAATTATTTAAGCATGTTCTCAAGATTAGAGGTGAAACTTTTAGGATTGTTATAAGCATTGCCATAATAATTCCCATATGAGAAAATTTTGTAACTATTTGTTTCTATTTTTGTTTGAAATCTAGTTCATCTATAGGTCATGGTTGGACCTGCAATGACAGAAAAGCTCGGATGAACATTAATATATGAGAAATTTTCGTTGGATCTTTATTGTATCTCGAACTATGAATGGATTATTCTGTTAACTATGGATGAACTATGCAAGAAATCTTGGGAGTTCTTTTTTCTGGCTTTGGCTCTAGATACATGCACTATTTTGTTATGGTTGAGTGGGAAACATATTCACGCATTTGCTTACCTAAACTCTTATTTGGATGCTAAATAATTTTCTATGCAGATGAATAAATCTTGGATGGTTCCTTGATAGGAAAAGTGTTCACATGGTTAATGTACATTTGTTGAATCTTGAATGAATTTTGTTCGTTCCATGCATGTTTAAGTTATAAAATGACAGGGCAAAGCAAATTATTGAAAATGTAATCTTGGGTGAATCTGCTGATACATTATGCAACCGAGTGATCTTTGCATTCTCGAACAATTTTCAGTGACTTCTGTAAATGTTCAAGATTATGTGAGAATATGTATGGATCTTATGTGTAAATGTTCTAGATTATTTCCAGTGACTGCATAAAAACATTATGGTTTGTTACTAGTCCAGTTTGAAAACTGGCGCGCTTAGCATGTTTTCAAAATGATGAACAATTTCGAACCTATGATATGAAAAGATACCTTCCAAAATATTTTGTTAACTAAGCTTATAAAAAATTAACTTGGACGTGAGATATTATTTGTCTCCCTTGGAGGGAAAAAGGTGAACCGAGAGGGGACAATGAACCAAAACTTCTACATAGCTGAAAAGATAAGGGCCATCGTGCAAACTTGAAAATATGGTCAAAGAACAAGGCTGGACCGAGGTGGGAAGGCTCTACCACAATCTTTTGTAAAATTTCCAAATTATGTATGAATTATGTATGCGCCTAGGATAAAAGTTGCATGAAGCTTACGAATCTTTGATGAAACATCAATGAAACTAAATGATAGGTTGATACTTAAGTTGATCAATCCGGTATGAACCATATTTCTAATAAGGTTTAAGATATTATCATATTTCCTATAAGAATATGGGATGAAAAGTGAACGATGTTTTTTCGTTGTACCGATCTGCGTAGAGAAATGTGCATCCAACAAATCTCTCGGATTTTTACTGGAAAATGAGAGGGGGAAAGCTTTGTTAAATCTTTGATGATACTGAAAATTTAGATACTTAGTGCGAAAAAATTGTTTGTTGTACCAAGGGTTAAAAACTAGACCGAAAAAAGTAACGTGGAGGGGGAAGTAAGTTAAACTTCGAAAAAGCTAAGAAAACGATGGGCATTGTGCAATATTGCAATGGACTTGCAAAATTGGGTGGAGGGGGTGCTCTGCAAAATATTTAGCACGAATCTCCAATAGTCTAAGGGCACTGATAGGACCAACATACATGTGGAGTTGCATTTTCCAATCAAACAAGACAGGGGCAATTAATTAAAATTAAAACGATGAAATGCCTGTACGTGCTAGGATTGATCCGCCATTAGATTTTGTGCTTGTGGGCAGTTTTCTAAGGTTTTTTTTCTCTTGCATGGAGTTTTGTAAGATATTGAACCGGCCGCCACCGGCATAGTGCGCCTACCGGAGGAGATCCTCGAGGAGATCATCTCCCTCACGTCGCCGCCGGACGCCTGCCGCGCGGCCGCAGTCTCCCGGGCCTTCCTCGCCGCCGCCGACTCGGACTCAGTATGGTCCCGCTTCCTGCCCCGCGATCTCCCACCGTCCGCCGCCGAGGGCTCTCTCATGGAGTTGCCGTCGTACAAGGCGCGGTTCCTCCGGCTCTCCGGCGACCCGGTCCTCCTCGTACGCACAGCCATGGTACGTACCTTCCAACTAGATCTGGCGCCTTCCCATGGGTTAGGACCCGCTGCTTCGTCTTTCTTCAACGGAATATAAACGTGTATGCATGTTTCTGTCACCACGTGTATATATGTGCAGAAGATGTTTTTCTCGGCGAGGGCGCTGAATATATCGTGGAGCCAAGAGTCGAAACGTTGGTGCATGGCGATGGATGCGTTTAGGATGAGAAATAGTAAACCATCTGATCAACTATATGGGAGGAATCTATCTCGGCATGTGCTTCTTGGGAAAGAGATGTCTCGGTAACACACACACCCTCGTCATGTATATAAGAAAAGATCAGACGAATAGATCAAATGGATCAATACATACAGACTTACGTTCGTGTATTCTTTGTTTGATAGAAAAGATCAGTTCTATCATTGCTTCTACATGTCTCAACAACCGGGAGTGGGGATATATCATGGCGCCAGAACATGATCAGTTCATCAGATCATCGACAAAACGATAGTCGGCTCTTCTCCACAGTGCGACGCATGGCACCATCCTCGACGCACGACCTTCATGTAGCGGCTTCCTCTCCAGGACCTAATGGAGAGGCAGACAACTTGCATCCCGCGACACAGCCACAGACCGCCTTCTCCCGGAGTTGTGGCGCTTGGCCATGTTCCTCCTGCCACAGTTGAGGCAACATCGGCCGCACGCATGGCGTCCAGGTCGTCCTTCCTTTACTATTAGATACAAATATAGAATCTATACACAATTCTTCCTTTAATATTAGATATAGATACACACCAGGACAATTCTCGACACGCCCATGTCCGAGTCTGTTCCGTCCATCAACACCCCAGACAACCTCGGAGCAGCTAGCTTATTAAAATTAAGATCGAGTGATTGGTCGCACTATAATTCCACCGAGTGTCTTGGTTTATGTGCAAATGTGAGCACTCAAATATTATCTAAGGCTTTACGCCGGGTGCCGACGGACGATTCTAAGGCCTTGTCTCGACTGCTGTCTCTGCCATGTGGGACCATGTACGCGTCTGCGCACGTACCAGTAGTCAAAGAAGCGAAACTTCTCTCCCCTCGTGTTCCTCCACTAGGGTTTCTACCAAGCTACCTCGTCGCCGCCGCCGTCCTCAGCAACTCCGGCCACCGCCATCCCCGTCCGCACCCCCGCCAACGCTGCCATCCTCGGAGACTACGACCACCGCCACCCCCTGGCCGCGAGAACACCTCGTCGGCCCGGATTAATTCGAGGTCAAGCTCGCCGACCGCGTCCATCTGCTGCTACCTCCTCCCACATCCGGCTTTGGGAGAGGAGCTGCAGGTCAGACGGACATGGGATGTGGCGGGCGTGCTCCGGCCGGCGACCGTAGCAGCACGCAGCCGAACGTGGGAGGAGGCTACAGAAAACGCCGGAGATGTTGGATAGCTGGCGATTCCAGTTTCTCCGCTCCCAAGATGGACGCTGATCCTCTCTCAAAGATCATGCATTCAATAGCAACACGTTCCAGTTTCTTTGTTCGAACCTCTCTGAATTTCTTGTCCCTTTGCTTCAACATTCAGTCTTTCTAATGCTTTGTTTTCATTCCAAAAAAATTCTTTCTTAAATTTGTGACAAAAACGGTAAGAAACAACTCAATATTATGTAGTCAAAACATAAAATCATCTCAGGGCGTTACTGAATTTGCACAACTGTCTTTGAAGGCGTTGTTCGTAAGCTGCACACACTTGCAATGACAGAATTCAAGGTTGGGGTCTTGATGCCTAGCGAAAAACTTTATATGTATATATGGGCTAAAAATAGCAGTGCTCTGTTAGGTACAGACAAAACTTTTGTGAGGGAAGAAACATGTACTGCCACACTTTTTTTGTTTTAAACAAATATTGCCACACTTTGAAAGTCCATTTCTACCTATAGAAGGGTCAAGGAATCTCATTGTTCAATTGGTGTGAGGAACTGAGACTTCTCAGGGCACTTCCCCGACGAAACCGTTTTCAGCCTTTAGATCTCGTGCCTGGAGTTTGTAATTAGTAAGTCTTTTGTTCAGTTAGATCTTTTTAATCACCGCAGGATGTTTGTCATGCATTGTTCCTATGTACAGTATTTGGTAATTTGTCAAAATAACATGAGTTTGTAATTGCTTCCTGTCTTCTCAGGAAATAGTGTGTTCTTTCTATTATCAGATAGTTAGCTTTGGTGGTAGTACTATTTCTACTCATATGTATGAGATGAACTTACAAAACATTGTAGAAAATCCTATTGGCCCAAATGAAATAAATTGCTTTGTTAGCAAAAGACAAACCTCTTTCAATACAAGAAGATGAACAGCATGAGCCCCTATATTGCTGTCAGTGTCAGCTGTAGTTGATGGCGTGGAAACATGAACTGGCTTCCTTTCAATAACCTTGCATAAGTAAGAAAATAAATGGTTACACTTACACGCGGTCAGTTTCTTGTAAGGGTTAGTTATGTGCATCATTCGATGCCAGATGCCAGGGGTGCCACCTAGATTCTCCTTTGGTGTAATGCATTTAAGGTCACACTCGTGCATCTTAGAATTATTAATTCTCTGTCGCATGGTGATTTATGGTTTTATGTCAAATAATTGTAAGCATATCTCACGTATTTCAATATTATTTTCTTGATCTCTGACGATTTCTTGTGTCCTCAAATGTTTGATTTTTTATTTTCTTGGTGGTATCATTTCAGATATAGCCGAGTTGCCGCTGAGCTCATAATATTTATAAAAGTGTCAAATGCTCTAGGTTGTATTTGCATTGTCATAACTTGGCTAGGTCCAGGTCTATTTGGCTGTTCTGTTTAATGCTTTAGGTTGTCAAATGCTCTAGGTTGTCTTTGTGATATAGGAAGTTTTTCCCTGTCTGTCTAATTGTTTTGCTTTCCTCCCAGGTTTCTACCTCATATGGAACACTATCCTCAGTTTAGATTAATTTCTAAATGTAAAAGTCGTCATATGGAATACGATTCTCAGTTTCGATCCATTCCAGAATGTAAAAAGTCTCATATTTGCATATTTGCAGGGTACATCTACTGCAAAATAGCCGAGATGAAGACAATTGAAGCAGCTTCAGTTAAGGTTTTTGTAAGAAAGCATATGAAAAGCAGAGTATAGGAAGAGCCTCATCATTGACTGGGAGACGTTAGCATCGAGCTCCTCCTCTTATGATGTAATTCCAGGTGCGCTTATTCAGTATTGTCGTGATATATGTTACCATAAGCTCAGGTTCTTTTCCTGGCATAGGTCTTTTATTGTTTCTTTTAAAAAAGGATGGTTACAAAGGTACTTCATTGCTTTATTGAAAATAAAGTTTCTTGATTATGCTGTAGCTCTATTTTTCTTTGCAAAATTGCATTGCTTGAGAGCCACAAATATTATTTTGGAATGATGTGTTCTCTGCAACTAAATATTTTAATCTCTTGTCCAACATTTTCTAAACGGATGTGTCAATGAATTGAAGCAAAATGATATCGTTCTTCATTTATTGTTTAATTGTGCGATTAGTATATTTCTGCTCCTTGGTCATTCAGTTACTAGACATGTACTAAGTACCAAAGTGTACAACTATACATATAAACATGTACTAGATGGAGCGTAAAACCTTATTGGTTGGTTGATTGATGCAGGTCCTTGGTAGTACCTCTTTGGCTTCACAAATTTTGTAAAACCAATCAAGCGTAAACTACTTTGTTTCCATGTTCTATCGACATGGTTTTATTCGGCGACACAACTCGGATTTAGTTGGCAACCTTGTAGACGTGTTGATAGCTGAGAACTATTCCCTTATTTCTACGGTACCGTCCCATAGGTGGTTTGTGTGGCACACACTCTGTTGTCGATGCTACTGTGTCAAGGTATTCGTTCCGGACAACAGATATCTGCTTTAAGGTCCTCAAATTTTACCCTGAAGGATGTCGGCCATGATGCGGCATTGTTAGCCGCAGGGAAGGCGGTAATTCTAGTGGCTGGTTCGGCTGTTGGTGCTGTTAAACAAGCCTCTGGAAGTGGTAAACATGTTTCCAGATTATCGTATGTTTTCGTTTTTAATCCATTTTTTTAACTTAGGTCTGCCATTGTTCTTTTTTAGGACTTGCTAATAGCAAGAAATGTGTGCCTACTCCTGTTGGTATTGGTGAAAATCAATCAACTATTTATGTTACATGTGACAGCGCTCCTGCAAATACGCCACCACCGCCTCCGTTAAGGTGTTTTTTCGCAAGGCTTGTTTTTTCTCTCTATATTCCCTCTTTCTTGTAGTATGTTGATTTTTTTGGTCTCAGGAAACCCCTCGCAAGGAGCTCCCTTATGAAGATACAGAGGGAGAAAATGTGCCAGTTGGCGGGAGTTTGGCTCGGTCGGTTAAGCAATCCGAAAAGGGATTGGTTTCCTATGAAGTCATATATCCGCTATGTTCTCATCGCTACATGGCTTAATCTACCATTGTTATTTATATTTTGTAGTGCTGGAAGTAATGCCAAGAAGCAGCTGTTCGGTGAAGACGCTAACAATACGTCAAGGGATGTCTTCTTTCCTAGAATTTTATCATATCTTTATTTGCAATAGTTGCTGTGCATCGTTGCCCTTCTCATTTTCAGTTTTTTTTCTGCAGTCTCGACAGTCTAACAAGTAAACGGTGTTCCGAAGGAGGTTTCTCTTGAGTACAGCGCATGTGAGTCAGTCATAGTATAGAGTGCTGCTGTGTTTGTTTATTTGTGTATATCTATGCACGTAATATGCAGGTAGCTGAACCTAATGTCTTTCTTAGGTTGGCATGCGAATGTGGGAGCATAAGCTTATTGGATTAGTTTTTTGCATCGCCTATTGCTGGACCGAGTTCACCCTCTATGTAATGAAATTTTAGGTTGATCTGTGAATCTGTCAACCTTTTGGGATGCCTCTAGATACCTGCGGAAGGTAGACGTCCTGTTCCAGCTATTATGTGTCCTCCATTCAATTTTTTCTATTTCCACCCTACGCAGCACCAACTGGTAAAAGCTAGAGGAAAGGAAAAAAGGAATGGCCCAATCGCACAAACGAAGTAGCGGCCAGAAACATCCAAAATGAAACTGCACCGACCAGCATGCTAACAACGTCCGCTACAAAACACATTAGTCACCTGATCGTTCCACGGCAGCTACGCAGTGCACAGACGCAAAAAAGCCGGCGCAGCGAAGCACGTCACCCCGTCTAGTACTTATTACACCCCACCAAGAGGTGGCACTCTTATCGAAGCCAAGTGGTTGGTGGGAAAAAGCGTCAAATTTTTCTCTACTAAAAGCAACCGAGAAAACTCCACCTTGGTTTGAAGTTTGTCATCTATTCTAGACTATGCATGAGATATACTGAAAAGCCCCACATGGCTACTGGACAGCTTAAGCTTGCGTCGTCATGGGCAGATAAGTACGAACATCAATAGAGAAGCAGTGATAAAGTCAAAGAGAATATTTGAAATGCACATGCCTGCATAATAAAAACATTAGTCATCTATTGTCGCCTCCTCTCTCCGACGTTTCTCCTTTTCTCTCAAGCTCCTCAGAATCAAGAAAATCAGCAATTAAGAGGGTATGCTTGTTAGGAATCTAGGCAATTTACATATTAAATTAATCCAAGTATAAATCACGAGCATGACATAACCATACTGATAATTAACCATATTCATGCATACTAGATTGACTGTAGACACATCTACGCAAACTACTAGTATCGCACACACGGAAATAATAAGGGCAGGGATAAACGTGTTATACCCTGCGACCGGCCAGTTGGCAGTAGACGTAGCAGTGGCGGCGGCAGCAGCATCGTTGGCGGCCTCAGCAGCAGCAGCGGCCTCGGTGGCAGCAGCGGCGACAGCAGCAGCTCGTTCGGCTTCGGTGGCCATGTTGATGATGAGGACGATGAGGTAGTAGTCGAAGTAGATGTACTGTTGACGACGAGGGCGACGCGGTAGTAGACGAAGTAGATATACAGCAGCAGCGAGCAGTCGCGTAGGAGACGCTCTCCAAAAACCTAATCGCTCCTCTCCCGTACAGGATCTGGAGAGGCGGGGTTTCGGAGGCCTGCTCTCCCGTCGGCCGTGTACGCGGTAGACGGGATGGGATCACCAGCGGCAGCAACAGGAGGTGGAACGACAGTCGGCGCAAAGAGGCGGCGTGTGTAAGTTGTGTGTACTGCGTCCGCCTGAGCCACCAATTTATAGGCACGACCGAGTAGGAGAACAGTCAATTTAATTGACGTTAACTACAGCCGTTACCACGTGATAAAGGCGGCGTCTTACTGCGCGCAGTTATCACACGCGATCAATACGGCTGTTACCAATATAAATGTGACGCGATCAATATTATTGCCGTGACTCCCTGTTTTTCGACTGCCAAAATAAAGGCATCGGCTCGGCTTATTCACGCAACCCGCGGTGCGACGCGGCGCGTCGTGACGAGGCGAGGCGTGGCGAGGCGGGCGGCGGAGGAGGAGGAGCACGCGTGTGGAACACCTCCACTACTCCTCTCTCTTCATACCAACTCACAATAGTGGGGAGAGAACTCACCTTATAAACTGGTGCAAAACTCTCCCAACTAGCAATGTGGGACTAAACTTTCACCATTTATTATGGCAGCATGGGCCTTTGGGATTAAGTGGAAATTGGCTAATGGGCCTGTAAGTCCATCCGAATTTCAGCAATCCTCCACCAGATCCCGAAGATGTAACATCCCAAGTATGAAAAACAACCCTCGAATGTTTGTTTATTGTTAAATTATGTTTTGCATCATGACATCATAATCATTGCATTTGTTTTGCATTTGTTTTCAGTTGATTTCATTTGTTTTCCCTTGTTTTCTATTTCAAATTCAAACCAATTTCCAAATCAAATTGTTCAAACTTGTTCCGTTACAATTTTCAAATAAAAACATTCAAATCAAAACATCTTTTTGTTTCCATTAAAGTTGGAAGATCAAACCATTAACTTGTTTAAGTTAAATAATCTAATTAATTCAAATTTCACTTAAATTCAATCAAATTACCAAACAGCAACTAAATTGAAATATTTTGGAAAACAAAAGTTTGCAAACTGTTGCTGTTGTAATAAACAACCTATACAAATTTTCCTAAATTTTCTAAACCCTAAAACCCTTCCTTTTATCCTTTTTCCTTTTCAGCAAAAAAAAGAGAAACAGAAAAATAATAAAACAAAAAAATCGCAGAGAGGGGCAGACAGGCCAGTGGGCAGTAGGCCCAGCCCACCAAACCGGCCTGCATACCCCCCTCGTCACCTACCTTCGTACGGCAGGCCATCCGCAGCACCCACGTCGACAGCAGCGAGCAGGGGACGGCCGTAGTTCCCCCCTCCTCCTTATAACCCTAGCTTCCTCGAACTCCCTCTGCCCTAGCCCGAGTCCTCCCTCCTCTCTCCCTCTCACCGCCGCGCCATCGATTTCCTTCTCTCTCAGCACCACCTCTCTGTATCTGAACCCGAGCATCCACCGCCACCTCTGAATCCCCGATGATCGCCGCCGAGTTGGCCACCTCCAGGCCTGGCTAGCCACGGGAACGAATCCCCCGTCGCTCCCTCGACCTCCTCGACACCACGGCAGCCTCGGGGAGCAACTGAAACGACGCCGCCGTCCACTCACTGTCGCCGCCGTCGAGCCGAGCCTCTGCCACGGCTACATCGAGCGTGAGCTTCCCCTCTGTCACCTTCCCCTCTCTATCTACCATGGTTTTGGTTACCGGTCGGGAAATCCGGTAACCGCTCGGTAACCGGAGATCCCGACCACCCTCGGGAAATGCTCGTCCCAGTCAAAAAATCCCAATTTTTTTGAAAATTTTGAATTTTAACAAAACCCCTCAGTAAAAGGTTTTATTGGGAATCAATTTTTTTTAATTTTCACATTTTGGTTTTGAAATTCGTCCGGTAACCGGTCGGGATTTTCCGGTAACCGTGGTAACCGGCAATCCCGACCCCCCTCGGGAAAATTTTCCTACCGGGAACCAAAACCTTGCTATCTACTCTCTGCACGAGTGCACACGGCCACCGCACGCAGCACACGCACCACGAACAGCCCACCGCCGGCGCCAGTGGCCCTGGAGGCCACGTCGTCCCTCAGCCGCGCTAGCTGGCGCCACCGTGGCCAAGGGCCCCCTTGTCAGTGGCCTGGGCTGGGCCACTGTGGGGTGAGATTAGTTTCTGGCCCTTTTCTTTTTAATTCCAGTCCAAATTAATTACAGAATAGTCCCTGTTTTCAAATTACAAATAACTTTTGATTTTCAAATCCAAATAATACAAATAAAATATGTATACTGAATCAAATTTAATTCTCTATCTGATTAAAACATTTGTTTACTGTTTTGAACATTTCAAATGTTTTCAAAATTCAAATTTAAACAACTCATTACAAATTTGGTTAAATTCATAACTAATTCAAATTAAACTCAAATTTAATTTATAAAATATGTTTTCAAACCAGAAAAACATAATCTTTTCAAATATGAATTTTATTTAATGTTTTGAACAAATAAAATTCAATTAATATTAATACTTGTTTTAAATCCATTTAAATCTTGTTTAAACTTGTTTAATTCATAAGTAATTTATTCTAATTCTTTTTTCAATAATTGAAACATGTATTCCAACTAAAATTTTGTGTTCTTTTCAAATATGAACTTTGTTATCTATTTTGAACAATTAAAATTGGTGAAAACAACAAATGCTTGTGTAACTCATTAAGAAGCCAAAAATTCTTAACTTGATAAATAAAATTCCAAACTTGGTAAACAACATATCAAATTGAATCCATTGTTGTTTCCCTTTTGTTTTCATCATCCATGCATCATGCTAATCCACTTTCACATGTTGGTTAGTTGTAGATCAATTAATCCAACCTTAATTCATGGGCTTTCCATATGCAATCCAAATTGCATATGAGCCCATTTAATTATGATACCTTGTCAATTAGCTTACCTTTGATGCACCAATTAAATTGTCATGCATCATCCCATGTTTGTGCACTATGCCATGTTATTGATTGTTCGTCTCTCTTCGATTGTTTGTTTGCTTCTTCTCGAATAGACGACGACGTTGAGACAGACGAGGTTTACGACACTACTTCTGAGGAGTTAGCCCAGTACCAGGCTACTGAGCTTGCAGGCAAGTATTCACTCACATGAACCATTGTGTTCCTTTCCACACTGGATACCGATACTTTCCGTTGTCTATTCTGCTAGCCGTATGAATCGTTGTTTGTGTCCCGATCCTATCACATGTTATCCTATAACCCTGATATTGCCTCACCTCCACACCTATAACCCCTTGCTTGTTGCCTTGGTCTTACTAGCATGCTTAGTGTTGCTTGTGCTCGAGTCTGATGTCCGTTACTTCTTTTACCTTATTCATTATGTTCTATGGGCTCGATGTTTAAACAATCAACCTGTTAATGTTTGGGTAATAATAATTTGCTGATAAGGCACCGGCAGGAGGCCGGCGTGGTTTTGAGGCCTGCTAGTGTCGACCCTAATTAGGAAAAGGGTCTTGTCTACTGATCCATGATGAGCGCACTAACCGCATGTGGGAAGCGTGTATGGGCGCCCCCCTCAATTTGATTCGATTCGCATCTCGTCCAAATCGCCACACTTAGTTCGGGCTTTCCATTTCCTGCACGCATATGCAGGTACGAACCCGAGGCCAGGGTGGAACTTTTGTAGTCGGCATTTAGGGCGGCGTGGTCTTCCAGTGCTATGAGGGTCCCCCTTTTCTTCGTGGGGGCTCGATTAGCCGTGCACGCACAACACGTGGTTCTTTGGGCTTGATGCGAAGAAGAGTTGAGTTGTGTTGAGTTCCTCGCTTGGTGGGTTTGATTCCCGTCTGGCGGGTTATTCTTACGTGTACGGCTACATTGGTGCATCCCTGCAGGGTTAAATCTTCTCGAGAAGCCGTGTTGTCCGCGGTTATGGATGACTTGGTGAAAGTACTGGCTAACAAGTACTCAGACAACTTACACCTAACTATATTAACTTGACTAGTAATATAGATTACTTCCACCATACAAATGATGTCACCCTAATCAACAGTGTGAGTTTCCTTGGGTTGCTTCCTTAGTTGGGGGTAACATTGGATGAGTTTGTTTGGAGTTAGTTGCAGTTGGTTACGATACGCGATCTTATCTTCTTTCTGTTAGCCGGAAGTTGTAGCGTGTCTCTGTAGTTGGTTAGAGCAGCCCGCTGCAGCATCTTTTATATCACCTATTCCTCCGTTGAACCCAAAGCATCTGTGTTTGGTGTTGACGGGTACACTTTGGTATCTTGTGCGTCTTGCTTGCCAGTACTCGTCTGTACTGACCCCTTTGGGGCTGCGTGTTCTGCAGACTACGGTTCCGAGGATCCCCTTGGTGGCTACTACGTGGAGTATGACGAGACTGTTGACGAGTAGATAGCGGACCCGGGCAGGATCCGAGACTACGTGGATGGGCTCCGTTTTCCTTTCATTCCCGGCCTCTTAGGCCAATTTGGATTTGTCTGTACTCAGACACTTTGAATGCTTCCGCTGTGATGTAATGATGAATTGTTGGGACATGTGTCCTCTGCATGATTGTATTTGCTATTCTCTGCTCTAGTGAGAGCTATTTGCACTTATTTCTATTTCTTTGTGTCTTAGAGATCTGTTGTGCTATCATTTTGTTAAACGCCGTTGACGTACCATGTGTGTATGGTATGAAGTACGTCAATGGTAGTATCCTGATTCCTATGGGATGGTTTACATCGACGATGGGTAGTAGAGATTGGTTGTCACACTATATGTGCTGGCCTACTCGTAAGAGGATGCGGGTGCAGGTAGGCCCCGTAATCCAATCCTCTACTATCTAGCGGCCCGGTGAGTATCCTATAGAAGCCCGGGTACGAGAAAAGACCCGTGGTGTTGTCCTCTGTTCCATTCACTGTTTTTATATACCGGCATTTTCAGTAGAGACCCGTTAAGGTTGAACATCCACCTAGAACAAGTAGGTACACTACATGACAACTGAACAATGGACTATGCCTTGAATTGTCAGTTTGGCGCAAAATAGTTTCACTAACCCCCTGTTTGGATGTTGGAAAAATAGGCTGGAATTGCCAATTTGGAATTGCCTCACCGAATTTTTCTGTTTGGGGTGGCAGAGGAATTGGGCTGAGAAAATTTTGTGCAATTCCACAAGACCCACCAGCGCGCGTCCACTCCTCCCGGAACAATTCCGAGCTAACCTACTCGGAAACTGGCGGAAAAAATCCAGCCCCGCACCCCTCGTACCTGTTCGTTAGCGAACAAAGCGCTCGCTCCTGGCCTCCCGTCCCCGCGTACGCTCCCCCTCCTGGACGACGCCACGGCCGCCGGGTAAGTCCTCTGCTCCAGCCGCTTCCTGTACCTTCTGCCTCCTCTCTCTTCTCCCATCTCCCTCACATTTGTTCCCTCCCTCCATTCCCTCTTATTCCTAGCCATGGCGGCATGACCTCCCGAACCCTAGATGTAACACTTATTTCCGGCCGAAATCGATGCGTGCCGGGGTGGTGCCAGGGTGGGGAATGACGGTGGCTGGGATAGGAAGGCGGGAGTAGTGATTTCCGGCCAAAATTGATGCGTCCCAGGGTGGGGAATGACGATGGATGGGATAGGACGGCGGGAGCAGTGATTTCCGGCCAAAATCGATGCGTCCGGTGTGGAGGTCGAAATTTTTCTCTTACCGAGTGAAGTCCCCTACTCATGGAGACGTCAAGCCCCTGGAGCTGACCGCCCACTTCTTCTTCACCACGCCGTCGTAGAGGAAGACCAGTACCGGCAAGCTCATGAGGCACACTAGCGTGGACGCCGTCAGCTGCCATGCGTGGTATCAAGTTATGTGTGTGCTCTGATGTTATTTGTGTCTATTCTACACAGGTTGTTGTAATTTGGGAGCTCGAATTATTTACTCCCTATGAATGCTTCGAATAATTCATGGACATATGTTGTATATTATAGCTTTTTTCATTATGTCTAATCAAGAGTACATGTACAGAAGTTTATACTATCCAAACTAAAAAAAACACCAAATTTTGTGGTTTGTACATCCAAACGGGAATTGGAATTGGGTGATACCCTCTGATTCCAACAGTGAATTCCATACACAACCAAACAACATAATTGGAATTGAATCTCATTTCCTTTCCATCTTGGATTTGGAATTCTCGGTCCAATTCAATTCCAGACTATTTTTCCTACGTCCAAACAGGGGGTAAATGTCTTGCCAGTACTAGGATGCCGAAGGCTGACCCCTCGGGTGGATCATATTAGTCATACTCCTGGCCTATTCATGAACTTATTAGAGATCACCAAATCTCATAGACTGTGACCAGCAGTCACGGTCATATAGGTGTGTTCCTCCAAAGATCGCTCTGTAGGATAGCATCTTGCTTATACAACCCTTGGAACACATTAAGACAAAAGTCAATCTGTCGTACAGTTTTTGAGAGTACTGCATCTCCAGTGGAGTGGGTTAGTAAAAATTACTCTCCTCGGTTAACCACTAGCTTGTTTTCCCAGGTCCCACTTCACGGGATCTCCGATCACATAGGTTGGGTTACTGCCATGGCAACTCATGTGGGTCTCATACCCATCTCCCTCGATGCACTTTCTATCACAACACGTGATAGCCCTTTAGTAAAGGGATCTGCCATATTCTTAGCCGACTGGATATAATCCACCGCTATCACTCCGGAGTTTCTTAAATGTCTGACAGCTTTTAATCTCATTTTTATGTGCTTTGTGGACTGTGCATTGTCCTTTGAACTCTTCACCTTGACAATTACTTTTTGATTGTCACAGTTCATAAGGATAGCCGGTACTGGCTTTTCAACCACATGCAAGTCCATCAAAAGATCTCGAAGCCATCCTGCTTCGACACTAGACGTGTCTAATGCTGTTAATTCTGCTTCCATTATCGATCTTGTTAAGATTGTTTGCTTGCAAGACTTCCAGGAAACAGCACCACCTCCAAGGGTAAACACATACCCCGTTGTGGCTTTCATCTCATCAGCATCAGAGATCCAATTCGCATCACAATAACCTTCAAGTACCGAAGGATATCCACTGTAGTGAAGACCATAGTTCACGGTACCTTTCAGATAGCGCATAATTCTTTCTACAGCGTGCCAATGCACATCACCCGGATTGGAAACAAACCGGCTTAGTTTGCAAACAGAAAACATGATGTCATGCCTCGTAGCGCTCGCTAGGTACATGAGTGAACCAATTACTTGAGAGTACCTCAGCTGATCCTTAGTTGTGCCTTCGAACTTTCGAATCCGCACACTAGGATCATATTGCGTTGGAGAAGTTTTGCAGTCCGAATATCCAAAACGACTCAAAACCTTCTCAACATAATGGGATTGCAGAAGTGTAATCCCACCCTCATTGTTTCTCAATAGCTTGATGTTCAAGATAACATCAGCCACACCAAGATCTTTCATCTCAAAGTTCTGGGATAGAAATGACTTAACCTCATTGATTACTTTGAGGTTGATCCCAAATATCAGTATGTCATCAACATACAAACACAATATAACTCCTTCGCCCCCACCATGGCGATAGTATACGCATTTGTCAGCTTCATTAACAACAAAGCCAACAGATGTTAAAGTTGTATTGAACTTCTCATGCCATTGCTTAGGTGCTTGTTTCAGCCCATATAAAGATTTCAGTAACTTACACACCTTTCCTTCTTGACCATCTAACACAAAGCCATCCGGCTATT
The DNA here is from genome assembly GCA_028641055.1 of Alopecurus myosuroides. Taxonomy (NCBI): domain Eukaryota; kingdom Viridiplantae; phylum Streptophyta; class Magnoliopsida; order Poales; family Poaceae; genus Alopecurus; species Alopecurus myosuroides. The sequence continues at coordinate 12,761,692 of CM054063.1, read as the reverse complement.
GCATATAGATTTCCTCGTCTAACTCTCCATTTAGGAAAGCCGTCGTAACATCCATCTGATGGACGAGAAGACCATGCGAGGTTGCCAACGAGAGTAATACTCGAATGGTGGTCAGTCTGGCCACAAGTGAATAAGTATCAGAGAAATCTTCATCTTCTTTCTGGGAATAACCCTTGGCCACAAGTCTAGCCTTGTACTTTTCAATCGTACCATCAGGCCTAAGCTTCTTTTTGAACACCCACTTACATCCTAATGGTTTACAGCCATAAGGACGTTCAGTGATCTCCCACGTTCTATTAGCCATGATGGAATCCATCTCGCTACGGACCGCTTCTCTCCAGTAGTCAGCATCTGGAGATGCATAAGTTTCTGAAATAGAAGTGGGAGTATCATGCACAAGGTACACAAGGAAATCTTCACCAAAGGACTTTGCAGTCCTCTGTCTCTTGCCCCTACCAAGGGTTTCCTCGTCATCCTTCTCAGGATTCTCATAATGTGTTTGTCCATAATATTCCATAGGAATGGCAGGTTCAGGAGTCTCCTCTGATTCCTGTCTAGAAGTGCTTTGCATATCTCTCATAGAAAAAATATCCTCAAAGAATGTAGCATCTTTACACTCCAAAATCGTACCGACCTTCACGTCAGGTACCTCAGATTTCACTACTAGAAATCTATAGCCAACGCTATTCTTAGCGTATCCCAAATTAACGCAATCCACGGTCTTTGGTCCAAGTTTACGCTTTTTGGGGATCGACACATTGACTTTCGCCAAACATCCCCAAGTGCGTAAGTACGAGAGTGTTGTTTTTCTCTTCTCCCATTGCTCATAGGGAGTGACCTCATTGTCTTTCGTCGGAACTTTATTCAGGACATGACATGATGTCAATATAGCCTCCCCCCACCATGCCTTGGATAAACCCGATGTTTCTAACATGACGTTAACCAAATCTGTTAGAGTACGGTTTTTCCTTTCGGCAACCCCATTTGACTGAGGTGAATAGGGAGGCGTCCTCTCGTGAATAATGCCATGTTCCACACAGAAAGAGTCAAACTCATTAGAGAAATACTCTCCACCACGATCTGACCGGATTCGTTTAATTTTCTTTTCAAGTTGATTCTCAACTTCTGCCTTATAGATTTTAATGTAGTGTAGAGCCTCATCTTTAGTGTTTAACAGATATACATAGCAAAACCTAGTGGAATCATCTATTAACGTCATGAAGTATCTCTTTCCACCTTTAGTCAACACACCATTCATCTCATAGAGATCAAAATGTATGAGTTCTAATGGCGCCAAGTGTCTCTCCTCCGCAGCCTTGTGGGGCTTGCGAGGTTGCTTTGCTTGTACACACGAATGGCACTTAGAACCTTTGGCTAAAGTGAAACTTGGAATTAAATTTAGTTTTGCTAACCGCGTCATGCAACTAAAACCAACGTGACAAAGACGTGAATGCCAAACTTATGTTTCATTAACACTCGAATGGATATTGTTCACGACTTTATTACAGAAATCAGCGAGGGAAAAGCGGAACAGACCTCCGCACTCATACCCTTTTCCAACAAACAGTCCATATTTCGTTACAACTACTTTATTGGACTCGAAAACCAACTTAAATACTTCTCTACATAGAAGGGAGCCACTAACGAGATTCTTCTTGATGGCAGGGACATGCTGCACGATCCTTCCCGAAGTAAACTTCAGATCGACCGTGCCAACACCAAGTACAGAAGCACTTGCACCATTCCCCATCAATACGAACCCGTTCCTTGTGACCTGATAAGAAGAAAACAATGAGATGTCAGCACACACATGAATGTTTGCACCTGTGTCAATCCACCAATGACAAACTGAAAATATAGTAAACAAATTACCATATCCAGATGCCCCATTCTCATTGTTGCTCATGATCATGTTGACAGCCTTGGAATCCTGTCCTAGTTTCACATACTTCTTTGGGCACTTCACAGCCGAGTGTTCCAGTGAACCACAAGTGAAACAGCCATCTTTCTTCTTATCCTTCTTGAAGGTCTTCTTAGCCTTCTTCTTGAAGTCGGTATTCTGCTGGACACCAGTCCTCGCCTTGTTCTTGTGGGAGTTGTAGTTCTTCTGTACCATATTGGCCGCAAAAGTCCCTTCGTTCACTTTTCCATGCGAGTCCTTTGCCCTTGAATTCTGCTCAACACTCAGATGGCCGATGACATCCTCTACTGAGAATTCACGCCTCTGATATTTCAGAGTAGTGGTAAAGTTCCTCCAGGAATTAGGTAGCTTGGCGATTATGCATCCCGCGACATACTTGCCCGGTAGCACGCACTTGAGAATTTCAAGCTCCTTAGTGATGCACTGTATCTCATGAGCCTGCTCCAAAAAAGAACGGTTTTCGACCATTCTGTAGTCATGGAACTACTCTATACTGTACATCTCGCTGCCAACATCGGTTGCGCCGAATTTGGATTCAAGAGCCTCCCACAAGTCCTTGGCAACCCGCACATGTAAATATGCGTCAACAAACTTCTCTCCGATCACGCTTAGAACGCATCCAACAAAGACGACGGTGGCATCCCTAAACGCCTTCTCCTGTTCAGGAGTAATCGTTCCCGTGGGAGTGACACCGGCGACCCAGAACACGTTCATAGCCGTGAGCCATAAGAATGTTTTGGTCTGCCAACGCTTAAAATATGTCCCCGTAAACGGGTCCGGTTTCAGTGCAGGAGCAAAACCATGAATCGAAAATGCCTACACAAATTAGGTTTTTGGATTGTTAGGAATCTAAGCAATTTACAGATTAAATTAATCCAAGTATAAATCACGAGCATGACATAACCATACTGATAATTAACCATATTCATGCATACTAGATTGACAGTAGACACATCTACGCAAACTACTAGTATCGCACACACGGAAATAATAAGGGCAGGGATAAATGTGTTATACCCTGCGACCGGCCAGTTGGCAGTAGACGTAGCAGTGGCGGCAGCAGCAGCGTTGGCGGTCTCAGCAGCAGCAGCAGCTCGTTCGGCTTCAGTGGCCATGTTGACGATGAGGATGATGAGGTAGTAGTCGAAGTAGATGTACTGTTAACGACGAGGGCGACACGGTAGTAGACGAAGTAGATGTACATCAGCAGCGAGCAGTCGCGTAGGAGACGCTCCCCAAAAACCTAATCGCCCCTCTCCCGTACAGGATCTGGAGAGGCGGGGTTTTGGAGGCCTGCTCTCCCGTCGGCCGTGTACGCGGTAGACGGGATGGGATCACCGGCGGCAGCAACAGGAGGTGGAACGACAGTGGGCGCAAAGAGGCGGCGTGTGTAAGTTGTGTGTACTGCGTCCGCCTGAGCCACCAATTTATAGGCACGACCGAGTAGGAGAACGGTTAATTTAATTGGCATTTACTACAGCCGTTACCACGTGATAAAGGCGGCGTTTTACTGCGCGCAGTTATCACACGCGATCAATACGGCTGTTACCAATATAAATGTGACGCAATTAGACAACAATAATTATGACGTCTCATATTATTGCCGTGTCTGTTGACTTCCCGTTTCCGACTGCCAAAATAAAGGCATCTGCTCGGCTCATTCCCGCAACCCGCGGCGCAGCGCGTCGTGACGAGGTGAGGCGTGGCGAGGCGGGCGGCGGAGGAGGAGGAGAAGTGTGCGTGTGGAACACCTCCACTACTCCTCTCTTTTCATACCAACTCACACTAGTGGGGAGAGAGCTCAGCTTATAAACTGGTGCAAAACTCTCCCAACTAGCAATGTGGGACTAAACTCCCACCATTTGCTATGGCAGCATGGGCCTTTGGGATTAGTGGAAATTGGCTAATGGGTCTGTAAGTCCATCCGAATTTCAGCAATGTTTATGACCTAAGAAAATTAACGGTCGTCAATCCCAAAAATGTTAGTTAGCAATAACACATTATCTTTTTTTTTTATGTTTTTTGTGAACAAGATCCAAATTATCGAATGGTCAGTTTCACTGATAAATATGAATTATTCATTACCATTTGAGGAACATCTATAAGGATCGCGGATTTCACGATAACACATGGGTACATTTGAACCAGGCACAAACCCAAATGGTTCGGGAGCTATATATGCTTTCGGTTGGGATTGGCCATGGTTGCCACCATGGAGTTCAATAATCTCTCTTAAAATATAGTATTTTCCATCAAAAGATTGATAGGCCAGGGGTCATAATCCGTTCGGATAAGGGAAACAAATATGACTAACATTCGACCGAGTAAATTTTTGTCCGTGCAAATGTGAGTCCCCAGTTTTGAATACTCGACAATGTTATTTTGTGGTGATCCAAATTCATATAAAGATAAAGGAAATTTTGGACGGAGTGGAGCGAGTCCCGTCGCCGGAGTCTTAGGGCCGAGTTGGAGTTGGTTTCATCGTTACCGACCTAGTTAGGTCTGGACCACCTTTATATACCTCTTGTAAGCCGCCGTACGGGATAAACCGCACATTATAAATCCCGGTGCGTTTGTAACCTCACCCAAAATAGTGAAGTATTGCTGGCTGGCGCCCGTGGTTTTTTCTTTTTCTTGTTGGAAGAGTTTTCCACGTTAATATCTCGTGTCCCCGTTGGTTCGATCTTGTTTAATTTCATCGTTGTTTTGCGTGTAACAGACATCTCAAATATGCTATGAAGGAATGAGTGTTTCTTGTAAAAATCATACTTTATTTTATCACAAATTGTGGCCAAATCTAAGTACGATTTCCCATGTAAGCGGCTTAGTATGTCAAATATCAAAACCTCCTAGATTTTGTCGGTTGCCAGATATTGTAAATGATTTTGGCGATGACTTGCCTTTGGTTTCCTAGCCATGACGAACTACTCAATATATATTGCCCTTTGAAATAATCAAGAAAATGATGAACAAGGAGAGATATAATTGTAATTAAAAAACTTAAACCTAGACAATTCTTAAAAAAAAATAGATGGAAAACTTGCAAAAGTATAAAAATGTATAAAAGGAAAACCTAGAAGCACAAATTCAAATAATTAAATTTTGAAAACAAGTTATATTGAATGTAAATTATATCATTATGTTTAAAAATATAATCTTCAATATTTTTACATTGCTTCCACCTGTGTGACTAGCCACTATGTCATCTGCAAAATAGTTTTACAATATGTCCAATAACGATCCAGATTTTGTAACATAGACACCGGAAGAGATGACGGAAAAAACTTAGTATTTTAGTAACACAGATTATATTTATACTAAACTTTTATATATTTCATATTTTTGTTTTCTTTCTTAATGCACAAACTTATGAATTATATTTCTCTACTTCACCATATGAAATTTTTTTAAACATTAACTTATACGGCTAAACTGAAACATTTTGCAACTAAAGTACTTTTTTTTTGTTATGTCACTTGAAGATTATGTACAATTCCCATAAAAGTGATAAAAACTAAATCACATGTTTTATGGACGTGTTAGCTTGGATTTTAATATGTTTAAATCTCATCATAGTTATAGAAAAACAATCTGGTTTATATATACCTTGACGGCACTTTCTAGGGCGTGATTAGATAGAAGCAAATAGAAAATCGTGGAGGTATTAAGATCTTATGAGGACCTTGTCATCTAATGGTCGGCATAAATTTTAATTGTGGACAATCTGTCTTACATGATTGGTATGTCCACAATCTTCATTTCTGTTGCTATATATAGTTTGGAAAAAAATTCACCATTGGAGCTTTATTGATTAAGTGACAAACGAATACAATCAGCCTTCAAGCCGCTGGCAAGAAAAGGCGGGGCATTAATTCAGTGATCCAGCAGTCTGAACGTGTAAGGGTATCAGCCCGCTTTGCACAAACGTCCTGTGGAGTTGCATATATTGACAAAGATCACGCAGTACTACATTGATTCACGTAAAGTATTGTAGACGGTAACGTTTTTTTTTTTTTTTTTTACAACAAACTCTGCATAACGTGAAACATACACAGTACCTGGTACACATTGGAGTCGATTCGACGATTCGCCCGCGACAAGATCAGGGCACGACGGAGGTAACTAAACCATGGAACCGGCCGCCGCCGACATTGTGCGCCTACCGGAGGAGCTCCTCGGAGAGATCATATCGCTCACGTCGCCGCCGGACGCATGCCGCGCGGCCGCCGTCTCCCGGGCCTTCCTCGCCGCCGCCGACTCGGACGCCGTATGGTCCCGCTTCCTGCCCCGGGACCTCGCCGAGCGCTCCCTCATGGCGTTGCCCACGTACAAGGCGCGGTTCCTCCGGCTCTCCGGCGACCCCACCCTCCTCCTGGGCGCAGCCTTGGTACGTACCTTACAACTAGATCTAGCCCCTTCTCATGCAATGGTTAGGATCCGCTAGCTGCTTCTTTCTTGAACGAAATATAAACGTGTATGTGCAGAGGATATGCGTGCAGGAGGCAACCGGCGGCAAGTGCCACACGTTCTCGGCGAGGGCCACGATGAATATATCCTTGGCGGAAGAGCGGAAATGCTGGAGCATGGTGCTGGATACGTTTAGGTTGAGAAATAGTAAACAATCGGATCAACTATATGGGAGGAATCTACCTCAGAATGTGGTTCTTGGGAAAGTGATGTCTCCCTAACACACACCCTCAACATGCATATAAGTCAATCTGCGAGATTTCTCCCTAAGGGCTCTTTGGATTGCAGAAATTTCATAGAATTTTTGTAGGATTTCAATCCTTTTAGGATTTTTTCCCCATGTATTCTGTTTGGATCAAAGCAACGACCTAGTAAAATCTCTATGGATTGGATTTTTATGGCCCAGATCCATAGGTATTTAAACATCCAATTTATTCTCTTTTTCTAGACTCAAGTGCGTAGAATCGAGTCGAGTTTCCTATGCTTTTTCCATGTTTCATCCAAACCACTACCACTGTAATTTTCCTCAGTCTTATGTTCCTCTATTTTGCACGATCAAACCTGCTGTGATCTTCCTAGGTTTTTCATATTCCTATATTTTTTTAACCCTTCAATCCAAACAGGCCACTACGGGAGATAGAGTCGTTGCTGTGTGCCATGCTCATTACCGTGTGCATGACCCCCTCATTGTGTATATAAGTCAATCTCCTATATATATGTCTCCAGTCAGTGTCCCACATTCCAATAGCACCACCGAATCATTTGGTCTCTCATGTGTCTTTACGTTTCGCACTACAACATTTTATCAGCACATTGCTCGTCGTCAACAATGTGTCGGAAGCTTAGACTGTGGTGACGCCAAACTTCTCCCTAAGAAAGATCATAGGAATCCATCTAATGGATCAATACTTCCATCGTTGCTTCTACATGTCTCAACCGGGAACCAGAATATCTCAGACAAGAGCATGGTCAGTTCATCGGACCATTGACGCAACGATAGCCGGCTGTTCTTGACAGTGCGACTCACAGCACCATCCTAGACGACATCGATCGTGTTATCCCCGCACGGCCGCGTCCCTCGACCAGGACCTCCATGTAGCGTCCTCCTTTGCACAATCCGAAGGGGGCAGTTAATTAAGAGTTGTGGTTTTCTTTGCCATTGGTCCTATAAGTACTAAGTAGATGCAGAACGTAGGGGAGACAATGAATATATGTCGATGGAGAAAGTATATAAGTCAGTCTCCCACATTCCAGTAGTACAACTGAATCATTTCGTCTCTCATTTGTCTCTTTACGTTTCACATTACAAGCATTTATCAATTTCCTTGCTCGTCATCGATGAGCTATCGGCTGCACAACACAAACTGCGGAGAGGCTGCATAGCACGACACCGTCCCTCAACAACATCATTCATCTTAGCCTCGACCAGGACCTACATGTAGGGGCCTTCTCTCCAGGACCCAAATGTGGTGCGATGAACAAGTTGCATCGCCCGGCTGCTCGCTGAGTGGCGATGTTCGGCCGCCTTCCTTTTGCCAGAATTTAAGTGACATCGGCGGCACGTATGGTCTTGTTCGCATGGCTGCACCACCACAACGATGTCCAGGTCGTCGATTGTGTAAGCAGCTTGCAGGCGCATGACACCATCCTTCTTTTACTATTATATTATGTATAATATAGACACAACATGAAAAATCTTAACACGCCCATGTCCGAGTCTGTTCTGTCCTATAACACCCGACAACAATGGAGCAGATAACTTACTCGATTGCAAGCTTACTAAAATTAAGACCGAGTCACCAGTCTGAATATAATTATATCGAGTGTCTTCATTTGTGTGCAAATTTGAGCGCCGAAGTATTCTTGAGACCATACCAAGAGGTGACACTCGTACTAAAGCCAGTTTGTTGGTGAGAAAAATCGTCATATTTTTCCCTACTAAAAGAAACCAATAAAAGTTCACCCTATGCCCACACATTTTCTATTGAAAATTGTCAAATATTCTAGATTGCTTCTTGCGTCTAAGAAGTTTTGAAAAATCACAGCATTACTACTGGACAAATACTTAAATTGCTTCTTACGTTGTCGGCTTGGGAGATCGAACGTCAAGGGCGGATAAGTACGAACGTTTTCTAAGCTCAAGCATTAATGTGGAATCTTGTATGATGTATCCAATTAGTAAATATAAGATAAACCAAATGAAATTTATACTAAAATTATATATATTGATATTTTAGTTTTATTTATTAATGTACAAAAACTTGAGCATTATATTTCTGTACTTTACCATATGACAGTGCTTCTAAATGTTACCATGTAATGCTAAACTGAAACATCTTGCAATTGATTTTTTTTTTTTGTTTTTTGAACAATGCCACTGGAAGATTACGTAAGTAGTAAAAAGTAGTAAAAAGTGAACACCTGTCTTTATGGATGTGTTTGCTTACATTTTAATATGTTTAAATCTCAGCATAGACATATAAAAACAATCTAGTTTATATATACCAGGACGGCAGTTTCTGGTGCGTGATTAGATAGAAGAAAATAGAAAAATCCTGGAGATATAAGGTCTTATGAGGACCTTATAATTGAATTGTCATGAAGTTAATTGTGGCAAATGTATCTTACATGATTGGTATGTCTACAATCATCAGCTTTATTGCAACGGTTTGGAACGAATTCACACAAAGTACAACAGAATCACTAGAGGACTTAATGCAGTTGTTTTCCGAAATAATCCCAACGAGATATCACCGTAGTTTGGTTCAGTTTACTGTATAAAAGTTTGTGTGCATCTAAAGTGCATATAGCGACGTGAGGCATTCTGCAAGATCTGATGGCAATAGAGATTGCATATGGAGAAAACAAAAATGTGCAAATGTCTAACCAAAAGCGGAGCAGCTAACTTACTATATCACGATCTCACTAAAATTATGATCGGGTCACATATCTCAGTACAATTCCACTGGGTGTTTTGGTGTGTGTGTGTTAATGGGAGCACCAAATAGAAAACCTAATGAGGAACTATACCTTAGAATATTTTTGTGACAAGCGGTGTTCCTTAGAATATTTTTGTTGTTCATCCGTGAATCCACCTTGCCAATAAGATTTAGATTCAAATGCATCAAACATTGATACAAAGCATAATAAATCAAGTAGCAAGAAAAACAAAAACAAAGTAAAGAGATTGGAAGTGAGAGACCCCCCTTCCAGATATTCTCTTCCTCTCCGGCAACGGCGGCAGAAAACTTGTTGATGGCTCACGTTGGTAAACCCCAAGAGAAAGATTGTGAAGAGTGAAGCGACAATTTTCCCTCAGAAAAGAAACCAAGGTTGAATCGACCAGTAGGAGGGCAAGCAATCTCTAAAGGTTGATGTAGCTGAGATGGCAGGGCGCACTACTGGTTCAGCAGCAACGTGGAACCTACACAACACAAACAATTCACTTTGGCCCAACGAAGCAGTGAGGTTGTAAATCTTACCGTTTTGTTGATAACAAAGAGGTTAAACGTATGGTGTGGAAAACAGTATGAGAATAGTATGAAAGCAGTAGCAGCAGTTTGAAAACAGTGGAAGTAGTGGAAGCAGTGTGTGTATTATCAGAATGAGAAAATGGACCGGGGTTCACAGTTCACTAGTGGTGTCTCTCCGTGAAAGATAAATAACATGTGTGGTGAACAAATTACAGCTGCGAATTGACAGAAATGAAGGCTGCACCGTAGTGCATATGCAAGACATAAAGATTACTATGTGATTCATGCGGGCATTACAGCAAAATACATAGACCATCATCCAACTGCATCTATGACTAATAATCCACCATCCGAATATCATCCAAACAAACGTTGGGTATTAAGTTGCAAGCAACAGATTATCGCAGTAAGCAAAGTGTGTAATGTAAAAAATGTAAACTAAGTAAACACCATTGTTTTCTCCCTAATGGCAACAACACATCCTCCATCCTTCACGTTTCTGTCACTCGAGCACAGATGCAAAGGAGGAATGAACCCACTATCGAGCATAAATACTCCCTCTTGGAGTTACTAGCATCTACTTGGCCAGAGCATCTTCTAATAACGGAAAGCATGCAAGACCATAAATAACATATGAATGAAGATAACATGATAGATTGATAATCAGAAGACATAGCATTCAACATTCATCAGATCTCAGCAAACACAACATGTAGCATTACATAAATATGATCTCGATCATGTAGGGTAGCTCACGAGATCTAAACATGAGGTACAGAGTGGAGAAGACAATCATCTAGCTATTGCTATGGACCCATAGTTCTGGGATGAACTACTCACACATCACTTCGGAGGAGGGCATGGTGGTGTAGACCCCTCCGGTGATGAATTACCTTCCGGCAGGGTGCCAGGGAGAGCTCCAGAACCCTCCCAATCTCGGGATGACGATGACAGCGGCCTCGAGTGTTTCTCGAGAAAAAGTGGCATATCTTTAGGGTTCACGTATTAGGGGGATTATATAGGCAAAAGGGCAATGGTGGTGGACGCCCGAGGGGCCCACACCACCCCCAGGCGCGGCCGGGGGCGCCGCCCTATGGTGTGGCCCCCCCTCCGGGCCTGTTCGGGACTCCGTGGAACCTTCGGGAATTCTAAAACTTCCGGGCTTCGAATTTTCCAGTACTGAGAATATTTCCATAACAACTTTTCTGAAACTAAAAACAGTAGAAAACAGGGAACTGGCTCTGTGGCATCTTGTCAATAGGTTAGTCCGGAGAATCGATAAAAATGACATAAAGTGTATAGGAAACATGTAGGAAACAACATAGAAACAACATGGAACATCATAAATTAAGGATACGTTTATGACGTATCACCCCCTGGCACCCCTCAGGCTCTTCTTTGGACTCCACCTCCGTTCCGGGTAAAAAATGATCTATGTGGATTTTCAACCCTTCCCGAGAATATTTCCTTAAGAACTTCTCCGAAATAGGAAAATAGCAGAAAATAACAACTGGCCAGGGGCATCTTGCTAATAGATTAGTCCATGAAAACATCCGGAAAACGTAAGAAAACATGATAATGACATTAGGTTATTGGATAGAAAACAAGCATCGAGCATGAAAATTTTAGATATTTTTGCAACGTATCAGCATATCCAAGATTAACTCCTGCTCTTTCTTGAGTAGGTCAGTAATAACAAAATAAATTTTGAGGTGGCATGAAGCCAACACAAATCATGATCAACGTTATGTAAAAGCATTGCAAGATGAGATCAAAATATTCTAACAAAGGCATGATAAATATTATTTGAACTAATGTAAACTTAGTAACCATGTTGCACATGAAATTAGCACAAAAAAAATATAATGAATAATGAAACATTGAAAGCGATACCATACTCACGAGTTGGAGTTGCGGTGAAATACCACATATAGGTAGGTATGGTGGACACATTTGGAAAATTTTGGTTTTTGGGAGTTGAATGCACGAGTAGAGCTCATACTCAGTACATGTGAAAGCTAGCCGAAGACTAAGAGCGACCAACTAAGAGAGGAATAACGGCCATAATCATGCATAGCGACAAAACATCATTAATCAAAGCATGAAGTGATACTACAAGTAAAAAACTAATTGATTATCAAGGCTAGAGGTGACTTTTGTTTATAGTCATAACATGGTGTGAGCATGTGCCAAGTCAATCCAAGTAAAACATTTTAAGGAGAATACCACAATACCATGCTTTAATACGAGGAAACAACACATGATTAATTTCAATGGCACATTAAGCACTCTCAGCTATTTCAGACTAGTCATGATACACTATAAATAACTTATCACACAATTAAAATAACATCTAACATGACATACCAAAGCCTAAGTCATAGTCAAAACACGCTTCCTATTGCACCACTACAAGCATGAGACAATTTACTCTTCTCCAACACCAATCAAATTATTTGAAACAAATCTCAAAGAAAATAATTATCAAAGACCATAGAGCTAATCATATATAACTGAAGCAAACCAACAAGCTATGAACAAAATTCGAGTGAAAAACAAGAGCTAAACGCATTACTAAAAAAAATTGAACACTCACAGAATAGTAAGAGTGAAAACTAGAGTGTTCTAGACAATAAAAACTGAGCGTGTCTCTCTCCAAACTAAAATATTCTAGGATCCAACCATAAGCCACAAAAAGGAAAACAAAACAAACCGAAAGAAAAAAATGATGCTCCAAGAATAACACATATCATGTGAAGCAATAAAAATATAGTGTTTTGAAAAAAAAAACTGATATTTTTTTTTACGAAGAAGAGGATTCCTTGGGCATCCCCAAGCTTTGATGCTTTTCTTTCTTGGATATGTCTTGGGGTGATATGGGCATCCTAAATCTTGAGCATTTGTCCATCCTTCATCTAATTACATCATACTTCTCTCCCTACAGTTGAAAACTTCTTCCGGCTAAAACTTCTCACAATCTTGATTAGCAACGTTAGTATAATCAAAATAATAAATCCACTTAGTTTAGTTTCAGCACAAGTCTAACACTCCATTTCAAACATTGTATACTGTCACAACTTCTTTAACCCCCCCCCCCCCTTCAAAAGAACACAACAAGAATGAGATTAAGACGCAAATGCAAATATTGACAAAAATATATCAAAACAGAATAGTTGGTAAAGATGAATATTTTTGAAAATCGTCTATTGATCAAATAAAAAAGTAGGAAGCTGTTGAAATTTAGATAACAACCTGGGGCATGTGCGCAAAAATTATCAAAAAATCCTTGGGTTTTGGCTGAGAGAACCGAGGTTTTTGGTGAAGCACAAAAATCTAGACAGGAAACATGAATTTTCCCCCAAATCATACTAACTCTCTATTAGAGGATACTCTTGGCATAAAAACAAAACAAAAAGGATAAGGAGCGGGTGTTACAGAGGTAACAACTTTCAAGACATAAAAAGAAAAAGAAAAAACAATATAAAACAAAGGAAAACAAAGTGGGTTGCCTCCCACAAGCGCTTTTATTTAACGCATTTTAGCTAGGCATGAAGAACGAATCAAGTATTATCGACAGAATCATATGTAGTCCTCACAAGGGTCTCAAAAGCTAACTTCATTCTCACTAGAAAAATTTTCAAACTCCAAACTTTTGGGACTCCTTCTACCTGAAGTCATGACCTCTCCAATCCAATTTTCTTGACATCAACATGTTGAGAAGCATTAGGATAATCATTGATACTAAGAGTTTTCCCTTATTCAAAGCGTTGGATAGTATAAATTTTAACGGGCTCACTCTTAGCAGCTTTTTCAGCAATTTCAGGTTCTCTTTCTCTTCTAACACGTATTAGAGATAACACTCTTGTGCTCTAATTTATGTGAACTTGTATAGAATTTATAGGTTCATTTTTCTTGGACTCAAGAGGTGTAGTCCTAATTTTTAAAATTTCTACATCACAAGCAAGACTATCAACTTTCATCACAAGATTATCTAGTTTTGGAAGCCTTTCATCAAAAGTTTTATTGAAATCTTTTTGTGAAGTGGTAATTCTTTAAGCATATTCTCAAGATTAGAGGTGAAACTTTTAGGATTGTTATAAGCATTTCCATAATAATTCCCATATGAATTTTTTTGTAACTGTTTGTTTCTATTTTTGTTTAAAATCTAGTTCATCTATAGATCATGGTTGGACCTACAATGGCACAAAAGCTCTGATGAACATTAATATATGCAAAATTTTCTTTGGATCTTGATTGGATCTCGAACTATGAATGGACTATTCTGTTAACTATGGATGAACTATGCAAGAAGTCTTGGAAGTTCTCTTTTTCTGGCTTTGGGTTCGGATACATGCACTATTTTGTTATGGTTGAGTAGGAAACATATTCATGCATTTGCTTACCTAAACTCTTATTTGGATTTGAAAGAATTTTCTATGCAGATGAATAAATCTTGGATGGTTCTTTGCTAGAAAAAGTGTTCACACTGTTAATGTATATTTGCTGAATCTTGTTCGTTCCATGCCTGTTTAAGTGCAAAATGTCAGGGAAAAGCAAATTATTGAAACTGTAATTTTGGGTGAGTCTGCTGATACATTATGAAACTGAATAATCTTTGCATTCTGGAACAATTTTCAGTGACTTCTGTATATGTTCAAGATTATGTATGAATATGTATGGATCTTATGTGTAAATATTATAGATTATTTTCAGTGACTTCATAAAAACATTATGGATTCTTCTATACTACTTATAAAAGAGCAAACATGTTTGGATACATTTAATCTCATACGTACAATAGCCTCCGACCAACGGCTCAGATCTATCCAATGTTGAGTTCAACGCAACACAAAAAACCCCACGTCCTACTCACACACGGTCCAATCTAGAAAGAAATCAAGGTGTCCGTGAGGTACCATTTTAAATCAAGGAAACCAAGGAAAGAAAAACTACCAGCCAACGTACGTCAAAAGAGGAAAAATAGTCCGGCCATATATAAGACATATTCCTTTCAATTGGAAACGGATGTTCTTGCTTGCGCTGTGTCTAGATCGGAAACAAGAACGTCCACATCTGAGTTATTTAATATATATTTTTAAGTAGGCAATTTAACAGTCAAAATCATTTTTTTCAGATTTTGTTCAAGTAGTACAATAATTATATACAACCGGTTTGCATATTGTATGATACTTATCTTAGCAAATTTCCTTCCGAGAATTGGTTTTTTGTCGGTATATTAATATTTAATAGCTTTTATAAAAAAGCAAATTCCGTAGAGACAATTAATCTCATCTGTCAAACTAAAAAGATAGACGGTCTAAATCGTCCAAATATTGAGCTCAACTCAACAAATTTGGCACATAAGCAATATGGAGTTGTCTCGTGGCAGCCAGGAGGGATCTATTGGCCTGGTCGCTCGCCAAGAATAGAATCGTACGCTCGGACTCGATGGTACCCGATGTGGAGAGGCGTGCGATCATCTAGTGAGCAGACGGACCTCACCCGAGACCGAACTTTGGAGAGGTTATGAAGCCGCCGACTTCGGAGAAGACGGCCTCCCACCAAGGTCGTCCAATCGGAGGTGCTCAACCCTAAACTGAACTCATTCGGTGGACCTACTCCTCTCTTGCTTGCTCCCGCTCAATAAGTTGTGATTATGGGATTGCTAATCGACTACACCTGACCGCACCACTTATGCGGCCTATTTTCAGAACACCCAAATTAGCAATGAGGTTTCGGTGCTTATTATACCGGGGCAAATCACATGTGTTGCTCAAGCGAGAAATTTTCACCTATGTGTAACTAGGATCGTTGATTAACTAAAGAACATAGCAAATTGCTTGTCAAAGAAAGAGGAAGCAAGTTGTAGACTTATAGGTGAATATTAGTCAGTATTTCCTCAAAACTATTTAGATGTAGTGAGTTATTATTTTTGTTAAATACTCAAGGCTGGATGAATAGTTGTTAGGTAGGTTTTTCCATTGGCCTTGACCTCGCCAGTTGCTCTTTAACCAATATTTTTTTGTTTAATATTTACTATTCCATATTAAATAAAATAGTTCAAAGCATTATGATATTTCAAAACCGTAAAATATTTTATTTACGCTTATGTGAAGTTCGAATATATTGATCAATACAGAGACCGTGCGTTGCACGTGCTAAACTACTAGTACTAGTCCAGTTTGAAAACTGACGAGCTTAGTATGCTTTGAAAAATGATGAACAATTTGGAACCTATGATATGAAAAGATTCCTTCCAAAATCTTTTGTTAACTAAGCTTATAAAAAGTTAACTTGGTGGTGAGATATTGTTTGTCTCCCTTGGAGGAAAAGGTGAACCGAAAGGGGACAATGAACCAAAACTTCTACATAGCTGAAAAGATAAGGGCCATCGTGCAAACTTAAAAATGTGGTCAAAGAACAAGGCTGGACCGAGGTGGGAAGGCTCTACCCCAATCTTTTGTAAAATTCGAAATTGTGTATGAGTTATGTATGCGCCTAGGATAAAAGTTGCATGAAGCTTACGAATCTCTGATGAAACATCAATGAAACTAAATGACAGGTTGATACTTAAGTTGATCAATTTGGTATGAACCATATTTCTAATAAGGTTTCGTATATTATCATATTTCCTATAAGAATATGGGATGAAAAGTGAACGAATTTTTTTCGTTGTACCGGTCTGCGTAGAGAAATGTGCATCCAACAAATCTCTCAGATTTTTACTGGAAAATTAGAGGGGGAAAGCTTTGTGAAATCTTTGATGATACTGAAAATTCAGATACTTAGTGCGAGAAAATTGTTTGTTGTACCCAGGATTCAAAATCTGGGTAAAAAACTAGACCGAAAAAAGTAACAAGGAGGAAGAGGTAAGGCAAACTTCGAAAAAGCTAAGAAAATGATGGGCATTGTGCCTGCAATGGGCTTGCAAAATTAGGTGGATGGGTGCTCTGCAAAATATTTAGCACGAAGCTCCAATATCTTAAGGGCACGGATAGGGCCAACATACATGTGGAGTTTTTTTTTTTGATAAAGGGTTTTATTACTCAAAAAGTTCAAGCATTATACCCGGCCTCTGCATCATGAAATGCACACAGCCGAAATCCGAAACAGAAAATAAACAGAGCGACAATACTACAAAACAACCGCTGTAGACTGTCGATGCTATGGAGCCGCTATCCGTAGATCAAGTGGCCATCCATGTGGGATAAAAATATCCCTCGCCACCCGTTCCAGTCGTGCACATGCCTCCGTAAAAAGGCCTCGTAACTCCCCTCGCTGTAATGTGGACCACGAACAGAGAATACCTGTGCTCCTGAATAGAACCTGCATACGAGAAAAGTTTTTATCATTGAAAATCTTGTCATTTCTACATAGCCAGAGCGAACAAATAACGACAAGCGCTCCTACCCTAATAATAGTCTTAAAACGTTTATCTACCCCATTTAACCAGTTGCCGAATATGTTCGCAACGAAAGTAGGTTGATAAAGATTCGAAGCCATTTGGATAGTGGACCATATAGAACGCGCAAACGTGCAATCAAAGAAAATGTGTTTAATTGTCTCATCATGAGTACAAGAAACACACCTAGAGCTCCCATGCCAATTACGTTTGACAAGATTATCTTTTGTAAGTATGACTCCCTTACGAAGATACCACGCAAAAATCTTAATCTTCAGCGGTACCTTCATACGCCATACATTTTTGAAAATATCGACTGGCAAGTCTGATTGGATTATAGCTCTGTACATGGAGTCCACCGAGAACAAACCGTTCTTAGTGATCTTCCAACGAAACTCATCCGTGCCTGGTGTAAGAGTAACCATAGTTAATCTATCCACCAAAGCCTGCCAAGACGCAAGTCGTGGGCCGATTAAATCTCGTCGAAACGTGACATTAGGAGGTGATGTCTGCATGACCGTAGCCAGCGTATCATCCTTATGTTGCGCTATCGTGTATAAAGCCGGATACTGTTCTCGGAGTGTGGTATTACCTAACCATTTGTCCTCCCAGAACCGTATCTGCGATCCATCCTTAATTTTAAATACCCCATAGCGAAAAAATTTATTTTTGTTCGCCATAAGTCCAGCCCAAAAGTGTCAATCACCTGGTTTTCACATAACCTGTGATATTGCTTTCGAGCCTATGTACTTACGTTTAAGGATGGTTTGCCAGACCCCTTCTTCGGTCAATAGTTTGAACATCCATTTACCAAGTAGGGCTGAATTCTTGACTTGTAGGTCATGAATACCCAACCCCCCTGATCCCGTGGACGATAAACTACATCCCATCTGGCCAAACGATATTTCTTTTTCTCGTTGTCACCTTGCCAAAAAAATCTTGATCGGAAATAATCCAATCTTTTCAAGACTCCTTTAGGTAACTGGAAGAATGATATCATATACAGTACCATATTAGTTAGGACTGAGTTAATGAGTACCAGTCGACCACCAAGCGACAACAATTTTCCTTTCCAACTAGCTAGCCTTTTCTGCAGACGTTCTTCAACGTGGCCCCATTCTGCATTAGTCAATCTCCTATAATGTATTGGTATTCCCAAATACTTGATAGGAAATTGACCTTGCTCACATCCGAATAGTTCGGTGTATTGTGCAACTGCTTCTTGGGCCTCGCCAAAGCAAAACAATTCACTCTTGTGGAAATTAATTTTTAATCCGAATAGTTGCTCGAACACCGGAAGAATTAACTTCAGGTTCGCCGCTTTCTCCAAATCATGTTCCATAAAGAGAATTGTATCATCTACATATTGAAGGATAGACAATCCCCCATCAACCAGATGTGGAATTACTCCCTCAATTTGGCTATTTTCCTTTGCTCGGTCAATCATGATCGCTAACATATCAGCCACAATATTAAACAATACGGGCGATAGCGGATCACCTTGTCTCAAGCCTTTTTTTGTTTGGAAGTATCGGCCAGCATCATCATTGACTTTGATGGCCATGCTACCTCCAACAACAAAACTGCGAATTAGAGCGCACCACTCTTCTGAGAATCCTTTCATTCTCAGTGTCTGTTGGAGAAACTCCCAATTCACTTTATCATAGGCCTATTCAAAGTCTATTTTAAAAATTACCCCATTAAGTTTTTTTTGAGTGCAGCTCATGTACGGTTTCGTGTAAGGTCACGATCCCATCAAGGATGTTCCTACCCTGCATAAATGCAGTCTTTGTATGTTTTACCACATGATCTGCCACAGAATTCAACCTAATAGTTGCAACTTTCGTAAAGATTTTGAAACTAACGTTTAGAAGGCAGATTGGTCGATACTTTGTATATTTTCTGCGTTCAAAACCTTAGGTAACAAAACGATTTCCCCAAAGTTAAGGCGATACAGCTCTAGTTGTCCATTCTGCAAGCAATCAAACATTTCGATGAGATCATGTTTAATGATCTCCCAGAAATGCTGATAAAACTCGGCCAGACAACCATCTGGACCAGATGCCTTGTTATGCTCCATTTGGAATATCGCCTTCTTGATCTCCTCTTCTGAGAAGGGAGCAATAAGAAAAGCATTTTCCTCTATGGATACTTGAGGAATATCATCTGTGCGGTTCACGTCCATAGTTATATTAACTACTTCGGGAGGCCCAAACAGATCTTTATATAACTTTGTGATATAGGTCTTGAGATACTCTTGTCCCTCAATGAGACTTTCATCTTGATGGAGAGAGTGAATTCGTTTTTTCCTATGTCTGCCATTAGCAACATTATGAAAATAACGCGTATTCAAATCTCCTTCAAGAATGAATTGAGCCTTAGATCTATGATACCATTTGAGTTCCTCTTCTTGCAACATTTGTGCTACCTTCGCATTGGATTGAATTTTAAGTTCAACCTCTTGCAAAGATAACAGTCTAGTTTCTGCGAGACGATCTAACTCATCAATAATGGAACAAACACGCTCTTTTTCCTTCTTGAGCAAACCGGTCGTATGTCTCGCCCATCCACGGAGATACTTACGCAAATTGCGCATTTTATTATTCCATCTCCGTATTGGGTTATCACCTAAGACCGGTTTGGTCCATACTTTCTTAACTAGTTCATCAAAACCATCACGTAAAAACCAACCTAGTTAAAACTTGAACTGTGTCTGGCCTTTTGGTTTTGATGTGCCAGTTGAGAGTAGAAGGGGAGCATGATCCGACAGAGCCTCAATACGTTCTAGAGCGCGTACCGTAACCAATGGGAACTTATCTTCCCAATCGGTACTCATTAATACACGATCTAGTTTTTCGTATGTCGGTTCTGGCAGACTATTTGCCCAGGTGAACTGTCGTCCGGTCATGTACACCTCTCTCAAATCCAAGCTATCAATGACAGCGTTAAATAAGAAAGGCCAATGACCGTCAAACCGTCCCCGACTTTTCTCGTGTGGGAACCTTAGCAAATTAAAATCTCCTCCAATTAAAATTGGATGTGGATTATTATTCGCCAAGTTAACCAACTCACGAAGAAAAGCCTCCTTAAACTCCTCCTGGGCAGCACCATACACAGCGACTAAACTCCATATGAAGTTGTCGGCACGGTTACGGAGGTTTAATTTAATATGAAAATCACCATCCGACCTTGCTAACACATCAAAGGAGTCAGTTTTAACGCCTAGTAGAATGCCACCCGATCTACCACGTGGAGGAATAGAGTGCCAAGTGAAGTCTACACCCCCTGATAGGCGGTTCAGAACACTCGCTTGAAAATCTCTCCTTCCGGATTCGGAGATCGCCACAAACTCCAGATTGTGATCCTTGACGTATTGTGCAATATTCAAATTTTTAGCCAAGTCACCAAGACCTCTGCTATTACTGAATAAGCCATTCATCGGGAAACAATTGGGTTTTTAGGCGGTCTCTCGGAATATCGCGGTGAGTGTTTCCTTTTATGTTTGGCGGTTTTGGATTTCCGGCCGGAAGCATAGAGATCAAATAAAGATCCTAGCCCGTCCTCATTATCCATCCCCACCTCAGTCACTTCCCCCACAAGATGTGATACACTACTAGGAAAAAGCTTACCCGTGACGCACCAATTCGCTTATCCGTGACGCACCACGGCGCGTCACGGCTATCACGCCGCGCCTATTGGTTTATCCGTGACGCACCGAGCTGGTGCGTCGCGCCTATTGATACCCGTGACGCACCGTCACGGTGCGCCGCGGATATCGGGAGGCACGTCACGCCTAACTAAGGAGGTGCGCCACAGCTAGGAATATTGGTGCGTCACGGCTAAGTAATGCCTCCACGGCTAAGTTACTGAGTGCGCCACGGGTATGAACTTTTGCGCGTCACGGCTATCCTCCCTGGTGCGTCACGGGTATCCTTTTTGGTGCGTCACGGGTATACTGTGCTGTATTTTTTTGAAATACACGGTACCGTATTTATACAGGTATATACACAGCTCAAATACAGAAAAATATCAGTAAACAAAATGTATCAAAACAGTTCTCTGACTAACAAATGATATATCATAGTTGATCATACTGTTTAATTAGAATTCCGAATAGCTACGTCAAACAGTTGATTATGAATACAACAAAGTGTTTATCATGGAAAATAGACCTACATCATACGGTTAATCATCGGGACCGATTACATCGATCGATGATGCTTCATCATCGGGACAAGTGACCTATCTAGTCGCCGATAACCTAATCATCTAACTAGGAACCATAGCATGACGAGCGAGGCGACGGCGACAAGAGCGGCTGCGATGGTCTCACTACTGCAGAATAGGCTACCAGTGACAGGCCTAAAAGGCCCACTAGTGACAGGCACCTTGCCTGTCACTGGTGACTAGTCACTGGTAATATGTTACTAGTGACAGGCAAATGTCTGTCACTAGTATTTGCTTACTAGTGACAGTCGTTTATTCATGCCTGTCACTAGTCAGTGTTCACGGTAGCACTTGGTACGATCATAGCAGCGACGAATCCTTTACTAGTTTGATAATTTGCCCGTCAGTAGTATATATTTTAAAAATAAATAAAAAATACATATAAAATATGTATTGCATTTGCACATTGATTGCAGACACTCATAGGCAACAAAATATGATCATAAGTACAACAAAATAAATCTAACATCAATAACACAAGATCCAAAACAATTTGCTAATGTACAACTCTTGTGAACCGTCAAAGCTTTCAGCATGTTCTTCCCATGACTCATCAGCTCTAGTTTCTATCTAGAAAAATCATATCCCAAACTTGAAGTCACATGGAGCAGCCACCGATTCAGGTGGCAAACCAGTTGGCATTTAGCAGCAGCCAAACAACAGTTAAGTTCACATCAACTTGAGCTTTTAACATTGATCTGTAAAGGAAAGAAAATAGAAACCTTATTTTATAATAGAACAGAAAGTCTATAATAATTAATATACTATAAGAGAATACTCAGATGCTAATTTCGTACATACGAAAACGATTACTAAAGCACAACCATGTAAAAAAACAAAGTCCAACTTTGCTGGATAGGACAGCGTATAATCACCTTAGGGGACAAAAGAGATAAGAAGACACCTTTTCATGAATGATTTATTTGAGTGGTTTATCATATCTCCATGTCAATGTATTTCACGTCTTACATTAAATTCGCAATTGACACCAACAAGGATACCGATATTTTAAGCATGAAGCAATAGTAAGTGAGCTACCTTTGTGGTGTTAATCATGCCTATTTTGATTATAGAAGAACAAAAAGGTTCCAATAACTATTTTGGAAATCTATAACAAGACATGCTATATATCCTAGGTCTAACTAGAACATCAATAGAAGCACCTAACTACTAACTCTAGCCAAACAAATAGCATAATTCGAAACCGATCCAAAAGATGCACAAATCATCAAGAACTCTATAGGCATAGTTGCAATACCGCTGCCGGTTCGATTCCACTATAGGTACTACGTGCACAACCAGCATAGGCGACCTGCCGCTCAGCTCTGGAATACAAGGTTAGAACTACGATTGATGTAAATCTGCGATGTTTTTGTCAGTATCAGGGTTAGGAGGGTTAGGAGTTGACAGACTAGCTGAGTAATCAGGTTTGCCGAGAACCAATGGATTAGTATGGAGTGGTTTTCATTTTGTACTACGACTGCTAATTAGTCCTAGAAGTATTAGTTTTGTTCACTGTAGTGATGCCATGTGGTTATTGATCTAATAGTGTTAATGCATCAGAATTATCTCTACATATCCGTACCAATTTGAAGTAAAGCTACGTACATGTAGTTTTAGTTTATTTTAACAAGGATGTCACACCTAGCACATCTCATTTACTCTAATTGCTAAAAATAATATCTCAGTTTCAAAATAGAAGACATTTTTGAGTAGTAGATCGTATTAAAATATTTAATATTTTGGAACAGCAGTAGTATGTTAAGTAATATTCAAGAATTGGTCGAAGAGGCATTTTGTCTAGCACCAATTTTTTTTTGTCAAGTGAAAGTAGACCAATATTGCATATATTATCTATATAAACAAAATAATAATGTCTTAAGGGCCAACGTGATCACTTGCGCTAGGCCCCCCAAAACATAGAGCCGTCCCTTTGTAGAGACCCAAACTCATTCCTGCTATTTTGGCAAGAAAAATACAGATGATACACATCCGCAGGAACCAACCAATCATCCACACGAAATTGCTACATGCAACCTAGAGTGTGCAAATTCAGGCAGAACGGTGGTGTCTTGTCTAGTGCAGGCAGGGTGAATACATGCACACATTTGATTAATTTCTGTCCTAGCAAAATATTTTCCTAAAGACCTATTAACTCCTGCGGTTTTGGCTGGAACAAATTGAATATGCGCATCTACCTGCTGGAACCAATCAACCATACACCAAACCGAAGCATCGGGCAGGAAGGGAGGGTTGAAGAGAGTTTATACCTCGACGCCGTGGCTGACGGAGATGCACCGCGGTGTGCAGCAGCAATGACAGGGATAGCCTATCCTACGACACGGGAAGCAGCAGCACCACCACCATGGAGTAGGTCGAGACCTCCAGACCATTGCCAAAGTCGAAGGCCACTACGGGAGAACTGATCTTTACCGTGTGCCAAGAACACACGGGAAAGAGCCAAAAACACACGGTGATGGCTTTACCGTGTGCCGCACACGGTAAAGACTACACGGCGAAAAACTGCACGGTAAAGAGCTCTTTACCGTGTGTTTTTTTGCGGGCACACGGCAATAAGTATCAAGTGGGACCCACAACTAGATGAGGACGTCCGGACGAAACATAAAATCGTTGCCGTGTGTCCACAGCCGGCACACGGTAAAGAGGGTGAAATTATTAAAAAAAATATTGCCGGCCGTATTGCCGGTCGTATGCGTGTACAAAGCTCGGTCGTATGTGCCGTCGGCGTCGTCAGGGCGAAGCATCCTCACGCTCCGGTGCGCCGGTGCCCTAGGTCGAGCTCTTGGCAGCGGGGTGTAGTTCCAACAGGCGGCGCACGGTCTGGCGACCGGGTGCGCTCCGGCGGCGAGGTCGACACCCTTGAGGCGGGCGGTTATGGTGGCGAGATGGGCGTGGAGGACGGCGAGACTCGGCGGGGATGGGCGCGGAGGACGGAGAGGCTCAGCGTAGTCGTGGTTGATGCGGCCGACGAGCTCACCGGGGAGGTTCTCGACGGGCACGTAGGAGCGGAGCTGAAGCGTGCGGCTGGGGTGAGCTATGGAGCCGTCGGCCAGGGGAGGAGGTGGCGTGGGAGTGGCCGCGTGCAGCGAGCTGAGGGCAGCTCGAGGCAAGCGGAAGAAGAAGACGCGTCCAGAGCTAGCTCCACGGACAGGGATGATGCGGCCTGCAGGAAGAAGACGAGTTGTGGAGGCAATTGATTTTTCTTTTCTTTTTATGTCTGACTAGTACAATGCTTCGACCAATCAGAACATAGTCCATGGATTGTGTGCTTCTCTAGAGTTGATGGTAGCCGCTGGATCGCATCCAACGGATCAGAGCCGTGATCCGCGTGAAGCACATTCCAGCCAATCAACACGCATAGATTCTTTGCCGTGTGTTTACACACGGCAACGTTTTTTTTTTTTTTTTTTTTTGCTATTCTAGTTTTCTTTGATTACGTCGCTGTGACTATAGCATAAAATAATTTTCGTGTGCTCTTTAATATTTTTTTATTTTCTTTGAGATTTTCTTTATTTCTTTATTCTTTTTTATTACATAGTCGTGTCTCTCTCGTCTGCGCACCTCATCATGTGGGTGCGGCGGCGGTCGACGGCGCGAGGAGGCCGCGTGGGTGCGGCGCGGAGGCTTGTCGCGGTGGTGCGGCCGCGCAAGGTGGACGGCGCCCGGTGATATTTCTAATAATAATTTGAAAATCCAATTTGGCACCATTGTCCCATACCAATACACACCTCTGTATCTAAAAATATATCATGCGCCTGGCACGACCGGCCAACGTCCTCTAGGTTGCCTCGTCTCCACGGGGTCGACGGGGAGCAGGATTCACGGCGAAGGATGATGAGAACGGCGACGGTGTCCTTCGGGGAGTCCTCGCCGCGAGGTCGACAGAGAGTTGCGGCCATGGTGAAGGTCAACGGTGACGGCGGCCGGTGGCTCCAGCACGTTCTCGGTCAAAATGAGCTTCTGCTCGAGATCGTTGGCTGGTGCCGGGAGGCGTGGGATGGATGGAACGGCACCGAGACGCGGGAGAGGAGTGTGGCCTCGTTCTCCCCGAGCTTCTTCTTGGCGTCGAAGCCGCGAATTGCGGCCAGCAAGGCGGCGTACTGAACGCCGGCTGCGCCCGCGCCACGATGGCCTTCGACGAGGTGAGCACGGAGTCGATGTCGCCGGTCCTCTCCCTCTCTCCCTCTCGCCGCGGCCGGAGGGCGTCGCCGAGCTACTCCTAGGTAGCGTCGGTGGTGGCGGGGTTCCTCTTCTCCCTCGTGGGTGGTGGAAGGCGGCGCGAGCGACTGGCAAGGGCGCGGCGCTAGCGGAGGGCGTGGCGGCGCGACTGGTCAGAGGCGGCATATACTAGCACATATATAAGTCTAGTTTGACCCTAACACAAGCATGCAACTAGTTTGACATTCTACCCCCTTTTGACGCCGTTATCGCGTGTTTCTCCAGCAGAGGCAGGGTTTCACCGGAGGGGGGCTACGGAGCGTATGGATCCCAACACAAGCAAGGGGGTGACATACCATGTTAGTATAGGTGTGTTGTGTGCTTTTGATGCCAAATATTGCACTCCGGGGTGTGGGCCGCTTCACCGGCATCCACTTCTCTCTCGGGAGTTTACACGCGCTTATAGGGTGAAACTCCCGTATCGGATGAAACATCGTGAATCTTCCGAAGAGTTGTGTTCTACCAATGTGTCTTAGGTTGCTATGGCCTACCCTAACACAACCAAGCAACTAGTTCCACATTGCTACCCCCTTTCGACGTTGCTACCGCGTGTTTCCGTATAAGTCCGGTATTTCTCCAACGGAGGTAGGGTTTCACCAGAGGGGGGCTACGGAGCATCTGGATGCCAACACAAGCTAGGGGGTGCCATACCATGTTAGTTTAGGTGTTTTATGTGCCGCTTCACCGGTATCCACTTCTTTCTCGTGAGTTTACACGCACTTATAGGGTGAAACTCCCGTATCGGACGAAACATCGTGAATCGTCCGAAGAGTTGTGTTATACCTTGTTGTTTTGGGTTTCTATGGCCTACCCTAACACAAAAAAGCAACTAGTTCCACATTTCTACCCGATTTCGACCCCTTACCGCGTGTTTTCGTATAAGTCCGGTATTTCTCCAGCGGAGGTAGGGTTTCACCCGAGGGGGGGGGGCTACGGAGCTTCTGGATCCCAACACAAGCTAGGGCGTGCCATACCATGTTAGTATAGGTGTGTTGTGTGCTTTTCATGTCAAATATTGCACTCTCGGGTGTGGGCCGCTTCTACGGCATCCACTTCTGTCTCGTGAGTTTACACGCGCTTATAGGGTGAAACTCCCGTATCGGACGAAACCTCGTGAATCTTCCGAAGAGTTGTGTTCTACCTTGTTGTTTTGGATTTCTATGGCCTACCCTAACACAAACAAGCAACTAGTTCCACATTTCTACCCACTTTCGACGCCGTTACCGCGTGTTTCCTTATAAGTCCGGTATTTCTCCAGCGATGGTAGGGTTTCACCGGAGGGGGGCTACGAAGCGTCTGGATCCCAACACAAGATATGGGGTGCCATACCATGTTATTATAGTTGTGTTGTGTGCTTTTGATTGCAAATATTTCACTCCGGTGTGTGGGCCGCTTCACCGGCATCCACTTCTCTCTCGTGAGTTTACACGCGCTTATAGGGTGAAACTCCCGTATCGGACGAAACATTGTGAATCTTCCGAAGAGTTGTGTTCTACCTTGTTGTTTTGGGTTTATATGGCCTACCCTAACACAACCAAGAAAATAGTTCCACATTGCTACCCCTTTCGACGCCGTTACTGCGTGTTTCCGTATAACTCCGGTATTTCTCCAACGGAGGTAGGGTTTCATCGGAGGGGGGGGCTACGGAGCGACTGGATGCCAACACAAGCTATGGGGGATCATAACATGTTAGTATAGTTGTGTTGTGTGCTTTTTAATGCAAAGATTGCACTCCGGGGTATGGTGCGCTTCACCGGCATCCACTTCTCTCTCGTGAGTTTACACGCGCTTATAGGGTGAAACTTCCGTATCGGACGAAACATCGTGAATCTTCCGAAGAGTTGTGTTCTACCAATATGTCTTGGGTTTATATGGCCTACCCTAACACAACCAAGCAACTAGTTACACATTTCTACCCACTTTCGACGTTGTTACCGCGTGTTTCCGTATAAGTCTGGTATTTCTCCAACGGAGGCAGGGTTTCACCGGAGGTGGGGCTACGGAGCGTATGGATGATAACACAAGCTAGGGGGTGACATACCATGTTAGTATAGGTGTGTTGTGTGCTTTTGATGGCAAAGATTGCACTCCGGTGTGTGGGCCGCTTCACCGGCATCCAATACTCTCTCGTGAGTTTACACGCTCTTATAGGGTGAAACTTTCGTATCGGACGAAACATCGTGAATTTTCCGAAGATTTGTGTTCTACCAATGTGTCTTGGGTTTCTATGGCCTACCCTAACACAACCAAGCAACTAATTCCACATTGCTACCCCATTTCGACGCCGTTACCGCGTGTTTCCGTATATGTCCGGTATTTCTCCAATGAAAAGGAAAAATTTCTCCGTCAACATCGTTCGTGCGATGCATGTTTGTGTGGAATATGGGAAGATTTAAACAACTATGTCATGAATTTGACCATAACACCCGCCGTTTGGCCCAAAACCGTAGTATTTTGCACAAAAAATAAATAAATATGTGACATTTCTAATAATAATTTGAAGACCCAATTTGGCACCATTGTTTTCCATACCAATACACAACTATGTGTCAAATATGGGTAAGTTATGAAAAAATATACCACGAGAATGATCATTGGTTTGAGAAAATAGAAAAAAAATTGGTCTTTACCGTGTGCAAACACACGGTAAAGAGTAAAATATTCTTTACCGTGTGCAAACACACGGTAAAGATTTAATCTTTACCGTGTGCAAACACACGGTAAAGAATATTTCAAATTGCACTGTACTGGCTTTGCCGTGCTTGCGTCTTTACCGTGTGCATTTTATTTTCTTTACCGTGTGCCGAACGTTACCGTGTGTTTTTCGTAGTAATATACCGTGTGTTTTTCTTTCCCGTGTGCCGCACACGGTAAAGAAGTCTTTACCGTGCGCCCGATATGCAGCACACGGTAAAGACCGGAGGCACACGGGAAAGATAAGCTCTCCCGTAGTGGTGGCATCCTGGTAGCTGACCATCCGCCCCCTTGCGCAGCTGCGGACGGGTCGGAGTAGTGGAAGGGAACCTACATCTCCAGCGCTAGCTTCAGCCTCGGTGGTCGGGGACATGGACAGCGGCAGCGGCAGCGACAACATCAGCAGGTAGGGCAGGCGAGGAGGCCGACCGCGTGGAAGGACGTCCATGGCGGATCTCGATCTGCTGCAGGCGACCGAGTCACCGAGTCCTAAGCGAAAAAAAATCAAAGAGGCAAGATTGGAAGCACCATGCACGGGCAGGAGAGTAGATCGAGGCTGGAGGGAAACGTACCTGCTATGTTTTGGGACGCCGTCGTTGCATCCCAGTCCGACACACCACGACGTAGATGAGGAATCGAACACAGTTGTGTTTTTAAATGGGGGCAAAGATCGGTCGCCACCGCCCCGCTATCATCGCCTCCATCTGCGGATGCACTCATCGTCGGCACAGCTGCCGTCGTACATGAGATGGGGATGTGAGGCGGCGATATGGGGGATAGTGGTGGGTGGCGGCGCGATGTGCGTGCGGTGCATCGCGCAAAGACGGTTGGGAATCGATCTGGAGAGATACAAAGCGAGCGTGCTGTCTGCCGTGTATGTATTTACCCTGCTGGGGAATCGATCTGGAGAGATGCACGGGCCTTCGCGGAGATCGTGGACCGGAGATGTGCTAGGAACGTGGTAAGGTAGTACTGTACGTGACAAAGATTTTTTTTATATACTAGCGACGTGACAAAGATTAGGAGGTAAGTTTAGACAACTATGGACATATAGGGTTATTTCTTGTAGATCTGTAGGCCAAGGGATTTTACGTGTGCATATGGGACGTGTATCATATGGTTTCCAGTGACATGCATTTATAGATGCCTATCACTAAACATTTTTTCCATTCTGGCACCTTTCACAAAAAAATACCAGTGACAGCCACTTTTATGACCCGGTCACTAGTATTTCGTACTAGTGACAGGCTTATTCTTGCCCGTCGCTAGTATAACTTATTAGTGACTGGCATCATTTTGCCCGTCACTAACCAATGGGTGGCTATAAGCCTTTTTGCACTAGTGTCTTCATCCACGTGTTGTTCTTCTTCTTCTTCTTATTTTGTTCCTCCTCGAGATGGATGAACCACCTAGCTTCCGCCGCCACTCTTGTGTTGTAGGATTTGTAGGCATTCCCTTTGAACTTGTTCACTTGCTCGAAACAGTCTTCCCAGTGATCGTAGACTCCTGGAACCCTGCCTCTAAACACCACGTAGCACCTCGGCATCTGTAATGACAAGAAAGAAAAGCAAAAACAATAGTTTTAAACATGTCTACAATAAGTAGTAAGTGGAGAAATATAAAAGGCCATCTGAGTGTGAACCAACTCTTTTAATCATCGGCATTTATACAAAAGATCGAACGAACATAGGACCGGAATAATATAAAAGCAATATAATCAAGCATTGACATAATTGAGCATCAGTTACGAATGGACGATTCATAACCGTAACGATGTGTGCCTCATATTTAGGGTGGACACATACAAGCGGCCGTAGGTGGTGCCGCTGCGCCAAGTGGGATGCACAAGATCCTAACTTTGTGAAAATCACAAGGCGCAACGGACCACCTAGGCCATCTGAGTGTGAACCAACTCTTTTAATCATCGGCATTTACTTATTCAAAAGATCGAACGAACATAGGACCGGAATAATATAAAAGCAAGATAATCAAGCATTGACATAATTGAGCATCAGTTACAGAATGGACGATTCATAACCGTAACGATGTGTGCCTCATATTTAGAGTGGACACATACAAGCGGCCGTAGGCAGTGCCGCTGCGCCAAGTGGGATGCACAAGATCCTAACTTTGTGAAAATCACAAGGCGCAACGGACCGCCTAGGCCATCTGAGTGTGAACCAACTCTTTTAATCATCGGCATTTACTTATTCAAAATATCGAACGACCATCACAAGTAAGACCGCAATAATGAAAAGAAAGATAATTAAGCATTAACATAATAAAGCATCTGTTACACGATGGACGATTCATAACCCTAACGATTGAGTTCGACTAATTTCGGAAAATGTAGCAAGCCTTACAATAGTTCTCACTCCTTCTGACTCATCCTCCCAGGGATTACAACGGGACAGCCCTCCTGAGTGATGAAGGGCCTGTCGTCACAGGTAGTTGCTAGGTAGGTATCTATGTCGCGGTTCGGCATGTTGAACCGGCAGTAAAATGTCCCACTCTTGTTCACCACTTCATGAACGATTTTCGTGGCAAAGCACTTCTGGATATCATATATCTCTTCTCTAACCTTGTCATCGCCGACCATCGACAAGCGGGAGGCCCATTGTTGGACTTGACTAGGCAGGGTAAGGAACTGTTGATCCCGTACATACGCCCGCATATGATGGAGGACATAGTAGGTGTCTCGGTTACTGCCCGCCGGCTGCTTGACGCACGCGAAAGTCGTCGTGTGGGTGAACACCCGAGCGCCCTGAACGACCTTCTCCCTAGTGATTTTGCCCCCCCTTGCGTGGTAGCCGGTGAGAGCATTATCCAAAACTTTCTTCACGTTGGAGTAGTCTTTCTTCACCGCACTCCCTGAGTCGAGATACGTGGCATGCGAATGACTGATACAAATGCAGATGAGTGTGCATTGTGTATATCTGCGCGGAACAATCCAAACAAAGTGTTGGAAAGGAGCGATGAAAATCTAAAGAAAATCACTTTCGATTCGGCTAATAATATTGACTTACCCGGCAAAGTAAGGCACGAGGATGTAATCCTTGGTCTGGTTCGCCAGCATGAAGTCCCAGAGATATGTCGACGCGACTACCTCGTTCCAAACGCCGCACAACACGTCGTGGCGCATGTAGAAGGGGTCCGCTATCGCGATGCCCGGTGTATTATCCCTGATGACTTGCACCGCCAGACTGAGCGAGTATAGGCGGATCATGGAGTAGTGCAGCGGATTGCTATGGAACATATCGAAGATGTCTGAAAACCGCAGTACTATCCTATCCGCGCCGGTTGACTCGACGAAGCCCAAGTCCTTTGGCACCATGGCAATGAAAACCGGGTATGATGGATCCTTGGATTCAAGAAGGCGCGATTCAAGAAAAAGAATGCTGTCATGCAAACTCCGCATATCCCCACTTGCGGCCTTGAGCTTGCTCTGGCTAAGCATAGGCTGACCAATCACATGCATCTTCGTATGCTTAGATGTAAGTGGGCCGTCCTGAACACGGAGCGGCATCTTAGCAGGCTGGCTCGCGGACTTTGCGGCCTTGGATCTAGGTCCTCTTTTCCGCGGCTTCGGCGCTTTCGGAATGATCTCCTTCTCAATCTCCTCATTAGCCGCCTTACGGATTGTTCTAGGGCTGAAAATAACTCCACCCTTCGCACTTTTCTGAGTCTCGGTGCAGGGGCCGACATCTGGAGGCGTGTCTTCCTGAGAACCGAAGAGACGCTTGCAATTGGATTTATCCGCAGGAGGAGCCTCACCACGAGCCTCCGTGCTATGGTAGGGTTCTTCTGGAGGAGGAGCAACGTAATCTCCGCCATCAAAGTCATCAGCGATGAAATCCATGGCATCAAGATCAACGTCATTCTCCTGGTCTTGTGCCATCTCCATGTCACGGGTAGGCGACGGCGCGGCGACGGTCTTGCCATGGCTCCGCTCCGGAGCTTCTAGAGGGGTTGTCTTCGAGGTGGTGCCTCGCGCCGGTAGTTCTAGAGGCGATGTCCGCGGGGTGGCGCCCCTCTTCCCCAGGCGAATCTGGCTCTTCGTCCATTCCATGTTCCAAGGCATGCACTGGAGCAGCGTCAGGGTATCGGGGTCATCTTCTTCTTGGTAGGGTTGAATGGGAGGCAACAAGTCGTCGTAGCCCGCCAGCACCCGAAGCACTCGAACTCTATATATGTCTTCGCGCATCGGCCTGTTGTGGAACCTGCGGGTTGACGGTTGAACGATCATACCCACAGCAACATCCTTCAACACGCCGTCCACTGTGTGTAAGAGAGTGCATGGAACGTCGTCGTTCTGCGGAAAACATGCAGGGCGTCAGAGAGGCCAGTCTAAGGCAAAGGAAGATCGACGCTCCAACGCTTAACTATTTACCTGGCTGGCGAGGGCGTCGAGCTCCTCTAGTGGCGAGGGGCCAACGACGACGGCGGGCGTGCTACTGTTCAATGGCGAGGGAGAACCGGCGGCGGGCGTGGAACCGATGGCCAGGCGGCGGTTGTTCGTTGGTGCACGCTCTTCATTCGGCGGAGGACCGCCCACTGTGGGCGTGCAACAGATGCTCAGGCGGGTAGAGGCGGGCGGAGTCACTATCGGCGCCGTGGTGTAGGCGGGCGGAGTCACAAGTGGGTCCGCCATCGTGGCGTTGGCCGGCGAGACTCTGGACAAGTCTCTTGAGTTGCTGCCCTGCACGCTAGGCACCGGGCACGACCCCACTCGACCTCCTTCATTCCATCGAGTAACCACATCGTAGATGGTAGGCAAAACGCTGCCCATTTGTTCTGCCAAAGCTGTTTTGACAATATTAGGAATATCGGCAACTTTGGCCTTGAGGTCTGCAATCTCGCGATCGCGGGCTTCGTCACGTTGGATATCTTCGATGGTCCTCTTTCTATTCCTACTCGCCTCCCTGGGCTCCTTGAAGTACTCTCTGAGCTTCGTCGTCGTGCCCAGGCCACAAACTCGGCCACCTAACGGCCTTTTGTGCTTTTCCTTCCCCTGCGTCACGTTCACCGCCCTATTTAAACTGTCGTCCCACGGGCCGTGCAGCCTCGGCATGGATGACGAGGTTCCACCACTTTCGATTTCTAAGTTCTGCACAATTAGCGTGAACCGTTTAGAATTCCACCAGTACAGTATAATGCAATCGACTAGATCGTCGAGAGCAAACTAACTAGGGTGGTGTATTTACTTACCAAGTTGTCATACAACGTCTTCACCTTCTCATCATCGGTAGTATACTCATTAGCTACCGGGTCATATGTAAACCGGGCCCTGATGAAGTTTTTCGTCCGCGGCGAGTACTTTGCGAGAGGGTCAGGGATGCCCTGTTCTGCACGTTCCTCCTTCTCCCAATTGGGAATCGCCGCTCTGTAACCGCCGCATCCCAGTTTGTGGGAACCAATGTTCAACTTCCGCATCCTCTGCCCCCAATTAGCGTTAGCCTTGGCGACTTCGCTCTGGCAAAGTACCTTGAAGTCCCGGAGTACATCTTCGGTGATTCTCGGCTCACTCGCTAAAACATCCTGCAGGCTATTTTTGGGGTCCAAGACCTTAACCTTCACCCGGTGTTTCCAGTTGGCCAAGGCGGTGTTCATCTTACCAATGGCGCAGTGGTTGACTATATTCCCCGCCAGATTGTCGTTATTGTACTTAAACGGCTCGTCTGGCGGATGCGGATACAAGTATCGTCCGTGCAGCTTTCTAAAGAGAAGGACCTGATAATGTTCATTCTCTTTTTTCTTTAGATCATCGGTTAAGATCCTGACAGTGTCCCGGACAATGCAACCAATCTGGTTGCCGAATCCTTTGACCACCGCCTCGGGCGCGATTGGATACCCAAAGCTATCAATTTCCGTGATCTCTTCACGGTAGGTGCGGAGAGTGTTACTTTTCCGTTTCCTATTCTTGTTGGCTTTGCTACCACCATCTGTCTGACCGCCGGCATCAGTGGTGTCATTTCCGCCGGCGGCGCCACTAGTGGTATCACCGGCGCCACTAGTCGTGGCGTCATCCTCATTGCCACCGCTAGTGTCCGCGTCAGCCCAGGCATCCGCCGTCGGGTCGTATTGCTCATCTTCTTCGTCGGTCATTTGCCAGAACGGCTTAGAACCGCCGGCCTCGTCGTCGTGTGCCATGTTCTGAAGGGGGAAATTATTGGTTAATCTAAAGGAAACAAAAAATCGACATACTACTCGATCACGGGAAAACGGCTTAGTCCTAAATTCACGGGAAAATTTCGGCATGACCTTTGCTAATTTTCTAACACTAGAGTGCCCGATTCTCGCCGAAACGGAAATTAATCAACATTTCGGCGAAAATGGGCAACTCATTTGAATTCCCTGCAAAGTTTTAAACGGCTCGATGGCCGGAAAGATTTCCAAAACATGATTCAAGCACACAGCTCAAGCACATACAACAAAAACCTTCACCACAAATCAATCTCCACAAGTTAATCCAACCACCAGGAACCAGTGAAATCACAGATCCAGTGGAATCATCACAAGGCCAAGCTAGGAACTGAAGTAGCAGGCCTGATCAACTTGCCATTCCTAACTTACTGTGCACTGTTATGACATGTTTGCATGCTTATTAAATAATAATCAGTCTTCTTACTGTGCACTGTTATGTTCTAAGAAATTAAAAGTAGAAGGCAAATTAAGCTGCAGGAATTCACATGCCAGCAAGACGTCCCTGCTACCTCCAGAGAAGAAGAAAAACCAAGTAACGGCATCAGGAGCGAGGAGGACACAAGATCCACTAATTCGACCAAGAACAAACAAAAAGTAACGTATGAGCAGAGCTATGGTTGACAGAGCTCAACATGCAATTAACAGAAAGTGACTATATGGTGACAGGCACAGTTAGTTTTCTCTCCATACACATATCTAATTTTGACCCACCGAATGGCCTCGAGGATCGCCTAATTATCAGCAGGACATAGTTAAGATATTATTCCTACTCCCATTACACTGGCTGAAATTCGTCCCGCTCCCCCTACACAAGCTGCTCCTCCTCATTTCTCTACATCTACTTCAACAAAGCTTAACTACTCATCGTCGTCACAAAACCAGCTCACAGACTCACAATCAAAGCAGATGGTACTCATACAACAAATCCAGCTCCTAGCTTTTTTGCTTCCAAAGAAAAAAAACAAACAAAAAAACAGCTGAGGCGAGTTACTCGTCGTACAAGTACACACAAGGCTGCGGTCTGCTCCTCGTCGCGGTGCACATACCACACCAACTTGGCCTACTATTCTGACGGACACAAAAATTTGTGTGCTCTGTTACTACCGAGAGATGAAATCACAAATGGTATCTACCGCTTCCTGAGCACACAAAAATTGTTTGAAAATTAACTCTATTGGCATCATTCAGCAACTCGATGCCCACACCACAAATTGGCATACGATGTTTTATATTACCATATCACAACAAATCTAGCCTGGTCACTGTCTAAAATCCAGATGGCATGAACAGCTAGCCCACACCTAGGGCCAATGCACACGAAAAGCTTCAGGTTTCTTCAATTCTTCGTTGTTCACGCAGGTACAAGAACAGGAACAAGAACAGGGCAAGGAGGAACAAGAACATGGCGGGAGGGGAGGAGGAGGGGTCTTACCTAGGGCTCGTTATAGTCGTTCACGCAGCTGCACACGGCGTCGTGGAAGGGGAAGAAGCCGTCGTCCTTGGCAGGCCTGCAGCTGCACACGACGTCGTGGAAGACGGAGGCCTTGGCGCTCCTGTAGGTGGATGGCGGCGCGGCTCCTCGTCCTCCTCCTTGTCGTGGACGGCGGCGCGACTCCCCCTCCTCCTGGGCGGTGGGCGGCTACGGTGCTGGGCAGCGGTGGGCGTGCGGTGGCTAGGGCGGGAGGGCAGCGGTGGCTAGGGCTAGGGCGCTGGGCGGCGGTGGCTAGGGCTAGGGCGCTGGGCAGCGGTGGCTAGGGCTAGGGCGCTGGGCAGCTGCACACGGCGTCGTGGAAGGGGAATGGAGGCGACGGTGGTTCTTTCAGATCGAGATTGGAGAAGAGGAAGAAGCAGAGGGGAACGGCCACGTACGTGTTATAGAAGAGGATAGCGGTGACGCACCGAGGGGAGGTGCGTCGCGCTTAAAGTAACCGTGGCGCACCAACTAACCGCGCGTCGCGCGTAAGCTATTCGTGACGTACCTACGAAAAGTGCGTCGCGCCTAAGCTAACTGTGGCGCACAAGATGGAGGTGCGCCACGCCTATCGGTAGTATCTACATAAAAGAACTGCGCGTGGGTAGGTATCAACAACTGATACTTACCCCAGTGGCTAGTGCCCTTCCTGCCTAGCCTCCCACCAGGGTTCGACTCCTGTCCACCCCCAAATTTTTTTATTTTTTATTTCTTACAATTTGATTCAAAATAAATCAATATATAAATAAATATATACATAGCAAATTATAGTAGATCAACATAGATGTAAATATAATGAAATTTGCAAAATCGATATAAATGCAAAAAAATCTCAAATAAAGTGTTGATTAATTTAGATGTCATAAAATCTCAAATATTCTTATTACATCATCTTAATTTTGTCGAATTCATGCACACACACGGCAACATAATGATTCTTGTAGCTCTAGCTAGCGTTTTACAATTTTCTTTCCCTTCTTTGTCGCGGTTGAGTAATTCAGTCCCGGAACACCGTGACTTCTTCGGTGGAATGGGCGACCCGTAGGTAGTGTTGTCCTGCTTCTTCTTGTTGTGTATTTCGTTCCATCGTCATTGTCATCTTCCATTTTCGGGTCGCCGTACTGGTCAAAGTCTTGCTCGTTGGCTACTCCATCCATTCCGATGATGTTTCTTTTGCCTCTCCGCACGACAACACGGCTAGGCCTTGTCGGGTCAGTAATGAAGAAGCATTGGTCCACTTTGTTAGCCAAGACCCATGGCTCATTTTTTGCGGTGACATTCGTGCCGGATTTGGCTTCAGGTATCACCATGGTGGTGAAATATTGTCCTTCTTTCCTGACGCTCTTTGCCCATGTGACACGGAACATTGGCACCTTCTCTCCGCAGTAGTCGAGTTCCCATATCTCGTCGATCCTACCATAGTATCTTTCCTTGACGTCACCTGTTAATGATTCCATCGTTACCCCCGAGTTCTGGTATTCGCAGTTCCGGTCCTTATTTGCCGTGTCGAATGTGTAACCATTGATATCGTATGCCTGATATGTCATGAGGTTATGTGCGGGGCCTTGTGACAATGTGAGTATGAGTTTTTCTTCTTCAGAATAAGGCGTCTCCGGTTGATCGGTCATAATCTTCTCCCTGAACCACTGTGTGAAATGGATGTTGTGCTCTCTGATTATTTCTGCTTCGGTCCTATGTTGACCCCGCGGTCACTGTAATACTTCGCGATTAGCAATTTGTGCTTTTCCAACCAAGGATCGACCACTGTTAGATGTTGTAGCGCGACTAGGTTTGCTCTGTCAAAGTCGTTGCGTCGGCCCTGAAAGTCGACATTCATTTCGCGCTGGCCCTCGCGGTGTCCCCATCCACCGAGCCTGCCAAAGTGCCTGTTTACGGGCAGACCAGGGTTCTCATCTTTGTCTAGAAAATTCGTGCAGAAAGAGATGCACTCCTCTGTCAGAAAGCCCTTGGCAATGCTTGCGTCTGGACGGGCCCTGTTGCGGACGTATCCTTTGATGGAACCATTCA
This sequence comes from Alopecurus myosuroides, assembly GCA_028641055.1. Classification (NCBI taxonomy): domain Eukaryota; kingdom Viridiplantae; phylum Streptophyta; class Magnoliopsida; order Poales; family Poaceae; genus Alopecurus; species Alopecurus myosuroides. The sequence continues at coordinate 12,723,566 of CM054063.1, read as the reverse complement.
TCCTTTCGAACGCCATCATGGAGTGTAAAAACGGCGGCCCGAGCTGGATGATATCATCCACGACATGGACAAGGAGATGCACCATAATGTCGAAGAATGCTGGCGGGAAGTATATCTCAAGCTCGCATAGTATCACCACGATCTCTTCCTGTAGCCTTGCGAGTTTTTTCACGCCAATCGACTTTCGAGAGATGACGTCAAAAAAGTTGCAGAGTCCAAACAGCGTTTCACGGACGTGCTCGTCCATTATCCCTCGAATTGCAACTGGAAGTATCTGCGTCATCATCACGTGACAGTCGTGAGACTTCATTCCGCTGAACTTCTGCTTTGGTACGTCTAGGTATCTGCTTATCTTCCCCGCATAACCGTAAGGAAATTTGACTCCAAGGAGGCACTTGAAGAATTGGTCGATCTCCTTCTCGCATAGCGTGAAGCACGAAGGGGGACAGTAATATTCCGTCTTTTTGGCCTTTTTGCCCTTGCGGCGACCTTCCGTCCGATCTAACACATCGTCATCGTCATCGTCATCATCATCCGGTTTTCCTCCGTGGAGCTCGCCCCTGATATTCAAAAATCTCAAGTCGTTCCTTGCTTTCGGCCCATCTTTGGTCCTCTCCGGCATGTTGAGCAGGGTGCCAAGCAGACTCTCGCACACGTTTTTCGTGATATGCATGAGGTCAAGGCAGTGGGGTGTGCGGAGAATCTTCCAGTACCTCAGGTCCCAGAGAACAGACCTTGTTTTCCATACACCCTCCAACGGCGCCGGCGCCTTTCGCTTCTTTCCCGGCGCAGGGCACTCTTTCCAGTTCTTCAACAGCTCGTCGATTTCCTCGCCGCTCCTTTGACGTGGGGCTCTTCGCATCTCAACTTCATTGTTGAACAGATCTTTGCGTTTTCTCCACGGGTCATCCTTGCGAAGCCACCTTCGATGCCCCAAGAACACGGTTTTCGAAGACCCGGGGTTTCTCTCTAGCTGGAGATACGTAGTGTCATCCATGCACCTAACGCATGCACAGAATCCGTGCGTCACCTGCCCCGCGACATATCCGTAACCGAGGTAGTCATGCACCGTCGTGATGAGCGCGGCTCTCATTGGGAAAAACGTTTCTCCATAGGCGTCCCACGTATTGGCTGGCTCGTCCCATAACGTGGCTAGCTCCTCTTCCAACAACTGGCCATACAGATTGATGTCGTTACCTGGTTGTTTCGGCCCTTGAATAAGCATACTCTCTGTATGTACTTCCTCTTCAAGCACAACCAGGGGGGTAGGTTGTATATACATACAAACACGGGCCAGGTGCTATGGGTGCTGCTCTGGTTGCCAAAAGGATTTAATCCATCCGTACTCATGCACAACCTGATGTTCCTTGGATCGTCGCCGAATTCGGGGTATTCGATGTCTAGCGCCTTCCACTGGCTAGCATCTGAGGGGTGTGTCAGCATCGTGTCATCATTCTCCGGATCGGTTCCATCATGCTCTTCTGGCTTCTTCCTTTCCGCGTGCCATCGCATGAGCTTCGCCTGTGTGGGGTCTGCGAAATACCGCTGCAGACGGGAAGTTATCGGAAAGTACCACACCACTTTTCGAGGAGAGGCCTTCTTCCCTGTCTTGTATCGAGTTGCGTCGCACACCGGGCATATGGTTCTCTCCGCGTCCGCGCCCCGATAGATGATGCAGTCATTAATGCAAGCATGGTATTTCACGTGAGGTAAATCCAGAGGGCACACGACTTTTTTCGCCTCCTCGATGCTCGTTGGACACTTGTTCCCCGTGGGAAGACGGCCGTGCCAGAATGCCATGTTCTCATCGTAGCTCGCATCGGTCCATCGGTGTTTTGTCTTCATCTCGAGGGTCCTTAACGTTACGTTCAGACGGGTATCCTCGCTCACGCATCCTTCATACAATGGAGTAACGGCGTCTATCTCAAGTTGCGACAACTTCGATTTCTCTCTAGCAGCAGCTCTGGTGTTGCTAGTCTCCTTGAGAAGCAGAGCTTGGACATGAGGGTCCCGCACCCAGTCCGACGACGATGTCACGACATCTTCATCATGATGTCCTTCGTCTTGATTATGATCATGTCCGACATCTTCATCACGATGTCCTTCGTCTTGATTATGATCATGTCCTTCATCTTGATCATTATGTCCTTCATCATGTCCGGGCGACTCTTCATCTTCATCACGGTAAAGAGTGTAGCCATCCATAAAACCACGACGGATAAGCTGCGACTCCAAGTCACCAGAATCGTATCTGATCAAGTGTTTCAGTTTGCATCTTCGACAAGGACATCTTATCTCCGTCATGCTATTTCGAAACATTTCGTCCGTCGCATGTTTCATAAATCTAGCCACGGTGCCTGTGCTTATATGCATGGTTGCCTACATAGTAAAAAAAGATCAAATGAAAAATTAATTAGAATCAAATTACGTAATATATGGATGATGCATGCATGGTCGTCGACGGAAAAATTCGGCATGACCTATGCTAAAAATAGGACATTCTCGGAGTGCGTGGTCGCCAAAATGGAAATGAATCAACATTTTGGCAACACATGTCAACTCATTTTTAAGACATCCACAAATTTCATCAAAAATATGCAACACAATTTCGCATATGTATATATGCAACCATATGAATCTTTTGTGACGACGCACGGCGCCGATACCGAGCGAGATCGATCTATGAGAGATCTAGCGAGATCAACACACATACATACAACACATATACATATCCCTCCAACAACTCACCAACTATAGATCTTGCCGACACGAGACCGAGAGAGTACGTTTGTATGTGGCTATAGAAAGTGAAAAGATGGAAGGGAAAGTGGTAATAAAGTGAGAGATGGGGGTGGAGACAAATGTTTACTACATTCCCCACACATATATATCAAATAAAATAGGTTAAATAAGTTTTAAATGGTGGGAAAATGGGGGAAACGGGGTGGTGAGGAGGTGGGGGGCGACCAGATCTAAAATGGGGTGGAGATATGGGGGGATGGGAGGTGGGGGGTGGTCCCAACCACTTAAATTCGTCCCAGGTATACCCGTGACGCACCTTTTTCGCTGCGCGTCACGGCTATGTTGGTTACCCGCGGCACACCTTCAAGTGGTGCGTCACGGTTATAGATGCCACCCGTGGAAAAGATAGCCGTGACGCACCACTGGGAGGTGCGCCGCGGGTACCCAACATAGCCGTGACGCACCGCGGTCTGGGTGCGTCGCGGGTATGCCTCGGAGGCTCGCCCTCCCGGCCCCACACATACGCGCGACGCGCCTTCCATTTGGTGCGCCGCGGGTATGCCTTTAGGCGCGACGCGCGAAAGCACGGTGCGCCGCGGGTAATAGGCGTGACGTGCCAAACTAGAAGTGCGTCACGGGTATCATCACTCCTATAGCCATTTTCCTAGTAGTGATAAAAGTTGTCCATCCGAAGAGGCATACACTGAATCATCATCCATATGAGGTATATCCATCCTAGCGGAAGAACTCGGTTTGACCGTTAAACGGTCAAATTCCATGTTCTTCAACGCATTAGTGGATATCGTGACTTCCGAATCATTCTTCCCTAAAGAAACACCGACAGCACCTAAACTAGATGATATCTTGGCATTGGAAAAATAATGAAAAGAATTCTGAGCAGAAGATGTACCCAAAGTCGAAGACGAAAGCAATGCCGCTTTCCGCCGCATGGCCTTGGACATAGCATCCTCATCAGTCGGTGTAGCCCCGTCCGCTGCGACGAAATGGCGAGCACTCTGTCTCAGCACCTTCTTTGGCTGCCCATGATCCGCAGAGGGAGGCGCCACGGCGGAGGGGGGCAATGGCGATGAAGATACCCCCCGACCACCATGCTCTTAACCACCGTGCCGGAATCTGCGCGTGGTGACGTCGAAGACGGTGCCGTCCCGGTCCCCTGCACGGCGGCTGGCTGCGAGTCGCACGGCGCAACGCATACATAGGCCGCTGCTCCTGGCCGTATGGACCGCAGCCCAGGACCAGCCGGCCCACCGCAGCTGCTGGATGCCGCCTGGGCGGCGGGTAGCGACGCGCCGCCCACCCCAGCGGTGGCCAGCCCAGCCGTCGGCCTGGCACCCTCCAGCGGCCCAACAGCGGCCTACGCACGCCCGGAGCACGCCGTCGCCAGGACGGCAGGGAGCTGCTCGCCGCCAGCAGCAGGTGCACGCCCGCAGTCCGCCAACGCCTGGGCGGCTGGTAGCTGCTCGCCGCCTGGCCCAGCCGCAGCAGTCCTGGAAGGCGAGACGGCCTCGTCCAGCCGCGCGGCGAAGTCACTGGAGACAGCCGCCTGGGCGACAGCTAGTCGCTGTCCGTCAGCAGTCGGTGGGCCGTCTCCAGCGTCAGGTGCCGCGCCTCCCATCCGAGTCGCCTGAGTAGCGGATAGCGGGGTGCCACCTGCACCCTGCAATCCACCAGAAGATGTCGCGCTCCTCCCTGCAATCCCGGCAATAAATCCACCAGAGGAACGCATAATTCTGAAGTAGCTCCATCGCCGGTGAGCGAACAAGATCACCACCATCCGCAGCGGGTGTATCGATAGCCATACTCGTCGCCCCACCCGCGTCTCCGTCGGGGGCAGAAGCAGAGCCAAGCATATCAGTATCCCGCACGCCTCGAGAAGAGGACTCCGACGGCACTCTCAGGTCCCACACATAAGGCACAAAATCTGGCTCTGGCACATAATCCTCGGGCTCTGGGCGGAAAGTGAAACCATAGCCTTTCAGACGTAGCACACCATCTGTGTTAGTGTACGAACCTATATCATCCACCTTATTGAATACCTCATCATTAGACAGCGCCATCCTCAGACGAACGATACCTCTACGACGTAGAGCCAGTAGGTCCACATCCAAAGTAATGCCGATGAGAGAACCCACCGCCCACAAGCCTAGAAAGTGCCGCAAAGGATTTGGAACCCCCTCCACATGAACCCAAGATCGACTGCTCGAACTCAAGTTTCGGCTCAACATCTTCTGGCTCCCACTTGCTGAACAGAAGCCTAGTAGACTGTGATGGGACCCCAAAATCCATCCCATCAAACCTCTCCAACTCCGCCAGCGACGGGAACACCACCTTGTACCGGTTCTCACCAGCAGGCAGCGCCTCCCACTTCCACCTCGGAGTAGAGCACATACGAGCCACCGTCACCTCAACCTGCTTTGTCGTAGCGGCGGTGCCCACCACCGTAACCAGCGCGACAGGTCCACTGGAAGTAACCGCCTCCTGGAAGAGATCATACGGGAACTGAGAGAACATCGTGTGCTTGCTCCCCACTCCCCCAATAAACACAACCGGTTTCGGAAGCCTGAGAGTGGGACACTTCTTCATGGGATGCTTCTTGGAATCACAAACATAGCAGTAATGATCCACCGGGCAATCTCCTGTGGCATGTGTATCAACCTCGCACTTCCAACAGCGTGTCTTCCTCACCGGAGCCGCGGCAACGTCACCCCCCCCCCCGGTCCAGCGGTAGCTAGCGCCAGCTGTTCAACCGGGAGAGTCGGTGCTACAGCCACCCCCTGCGAAGTCCCAGCACCCACGGCTGCGGGAGTCACCTTCTTCTTCTTGTTCTTGCGCTTCCCCGCTCCCCCCGCCGCCACCGTCCCAACCACGAAACCCGCCGGTACAGCCACGGCAGCGGGCATCACCGGCGCCACGGCAGCAGGCGCAGCGCCCGCCACCACCACTAGCTGTCCCATGGCCACCGGCGCGACGCCGTGGGCCGCAGCGGCCCCGCCGCTTGAAGTGCCGCTGGTTGCGGAAGCACTGGTGATCCATACAAAATAAACCCTGCATAACGTGAAACATACGCAGTACCTACCCGGTACCTATCTTGCGGTCGATTCAGGACAAAAGGCCAGGCGCGTGTGAGAAGATCGGTGCACAACGGAGGTAACTAAACCATGGAACCGGCCGCCACTGGCATAGTGCGCCTACCGGAGGAGCTCCTCGAGGAGATCATCTCCCTCACGTCGCCGCCGGACGCCTGCCGCGCGGCCGCCGTCTCCCGGGCCTTCCTCGCCGCCGCCGACTCGGACGCCGTATGGTCCCGCTTCCTGCCGCCGTCCGCCGCGGGGCGCTCGTTGCCCACGTCCTACTCCTAGGCGGAGCCATGGTACGTAAGATCTAGCCCCTTACCATGCATGGGTTAGGATTCGCTGCCTCTTTCTTCTACGAAATATAAACTTGTATGCATGCACAGAGGATGTTGGTGCACGAGGCAACCGGCGGCATATCGTGGAGCCAAGAGTCGAAACGTTGGCGCATGGCGATGGATGCGTTTAGGATGAGAAATAGTAAACCATCTGAGCAACTATCTCGGCATGTGTTTCTTGGGAAACAGATGTCTCCGTAACATACGCACCCTCGTCATGTATAGATATAAGAAAAGATCATATCAAATGGATCAATACATACAGACATACGTTCGTGTATTCTTTCTTTGATTAACAAATATGTGTTGATCAGTTCTATCAGATCATTGACAAAACGACAGTCAGCTCGATCTTCTCCACAGTGCGACGCATGGCACCATCCTCGAGGCACGACCTTCATGTATCGGCCTCCCTCTCCAGGACCTTCATCTTTACTACTCCATGATGTAGAATCTATACACAATTCTTGACACGCCCATGTCCGAGTTTGTTCTGTCCAGCAACACCCCGACAACCATGGAGCAGCTAGCTTACTAGAATTACGATCGAGTCACCAGTCTCACTACAATTCAACCGAGTGTCTTGATTTGTGTGCAAATATGAGCACTCAAATATATTTGACGCACCCAACGAAGAGATGGCACTCTTATCCAAGCCAAGTGGTTGGTGCGAAAGAGCGTCATATTTTTCTCTACTAAAAGCAACCGAGAAAACTCCACCCTGGTTTGAAGATTGTCATCTATTCTAGACTATGTTTGAGATATATTGAAAAAGCCCCACATGGCTACTCGACAGATACTTAAGCTGTTGCTTGCGTCGTCATGGGCAGATAAGTACGAACATCCGTAGAGAAGCGGTAAAGTCAAGAGAATATTTGAAATGCACATGCATGCATAATAACAACATTACAGTCATCTATTGTCGCCTCCTCTCTCCGACGTTTCTCGTTGCCTCTCAAGCTCCTCGAAATCAAGAAAATGAGCAAGTAAGAGGGTTTAGGCTCCAAGAAAATTAACTGTCGTCAATCCCAAAAAATAGTTAGTTAGCAACAACACGTTATCTTTTCTTTATGTTTTTTGTGAACAAGATCCAAATTATCGAATGATCGGGTTCACAGATAAATATGAATTATTCTTTACCATTTGAGGAACATCTATAAGGATCACGGATTTTCACGACAACACATGAGTACATTTGAACTAGACACAAATCCAAATGGTTCGGGAGCTAGGTTGGGATTGGAAATTGTTGCCACAATGGAGTTCAATAATCCCTCTTAAAATATTTTTTTTGATCGAAAGATGGATAGGCCGGGGCTCATAATCCTTCGGGATAAGGGAAACCAATCTAACTAGCATTGTACCGACTAAATTTTTGTGTATGCAAATGTGAGTCCCCAGTTTTGAACACTCTGGCAGCTAAAATATGCTACGAAGGAAATGAGTGTTTCTTGTAAAAATCATAATTTGTTTTATCACAAACTGTGGCCAAATCTAAGTCTGATTTCCCATGCAAGCAGCTTAGTCTTTCAAATATCAAAACCTACTAGATTTTGTCGGTTGCCAGATATTGTAAATGGTTTTCGCAATGACTTGCCTTTGGTTTCCTAGCCACTACGGAACGGTGGTAATCAAACAATGGAACCAGCCGCCGCCGATATAGTGCGCCTACCGGAGGAGCTCCTCGAGGAGATCATCTCCCTCATGTCGCCGCCTGACGCCTGCCTTGCGGCCGCCGTCTCCCGGGCCTTCCTCGCCGCCGCCGACTCGGACGCCGTATGGTCCCGCTTCCTGCCCCGGGACCTCGCCGAGTGCTCCCTCATGGCGTTGCCCACGTACAAGGCGCGGTTCCTCCGGCTCTCCGGCGACCCCGCCCTCCTCCTAGGCGCAGCCTTGGTACTCCCTCCGTCCACTTTTATAAGGCTCACTTCTTAGCATTTCAATAGTAAGAAGTGAGACTTATAAAAGTGGACGGAGGGAGTACGTACCTTCCAACTAGATCTAGCCCCTTTCCATGCGATGGTTAGGATCCGCTGCTTCTTTTTTCAACGAAATATAAACGTGTATATGTGCAGAGGATGTGCGTGCAGGAGGCAACCGGCGGCAAGTACCACACGCTCTCGGCGAGGGCCACGCTGAATATATCCTTGGCCGAAGAGCGGAAATGCTGGCGCACGGTGCTGGATACGTTTAGGTTGAGAAATAGTAAAACATCGCATCAACTAGATGGGAGGAATCTATCCCATCTCAGAATGTGGTTCTTGGATGGTCGTACGTGGGATACCACAACAATTTTTTTCGCGTGGCCCCAGAGGAGGATGTCCGGCGATTGCGGAGCTGGTCCCCTGACCCCCGCCGGCGGCCTCTCGCCGCGCCCTCCAGTGATCTCCCTCGTGCCCGGCCGCCTCGGCTCGCTCACCTCCTCCCTCCTCCTCCCCACCGGAACGCCCCCGCCGCTCCCTTGGCGCTTCACCCGCCCGATTCCGCCCACCCCACTCACGGACGCTGGCGAGGAGCTTGCGCATGGTGGCGCGACGGCGTCCCCCACGACCCCGAGACCACCCCTGCGCCACGGACCTGCCGCTGAACCGGGTCGTGTGGGAGCTCCGCGCACCAGCCGCCGCTGTCGCGGGCGAATCCGCGCCAAGTCCCACGAACAAGGTACGCCGCCCATCAACCCATCCCTCAAAGCAATCCGCGATCTGGTAGCTGCCTTGCCATCCCCAGCCCCTAGCTGTATGGAGACCATCTGGATCTCCGTCGAACAACTCGACCTTGCCATCTCCGCAGGGTGGGTGCGGAATGCTTTCAACTTCGCGTTGAGCTTCCCATCCCCTCGTCTTGAGGTCGCTCGCCTTGAGCTCCTCGTCTTCTCCTCCTCTGTCGCCTCCGGCCCCCTTGCCTGGACGTTGGTGGCGCACCGCCGCGTCCAAATCGGCCGGCGAGCTTTGTGCTTCCACGCCTCCCTCGCCGACGCCCAATCGGCGGCTGCAGCGTTCTGGAAGGGAGCCACGGAGGGTGACGCCCAGGTCAACGCCCTGCCCCCCGACCGTCCAGGGTCTCCCCGGGCCCGCACAGCTTGTCCTAGTCACGTTCTAACCCCCGCGCGTGCCCCCCTCCTCTGACTGTGGACCCACCCCCGGTGGCCCAGCAGCGCCGCGGCCTTGTCCAATCCACCCCGTCTCCCACGCACTGGATTCCCGCAGACGCGCCCCCATCCCCTGTCCCCGCCGATCTCGCAGGCCATCATGCCCCCGTCGCTCGAGACGGGACGGCTACCACGCCTCCGTCGCCCTCTGCTGCCTCTGCAGACCCGCGCCGCCCGGATGTCACGCCCCCCTCGCTCTGCCGAGATCTCGCCCGCCCTCGATATCATCCCCATCCCCTGCAACCCCGCCGCACCCATCCCCTCCGCCGCTGTCTCTCCTGTCTCCGCCACCACCCCCCTTGCCCCAGCACCCCCACAAGCTCGCCTCCCCGCTCCTATAAAGAAGCTTTGCTATCCCCAACCATCCACCACCCACCCCAGCGCAAACGCCTCCGCTTCTTCCTCCGCCGCCCTCGAATCGAACTCTGCTACCGCTTCCTTGCTTCCGACCACTGTGTCAAGGCGTGCCGCGATCCCATCTGGTGCCTCTGCTGCGGACGCTCGGGTCACCGCCGCCGGACATGTAAGTTCAGACCAACCCCCGTCGTCTCTCCCCCCTCGCCCGCCCCACCTAACACCTCCCGCGCCCTCTTTTCCGACAGGGAGTCCCGGCTGATGACGGAACGCCCCCCGAACCCTCGCTCCGGCAACGGGGAGGAGCTCACGCCCGCTGCTGCCCGCCGCGTCGTGCCTCTAGGGGCGGCAGCGGGGCGCACGCCGTTCCACCGCACTGCAACGCCCTACCCCCGCGCTCCACCTGGAGGCCCTGCAGCGCTCCCCGCCGTCCCTCCTTCCACCCTCCTTGGATGAGGGGAACCAACCCGTTCGGCACCGCGGGGTCGTCGTCCTCGATGCCCCCCGCTCCCCCGGCTAGCCCGCAGCAGCAGGACGCCCTCGACGTGTTCATGCCGCCGGCCGCTGACACGGTGCGCTCCCGCCGCTTCGCCTACACCATCATCGAGCCGCCTTCCGAGTGCCCCGGCTTCACCCTCCGCCATGCTCTCGAGTTCTACGGAGGGAACCCCTGTTTCGGCCTCGCCGCTTCCGATTACGGAGTGATGCTGATCCTCTTCAACTCCGAGGAGGCCCGCGACGCCACCATCAACCGCTTCCCACGCTCCGTCAACGGACACATGATCATCCTCGAGAAGGCCGAGGAGAGGGACAACCGGTCCTCCTCGACCTTCGGCTTCCTCGCGCAGCTCTCGGCCACCGGCTTCCCGCTGAAGCACTAGCACGAGGGCGGCATCCGGACGGCCTTCCGCGGCGTCGGGTCGGTCTGCTGCATTGACCCCGCCTGCCTGCTCGACCTCGATTTCTCCTCGCTGCGCCTTGTCATCCGCCTCGAAAAAGAGAGCGACGTCCCACGCACTCTCTTCGTCCGTGACTTCACCGGCGGCTTCGGTGCGGAGGTTCGCCTCCGCGTTGTCGCTACCTGGCGCGCGGATGCGCACGATGTGGAGGCCCCTAACCGTCACTTCGGCGGGCCTGATGACGCGCCGCCCACCCCGCCGGGAGGGCTTGATGACGTTGATGACTCCATCTCGAGCCGCAGCGCAACGCCCCCCGCCGCCAACGACGCTCCCTTCGGGTCCGGGGGCAATAGGGTCGGTGCCAACACCGATGACCGCGCCAAGGAGGCTGCGGACGGCCTCTCCCTGTTCCGCCGGGTGCTGGCTCGCCGCTCCAGCCTTGCTCAGCCGCCTCCGTCGCCCGGGCTGGAGGCCTTCCACCGTACCCTTGCGGCTAGGCTCCAGGCGCAATTCCCCGGCGCCCCGGCCGACAAGGTCCGGTTCGCCTCCTTCCTCCCCTCTCCTTCCGTCTTCCTCGTTTCGTTTTATTCACCGGACGCTTTCATCCGTGCGCAGTGGTTTGAGGCCCTGGCCACCCCGGCGACGCCCTTCATCGACCCAACAGTGGAGGAGGCGCTCGTCATCGACCTAACCTCTCCGGAGGTGGCGCCCGGGCCTGGCCACCGTGCCACTACCACGCCCGCCCGCGGCCCGGCTGCGTTGGGGACGGACTCGGAGGTGATTGACCTCACCAGCTCCTCTGAGCCAGAGGAGATCGACGACTCGTCCCCCGCTGTCCTCGCTCTCCCCTCCGACGACCACGAGGTGGTCGTCTGCCGCCGCCGCGCCCAGGAGAAGCGCGCCTCTGACGACTTCTTCAAGGCCCGCCGGAGCGCTCGGCTGGCCGCTAAGGAGCCGGCCAACCACGCCACCATGCTGGGCCGTGCAAAGGCCTCCAAGGCTGCCGGGTTCGCGCCGCGCAAGGGGTCCCCGCGCCTGCAGCGTGCGATCCGCGCCGCCGGCCTCGACGACTCCTTCCCGGACTTCATCCCGGTTCCTTAGCTCCAGGAGCTCGGCGCTGCTTGCGGCATCGACAGCTCCTCCCTGGCGGCCCTGGGGTCCGCATGATTGGTTGCATACCTGCTGCTGTGGCTCCCGTCTGTGTGCGTCGCGGATTAGCCGTGTTCGTCGAAGCCTTTCCTTTTAGTAGTTCAGCCCGTGCTGAGTGCTCCCGTCCGTGTGCAGATCCTTCTACTGGAGCACTCCCTTTTGCTCTGTTCGCTAACCCCCTTGCTGTTTTCTGCCCTACCTGTAAGCACGGTCGAGGTTTGTCTGCTTGGTGCCCTCAAGTGGCTTTATGAGTTCTTCACTTTTTTGTGCGTGCTCCTGGAACACCCGAGGGCTCGGCGACTCCGTCAAGTGTGGTCTTGTGTTTGACGACATTACGCGGATCAAACCCCGTCTTCTCGCCATTCAAGAAACCAAACTTGCCTCTCTTTCTCTTGCCAAAGCTAACTCGTTCCTTCCCTCTAACCTCCGCGCGTTCGAGACCATCCCTGCCATTGGTACTTCCGGAGGTATCCTCACGGCCTGGGACAACAACCTCTTTACCCTTTCCGGTGTTTTTCGCTCGGATCATTGTAACATCCCAAGTATGAAAAATAGCCATTAGAATGTTTTGCTCTCTGTTATTTTATGTTTTGCATCATGACATCATGTTCATTGCATTTGTTTTGCTTGTTTTCCATTTGTTTTTCCCTGTTTTGCTTTGTTTTCCAACTGTTTTCCTTTGTTTTCCTTTGTTTTCTATTTGAATTTCAAACCAAATTTTAAACCTTTTGTTTCATACTTGTGATGTTACAATTTTCCAAAATGATATTTCAAATCAAAACAATCAATTGTTTCCATTAAAGTTGTGATTCCAAAACTGTTGTTTTGTTTCTATCAAAAATTCATCTAATACCAAAAACATTTGAAATTCCAAACCAACATCCAAATAATTGTTCATACTTGTTATGTTACAATTCTTCCAAATAAAAGTTCAAATAAAACAACCATTTGTTCCCTTAAACCATAAGGTTCAAACTATTTAAAATTGGCTTTTAATAATTCAATCAATTCAAATTGCTTTCAAATTCAAATAAGTTTCCAAACAGCAACCCAATTTGGAATTATGAACCTTACAAAGTAATTCATCCACTTGCTTCCAAGAAACTAGAATTTTAAATTAATGGCATCATGTCAATTATTTTCAATTAATATCAATCTCATTCAAATTTTAAACAAATTTCAAACAGCACATAATTTCAAATCTATTGGAGAAATAAAAGTTACACAATGTTGATGATACCCTAAATAACCTATAACAAAATTTTCTAAAATTTTCCTAGCCCTAAACCCTAGCCTTTTCTTCCTAATTCTATGCAGCAAAAAAAAAACAAATAGAACAAAATAAAAATAAAAAAAGCAAAGGGAGACAGGGGCAGCCAGGCCCAGCCCAAATCCCCCTCAGGCCTGCTTACCCCTTCGGTCTTCTTCTACCTCCTGTACGGCTCGACATCGGTCATGTCCACGTTGCATCAGAGGAGCAGCAACGGTGCAGTCACCTCCCCCTCCCCCTATATCTAGCCCTAGGGTTCCCCTCTAGCCCTAACCTTTCTCTCTCCCTCCTTCTTCCTCTCCCCCCGCCTCCATTCTCTCCCTCCTCCCTCTCTTTTCTTCTCTGCAATATCTCTGTAACTGAACCTGAACCCACCTCCCCTTTGCTCCGGTGATCGTCGCCGTTCGGTCCTCCTCCTAACCGGCTAACGGCGGGAATGGAGACGCCGTGGATCCCTCTTCCTCCTCGTCCACTCGGTGGGCACCGGGAGAGCCCGAGCCGCCGCCGCCGTCCAAGGTTCGCCGCCGATCGTCTCCTCTGCTCCGCCCGACCCCTCCTCCTTCGAGCCTCGGTGAGCCATCTCGATTCCCTTCCTCCCTCCCTCCTTCCTCTCACCCGCGAGCACAAGCGCACGCACGACACGGCAGCCGAGCCGCAGCACCCCGGCCACCGCGAGCACGCCACAGCAGCGGTCGCTGTCCGCCGGCGGACACCACGCGCTGTCAGCCTACGTTCAGAAACTGAAAACTGAATTCAGTTTCAGTTAACATCCCCTACCGGAACCTTATCCCCCCCGAGTTCCCCCTCCTATCACAATCGATCGCCCACCGCACTGGTTAGCACCCCTTTGCGCGCAGCAGAGGGCAGGGGTTCGATCCCCCCCTGCGCACCAAAACCAAATTTTTATTTCCAATTGTTTTGGTACAGCACCTTGACAGAAATCACACCCATGTCCTTGCTATTATTTTCTAGCCCCTGTAATATTTTTCCTAAGTCCCTAATTAATAAAAAATGGCAGAATTGCACCTTAAACTTGTAAAATGCATAACTAAATCATTTTAACTCCAAATTCAACTTTTTAAATATGTTTTCTGTACCAAATTGAATTCTCTAACCAAAAATAAAATTTGTTTACTGTTTTGGATATTTTAAATTGGTGCAATATTTGAAAACTTGTTTAATTCACTTAATTTTGCAAAATTCATAACTTGGGCATAAAAATTACAAATTCAACAAACTAAATATGTTTTCCAATCAACTTTTCATGTACTTTCCAAATATCAATTTTGTTTGCTGTTTTGAATAATTTAAATTGCTGAAAACAACTGTTTCTTATTTAACGCATTTAAAATTGCCAAAATAATAACTTGCTCATTTTAAATCCAATTTCAACAAATAAAATATGTTTTCCATGCTAAATTAAACCACATTTCCAAATATAAATTTTGTTTCATGTTTTGAATAATTGAAATTGGTTAAATGATTTAAACCTTGTTTAAATCATTTAATATTGTTAAATTCATAACTTGATCAAATTAAATTATTTTTGAAACTATAAAATATGTTTTCCAACCATAAAAGTATAAGCTTTTCAAATATGAACCTCACTTACTGTTTTGAACAAATAAAAATTCAAATAAGTTCATGTTTGAATTAAATTCATTTAATTCTTGCTTAAACTTGTTTAATTCATAAATAATTTATTTGAAATCCTTTTTCAACAAGTGAAACATGTATTCCACCTAAAATTGTGTGTTCTTATCAAATATGAACTTTGTTATCTATTTTAAACAATTAAACTTGATGAAAACAACAAATGCTTGTGTGACACCTTTAAGTAACCAAAAGTCCAAAACTTAATAAATGAATTCCAAAACTTGGTAAACCTTATTTCAAATTGTTTCTATTGTTGTTATTTTTCTGTTTTCCTCATCCATGCATCATGCTAATCCATTTACACCTGTTGGTTAGTTGTAAAACAATTAATTCAACCATACTTCATGGGCTTTCCATATGCAATCCAAATTGCATGTGGGTCCATTTAATCATGCTATGTTACCATGTCAACTAGTTTATTTCTATGCATCAATTAAATGGTCATGCATCATCCCATGTTTGTGCACTATGCCATGTTATTGATTGTTTGTCTCTCTGCGTTGTTTGTTTGCTTCTTCTCGGATAAACGACGACGTTGAGACCGACGATACTTACGACACCCCTTCTAAGGACTTAGCTCAGTACCAGGCTACTGGGTTTGCAGGCAAGTATTCACTCACATGAACCACTGTGTTCCTTTCAACATTGGTTACCGATACTTTCCGTTGTCTATTCTGCTAGCCCTATGAATAGTTGTTTCTGTTACGAACCTATCACATGTTACCCTTTAACCCTGATATTGCCTCACCTCCACTCCTATAACCCCGTTGTTTGAGCCCGTGTCTTACTAGCATGCTTAGGGTTGTTTTGCTCGAGTCTGCTGCCAGTTACTTTATGTTATCTTATTTTACTATGTTCTGGGGCTCGAGGTTAAACAATGAATCATGCTAATGTTGATTTAATAATAATTTGATGATAAGGCACCGGCAGCAGGCCCTGCGTGGTTTTGAGGCCTGCTAGTGTCGACCCTAATAGGAAAAGGGTCTTATCTACTGATCCATGATGAGCGCACTAACCGCATGTGGGAAGCGTGTATGGGCGCCCCCCTCAATTTGATTCGATTCGCATCTCGTCCAAATCGCCTCATTTAGTTCGGGTTTTCCATTTGCCGCATGCATGTTTTTGCGAGCCCAGGCCAGGGTGGAACTTTTGTAGTCGGCATTTAGGGAGACACGTTCTTAGAGTGCTATGAGGGTCCCCTTTTCTTCGTGGGGCTTGATTAGCCGTGCGCTCACTGCACGGGGTTCTTTGGGCTTGATGCGAAGAAGAGTTGAGTTGTGTTGAGTGCCCCGCTTGGTGGGAGGCATTCCATCTGGCGGGTTATTCTTACGTGTACGGCCAAATTGGTGCACCCCTGCAGGGTAAATCTTCTCGAGAAGCCGTGTTTTCCGCGGTTATGGACTACTTGGTGAAAGTACTGGCTAACAAGTACTCAGGACAACTTAAACCTAATGATTAACAACCTGACTAGCAATAGGCTTAATAACACACAATCTGAACCCTCACTAATCCAACTGTGTGAGTTATCCTCGGATTGCTTCTTTGGACAAGGGGCGAGATCCAGGATGGGTTTGTTTGAGGTTAGTTGATAGGTTGGTTACTATACGCTATCTTATCCCTTTTCTGGTAGCCGGAAGGTATAGCAACTCTGTAGTTGGTTAGAGCAGCCAGCTGCCGCATCTTTTGTATCCCCTTTTCTTCCGTTGAACCCAAAGCATCTGTGCTTGGTGTTGATGGGTTACCCTTTGGTGAAATGTGAGTCTTGCTTGCCAGTACGTTTATGTACTGACCCCTTTGGGGCTGTGGTTTCCGCAGACTACGTTTCCGAGGATCACCATGGTGGCTACTACGTGGAGTATGACGAGACTGCTCACGAGTAGATAGCGGACCCGGGCAGGATCCGAGACTTCGTGGACGGGCTCCGTCTTTTCGTTTCCGGCCTCTTAGGCCTATTTGGATCTTGTCTGTACTCAGACATGTTGAATGCTTCCGCTGTGATGTAATGATGTTATGTTGGGACATGTGTCCTCTGGATGATTGTATTTGCTATCTCTGCTCTAATGAGAGCTATTTGCACCTTATTTCCATCTTTTGTGTCCTAGAGATATGTTGTGCTATCATTTTGTTCACGCCGTTGACGTACCATGTGTGTATGGTTTGAAGTACGTCAATGGAAGTATCCTGATTTCTACGGGATGGTTTGCGTAGACGATGAACAGTAGGGGTTGGTTGTCACACATAGGTGTGTTGGCCTACTCGTAAGAGATGCGGGTGCAGGTAAGCCCCATAATCCAATCAACTACTGTTCAACGGAACTGCGAGTATCCCCTAGAAGTCCGGGTGCGACAAATGGTATGAGAGCCTGTCTGCCTGTAGGATCCCTTTTTACTGGTCGCAGTTGAGTCTAGAAACTATTTTGTAGCTATATAGGAAAAATGAAACGTGAGAGTAGGAATTCTGCCCTTTTATTTCTTTCCCCACCGACCCTCCCTTTTCTGGTAAGGAAGTGCAACGTTGTTTTCTCTTCTCACCTAAACTTTCAAGATAGGATTTCACGAATTCTGGTTTCTCTAAGATGGTTATATCTACTAGACCATAGGAATGGAGGTGGTTGTGACATGATTTATCATGTTGCCTACTCACGATTGAGAACAGAGGCGTGTAAGCCCCGGAAGCAGATCCTCTATTCCTTAAGCAGTAGATATTGATCCTTTAGAAGCCCGGATGGGTTTTTCCGTAGTACCTCAGGAGTGTTTTGTTCTCGTGTTTCCTTGATGTTGTTTTGATATCCTATTCTTCTCAACATCCTTTTCGTCCGTTCAAACCTTGTTGTTGCTTCCCAATTCAGTTCTGCTACCGGCGTCTAATCAATAACTCTGTTCCACCCTTCTGGCCAGATAGTCTATCCTCCAAAGGAATCAAATTCTATCCAGCTATACACCCTCAATACAAAACCTCTACCTCTACTTGAATATGTTCCGGTGGTTTCCAAATTCCCTGACGTCTATCCAAGGTGCACGATGTGTTTCACGTGTCACAGCTCAAGAGGATCTTCCCAAGAAGTATCCGGACCTTTTCTTTTCTCAGTAGGAATCTCGGGGCGCGATTCCTTCAAGGGGGGGCGTTTTGTAACATCCCAAGTATGAAAAATAGCCATTAGAATGTTCTGCTCTCTGTTATTTTATGTTTTGCATCATGACATCATGTTCATTGCATTTGTTTTGCTTGTTTTCCATTTGTTTTTCCCTGTTTTGCTTTGTTTTTCAACTGTTTTCCTTTGTTTTCTATTTGAATTTCAAACCAAATTTTAAACCTTTTGTTTCATACTTGTGATGTTACAATTTTCCAAAATGATATTTCTAATCAAAACAATCAATTGTTTCCATTAAAGTTGTGATTCCAAAACTGTTGTTTTGTTTCTATCAAAAATTCATCTAATACCAAAAACATTTGAAATTCCAAACCAACATCCAAATAATTGTTCATACTTGTTATGTTACAATTCTTCCAAATAAAAGTTCAAATAAAACAACCATTTGTTCCCTTAAACCATAAGGTTCAAACTATTTAAAATTGGCTTTTAATAAGTCAATCAATTCAAATTGCTTTCAAATTCAAATAAGTTTCCAAACAGCAACCCAATTTGGAATTATGAACCTTACAAAGTAATTCATCCACTTGCTTCCAAGAAACTTGAATTTTAAATTAATGGCATCATGTCAATTATTTTCAATTAATATCAATCTCATTCAAATTTTAAACAAATTTCAAACAGCACATAATTTCAAATCTATTGGAGAAATAAAAGTTACACAATGTTGATGATACCCTAAATAACCTATAACAAATTTTTCTAAAATTTTCCTAGCCCTAAACCCTAGCCTTTTCTTCCTAATTCTATGCAGCAAAAAAAACAAATAGAACAAAATAAAAAAAAATAGCAAAGGGAGAGAGGGGCAGCCAGGCCCAGCCCAAATCCCCCTCAGGCCTGCTTACCCCTTCGGTCTTCTTCTACCTCCTGTACGGCTCGACATCGGTCATGTCCACGTTGCATCAGAGGAGCAGCAACGGTGCAGGCACCTCCCCCTCCCCCTATATCTAGCCCTAGGGTTCCCCTCTAGCCCTAACCTTCCTCTCTCCCTCCTTCTTCCTCTCCCCCCGCCTCCATTCTCTCCCTCCTCCCTCTCTTTTCTTCTCTGCAATATCTCTGTAACTGAACCTGAACCCACCTCCCCTTTGCCCCGGTGATGGCCGCCGTTCGGTCCTCCTCCTAACCGGCTAACGGCGGGAATGGAGACGCCGTGGATCCCTCTTCCTCCTCGTCCACTCGGTGGGCACCGGGAGAGCCCGAGCCGCCGCCGCCGTCCAAGGTTCGCCGCCGATCGTCTCCTCTGCTCCGCCCGACCCCTCCTGCTTCGAGCCTCGGTGAGCCATCTCGATTCCCTTCCTCCCTCCCTCCTTCCTCTCACCCGCGAGCACAAGCGCACGCACGACACGGTAGCCGAGCCGCAGCACCCCGGCCACCGCGAGCACGCCACAGCAGCGGTCGCTGTCCGCCGGCGGACACCACGCGCTGTCAGCCTACGTTCAGAAACTGAAAACTGAATTCAGTTTCAGTTAACATCCCCTACCGGAACCTTATCCCCCCCCGAGTTCCCCCTCCTATCACAATCGATCGCCCACCGCACTGGTTAGCACCCCTTTGCGCGCAGCAGAGGGCAGGGGTTCGATCCCCCCCCCCTGCGCACCAAAACCAAATTTTTATTTCCAATTGTTTTCGTACAGCACCTTGACAGAAATCACACCCATGTCCTTGATATTATTTTCTAGCCCCTGTAATATTTTTCCTAAGTCCCTAGTTAATAAAAAATGGCAGAATTGCACCTTAAACTTGTAAAATGCATAACTAAATCATTTTAACTCCAAATTCAACTTTTTAAATATGTTTTCTGTACCAAATTGAATTCTATAACCAAATATAAAATTTGTTTACTGTTTTGGATATTTTAAATTGGTGCAATATTTGAAAACTTGTTTAATTCACTTAATTTTGCAAAATTCATAACTTGGGCATAAAAATTCCAAATTCATCAAACTAAATATGTTTTCCAATCAACTTTTCATGTACTTTCCAAATATCAATTTTGTTTGCTGTTTTGAATAATTTAAATTGCTGAAAACAACTATTTCTTATTTAACGCATTTAAAATTGCCAAAATAATAACTTGCTCATTTTAAATCCAATTTCAACAAATAAAATATGTTTTCCAAGCTAAATTAAACCACCTTTCCAAATATAAATTTTGTTTCATGTTTTGAATAATTGAAATTGGTTAAATGATTTAAACCTTGTTTAAATCATTTAATATTGTTAAATTCATAACTTGATCAAATTAAATTATTTTTGAAACTATAAAATATGTTTTCCAACCATAAAAGTATAAGATTTTCAAATATGAACCTCACTTACTGTTTTGAACAAATAAAAATTCAAATAAGTTCATGTTTGAATTAAATTCATTTAATTCTTGCTTAAACTTGTTTAATTCATAAATAATTTATTTGAAATCCTTTTTCAACAAGTGAAACATGTATTCCACCTAAAATTGTGTGTTCTTATCAAATATGAACTTTGTTATCTATTTTAAACAATTAAACTTGATGAAAACAACAAATGCTTGTGTGACACCTTTAAGTAACCAAAATTCCAAAACTTAATAAATGAATTCCAAAACTTGGTAAACCTTATTTCAAATTGTTTCTATTGTTGTTATTTTTCTGTTTTCCTCATCCATGCATCATGCTAATCCATTTACACCTGTTGGTTAGTTGTAAAACAATTAATTCAACCATACTTCATGGGCTTTCCATATGCAATCCAAATTGCATGTGGGTCCATTTAATCATGTTATGTTACCATGTCAACTAGTTTATTTCTATGCATCAATTAAATGGTCATGCATCATCCCATGTTTGTGCACTATGCCATGTTATTGATTGTTTGTCTCTCTGTGTTGTTTGTTTGCTTCTTCTCGGATAAACGACGACGTTGAGACCGACGATACTTACGACACCCCTTCTAAGGACTTAGCTCAGTACAAGGCTACTGGGTTTGCAGGCAAGTATTCACTCACATGAACCACTGTGTTCCTTTCAACATTGGTTACCGATACTTTCCGTTGTCTATTCTGCTAGCCCTATGAATAGTTGTTTCTGTTACGAAACCTAT
Source organism: Alopecurus myosuroides (assembly GCA_028641055.1). NCBI lineage: Eukaryota > Viridiplantae > Streptophyta > Magnoliopsida > Poales > Poaceae > Alopecurus > Alopecurus myosuroides. The sequence goes on along the minus strand of CM054063.1, from coordinate 12,702,689 downwards.
CACATGTTACCCTTTAACCCTGATATTGCCTCACCTCCACTCCTATAACCCCGTTGTTTGAGCCCGTGTCTTACTAGCATGCTTAGGGTTGTTTTGCTCGAGTCTGCTGCCAGTTACTTTCTGTTATCTTATTTTACTATGTTCTGGGGCTCGAGGTTAAACAATGAATCATGCTAATGTTGATTTAATAATAATTTGATGATAAGGCACCGGCAGGAGGCCCTGCGTGGTTTTGAGGCCTGCTAGTGTCGACCCTAATAGGAAAAGGGTCTTGTCTACTGATCCATGATGAGCGCACTAACCGCATGTGGGAAGCGTGTATGGGCGCCCCCCTCAATTTGATTCGATTCGCATCTCGTCCAAATCGCCTCATTTAGTTCGGGTTTTCCATCTGCCGCATGCATGTTTTTGCGAGCCCAGGCCAGGGTGGAACTTTTGTAGTCGGCATTTAGGGAGACACGTTCTTAGAGTGCTATGAGGGTCCCCTTTTCTTCGTGGGGCTTGATTAGCCGTGCGCTCACTGCACGGGGTTCTTTGGGCTTGATGCGAAGAAGAGTTGAGTTGTGTTGAGTGCCCCGCTTGGTGGGAGGCATTCCATCTGGCGGGTTATTCTTACGTGTACGGCCAAATTGGTGCACCCCTGCAGGGTAAATCTTCTCGAGAAGCCGTGTTTTCCGCGGTTATGGACTACTTGGTGAAAGTACTGGCTAACAAGTACTCAGGACAACTTAAACCTAATGATTAACAACCTGACTAGCAATAGGCTTAATAACACACAATCTGAACCCTCACTAATCCAACTGTGTGAGTTATCCTCGGATTGCTTCTTTGGACAAGGGGCGAGATCCAGGATGGGTTTGTTTGAGGTTAGTTGATAGGTTGGTTACGATACGCTATCTTATCCCTTTTCTGGTAGCCGGAAGGTATAGCAACTCTGTAGTTGGTTAGAGCAGCCAGCTGCCGCATCTTTTGTATCCCCTTTTCTTCCGTTGAACCCAAAGCATCTGTGCTTGGTGTTGATGGGTTACCCTTTGGTGAAATGTGAGTCTTGCTTGCCAGTACGTTTATGTACTGGCCCCTTTGGGGCTGTGGTTTCCGCAGACTACGTTTCCGAGGATCACCATGGTGGCTACTACGTGGAGTATGACGAGACTGCTGACGAGTAGATAGCGGACCCGGGCAGGATCCGAGACTTCGTGGATGGGCTCCGTCTTTTCGTTTCCGGCCTCTTAGGCCTATTTGGATCTTGTCTGTACTCAGACATGTTGAATGCTTCCGCTGTGATGTAATGATGTTATGTTGGGACATGTGTCCTCTGGATGATTGTATTTGCTATCTCTGCTCTAATGAGAGCTATTTGCAACTTATTTCCATCTTTTGTGTCCTAGAGATATGTTGTGCTATCATTTTGTTCACGCCGTTGACGTACCATGTGTGTATGGTTTGAAGTACGTCAATGGAAGTATCCTGATTTCTACGGGATGGTTTGCGTAGACGATGAACAGTAGGGGTTGGTTGTCACACATACGTGTGTTGGCCTACTCGTAAGAGATGCGGGTGCAGGTAAGCCCCGTAATCCAATCAACTACTGTTCAACGGAACTGCGAGTATCCCCTAGAAGTCCGGGTGCGACAAATGGTATCAGAGCCTGTCTGCCTGTAGGATCCCTTTTTACTGGTCGCAGTTGAGTCTAGAAACTATTTTGTAGCTATATAGGAAAAATGAAACGTGAGAGTAGGAATTCTGCCCTTTTTATTTCTTTCCCCACCGACCCTCCCTTTTCTGGTAAGGAAGTGCAACGTTGTTTTCGCTTCTCACCTAAACTTTCAAGTTAGGATTTCACGAATTCTGGTTTCTCTAGGATGGTTATATCTACTAGACCATAGGAATGGAGGTGGTTGTGACATGATTTATCATGTTGCCTACTCACGATTGAGAACAGAGGCGTGTAAGCCCCGGAAGCAGATCCTCTATTCCTTAAGCAGTAGATATTGATCCTTTAGAAGCCCGGATGGGTTTTTCCGTAGTACCTCAGGAGTGTTTTGTTCTCGTGTTTCCTTGATGTTGTTTTGATATCCTGTTCTTCTCAACATCCTTTTCGTCCGTTCAAACCTTGTTGTTGCTTCCCAATTCAGTTCTGCTACCGGCGTCTAATCAATAACTCTGTTCCACCCTTCTGGCCAGATAGTCTATCCTCCAAAGGAATCAAATTCTATCCAGCTATACACCCTCAATACAAAACCTCTACCTCTACTTGAAAATGTTCCGGTGGTTTCCAAATTCCCTGACGTCTATCCAAGGTGCACGATGTGTTTCACGTGTCACAGCTCAAGAGGATCTTCCCAAGAAGTATCCGGACCTTTTCTTTTCTCAGTAGGAATCTCGGGGCGCGATTCCTTCAAGGGGGGGAGTTTTGTAACATCCCAAGTATGAAAAATAGCCATTAGAATGTTTTGCTCTCTGTTATTTTATGTTTTGCATCATGACATCATGTTCATTGCATTTGTTTTGCTTGTTTTCCATTTGTTTTTCCCTGTTTTGCTTTGTTTTCCAACTGTTTTCCTTTGTTTTCTATTTGAATTTCAAACCAAATTTTAAACCTTTTGTTTCATACTTGTGATGTTACAATTTTCCAAAATGATATTTCTAATCAAAACAATCAATTGTTTCCATTAAAGTTGTGATTCCAAAACTGTTGTTTTGTTTCTATCAAAAATTCGTCTAATACCAAAAACATTTGAAATTCCAAACCAACATCCAAATAATTGTTCATACTTGTTATGTTACAATTCTTCCAAATAAAAGTTCAAATAAAACAACCATTTGTTCCCTTAAACCATAAGGTTCAAACTATTTAAAATTGGCTTTTAATAAGTCAATCAATTCAAATTGCTTTCAAATTCAAATAAGTTTCCAAACAGCAACCCAATTTGGAATTATGAACCTTACAAAGTAATTCATCCACTTGCTTCCAAGAAACTTGAATTTTAAATTAATGGCATCATGTCAATTATTTTCAATTAATATCAATCTCATTCAAATTTTAAACAAATTTCAAACAGCACATAATTTCAAATCTATTGGAGAAATAAAAGTTACACAATGTTGATGATACCCTAAATAACCTATAACAAATTTTTCTAAAATTTTCCTAACTCTAAACCCTAGCCTTTTCTTCCTAATTTTATGCAGCAAAAAAAACAAATAGAACAAAATAAAAATAAAAAAAGCAAAGGGAGAGAGGGGCAGCCAGGCCCAACCCAAATCCCCCTCAGGCCTGCTTACCCCTTCGGTCTTCTTCTACCTCCTGTACGGCTCGACATCGGTCATGTCCACGTTGCATCAGAGGAGCAGCAACGGTGCAGGCACCTCCCCCTCCCCCTATATCTAGCCCTAGGGTTCCCCTCTAGCCCTAACCTTTCTCTCTCCCTCCTTCTTCCTCTCCCCCCGCCTCCATTCTCTCCCTCCTCCCTCTCTTTTCTTCTCTGCAATATCTCTGTAACTGAACCTGAACCCACCTCCCCTTTGCTCCGGTGATCGCCGCCGTTCGGTCCTCCTCCTAACCGGCTAACGGCGGGAATGGAGATGCCGTGGATCCCTCTTCCTCCTCGTCCACTCGGTGGGCACCGGGAGAGCCCGAGCCGCCGCCGCCGTCCAAGGTTTGCCGCCGATCGTCTCCTCTGCTCCGCCCCGACCCCTCCTCCTTCGAGCCTCGGTGAGCCATCTCGATTCCCTTCCTCACTCCCTCCTTCCTCTCACCCGCGAGCACAAGCGCACGCACGACACGGCAGCCGAGCCGCAGCACCCCGGCCACCGCGAGCACGCCACAGCAGCGGTCGTTGTCCGCCGGCGGACACCACGCGCTGTCAGCCTACGTTCAGAAACTGAAAACTGAATTCAGTTTCAGTTAACATCCCCTACCGGAACCTTATCCCCCCCGAGTTCCCCCTCCTATCACAATCGATCGCCCACCGCACTGGTTAGCACCCCTTTGCGCGCAGCAGAGGGCAGGGGTTCGATCCCCCCCCCCCTGCGCACCAAAACCAAATTTTTATTTCCAATTGTTTTGGTACAGCACCTTGACAGAAATCACACCAGGTCCTTGCTATTATTTTCTAGCCCCTGTAATATTTTTCCTAAGTCCCTAGTTAATAAAAAATGGCAGAATTGCACCTTAAACTTGTAAAATGCATAACTAAATCATTTTAACTCCAAATTCAACTTTTTAAATATGTTTTCTGTACCAAATTGAATTCTCTAACCAAATATAAAATTTGTTTACTGTTTTGGATATTTTAAGTTGGTGCAATATTTGAAAACTTGTTTAATTCACTTAATTTTGCAAAATTCATAACTTGGGCATAAAAATTCCAAATTCAACAAACTAAATATGTTTTCCAATAAACTTTTCATGTACTTTCCAAATATCAATTTTGTTTGCTGTTTTGAATAATTTAAATTGCTGAAAACAACTGTTTCTTATTTAATGCATTTAAAATTGCCAAAATAATAACTTGTTCATTTTAAATCCAATTTCAACAAATAAAATATGTTTTCCATGCTAAATTAAACCACCTTTCCAAATATAAATTTGTTTCATGTTTTGAATAATTGAAATTGGTTAAATGATTTAAACCTTGTTTAAATCATTTAATATTGTTAAATTCATAACTTGATCAAATTAAATTATTTTTGAAACTATAAAATATGTTTTCCAACCATAAAAGTATAAGCTTTTCAAATATGAACCTCACTTACTGTTTTGAACAAATAAAAATTCAAATAAGTTCATGTTTGAATTAAATTCATTTAATTCTTGCTTAAACTTGTTTAAGTCATAAATAATTTATTTGAAATCCTTTTTCAACAAGTGAAACATGTATGCCACCTAAAATTGTGTGTTCTTATCAAATATGAACTTTGTTATCTATTTTGAACAATTAAACTTGATGAAAACAACAAATGCTTGTGTGACACCTTTAAGTAACCAAAATTCCAAAACTTAATAAATGAATTCCAAAACTTGGTAAACCTTATTTCAAATTGTTTCTATTGTTGTTATTTTTCTGTTTTCCTCATCCATGCATCATGCTAATCCATTTACACCTGTTGGTTAGTTGTAAAACAATTAATTCAACCATACTTCATGGGCTTTCCATATGCAATCCAAATTGCATGTGGGTCCATTTAATCATGTTATGTTACCATGTCAACTAGTTTATTTCTATGCATCAATTAAATGGTCATGCATCATCCCATGTTTGTGCATTATGCCATGTTATTGATTGTTTGTCTCTCTGCGTTGTTTGTTTGCTTCTTCTCGGATAAACGACGACGTTGAGACCGACGATACTTACGACACCCCTTCTAAGGACTTAGCTCAGTACCAGGCTACTGGGTTTGCAGGCAAGTATTCACTCACATGAACCACTGTGTTCCTTTCAACATTGGTTACCGATACTTTCCGTTGTCTATTCTGCTAGCCCTATGAATAGTTGTTTCTGTTACGAACCTATCACATGTTACCCTTTAACCCTGATATTGCCTCACCTCCACTCCTATAACCCCGTTGTTTGAGCCCGTGTCTTACTAGCATGCTTAGGGTTGTTTTGCTCGAGTCTGCTGTCAGTTACTTTCTGTTATCTTATTTTACTATGTTCTGGGGCTCGAGGTTAAACAATGAATCATGCTAATGTTGATTTAATAATAATTTGATGATAAGGCACCGGCAGGAGGCCCTGCGTGGTTTTGAGGCCTGCTAGTGTCGACCCTAATAGGAAAAGGGTCTTGTCTACTGATCCATGATGAGCGCACTAACCGCATGTGGGAAGCGTGTATGGGCGCCCCCCTTAATTTGATTCGATTCGCATCTCGTCCAAATCGCCTCATTTAGTTCGGGTTTTCCATCTGCCGCATGCATGTTTTTGCGAGCCCAGGCCAGGGTGGAACTTTTGTAGTCGGCATTTAGGGAGACACGTTCTTAGAGTGCTATGAGGGTCCCCTTTTATTCGTGGGGCTTGATTAGCCGTGCGCTCACTGCACGGGGTTCTTTGGGCTTGATGCGAAGAAGAGTTGAGTTGTGTTGAGTGCCCCGCTTGGTGGGAGGCATTCCATCTGGCGGGTTATTCTTACGTGTACGGCCAAATTGGTGCACCCCTGCAGGGTAAATCTTCTCGAGAAGCCGTGTTTTCCGCGGTTATGGACTACTTGGTGAAAGTACTGGCTAACAAGTACTCAGGACAACTTAAACCTAATGATTAACAACCTGACTAGCAATAGGCTTAATAACACACAATCTGAACCCTCACTAATCCAAATGTGTGAGTTATCCTCGGATTGCTTCTTTGGACAAGGGGCGAGATCCAGGATGGGTTTGTTTGAGGTTAGTTGATAGGTTGGTTACGATACGCTATCTTATCCCTTTTCTGGTAGCCGGAAGGTATAGCAACTCTGTAGTTGGTTAGAGCAGCCAGCTGCCGCATCTTTTGTATCCCCTTTTCTTCCGTTGAACCCAAAGCATCTGTGCTTGGTGTTGATGGGTTACCCTTTGGTGAAATGTGAGTCTTGCTTGCCAGTACGTTTATGTACTGACCCCTTTGGCGATGTGGTTTCCGCAGACTACGTTTCCGAGGATCACCATGGTGGCTACTACGTGGAGTAAGACGAGACTGCTGACGAGTAGATAGCGGACCCGGGCAGGATCCGAGACTTCGTGGATGGGCTCCGTCTTTTCGTTTCCGGCCTCTTAGGCCTATTTGGATCTTGTCTGTACTCAGACATGTTGAATGCTTCCGCTGTGATGTAATGATGTTATGTTGGGACATGTGTCCTCTGGATGATTGTATTTGCTATCTCTGCTCTAATGAGAGCTATTTGCAACTTATTTCCATCTTTTGTGTCCTAGAGATATGTTGTGCTATCATTTTGTTCACGCCGTTGACGTACCATGTGTGTATGGTTTGAAGTACGTCAATGGAAGTATCCTGATTTCTACGGGATGGTTTGCGTAGACGATGAACAGTCGGGGTTGGTTGTCACACATACGTGTGTTGGCCTACTCGTAAGAGATGCGGGTGCAGGTAAGCCCCGTAATCCAATCAACTACTGTTCAACGGAACTGCGAGTATCCCCTAGAAGTCCGGGTGCGACAATCATGTTCTCTCCACCGACCTCATCTGTACCCTTGATGGCTCGGCTATCCGCCTTTCTAATGTCTACGCCCCCTGTGATCGCAATGCTAAACAAATCTTCCTCGACAGCCTTGACACTCATGACCCTGGAACTGACATTCCTTGGATGGTCGCTGGCGACTTCAATCTGATCAGATCCCCTGATGATCGTAATAACGCTAATTTCTCCCACTCGGACGCGGACATGTTTAACGACTGCATTCATAGAATCGGGCTCATCGACCTCCCCCTTAGTGATCGTCGTTACACCTGGTCAAACGGTCGCTCTAACCCGACGCTCCTTCGCCTTGACAGAGTTCTCATCAACGTTGCTTGGAACCTACGCTTCCCCGCCTCGACTCTTCTCTCCTCCACCAGGGATACGTCCGACCACGTACCTCTCGTTGCTTCCATCTCGTCCACCGTCCCCAGATCGCAGGTGTTCCACTTTGAGAGATCCTGGGCGCAGCATGATGGACTCCGCACGGCCATTACTCACGCCTGGCGAGCTGCCGCAAGGACGGACGCCACGGCACGCCTTGTTGCCCGCCTAAGGCGCTGTCGGACCAGCTGCCGTGTCTTGGCTAAGAGAACCATCCCCTCCTCTATCCGTGCTTCCGACAACCGTATCCTCATTGATCTTCTTGACCGTCTGGAAGAGCACCGCGCCCTCTCGCTTCCGGAGTTCAGCCTTCGCTCACTCGCCATCGATGCCCGTCACTCCGCCGTCAAAGAATCCTCTGATTACTGGCGCAGCAGGGCCAAAGTTCGCTATGCTATCGACGGCGATGAGAACTCTAAGTTCTTCCATGCCACCGCTACCTGTCGGAAACGCCGCAACACGATCCCCTCTCTGATTGTGGACGGTGCTTCTATCTCCTGTCACGAGGACAAGGCCCTTGCCCTCAAAACTTTCTACCAGCAACTTCTGGGTACGGCTTCTTCCTGCTCGTGGAACTTCGATGTGCAGTCCTTATACCCTGACCACACGCCTCTCCCCCAATGCCTCTGCGCCCCCTTCACCCGGGGCAAAATAAGGCAATCCTTCCTGGATATGCGCGCTGATGCCAGCCCGGGCCCGGACGGCTTCGGTCCCAGTTTCTACACCTCCTTCTGGAATATAATCAAGGATGATGTTGAGCTTGTCTTCAGGGATTTCCATGCGGGTACCTCTGACCTCTCCCGTATCAATCGCGCTTTCCTTGTTCTTCTTCCCAAATCCTCCGGCGCTCTCTCCCCCGCCGATTTCCGTCCAATTTCGCTCCAAAACTGCATTGTCAAAGCTATCTCCAAAACCCTTACCACCAGGATCCAGCGTAATATTCATTCTCTCGTCGACGGAGACCAAACGGGGTTCCTCTCGGGGAGGCGGATCTCGGAAAATATCATCTATGTGGCCGACCTTGTCCGCTGCTGTCACCTTAGACGGGCTCCTGCGATAGTTTTCAAACTCGACTTCCGTAAAGCTTTCGACTCGGTTAATTGGGAAAGCCTTCTCCACATCATGAGCGCCCGCGGCTTCAACGCCACGTGGTGTGGCTGGATCCGCTCCCTTCTTCGTTCCGGCCTGGCCTCGGTGCTCCTTAACGGGGTGCCGGGGGACTGGATCAGTTGCAAAAACGGCCTTCGACAAGGCGACGCCCTTTCTCCCTACCTTTTCATCATCGTTGTTGATGTCCTGCAGCGGATGATCCGTCGCGCCTTCCATAACGGTCACATCCATCACCCCATCGACGCCTCTCTCCCCCCGGTCTTGCAGTACGCGGACGATACCCTTATCATCTGCCGTGCCACGCCCGATGCGGCCTCTCATCTCAAAGGCGTCCTCGATGACTTCGCCACCGCCACCGGCCTCCACATCAACTTCCACAAGTCCTGCCTAATCCCCATGAATATTGACGACGTCACTTCCTCCGACATCGCTACCCGGCTTCACTGCCCTGTTTCCACCTTCCCGCAGCCCTACCTCGGCCTACCCCTTTCCCCCTGAAACTTCCCTTAGCGGCCTACACCCCCCTCATCGCCTCGTTTGACTGTCGCCTTTCCGGTTGGAAAGCCCTTCTGCTTTCCTCTGGAGGTCGGCGTACCCTATGCAACGCTGTCCTTAATAACCTTCCTACTTATTTCATGAGTTCCTTCCTGCTACCTCCGGGGGTTATTGAGAGTTTGGATAAAAAGCGTCGTGCCTTCTTCTGGACTGGTAAAGATTCCTGCTCGGGTGCTCGCTGCCTCATCGCCTGGGACAAGGCCTGTTTGTGTGTGCAGGAAGGTGGCTTCGGACTGCGGGATCTCCGTCTGCAAAACCAGGTGCTGCTCCTCAACTTCGTCCACAAACTCCACCAGACGGATGATCTCCCGTGGAAGGCGTGGTTTCGGAGGCAATCAGGAAGGGACCTCGGGATGGTCTCCTCAAACCCCTCGTTCATCGAGCGCATCGTCGCGCATGGTCTGCAGGTATACAGATCCATCACACGCTGTTCTATGGGGGATGGTAAGCAAACCTCTTTCTGGTTCGACAACTGGCTTCCTGGAGGGGCTCTTTAGGGGAGGTTCCAGGCCCTCTTCTCCCACACCACAAGGCCCCATGCTTCAGTTGCCGCAGTGATGACTGAGGGGCTCCACCTACACCCCCGGTTGTCGACTGTGGCGATGCGCGAGCATTCGGAGATTACCGCGCTCTACGCCAGCTTTGCGCTCTCCGACAACGCCGACACCCGCGTCCTTGCCTGGGGGAGGGATGTCCACTTCAGCTCTCGGGCGGCCTACCGTATGCTCTCCTACAATGGGAGACTCTGCGCGTCCGCGCAGACTGCTTGGAGCCTCCGCCTGGCTACCAAGATTAAGATTTTCTCCTACCTCGCCGACATCGACCGCCTCAGCACTCGGGCCAACCTGTTTCTCAAGAACTGCGCCCCCTCGGCCGACTGCGAACGGTGTGGCCGCGAAGAGGATAGTCGCCACCTTTTCGTCCACTGCCCGTTCGCAGCATCGGTCTGTCGCCTCTTACAGGCGTCCCCCGACGGCCAATCCTCCCTCTGGGACATTGCAGCTCCGCCATCGGTTGGGGATGCCTGGCACTCTGCCATTGCCGTTACCCTCTGGCACATCTGGAAGGCGAGAAACGACCTCGTCTTCAACCGCCAGACCTGCACGCCAACGGACGTCCTCCGCCGCGCAGCTGATGACATCGCGTTATGGCGCTACCGATACCCTCTTCAAAATCGTGCCGCTATCGATCGTTTGCGGTCATTCTTTCTTGCCTGTTGTAACTAGTTTCTGTCGGGTTCTCCCCTTGGGTCACCCCTGTAAAACTGTCTTCTTGTTTGGCTATGACTAGCCGGTAACACCCGTTTGAGCAATATAATAAGCGGTGGGGGAAAATCCCCCCCCCCCCCCCCCCCGGTAATTCTCAAAAAAAAAATGTGGTTCTTGGGAAAGAGATGTCTCCCTAACACACACCCTCAACATGTATATATAAGTCAAACTCCGAGATTTCTCCCTAAGGCTCTTTGGATTGCAGAAATTTCATAATTTCTTTTTTGTAGGATTTCAATCCTTAGGATTTTTCCCATGTATTGTGTTTGGATCAAAGGAACGACCTAGTAAAATTTCTATGGATTGGATTTCTATGGCGCAATTCCATAAGAATTTAAACATCCACTCCATCCTCTTTTTTTAGACTCAAGTGCGTAGAATCGAGTGAGTTTCCTATGTTTTTCCTGCATTTCATCCAAACCACTATCACTGTAATTTTCCTATGTCTTACGTTCCTCTATTTTGCACCATCAAACCTGTTGTGATCTTCCTAGGTTTTTCATATTCCTATATTTTTTATCCCTTCAATGCAAACAGGCCACTACGGAGACAGAGTCGGTACCGTGTGCAGGCTCATTGCCATGTGCAAGACCCCATCATTGCGTATTTAAGTCAAAACTCCTATATGTCTCCCCTAAGGTCTGTCCCAATGCAAAGTCTCTTAGCACGTTATCATATGTCTAATAAAAACTTTTCAACATGTACAATGCATTGTATCTTAGATGTTGTATCTAAATTAATGATTTTAGGCTCATGCATGCATTTGATTGGCCTAGGGCCTTTTTTGCCTATGACCACGTGCCAAGATTGTATCTTAGCTAAGATACAACCTCACTATCTCTCTTCATTAACTATAGTGCCATATAAGCAAAATGCCTATGAAACCGTGCTAAGAGACTTGCATTGGGATAGGCCTAACACACCCTCATCATGTAAATAAGCCAGTGCCCCACATTCCAATGGCACTACCGAATCATTTGGTCTCTCATTTGTCTCTTTACGTTTCACACTACAACATTTTATCAGCACATTGCTCGTCATCAACAAGGTGTCGGCAGCGTAAACTGCGGTGACGCCAAACTTCTCCGTAAGAAAGATCATAGGAATCGATCAAATGGATCAATACTTCCATCGTTGCTTCTACATGTCTCAACCGGGAACCAGAATATCTCAGGCAAGAGCATGGTCAGTTCATAAAATCATTGACGAAACGATAGCCGGCTGTTCTTCACAGTGCGACTCATGGCACCATCCTAGACAACATCGATCGTGTTATCCCCGCATGGTCGCGTCCCTCGACCAGGACCTCCATGTAGCGTCCTCCTTTGCACAATACGAAGGTGGCACTTAATTAAGAGTTTTGGTTTTCTTCTCCCTTGGTCATATAAGTACTAAGTAGATGCAGAACGTAGGGGAGACAATGAATATATGTCAATGGAGAAAGTATATAAGTCAGTCTCCCACATTCCAGTAGTACCACTGAATCATTTCGTCTCTCATTTGTCTCTTTACGTTTCGCATTACAAGCATTTATCAATTTCCTTGCTCGTCATCGATGAGCTATCGGCTGCACAACACAAACTGCGGAGAGGCTGCATAGCACGACACCGTCCCTCAACAACATCATTCATCTTAGCCCCGTGTGTCCCGGCCCTCGACCAGGACCTCCATGTAGGGGCCTCCTCTCTAGGACCCAAATGTGGCGCGATGAACAAGTTGCATCGCCCGGCTGCTCGCGGAGTGGCGATATTCGGCCGCCTTCCTTTTGCCACAATTTAAGTGACTTCGGCGACACGTATGGCCATGTTCGCTTGGCTGCACGACCACAACGATGTCCAGGTCGTCGATTGTGGAAGCAGCTTGCAGGCGCAGGACACCATCCTTATTTTACTATTAGGTATAATATAGACACAACATCACAATTCTTAACATGCCCATGTCCGAGTCTGTTCTGTCCTACAACACCCGACAACAATGGAGCAGATAACTTACTCGATTGCAAGCTTACTAAAATTAAGACCGAGTCACCAGTCTGACTATAATTATATCGAGTGTCTTCATTTGTGTGCAAATTTGAGCGCCGAAATATTCTTGAGACCATACCAAGAGGTGACACTCGTACCAAAGCCAGTTTGTTGATGAGAAAAATCGTCATATTTTTCCCTACTAAAAGAAACCAAGAAAAGTTCACCCTATGCCCACACATTTTCTATTGAAAATTGTCAAATATTCTAGATTGCTTCTTGCGTCTAAGAAGTTTTGAAAAATCACAGCATGACTACTGGACAAATACTTAAATTGCTTCTTGCGTTGTCGGCTTGGGAGATCGAACGTCAAGGGCGGATAAGTACGGACGTTTTCTAAACTCAAGCATTAATGTGGAGTCTTGTATGATGTATCCAATTAGTAAATATAAGATAAAATAAATGAAATTTATACTAAAATTTTATATTTTCATATTTTAGTTTTATTTATTAATGTACAAAAACTTCAGCATTATATTTCTGTACTTTACCATATGACAGTGCTTCTAAATGTTACCATGTAATGCTAAACTGAAACATCTTGCAATTGATTTTTGTTTTTTTGTTTTTGAACAATGCCACTGGAAGATTACATATAAGTAGTAAAAAGTAGTAAAAAGTGAACACCTGTCTTTATGGATGTGTTTGCTTATATTTTAATATGTTTAAATCTCAGCATATAGATATATAAAAACAATCTAGTTTATATATACTTGGACGGCAGTTTCCGGTGCGTGATTAGATAGAAGCAAATAGAAAAGCCTGGAGATATAAGGTCTTATGAGGACCTTATAATTGAATGGTCATGAACTTAATTGTGGCAAATGTATCTTACATGATTGGTATGTCCACAATCATCAGCTCTATTGCAACGGTTTGGAACAAATTCACACAAAGTACAACAGAATCACTAGAGGACTTATGCAGTTGTTTTCCGAAATAATCCCATCGAGATATCACGGTAGTTTGGTTCAGTTTACTGTACAAAAGTTTGTGTGCATCTAATGTGCATATAGCGACGTGAGGCATTCTGCAAGATCTGGTGGCAATACAGATTGCATATGGAGAAAACAAAAATGTGCAAATGTCTAACCAAAAGCGGAGCAGCTAACTTACTATATCACGATCTCACTAAAATTATGATCGGGTCACATATCTCAGTACAATTCTACTGGGTGTTTTGGTGTGTGTGTGTGTTAGTAGGAGCACCAAATAGAAAACCTAATGAGGAACTCTACACCATACCAAAGTGGCGGCTCTCTTATCCAAGCCAGCGTGCTGGTGAGAAAATTCATCCGACAGAGAGAAGTTCACCCAACTCACTATACGGTAGACTACGTCCAAGCAAGGGCACGTATAGGGCGGTCGACCAAGCAAGGGAGCATGGTTCATAGCTAAAGACAAGAGCGTCCGTTTTTCTTTGCTGAATGCAGAAGATATTTCGGTATGGGCCGAGCTGCTTGCATGTGGCGATATGCTATGAGAGTGCAAATGTAAAGAACGCTGACAGAATTTGTGTGGACACAGACTATCAGGCTATATTGACGGCATGTAATTAAATATCTGATTTGAGGTTTGCGGCGTTCACACCCTCTCCAAGCTGAAGAGAACTCGGTATAAATCTACTATCAGACCATCAAAAAAAAACTACTATCAGGCTAAATTTTTATTTTGAATTTTCTATCAGGCTGTATTGACTATTAACGGCATGGTATTCAAAATTTGACATGAGATCTGTGGTGTTCACGTTCTCCCCGAGGAAATAAGTTTGCAAAAATTACTTCTGATAAATTTTCTTGCATGTCGGTATGCTCCCCATCAGCTCCTATGAGTTGCTTTTGAGAAAGTACATACGACCAATACACCTGCAACCGAGTGCAGCACAGCTGGACAGAATCCTTTTGGGCGCGTTTTAGTAGCCTGCAGCCATTTTGGGTCCGGCTAGGGGCAGGTTGGATAGGGCTTTGCCCCAACAGAGCAACCCCTAGGACATGGAGAGCAGATTGTTTGGTGGCCTGTACCAAAGAACGGATCCTAATTGGCATGCCGGTTGGTTGTGTATTTTGCATGCTCTAATACAAATGCCTGGTGTTTGGTTATATGCCGCACCACCATTACGGCTACCTCTTCTCCATTATGGTGAGCTTACCTAATATGAAATACACACACAAGGCAAACTGATTCACAGAGCAAACTGAATCATACAGCAAATTTCGGAGCAAACCGAATCAACTAGCAGAATAGGTTTAACCATATCATAGTAGTAGTAGTAGCAGCAGGTAGCAGCACTGAAACACCACGAGGTAACAAACAACCTCTTGTGATGCATAGAAGTTCATCAGCGGTGGGGTTAATATATACCGCCTCCCAAAATATACAGACAAGACAAGGCAAATAACTAGTCTACTTCATAAGAACTGGAGCAACGAAGTGTAGACGAAGGTCGTTCCAGAGCCAGCCGATCCTCTCTCCAGTTTTCATGTTCGCATACGTGATCTACTCTTGACGATCACTACTAGGAAAATTGCTATAGGAGTGATGATACCCGTGACGCACATCACATTTTGCACGTCACGCCTATTACCCGCGGCGCACCACGTCTCTGCGCGTCGCGCCTAAAGGCATAGCCGCGGCGCACCAAATGAGAGCCACGTCGCGCGTATGTGTGGGCCCGGGGTGGCGAGCCTCCGAGGCATACCCGCGACGCACTGAACTGTGGTGCGTCACGGCTATGTGGTATAAAGCGCGACGCACGTTCCATCGCTGCGCCACGGATTAGATAGACGTGACGCACCTTGGGCTGGTGCGCCACGGCTACGGAGAGTACAGGCCTACAGCCGTTCCCCTCCTTCCTTCGATCTCTCCACACCACACACACACCAACACTACGCACCGCGCGCCGCCCTTCTGCATCGACGCGCCGCCGCCCTTCTGCATCGACTAGGAGGAGCCGCGGGGGAGGAGGACGAGGAGCGCCGCCCTTCTGCATCGACACCGGCCGTCTGCCTTGAAGGGTAAGCCCCCTCTTCTCCCTCGCGCGCGTGCCATCGCCGCCGGCGGCACTCTCTGCTCCGGCCACCTCCAACCTAGCTAGGCGCATAGGGTAGGTCATCCGCGACGCCGTCACCTACACCGAGCACGCCCGCCGCAAGACCGTCACCGCCATGGACGTCGTCTACGCGCTCAAGCGCCAGGGCCGCACCCTCTACGGCTTCGGAGGCTGAGCACCAGATCCCATCGGGTGTTCGCAGCTGGTTGTCGGATGCTTAGGCTGTTAGGGTTCTGTTGGTTCTGGTCGATGGCTTGTGTAACCTGTTGCATATGGATGAATGGATCGATGTGGTGTTGATGGATACTTGATTGGTGTTGTCTGCTATCCTATCTGGTCTTGATCTTCAAGAGATGTGTCTCATTGTCTCAATCTCCTGTTCTGTGATGCTTGGGTTCAATCTTTTAATCTTCCCAAGTTATACGCCACTTAGATTGTTGACTGAATTCTGCTGTCAAATTTCATTCAACAGAACACGTAGATGTGGTATCACCGGTCTGAATTAAATTGCTTAGGCTGCTGCATCAGTGTCAAGTTGGTTTGCAGCTAGCACAGGTTAATAAATTGCTCTCTCTCACAAGCTGAACTTGTGCTTCAGAATCACAACTTAGTAATTTGTCACTTTGTACCATCAATAGTTCAACTGCAAATGACAGCTCCCTCTCGTGTTTACCATAACCGAAGCCTCTTTATTCAGTGAAACACCAATACACAATTACAGTACATCTTTTAACTAGGCAGGGCAGTGGAAAATCCGGTGGCTCATCAAGCCAGCGGCATATCGACGGACCAATTAATAGATATGGTGTTATGCATGTACTCCCTCCGTCTCGAAATAACTGTCGCAGATGGAATTTTATAAAAACATCTCTTGTAGTTGGTTCATCAACTACATTAAGGCACCTCGTCCATACATGCACGATTAGGTGTAGGCCTTATTTTTCAAGTTGGTCTAATTTGATATACTCTGTTTTTAGTTTTACATTACTGACCAGGTTTGATCTTGGATATTTTCACCAAGGAGTTGAAGTTCATTTTTAAATTCTCTTACTGTTTTGAAAAGTACTAAAGTTGCTTAACAAAACCATGCTTGGAAAATAAAATTTAGAGAATTTTAAAGGCCTGAAAACAAACCCAACATTCAGCTAACCTCTCTGTTTTCTTAACACTTAGCAAAAATTCAGTAACTTTTCAGCAAGCCAAGACAGCAGGACCAACCTTGGTACCCAAATAAAAGTCTTACATATTGATGATTTCTCCTTGATTTTACTGGGACTGAACCCCGGTTTTTCTTCTCTGCATATTATTTTAAGTTAGTATTATTAATGGAAGGTGCTGTTTAGGTGCTCTGCTCCATGAAGTTCATGGTTGTATGCTTGCTGCTTCTGAGATTATGCACTACTTACATTATTGTTAAGTTTGACAGAGCACTACTAATGACACACTGTTATCTTCACAATCTAATTCTGTGGGGCTGCTTTGAGAAGAAAAAGAATCTATGGGTAGGAGATAGAATAAGGAATCATGCTCTCTGTTACAACACAATGATAATCCTAGTTTCCTTTTCTTAATTAAAAGGAATCCTTGTTTTGTGATAGCTATGCTCCTCTAACCTCTATGTGTACTTTCTTAATTAAATAGAACATGGCTTGCGAAGTATGTCGGTCTCGATGTGCCGAAGGACGATTCACTGGGGCTTCTTTTATGCTTCAACTCCACGACGGTGACGTTGATTCGTTGGTAATTAACAATTCTTTTTATGTTAACTTGTTCTTTAGTTTTACTATCTAGCTTGAGACTTGTGTTTATTAACAAAATATTCTTTATATTTCTTTTTTAGATTCTACCATGCAATATTCGCGAAGAATTCAACGAGTTAGTTGGCAGTAACGTGGATTTCAATGTTCACGGGACCACCTACATTCTTCGAGTGAAAAAAGAAAGAACAAAGACCTACTTCTGCGGGCAAGCATTGCAGGCTCTCATCGCCACGTACAATTTAAGCGGAGGTGATTACATTCACTTCTCTATGGAAGGACCGCAACCTCGCATCAAAATTGTGTATATGGGCGGGATTGCGAGCGAGGATGGCGGGAGTGAGGAGGAAACTGAGAACACCGAGGATATGGACACTGAGGATGATATGGACGAGGAGGACCCATGGAAACATGTGGTGGTTGCTCAAAGAGCGAATCTTAGCGAGTTTGAGAAGGACCGTGTCCTTCAGAAACTTGCCCAGATAGATAGCTACATCGGGTCCCCTTTCGTGCATCGCATCACCAACACTAACATCTCCAATGGACATGTCATGGTATGTTTCTTAACACTTTCTTATTCGTATAGTTTCTTATGTTCTTAACACTTTCTTATCCGGTATTTGACATTGTGCTTTTATTCTTTCTTGGAATTGTGTGTTGTAGAAAATACCTTTGGCGGTAGCGGACAGTGCTGGCATGGAGCATATGGGTACCATTGGAGTACGCCGTGGAGAATCAGGACCTGTCACCGTAGTTCCGATCACCAGGGATAACGCTGATGGTCGGGTCATCCTCAACTCTCAAGCATGGAGGAAGTTCCATTCCGCAAGAGGTGGTATGGAGGTTGGCCGAGCTATTCTGATCACCATGAGGGATAGTGACATCGCCAACTTGGACATGATGATGGTCATCGACTACATCCGCGCCCGCTAGATAGATTATGTGGTGATGATCGAAAATATGTAATATAGTTGTTTTCGAGACTAACTCCTGGATTTATTAGTAGTATATATGTTTGTTTTCTAGACTATGTAATATTTCTGCTATGAAAATTTATTCTATCAATTGCATACCTGTGTTTGAGCTATTGATATTCTTCTGTATTTTGTGTACTGACATTCTTCTGTATTTGAGCTGTATATACCTGTATAAATACGGTACTGCCTTTTTTAAAAAATACAGCATAGAATAGCCGTGACGCACCTAAACTACTAGCCGTGGCGCACCTTCGGAGTTAGGCGTGACGCGCCACGCAATAGCCGCGGCGCACCGTGCCCGTGCGTCACGGGTATAAATAGGCGCGGCGCACCTGCTAGGTGCGTCACGGCTAAACCCATAGGCGCGGCGTGATAGCCGTGACGAGCCCTGGTGCGTCACGGATAAGAAAAATGGTGCGTCACGGGTAAGCTTTTCCCTAGTAGTGGATGGTCTGCAAGCAAGTTGATTGGTTGGATCAACATGTGAGGAGTGTAGAGATTCGGAGGTGGAACATTGACTCTCGTGTAGATGATCTTCATGTGAGCATAGTTCATCATGGGCTTGTTCAGAAGGTCGTCATCCTTGGGGAACTTCTACAAAAAATACATAACAATGTGTTAGCTCATTGAACTAATGAAGTGGCAACCATAGAGCACAGTTGTCTATTCTTACCATGGTGTGTGCAATCACTCTGGCATCATCGATCAAGATGCTCGTGCTCTCTTCATGCCAGACAGTTCCTGGAAGTTTCTTGAGATGGCACAACCTTACCCACCATGTTCTCCACTTTCTCAGATGGTTGTAAATCTAAGTAGTGCTCACAGAAAGACCAGTGAAGTCAAGAATAACATTGCTAACACTATGAATGTACCACTCCTTGAAGCCACGATCAATGTTCATTTCCCCCTGCACGAGCTCAACAAGCCTATTGAGCACAAAGAGAAAAATAGATGTTGGCCATTGCATAGTCAATCTTGGGACTACACTACTAGAGCTGTCACTCTGGGCGAGGTTCTTGCTAGAAGGTGCTGCCATCTCTCTTCACTCGGGGCACTGCCTTTAGAGGAGCTAGGTCCAGAGGATCTTCATTCTCATCACACTCAAGCTGCTTTGCTTTCAGTGGTGGTGCTCTCAGTGGATATATCGCATCAAGGGAATTAGCATGCACTGCATTCTCATCAACTACAGCCACTGTTTTCACATGGAGGAGTTTAACAAGGGGTGTTATCTCATCACGCGCAGAAGCATTCAAATCAAGCAGTGCATTACCATTGATCAACCGGAAAGGAACTCTCTATTTAGATTGGACGCATGGAGCATGCAGATCAGGGGACGTTGGCGCATAGTCGTCCTAACAGTTATTATGAGCATGCTATAAGCAACATTATGGTAAGCAGGTTGACAAACAAGATTCATGAGCGGGCATAGATAAGCAAAGGTAAGCATCAATCTAGATCAAGCAGAGAAGCATTAATCTAGTTGTTATATGCGCAAATAAGCATCAATCTAGCTGCACGAAGAACAAAACACACCACATCCACCCAAATCAGATGAGATATAAGATATGCTCACGGATTTAGCCTAGAAGAAGCAAGTTCGGAGGGATTAAAGTTAGGGGATGAAGGAGACGGTTGTGGGTGCAGCAGCGAGCAGGCCTGCCGCCGACCATCTCCGGCGCCGCCATGGCCATCGGCCTCTTCCCTAGGAAAGTGAAGGAGAAAGCTCCAACCATGGCTCCTGGCGCGCAAGGTCGAAACTTGGAAATGCCGGAAACTGATTTTGGAGGGGAGGAGCTGGCTCTAAGTACCAGGGGGAGTTAGGCGCGCGGTGACGCAATTTATCCCGCCGGAAATTTTGCCCTCGCGCCATCTCCGGTGGTGCAGCTCTCGACCACCCTCGCACGCCGCGTTTCCCCTTCGCACGCGTAGGCCTGGCTCCACGAAAACTGCCGATTCGACAGTTTCCAGCGGGCCTGGCTGAGCACTGCTTTGAGCAGCGTGCGGGCCAAAATTTTGGTCGCATGGAACCAAACGGATTGATTGGCTCTGTAGTCCACGTGCCTGGCCTGGCCTCCCCGGGCTACAAAACGCGTCCTTTTAGTATCTGTTGGGTGCCTTTTCTCGACCGAAGATAATACCTGATATGTACGATGATAAAAGTGGACGAGAAATGTGAAATATGCATGCAAGGATATATAACAACCTTAAATATATTCGTATATTTTCCACAGGAATTCTAAAGGTGAGGGATCTTTTTTCGGGAATCCACATGAGGTCTGCTCGGAGTGCAGATTTGGTGCTCCAATTGTCTTAAAAAAATTCAAAAACTATAGTTATGAGTTAAAAAAATGTCTCGAAGAAAATATGAGTGTAGCCAAGGGTGTTTCCTACATACGTGCAAATTTTCTAATCCAAATAATTTATATTCTAAACTACTAAAAAATGAAAAACGTGTTTATCTAAGTTTATCTATTTAAATCTATATAATGACAAAAGGGTTTGATCTGCAGAATTGTAAGCGTATAGAAACACATGACAGAGGGAGAATAAAACCGAACTTCTCGTATGGAAACCCGGTGGTGGTTTCACATGCGCCTGGCGCAGGAAGATGGCTCGTGTCGGACAATCAGGATCCTTGCCAACTATATAGATACCGTGTGGACAATTTTTTCAATAAGGCATGTGCCAATAGAGGTTTCTTAGCGTAGTATACTAGAAAAATTGCTTATGTGGCATAGGAATTAATGAAGAGAGAGGGAGGTTGTAACTTTGCTAAGATACAACCTTTGCACGTCGCCATAGGCAAAAATCGCTCATAACCTAATCATATGCATGCATGTAACCAAAATCATTAATTTAGATACTACCCATAAAAAACAAGCATTGGCATAGTTGTCTCCTAAATGTTTATTACACCTATGATAACGTGCTTACAAACAATGCATTGGCGTAGGCCTAACACGCTGCATCTATCGCTTGCCTAGCCTGCCAACTGCCATGTCTGTTTCGTGCCGTCTCGACCGCTCCCACACGTGTCTACCCACGGTAAATCACTGCTAACGTGTGTTACACTGACCGGTAGACACTGCATGACTCACCAGTGGTGGATCTAGGATCCGATGGTGGAGTGCCAACCCTTAAAAAAATTCCTACTAGGCATTTTGTGCTTTACATTTACTCTCTCCCTCCGTCTTCAAATAAGCGTACCTCTAGAATTAGTTTATGTCAAACTTTTAAACTTTGACCACCTCTATAGAAAATAGCATCAATATATATGATATGAAATCTATATATTATGGAACTATATGTCAAAATGGATCTAATGGTATCAATTTAGTGGCATAAATATTGTTACCTTTCCCTATAAAATTAGTCAAACATTAAAATATTTGACTTCCCTAAATGTTAAGTATACACTTATTTGAGGACGGAGGGAGTAGTCAGTAATAGATGTCACGATTCACTAGTAATAGATGTAATAATTCTCGCCTGCCTAGCCTAGCAAACCTGCCTTGAGCCGATGCCTCGGATGTCTACCCTTAGCAATACACTTGTTAGGCTGATAACTAGAATGGTGGGTCGATATTTCTTTATGTCAAAACTTTGACCAACTCTGTAGAAAATAGCGTCAATATATATGATATGAAATCTAAATATTATGAAACTACATGTAAAAAAGGATCTAATTGTACCAATTTAGTGTCATAAATCTTGTTATGTTTCCCTATAAAAGTAGTCAAACATTAAAATATTTGACTTCCCTAAATGGTAAGTGTACACTTTTTTGAGGACGGAGGGAGTAGTAAGTAATAGATGTCACGATTCGCTAGTAATAGATGTAATAGTTCTCGCCTACCTAGCCTACCAAACCTGCTTTGAGCCGATGCCTCGGATGTCTACCCTTAGCAATACACTTGTCAGGCTGATAACCGAAGTGGTGGGTCGATATTCCTTTATGTCAAACTTTTAAACTTTGACCAACTCTGAAGAAAATATCATCAACATATATGATATGAAATCTATATATTATGAAAGTACATGTCAAAACGGATCTAATGGTACCAATTTAGTGTCATAAATCTTGTTATGTTTTCCCTATAAAATTAGTCAAACATTAAAATATTTGACTTTGCTAAATGGAGAGTGTACACTTATTTGAGTACGGAGGGAGTAGTCGGTAATAGATGTCACGGTTCACTAGTAATAGATGTAAGAGTTCACGCCTGCCTAGCCTAGCAAACCTGCTTTGAGCCAATGCCTCAGATGTCTACCCTTAGCAATACACTTGTTAGGCTGACAACAGGAGTGGTGGGTTGATATTCCTTGCCGCAAAAGAAGGTGGAGTACAAGCTAAATGCCGTTTTCACCCTCTATTTGAGAGGTATTAGCACTGGCCATACGAATACTTGGACAGTAGAAGCGAATTCATACAATAAATTGAATGGTGGGTATAGTGGTACAACAAGTTGTAACGTTAGAGAAAATATGTACAAATCCAATCACAACGTGAAATTTGAAGACCACGTTGGCTCTGCTTCGCGCACACATAATTTTTCTGAAACCCACCCAAAACAACCCAGTATAGAAAATAGGTAGAGAACCATCCAGGATGCTTCTTATAGGTGGGCCCCACATGTCAATGGCAGACGAATTAATTAAAAGTACGTGTGTTTGGCACCTTCGGAAACATAATGTGTTGGAAGCAATTTGGCTTATACGCCATCAGATGCGAGGCGATCTTAGCTATTGGCAGTGGATAAAAGCTGAGCTGGTCTGCATAGTAAATACCCTAGCCGATGTCTTTCTCCAACCGATGGAACTAAAGGAACAACATAAATTTACAACCAAAATGTTGTTATACACATATAGTAGGTCATTTAGGCGCACACTCAAACTGATAATGCTCAAGAGCTGAGTCATTGGCCAAAGAATTAAACCAATCTCATAATAAGAAGCAACTCAGATGCTGATGGAAAGGATGCAAACTGTTAGAGAATGATACTCATGCGTGAGAACAACAGAAAACTTCTTGTTCATGCACTCTAATTGGCCACAATCATCACACAACTCCATTTTCTGTAATTATTTTTCAACATACAAATGACGCAACTATCTTTTTTTTAGAAATGGGGTTAAAGCCCCGGCCTCTGCATCGAGTGATGCACACAGTCTTTATTACTTATTAAGTTCGAGCGTATCGTAAGAGTTTACAAACGTAACGACCCTTACAAACATGATAATCTCCTTCAGACCAACAGCGAACAAATGAAACTACGAAAGCCTATTATTATGGTGCCACGTATGTCGGGAGAAAAAATCATGTGCCACCGTAAGTAGATGACTGCAGCCATCCACCATAAGTTTCCTCTGATCTGAAGGAAGTAAGAAAGCCCATAGTTGGATCCAATGTGCTGCCGAGAAAAAAACCTGTAAGACGTGAAAATGATCCTTCCTGTTAAAAACAACACTATTTCTACATAACCAAATGGCCCAACAAATGGCCGACACACCAATCCTAATCTATTTTTGGTCTTAATTTCAATCTCGTTAAGCCAATTCTCAAACACATTAGTCAAATTGGAGGGGGAGGAATGTTATAAGTAAAAAAACCACACGCCAAATAAGTTTAGCAAAAGGGCAGGAAATAAATAAATGATCTGCTGACTCCTCATTCCCGCAAAAGGAACAATGCGTGTCACATTTCCACCCTTTTTAAGTTAAATTATCTTTCGTCAGAAGAACCTTCTTATCTAAAACCCACATGAAATTTTTAATCTTTAGAGGTATCTTTAATTTCCACAAATAGGGTTTGAGGAAAATAGTATGACCATTCATCATGTCCTCATACATAGTTTTAACAGAAAACCTCCCATTCTGAGTCAGGTTCCAATGAAACATATCGGTATCGGAATTAAGAGAGATATTCATTAGACGCAAGCATAAGTGAGACCACATATCCCAAGTGATGCCTACTAAATTCCTACGAAAGGAAATATTAATCGGTGGTGCATTCTCAAACACCTCAGCAACCGACACATTCTTAGAATGCACAATGTTATATAAAAGAGGGTATTGATCTGAGAGGGGAGTTGGGCCTAACCAAGCGTCCTACCAAAATCTAGTATATCTCCATTTCCAATCTTAAAAGAACCTCTACTAAAAAAATCCTTCTTAACTCTCATTAAACCTTTCCAAAGAGAGAATCAGTAGGTTGTGCTTCAACATGAGCTAAATATTTGCTATGTAAGTATTTATTGTGCAACAATTCCTGCCAGACACCCTCCTCATTAAGTATCTTGAACAACCATTTAGCCAATACACACTTATTTTTCAACTCAAGCACTTCCACACCCAATCCACCCTGATCTTTAGGTCTACAGATAATGTTCCATTTTGTTAACCTATATTTTCACTTGGTCTCGTCACTTTGCGAGAAAAAGCGTGATCTATAAAAATCAAGTCGCTTACGAACACCAATAGAAATCTCGAAAAAGGAAAGCATAAACATGGGTAAACTTGTTAACACAGAATTAACAAGAACTAAACGATCCCCATAAGATAATAAATTCCCTTTCCATTACCCAAGTTTGTCCTCAAAACGACTCTCCACTGGGTGCCACTCAGAGTTTTTAAGCTTTCTGTGATGGATATGAATCCCCAAATATTTAAAAGGTAACGAACCAGACTCACAACCAAAAACTTGCTTATACTGACTCTCTACCTCCTTAGCCTTTCCAAAACAGAAAACTTCACTCTTGTGAAAGTTAATCTTGAGACCCGATAATTGCTCAAAGATACACACGATTAACTTAAGATTTAGAGCTTTATCCAAATCATGCTCTAGAAATAAGACTGTATCATCAGCATATTGAAGGATAGACAAACCTCCTTCAACTAGGTTTGGGATAAGACCTCCGATTTTTCCATTCTCCTTAGCCTTAGCAATCAGAATAGCTAGCATATCTGCAACAATGTTAAAGAGAATAGGTGACAGAGGATTACCCTGTCTGAGACCTTTTCTCGTTTGTAAGTAATGACCAATGACATCGTTAACCCGAATACCTACACTTCCACCCTGAACAAATTGCAAGATCATGTCGCACCATTCCTGAGCAAACCGATTCATATGTAATGCTTGAAGAAGAAAATGCCACTTGACCTTATCATATGCCTTCTCAAAATCAATTTTAAAATAACCCCATCCAACTTCTTCCTCTTAAATTCATGAATGGTTTCGTGAAGGATAACAACTCCTTCCAAGATGTTCCTCCCAGACATGAACGCCAACTGAGAAGGTCTAACAGCCTTTTGCACAATTTGGGTAATACGATTAGTACCCACCTTTGTGAAAATTTTAAAACTAACAATAAGAAGGCATATAGGTCTATATTTCTGAATTTGAACCGCGTTTTCTTTTTTAGGAAGCAATGTTATAACTCCAAAGTTCAGTTTAAATAACTGAAGATTACCTTGCTTAAACTCTAAAAACATGGCCATCAAATCATATTTAATAATCTCCAAAAGAATTTGTAAAACTCAGCCGGAAAACCATCGGGGCCTGGAGCCTTATTAGGATCCATCTGCGATATTGCCTCAAAAACTTCTTGCACTAAGAAATCAGCACTGAGGATATCATTCTCCTCTTGAGATAACTGCGGTATATCATGAATATGGCTTTCCACTAAGGAGATACTAATTGGGTTCGAAGGCCCAAATAATTTTTTGTAATATTCAGTAATATACGTTCTCAAGTCCTCATCCCCGACAATGGTTCCCTCCTCTTGATCTAACTGAAAAATCATCTTCCTACGATGTTTCCCATTCGCAATAAGATGAAAATATTTAGTATTATCTCCTCCCTCCTGAATATGTTTAACCTTTGCCAGTTGAGCTCATTTACTTTCTTCATCTCTACGATGGCCACAAAGGCGATCATTGGCAGCACGAAGAATATTCCTCTCGATCAAAGACAGAGTAACACTCTCAGCCTTAAGATCCAGCTCCTCAATAATCTTGATCAACCTATCTCTCGCAATCCTATACTTACCACTTTGGTTCTTAGCCCATCCCTTAAGAAAACGTCTTAGGTGCCTAATTTTATTCTGCCAAATAGCAGTAGCTGAATCACCCTTGATAACGGTAGCCCATTCAGAAGAAACTATCTCATAAAACCATCCTTTCTGAGCCACGACAACTCAAAAGAAAAACTACTCTTATTCCCAACATGAGCACGAGCACCAAAATCTAAAAAAAGGGGGTGTATGATCTAAACCATTTCTAGCCAAAGCTTGAACGGTCGCAAGAGGAAATTTATGCTCCCACTCCACAGATGAAAGAACTCTATCTAGATTCTGATAAGTTGTATTAGCTCTCCTACTAGCCCAAGTAAATTGTCTACCCAATAATTCAATTTCTTTCAAATCCAAACTATGAATAATGCATTAAACATAACTGGCCATCTAGGATTATAATTATCGTTATTCTTCTCTTCAGGTTTCCGTATTATATTAAAATACCCACCCACCAACAAAGGCAGTGTTTCATTTTCACAAATACGAACAACTTCTGATAATAATTGTGGTTTAAATTCATCCTAGGCAGCACCATACACCGAAACTAAAACCCACTCAAAACCATCATACTTAGACTTGACATAATAGTTTAACAGAGAAATCTCCTACATCCACATTCCTAACCTCAATAGATAAAGAGTTAATACCAATAAGCATACCTCCTGATCTACCCCTAGGTGGTAGACAAAACCACACAAAATCCAAGCCCGAAGCTAGGTGATTAAGAAAAGAAGATGCAAAATGAGATCTCCTGTCTCAGACAAAGCAAGAAAATCAAGTTTTCTTTCCCGATACTATCCTGAATAAAATGATGTTTACCTGGGTCACGAAAACCCTCACTGTTCCAGAACATGCCACACAATTTATGCATCTCGCTTACTGTTAATACGATTAATCCGCACACTTCTACGTTTGTTTGACAAGGAGCAATCTTAGTTTTTCCTAGTTCTCTTAGCTTTCTCCACATCAACCACTAAATCAATTGGAGAATCATTAACAGGAAAAGACTCTTCATCAACCAAATCTTCAGTAAGACTAGCAACTTTATTGAGAAGGAAACTATGTGGTTGTTCAACATAATTGCAATCCAAATTATTATGAAGCATAGAAATAGTTCTGTTCAAATCCCCCTCTTTAATTAACTTAGCAGACTCCAACCTCATAGCATTAGAAGACCCCAAAGAAACTCCTAAGCTAGTATCTTTATCGGCGATATCAATATCAGAGAAAGAAAAAATCGAAAAACTTTTATTAGAATTTATAGAATTCATACCTGCCCCAGAGTCCCTCCTAGCAGCGAGCATCATAGCCATCTCCATCTGCGTGTCATCCGTATTATGCTGAGCACGGATGCGGTCACTCGAACGTACACCCAAAGCAGTAATGTCCAGTATGCCTCCAAACTGCTCGATCATCTTCTGGATCCCTCTTGAACCGGGCTACCAAAACCATTAAAAGGAAATGTCGGCAGTGGAGTCATTGGGCTGTGGAACTCGGCCCTAGTATGAACCAGAGGTGACGCACGTAGCTGAGAACTAATCTCTGCATCCAAATTTTCAACCACCGAAAACATCGAATCATTGCAACCTGTAGAACACCCAGATCCC
This sequence comes from Alopecurus myosuroides, assembly GCA_028641055.1. Classification (NCBI taxonomy): domain Eukaryota; kingdom Viridiplantae; phylum Streptophyta; class Magnoliopsida; order Poales; family Poaceae; genus Alopecurus; species Alopecurus myosuroides. The sequence continues at coordinate 12,674,719 of CM054063.1, read as the reverse complement.
GAAATCTGCAGCTTACTAGCTGCCAAGCTATCAAAGGCATCAGCACTAGCCCCTTTAGGTTGTTTGCACTCGGACCCTGACGTTGCGACAGCACAAGCAGACATAACAGCCATGGCAGGCTCGGAATCTGCTGCAGCGGTAATACGCACACGCCCAGCCTCTGCCGTGGAATCAAATAGAAACGCTACCGTGGCAGTAATAGAACCTGTCGTGGCCTCCTCAACGTGCCCAGCCTCTACCGTTCCAGTTATCATCATGACTAAGTTAAGAATTGAACCAAACGTATACAGAAATCAAGCTATCTTATCAATTGCATGTCTTTCTATCCTTTCTAATCTTCAATCTGGTGATATCCATCTTGATCTTTTGATCATGGACGATAACGGCAACATGCAACTCCAAATCCATCTTTTCTTGTTTAAGTTTCTTCACAACTTCTTTCAATATCTGATTTTCTTTTTCAACTAGATCTAACTCCCTCCACACTATTTGTAAGTCTATTTTCATATCCGCTTCACATATGATATCGTAAATAAGAGTATCTATACAAAACCGCATCATAATATTTTGTACTAAGCATGAAATGAATAAAATAGTTGTACAAGATTATTTACCGAGTCCGATTCATCGAATGTTGTGTAGACGTCGGAAATAAAAAACATTGTATACGGTAACACTGCTATAGGAGATCATTGCAATAGGAACTAAATTTTTTTCATTACACTAAATAGCTACAATAGAATCATTTCACTAATATACTAAATATCAACAAAAATCTCCAAAATTTGGAAATTGTGTGTTTAGATCTACCTAAATAACTACATATGTAACAATAGGAGATGTCAGTGACATTTAAATAAAAATAGAAGATGGGAGGCAAAGGGGCGGCGGCGGCGCTCGGGGCAGGAGAGTGGCGACGGCAGCGCTCGGCCAAGGGCAGCGGCGATAAGGGAAGTCATCGCGGCGCGATGGCGCTCGGTGCAAGGAGTGGGCGTTTGGTATCGGCAGAAAGATGCTCGGACGTGGTATATAAATAGGTGAGGACTTGAAGCGCGCGACATAAGGCATCCGCTTCTAGTAATAGCCCCTCTAAAGTACCCATCAACAGAAAATATTGGAAGCATGCCACTAAATTGCAGCAGTGTGTTTTGAAGAGGGGTCGCTCCCAATAAGAAATCGCCTATAAGGTTTTTCGTAGTGTATTTCTATCAAACCACTGTCTCTTATATCATAGTTGCTAGTACTTCTCAAGGTGTGGATGACTTCACAACTCAGACTGGTAAGAAGATCTATATGTATTCCTTGACTCCGTTTCTGTCGAATAATTAAATTTCTGGTGAAATACTTCTATCAAAAACTGTTGTAATATGCTATACTTATGGGTCATATGTATTCTCTCGTCAAACCTCGTCCAAAGACTGTTCATTTGTATCCTTTTCTTACTGCTCAATGTTTACTTCGACACTAATGTATAGCTAAATCGACAAGTACAATGCCATATTTTTGTGTCCACAAACCAAAGCATTCGGAGAAACAGTTTCTTCATTTAAAAGGAAACTGCAATAATTTTAGCAATGGTAAAAATGAGACGATTTTTTTTACGGAAAGGCATATATTAAGTTTTGTAAATATATAATTTTATTTGAGAGAAAACAAGAGAACTTCTATATAGGATTTATTATGGAAATCAATGCTTTTACACTACATTGTTCAAATCAAAAGGACATTGTTAACAGATTGTTGTACCTACTACATGTCAGCTCTATTAAAAAAATAGGCCAATATGCAGATTAATCTTCCGTTTACCATAAATCATGTGGTGACCTGACCGATAAGATACAGCATATCGGTCCAATTTATTGGCAAAGCCAATTTTCTGGTCTGATGGCCAATTTAACTCGAATTCTGTCGTATTGGGTCTGTACCCGATTTGTCAGTCTTACGGAACTTTAAATTAGCTCGAAATTTACCATTTGTGGTTATTGAAATGCAAGTAATCAACATAATGCTACTCTAAAACTATTTTCAAGTACAACAATATTGTTTTTGCATAGCATATTTTAGAATTTTTTGTGCCAAAACATGTGATGCACAATAGAGCTAGCCAATAAATAGGCGACCGATAAAATAAATTAATCAGCCGATAAGCGATTAATCTATAAATTGAGGTCGACCGAGCGGTAAATGATAAATGATATCTTAAACATTGCATGTAAGACACATTTTCTGACAGTGAAAATCATGCCAAGTATTAGATGAGACAAGGGCTTCTTTGAATCAAATGATTAGAAAAGACATGAATTGAAAACACATGAATTTGAGAGGATCCTAACTACAAAATAGAGTGTATGTTCAAATTTCTATGGGATTTGGGCATAGGAATGCAATCCCTAGAAATTTTGGAGCTGCAATTTCTTTGATGCAAAGGGCTTCCTTAGAAAAAATATATATTTGGATTGAAATCCTCCAATATTCCTATAAAAGTCCTTCAATCCAACGTGGCCTTGAGATCCCCAAAAAAATCTTATTGGTCCATTATTTCCATTTTTTGTTATATCATTATGCACTAGAGACTACCATCAAGATATTTTTAAGTCATACGCTTCACAGATTTGTGTTCATATTGTATGACATTAAAATATACACAACACGCACTCAAGTTTACTCAAGTCTCATAAAGTAATAAGTGCAAGCACCTAATTATATATTTTTACCGCAATTATGGGAATATTCATAATATTTAACGGGTTTTATTGAGCCAGGAAAATTTCCTGTCGTACAAGATGTGGTTTCATTGTGGCATATTGTGGGTGCATTTCCAGTAATACCATGTTCAAATTGTATCAAAGATAAATTTATATTTAACAACATTGTAATGTGAATAATTATAAAAATATTCTATTAATTTTCTTCTTAGATAAAAAATTATATGAATATAAAATTTTAGTATAAATAGCCTTTATTTCAATTAGGCTTGGTTCCCAAAATGTTTGTACCGTTGCAGTCGCAACTCACGTAACTGCGGTTTGACTCGTTGTGATTTCACGGGTAGACGTTCTCGTGTTGTGCGCAGCGATTGTTCACAGTCCGTCGAACAATACCGAACAGGAATGTGTTGCCCCCAAGGACAAAAAGCGCCATTGTATGTGTCAGCGCCACAAGGATATGCGAGATCATGCCTAACTTTCAATAAGACCACCAAAAAATGAAGGACAACAATACCAAAGGATGATAGAGAGAGGAAATGGAGGATTTCTCGAGGTACATAGGGGAGGGCTGCATGTGAACCACAGTAAACCAGCATAAAACCCTCATGATAAAGTATTTAAAAAGTTATGGTGTTGGTGTTGTGCGAATAATTTTGAAAAAAAACATAACTTGAGAAAAAAAAGGATGGGTGGACCTATGAATTATATGTTTTGTGCCTCTGATGAGAGCGTATATCATGTTTTGTTGGCTGTATCGTTGCTAAATTTATTTTGGAATGTGTTTCAGTATGGTTTTGAGACTCCGATTTAGCCCAAATATGTGGCTATTTCTAGTTTATTTGGAAGACCGGAAAATGACTTGTTAGCTTAATGATTTATGTGATATCATCTATCTGACTTGTCCTGGATTGCTTATTGGGGGTCGACCGCAGAAACCAAATGCGCTTGAGGTGCTACGGCAAGAAACTCTAAAGTGGTGAAGATGGTGATCAAGGACATCTTTAGCAGAGCACGAGGTTGGGCGACGATATGTCAAAGTCTCGTTAGTAAGACCACCAACAAATGATGGACAACAACACCAAGTGATGACGGGGAGAGGAAATGGACGATGTCTAGGGGTTATGTAGGGGAGGGCTGCATGTGAAACACATTAAACCAACATAAAACCTTCATGATAAGTATTTTAAAAGTTAAGGTGTTGATGTCGTGGGAACAATTTTGAAAAAAGAAACATAACTTGAGAAAAAGGCGATGGTTGGACCTATGAAGTGTATGTTTTGTTCATATGTTTTTTGGGTGTTTCGTTGCTAAATTTATTTTGGAACGTATTTCAGTATTCTTTTGATACTCCGGTTTAGCCCACATATTTGGAATGTGGAATTTAAAGTTTGTTTATGTTATGTTCTAGTTTATTTGGAAGAAAGGAAAATGACTTGTTAGCTTACTGATCCATGTGATATCATCTATCTGACTCGTCCTTGATTGATTATTGGGGTGGACTGCAGAAACCAAATGCGCATGAGGTGCTACGGCAAGAAACTGTGAAGTGGTGAATATGGTGACCAAGGATATCTTTAGTGGAGCACGAGGTTGGCCGATGATATTTCAAAGTCTCGTTAGTAGATAAGCTTCGTTAAAAATGTGTGCGCATGGTCTTGGATTAAGGTGGGGAAGGGGTCTAGTTGTTATATCCTATATTGTTCGATGATGATTTCTTGGAGGAGAAGTTTTTGCCAATTTATTTTTATGATATTTTAATTAAATTAACTGATATTATTATCATACCCATGTTTTTAAACTAGGTTTATAGAAAAAAAAACTAGGGTCCTGCGGTATTTTAGTAGGGAATGCACACCCATTGATGATCTGATGATTGCAAGGTCATGCACACACACAAAAGAAAGAGATCAACGGAGACAGGTGAGTTCTTCCTCGGCTAGACAGATGGTTTTTGCAGTTTACTCACTCTAGAGAGATCTTTTCCAAGTTATCGACACCTAAGGTCGATGGACATGGTGTGTCTCCTGCCAACACTTACGTGGCTAGTGTAGGTAGGTAGGTGGTTCAGAAAATAGTTAACAAATAAAAAGCCAATCATGGATGCACACGGACAGCTGATTAGCTTACAACTCCATGGTCCAGTAACGTATCATGCATGCATTGCATGGTACGTGTTGCTTTGTGGCTCTCCTCACACAATGACTCATCACCCTCTGCGCATGGGATCTTCAATTTTTTTTTTTTGCTAGACCATTCCGGTTTGATGACCTTTTTCTTTTATGGATCGGTAAAAGGAAACAGTGGTTTGATGGAGACAGAGCCTCGGATTGATTCCATTGATGAAGGGGCTAAATGCCTCTTAATTTAGAGATTTTTCACCTTGTTCTCTAGATGTGACGTTGTCTGTCCTTGGAGCACAGTCATCACGGAGGCTGTGGCTCCGGATGTGCAGACTTTGCCTGTGCTACACGAGCCTTGTGGGGAATCATCTATAGTGCTTTCGATGGAGTTGGGCTCTTTGAAGTCTTTGGCAGTGGACATGGCGCAATCACCACACGCGTGCCTTACCAGTTGTTCGCATCTGTGGATAGTGCATGTTTGGTTGCTTATGATCGGACACTTCCTCACCTTTGAGTGACGAGGTTGATGTGACATATGTTATGGCGTCTAACTCTGAGGCTTTGTTTGGCAAAGAGGTTTGTGACTTGCTGGTCGATTTGAAGTCGGCTTGCCCTGGATATGTAAGGAGATTGCTAGTGTTTTGGTGGGGACGGCTTCAGATGGTGTATTCATGAAGGCAGAGAAGTCTCTCAGGGAGACAAGGAAGAAACTTGGCATCACAAGGTAAGCTTCCGCTTTTACTTGAATATATGTGCCCATTTGAGGTTGTCGTGTTGTCAATTCGTGGTTGTGGTACGTTGTGCGAGTTTGTTGGCGGTTGGATAGTTGTTCGCTTGTGTCCGTTGTTGCTTTAGGTGTTGCTCTCTGTGGTTGTGAACTCCTCTCTTTGGTGTTATTGTTCGTTGTATGGTTTTTCCTTGGTTTCTCCTAAATAAATCGAGCATCATTCTTCTTAATTAATGGATAAGGCAAAGCTTTTGCCTTTAAAAAAAATATTTTTTTTACACCGTCGGATTGTGATCGGACAGTGAAGAGCCTCCGTCTTTTTCTTAACATCGTCATGACAGCTTCGTACCCGTCAAGTAGCCGATCCTTGTGGCACCTTTGACCTTTACCCTAGAAAACCTCTCGGTTTACATTAAGGCCACATGGGTTCTCTAGGGTCACCTGAACTTGGGAACATGGGTTCTGCAACTCTTCACCCTATCAAGAGGCGGCTCTTTTATTCAAGCGAGGTTGTTGGTACCATTTTCTCTCTCTTCTAAGGCTGGTGCCAACCGGGGTGTTAAGGGGGGCGATAGGGGCCTCTATCGCCTGGTACGGGGCGAGAGGAGGCGACAAGGCGGGGCGAGAGGAGCCGACGGGCGCTTGGTGGCTCGCCCGGCGACACGGCGCTGTCGCCCGGCTTCCCGCCCGCGTAGGCGGGGCGGTAGCGGCGGCCCGGGGCGAGAGGGGGGCGAGAGGGCGAGAGGGGTGGGCGGGGCGTTGGCCGGCCCGGGCGAGAGGGGGGGGGGCGAGAGCGGGTATCCGTTGGGGGGCAACGGCTAGCTGACGTGGCGCCCCCCTATTGGTCCACGTCAGCTAGCCGTTAGGGGTTACCGTTGCTGTCAAAAAAATCTGAAAAAAATTCGAAAAATTTGAAATTTTCATCTGATCCCTCCTATAAATACCCCCTCATATGCTGCACTCATTCCACACCAACTTCATCCTCTCTACTCTTCATTTCCACCCTCTCGACGCCATGTCTTCGTCAAGCAGCAGCGATTCGAGCGAGGGACTGGAGGGTGAGATGATGGCCGCAATGCAGGCGGCAATGGAGGCCGAGTACGAGGCGGCGCTCCAAGCGGTGCCAAGACCGCCGCGGCGCCGTCGACAGTTCATCAGGCGTGATCGTGTTGGCGCCGCCGAGCGGCTCTACGACGACTACTTCGCCCCCAACTGCGATTATCCTCCGAGCTTCTTCCGGCGAAGGTATCGGATGAGGCGATCCCTTTTTCTACGCATTGTGGATAGATTGGGTGAATACTCTCCGGCTTTCACCCAAAGATATGATGCTCTGAACCGTGCGGGTTTTTCTCCGCTACAAAAGTGTACTACGGCGTTGCGTCTGTTAGCTTATGGATCCGGTGCTGATACGATAGATGAGTGGCTTAAGTTAGCTAGACAAACTTCGTCAGACTGTCTAGATGAATTCTGTGAGGGCATCATCGACTGTTACGGGGAAGAGTTTTGCCGTCGACCTAACGTCGCGGATACTCAGCGTCTGTTAGCGAAAGCCGAGGAGCGCGGCTTCCGGGAATGCTAGGGAGCATAGATTGCATGCATTGGCAGTGGAGGAACTGCCCAGTTGCGCATGCCGGTCAGTTCACAAGGGGAGACATCAAACACCCTACCATAATCTTAGAAGCCGTTGCGTCGTATGATCGTTGGATCTGGCATGCTTTTTTTGGAGTCGCCGGGTCCAACAACGACATCAATGTGCTCAATCAGTCGCCATTGTTCACGGATGTGCTTAGAGGAGAAGCACCCATAGTGAACTTCACGGTGAATGGACACCAGTACAACTGGGGTTACTACCTTGCCGACGGCATCTACCCCTCCTGGCCGGTGTTCATGAAGGGTGTTACTCTTCCACAAAGTGACAAGCAACGTGTCTTCACTGCTGCTCAATCGTGTTGGCGCAAAGATGTGGAGTGTGCATTTGGAGTGTTGAAGTCTAGGTTCAACATTTTAGCAGTTCCCGGACGCTCCTACTCCATGCACACTCTTGGGTTGATCGTGCGTGCATGTGTCATTCTGCACAACATGATCATCGACGATGAGCGTGGTACCAATTTGGAGAACAGCTATGAGACAGTTGCGAGCACCGTCGGCCCTCCAATACATACCAATACACCACCAAGCCTAGCAGCAAGGATCCAGATGGACAACGAAATGCAGGACTCGCCGATGTATACACAGCTCCAGCAGGATTTGATTGAGCATGGGTGGGCTCATCAAAACTAGATTATGTAATTTTCTCATTTTTTATGTAATTTTTATTTATTATTATGTAATCGGTACAATTTTAGTTGAATAAAATAATTTCTTCTATTATTTGCAACGTTTTTAATATTCAAAATATGTTTTGACGTGGAGGAGAGAGAAAAACTGATGTGGCAGAGAGAGAAGCTTATAGCCCGGGCTATAGCCCGTGCACTGGCACCGTGCCGTGAGAGTGCCGAGAGTGGTGAAAAAAAGGTGACGTGGCGGGGCTATAGCCCGTGATAGTGCGTGGTGCATTGGCACCAGCCTAAAGTGCACTACCTGCACAGATTCTCTTTAAAAAAGTGTCAAATATTTATATGCTGGAGTAGATCGAATCGTACGAGAGCTTTTCAGAAAGTACGTCCCAAGTACATACCTCCGGCCCCATGCGTGCATGCCTTGTCGATCTGCTGATAAGCACGAACATTCGTAGAACGGTAGAAGCAACTGCAGAGGTACTTCAGCGCTATTGCCAAGGGAATATATCTATTTGAAATTCCCAACAATAACAAACTTAGAGTCATCCATTTTTCACGTTCAATACACAGGTTCGATTCCGGTAATTAAGGCACATACAGAGTGTTCACTAGCATATACAGAGTTCCTCAACAAAAAAAAACTAGCATATACAGAGTGGGTATAATTTTCCTTTTAACCTATGAAATTTATCCTGTATCAGAAATTTTACTACTCCGGCTATATCAGAGTATTGATAAATCACCGTCAGTCCCTCTCGTAACATATACCTCGTGATTTTAGGCTCAAAGATGTGCATGTTTTCACGAATGACATGCAAACAAGAAAAACAATAGAATAGAGAATCTCGCTAATGAAATAAGAAAAACAACATCAAATAGAAAGAAACTGCAGCTCGTGGCTATGTTGCCAGTGGTGTCAAAAACATTTAATCACTAGGCAGCTGAAATATTCCGTGAAAGTCAAAAGTGGTGTCTCAAAAGTATATGTACATTGTTACTCCAGTGTCACGAAAATCAAAGACGGTAGAATTTTTCAACTAGAAATTATTGGTGTCACGTTTCAACGGCTTAGATTTTGTCAATTGCCCGATTTTTTTAATTGGTATTGATGACCATTTGCCTCTTATTTCACACCCATGACAACCTGCTCAACATATATTTGTTTTCCAAACAATAGCGGAAATCATTAAGAAATGGAAAATAAAGTTTTCTTAGTTTAATGAAAAAACGAGGGAAAACAGATAAAGCAAAAAATATAGACAATAGATAAAATCGGTTTATTAGAAAAGCGGGGAATGTTTCTCAAAAGAAAAGCGGGGAATGTATAAGAAGGAAAATGTAGTCTGGAAGTAAAAAAGGAAAAATAAAAAAGAAATTTAAAAACATAATTTCTATTGCAGATTACACGTAGAAATTCAAGAATTTCGCTTCAATTTCCTGAATTACATATCTTCTTTTACTGAAGTTTTCTTTTGCTTGATTTTCTAACTTTTGACCATTTCTCCATCTTCTTTTTCAATTTAAGTTTACGTTTATTAGCCGCACGTGTGATAGATACCACCACATTAGCAAGACCTTTATCATCAGTACGGTAAAGGACCAATCTTGGTACCTGTGAGACCCACAGTTTCTCTAGTAGCGTTTAGTGTGTAGTCTTTAAAATTTACTTAATATTATAAGGACTGAACGATAAGAACATATCTTTTTATAATTTATAGTTCCCGACTATTGATGGCTCCACGAGGGCCACATAAGTTTGCTGTCTACATCGCATGCAGCCTGTAAATGGGTTAAGGTTGTTTTCTCCATATGTTGTACTTCCCAACTCTGTTTATTTTGTAGTTAGTGTGATCTGTTTATCTTAATCCTCTTTATTTTCCTATGATAACGATGATCTAGCGCAAGGAATGATTTGTACATGCACGCAATGTAGTGCTTGTTAGTGTCCTTGATCACAAGACAAGTGTTGCACAAGGGGACATCCAGTAAACACACTAGTAGGAGAATGCTTATTAGTAGGCAACAAAATATAGCTACCGCTGGCATAGTGTTGTTCGCCAGCGGTAACCTGCCAGTTGTTCACCAACGGTAAGTTTAAAATATATAAAATTTTAAAATAATTTTGTTTTCAAAATTTCGAAACAATTGAATTGTCGAACCGTTTAATCGCAGCATAGGCTTTATTTTTTATTTTTTTGTTTTATTTAAATTTAAATTATCCACTTCCCCATCGGTCACCAATACTTAGACTACTCTAGCTCCAACACGTTTAATTTCCTAGTTCCCTCTCTATGAGCTATATCCGATCAACTCATACTTTGTTGACAATATAGGCCTATCAATCTTATTAACCAGTCACACTTTGGTGTCAGACGCATTTACTTTTTGAATCCAAAAAATTATTTAAGTAAAAAAATCTTAAATTCAATAGCAATAAAATAAATTTAAATATGTTTTTGCATTTTTTCAATTAATATTGAATAATTCATATCTACAAATCCGTAAGTCAGAATTCGACAAATTATATGTCTAAATTGATAGAAAAATGGGAGGAGTCCAAATATTACATCCATATGAAATTTTTATATTATTTTTTATTTTTAAAATAACTATGTTTGACCATAGTTTGATTTTTTATTATTCTTTTGATTTTGTAGGAAAATTTCTGCTTTTCAAAATAACTTTTTTTCCTTTTTGAATTTGGCGAATCTGAAAAAAGTTATGGCGGTTTTCCTTTTTTTTTGAAAATTGCAAAAAAGGTCTTAGAAAAGTTATGGCCCTTAGAAAATAACTGAATAATTCAAAGTTCTTCTGAACTCTATTAAAATCAAAGAAAAAGGAGGGAAAACATATAAAAAAGCAAATAACAATGAAAATTAGAAAATAATTTATATTGCATAAAAGTTATAATATTATTTAAAAATTATAGAAGGTCCATGGAATTTGCTGAATTACTTGTGTTTCTTTCGCTAAAAGCATTTGCTAAATTTTAAAACCTCTTACATTTTTGTCCGTCTTTTTTTTTCATTACATTTAGCTGTTAACTAGCATCATGTGCCATCACAAACATGGTCATCGGCAAAATCATTTTCAGTTCGGTAAAGGACCAAATCTTGGTACTTGTGAGACCATATTTTTTTACTATTAGAGTGCAGTTTCTAGTCCTAAATATTTACTTAATTTTTTGATAAGATATGAAGGGTAAAACTATAAATTTTCATTGTTTTGTTGCCAGCTATTTGTTGGCTGCATGTGGCTACATAAGTATGATGTCTACATCTGCAACTTTCCAATGGGTTAAGGTCGTTTTCTCCTTGTCTTGTTTTTGCCAGCTCCTTACTTTGTAATTAGTGCGTTAGTATTGAGTATATCTTCTTGTTTGTAATCCTCTTTATTATTTATTGTATCAAGGACCAAACACACGCAGTGACTTGGGCGTGCATAGTACAATGCAATACTTGTTTGTGTCCTTGATCACAAGACGAGTCTTGGTCAAGGAGACATCCAACCAACACCGATTGCGACTCGCGTGTACAGTATGGTGCACAAGGGAACCAATCATTTTATTTAGAATGGAACAAGTTCCTAATTCTATCTCCACGTGTCTGCTTTTAGCTTAATTTAATATGTGAAAGAAAATACAAGTTTGGAATAAAATCACCGAGTATCGTTTACATGGTTGGTTAACCTGGCTTTCCACATGAAAAGGCGGTTTATTCTTCCACGGTGCACATAATTCATCGAGATGTTAGAAAAATTAAGAAAAAAACAATACAACAAAGATTCAATAGGCAACCGTTCATTTGGCTTACATTAGTAGAACATTTTTTAAGCCAATTTACAGGAGGAATAATCGACCATATCTTTTCATCACTTATTAAAGTGAGATATGCTATATTGTCTTATTTATGTTGAGCATGGTCAATCTCATTAATCCCATCCCTATAAATTTATGAGGTATAATACAATATACATGGGCCAGTCAACCAAATTTGGATGTGACACTTTTCTGTGGCCAATAATTATACAGTCGATCTTATTCTAATAATGAGTGTGTATTCTGAATTCTCTTTCCTTTCTTGCTTTATAAAGCCTGCATTTTTAATAGGTCAAAGAACTAATATGTATCCCTATACCATCTACCTCCACGACCCGAATAGTTCTTTTACGAACCTCGTGAGAGGGCGGGGTACTCCCACAATTTCATCAAGAATAAAAATTAGTTGACCCATAAGGAAAGCATGGCTGAATCCATGCAAACCTCATCCGATGAGTATTATAAACGGCTAAACTTCCATGTATGGTGCCATGTTTTTGTGGCCACAAAACATACCCTTGCGTTTTTTTTTCTTGATTTTGAGAAAATAAATAGTCCAATGTTGTTAATATGTTAGCAATGGTAAGAATTGGACGGAATTCCTAAGAAATGTTGTATTCGATTAGATACAATTCGGAAGGGTATCTCAATAAATCTAGAAGACTGTATTGTTGGTTTCCACCGCTCTTTTTTCTACTTCCTCTCCTCGCAGCGTCCGTTTGGTGTAAGTTCTCCATGCAGCAGTTTGTGAATCACCCTACTATCTCCGCGATGTTGCTGTTCGGAAACAGGGTTGGCATGACAACCTTTAAACCGTGTTTCCTTCATTTTAGCGGATGTCCAGAGCCTTGGGAGGCTTTGCTTGGCCAGTGTCAAGCCACAATCGAGCTCATGTTTTTGGCTAATGCTGGGCGTTTGTCTATGATAAGGTCATGATATAGGGTTGGTGCCTTGGGGCTTTGACGAAAGCTTTGCAGACCATTGGTCTCTGCCGACAACAATGACATCTTTGTATGAAGTTCACCTTATTGGAGGCCTTGCTGCAATCCCATCCTCCGTTGGATTCACAAACAATGATAGGTTATCTTCCTCAATGACATGTCTTCGTGGTGACGCTGATGTTGCAGAAGAGGTTTTGTTGGGTTTGACATCTTCAATGTCGCCTCCGTGCAACAGAAGTCAAGGCGCCATCCGGATCAAGCTAGCTCGTTTGGTTGTGTAATTCATTTAGATTAGCTTCTCTAATCCTCCTTGTGTTCTCTGGTCCTCCTTGTGCATGGGGTAGTGTGCTTGTGTGTGATCTAGCTGGTTTGCCCAGCTTGTTCATGTAAGATGTGTAAGTTGTATCTCTTATTCGGTTGATGGCTTCATTAATTCAAATATGGGCTCATTTCGATCCGCCCGTCTAAAAAATGGATATAAGAGTAATATGAATATCACACGTTTGGATCTAATTAACCGTCTGACGAAACCATCAAATCTCAAATCGAAGAACTAATGCTTATTATTTGGAGCAAAAATAAAACACGGCGGTTTCCTTACCTTATCAACCCGCTTCACAACCGCCTCCCTCCTGTATGCTCACCGGTGGGCGCTGGCGATGCCCAGCCCACTGAAGAGCCCAACCCTTAGCCGTCTGCTCACCTCGTTATGCCCGGCCCATTTTTCGATGTTGGCAACAAATACGCCCTTGACGTGTGTGTGTGCAAATGTGGTCGAGATAGACCACCGGGCTGCATGCAACTCTTCACCCTACCAAGAGGTGGCTCTCTTGTTCAATGCAGCCTGTTGGTGCGCAGAAATGTTTATTTTAAGAAACGAGTATGGGCTAGTCCATACCTTCATTTCTTTAGATGTATCACATGTATATGCTTGTCACAAAGTACGTAGCCTATAGGAACACACATGCTTACATATCGACCGACCGCAGAGAACCTCAAGATTGAGCTGATAAGTAGGAACATTCTTAGAGGTAACTCATCTATATTGAAACTCGACCATGTACCTGGCGACAACCTAGGAGTCATTTATATTGCATAAAAGACATAATATTAGTTTAAAATTTCTAGAAGCTCCATTGACTTTACCGAATTACTTATCTTTCTTTCATTAAGAAAATTGTTAAATATTCTACTTTTTATGTTTTCTCCATTTACTTTTTGCATTCCATAGTCATCAGCAAAAAGAAATTTAAGTACGCTAAAGGACCAAATCCTTTTACATGGAGACGGAAACTTTTTGCTATTAAAGTTATGTTACTAGTCTTAATTATTTAATTAACTATTGTTATAATAGTCGATAAAAATATAACTTTTCGTATTGTTGCCTGCTGTTGTTGTCTGCATGTGGCCACACAAGTTTGCTGTCTACATGGAGCTTTCAAATCGTTAAGGTCGTTTTCTCCTGCTCTTGCTTTTGCCAGCTTCATATTTTGTAGTTAGTGCGTATGCTTATTGTATTGGTTATATCTTCTTACCTTTAATATTTTTTTATTTTCCTATGATAACAATGACCTAACATGAGTTGTGCATGCATAGTACAATTCAATGCGTGTTAGTGTCCTTGATCATAAGATAAACCATGGTCTAAGGAGACATTCAACCACTGGTGGAGAACAGGCCAGTAGCACCGGTTTGTAAGGGCCTTTGGACTCGGATACAAAACCGGTGCTACGTATCCGGGACTAAAGCCCCCCCCCCCCCTTTAGAACCGGTCAGTCACCAACCGGTTCTAAAGGCCTCCACGTGGGCGCCGAAGAGAGCGCGCAGGCGGAGGACCTTTAGAACCGGTTGGTAATACCAACCGGTCCTAAAGTTTTTTTTTTTTCTTTTTTTTTTTCTTTTTTCTTTTCAGGGTTTCCAATTCCGTATTTAGGGTTTAGGGTTTAGGGCGTGTTCCGTATCTTCAGGGTTTCCGTTTACGTGTTTCCGTTTCTGTTTGCGGTTAAATGTTGATGCACCAAATAGTAGTACAATATATATATACATGTAACACGAAGTAATCGACCGATAATTACATAATCTGAGGTTCGTTTTGAATAGTTGTATACTTGCATAGAGAAGGGAGCTGGCTATAATTGGTTCATAGGATGGAAAAATTCTCCGTCTTCTGCTATGACTTGCGTGAGAAGAAATCCTGCCAATTCCTCTGCAATAGCCTTGCAACGGTCGATTGGTTTGAGCTGCGCCCGCTTTCGTGCCATCTTGAAAAGAAGTAGATGAAAACAATTAAGTTATGAACAAAACTAAACATAATTAATGGCAACATAAATAAAGTTGTGAAGATCCGGTTACGTACCTCTAGAGTTCTGGTAGTACGGGATTTCTCATTGATCCTCCTGTGAATGAACTCGCAGACGTAGTATCCACAATAATCAGTTCCCTGTGGTTGTTGCGGGACTTTCTATATACGAGAAACATAATTCAGTCAAATTAATAATAATCAAGAGAATGGTAATGGTATTTAAATCAGGGTACGTAGTACTACTTACTGTGTTAATCTGAAAGTTGAGCTTGTCTGCCCATGTACCGGGTTCTTCCTTGATGAACATTTGCCAAACCCTGGGCGACAAAAGAAAAATGAATAGAAGAGTTAATTATTACTTACTTGATATCAGGGAATGAACGAAAAAGAGGCCGATGAACGAAAGAGGCTGATATATATATATACTTTTGAAGCATCTGACGCGCGCTCTTCCATCTGTCAGCGCCCCAGTTTAACGAGTCCCAGACTTCAACTTGTCCTCTATCGATTCTAATGATGAACAATATGAAGTGGCCGCTGCGCACGTGTACACACGCAGTCATGCATACTCATCAATTACACTTAACATCAGGTAAGCAAAATGGAATGTCTACAAGACAGTAACACTCACCTGAATGCGTAGGGCCAAAGTATTTCTTTTTTGGTATTTTGTCGCTTCAAAAACCTTAGCAAATCATCCGGTGTAGTCTTGTTGAACGTTTCTACTGTGGTTTGATGATACGAATACGGGTCAATGAACCCAAAGTCCCAGATTCCTGCCAGTCTGCATTCACGAATCTTCATTCTGCATAGTAGCGTACAAAAAGAATGTCGTCAGTGATAATTATACGGGCAACGAACGCGAGCTTAACTAAATAATTAAATTACACAAATAAATCACTTACAAACAGTAGCAGCTGAGGATAGACTTGTCGAGGGCACGTTGATTGTACATCTGGAAGAAATCATCGAACCCAAGCTCGACACCGTAATCTCCGAAGTAGTGTTGATCCTGAATTTGAGCCATGATACAGTCTCTCTCCTGCCTTGCGGCCTCCAAGTACCAATCATGTAAACTCCGTAATTGGGTTGTTAGAGCAGTAGGATCTTCGACCAGAGG
Organism: Alopecurus myosuroides; assembly: GCA_028641055.1. NCBI lineage: Eukaryota > Viridiplantae > Streptophyta > Magnoliopsida > Poales > Poaceae > Alopecurus > Alopecurus myosuroides. The sequence goes on along the minus strand of CM054063.1, from coordinate 12,658,705 downwards.
GTGCCCGGGCTTGTATTTATATACCACATCAGCAATAGCGTAACCCACGTCGCCCATGCGTGGACAGGACACTGAAGCCGCGTCAGATAAGACCTTGAGCGGGCCAACTGACTGTGCTTCTTGTTGTCCGAGCTGGGGAACTTGTTTCCCGCATTTCGTCTGCTCCGCCTGCTTCATCTGTGCGGCGTGCTTCTTTTCAATATACCGTTCATAGTCTGAAAGGGGCGGCGGTGGCGGCGGTGCAGGATAATATAAGTTGTCGATGGTCCGCTCAATTTTCCACTTTGGGATGTCCTTCAGAGTTTCCTTCCAGACGTCTGGAGGGGGCTTCTGGGGAAACTGTGCGAACCATGCCTTGGTTTTGGATGCCACTGCATTGGTTAGTTCCTCCTCAGTCATCAAGCCTGGTAACTTCGGGGGAGTCTTGACTTTCTTGGATTTCCTTGGTCTCTTCTTGGGAGGAGTCCCGTTTCTTCTGAACTGCAGCTTCCGCTTTGTCGTACCCGTAGTGGGCGCATCCGTCGGCTCACGGGAGTGCACGGGCGATGGACCCTCGGCCTCGGGCTCGGGCCAATCTTCGTTGTGGGGTGGACTTGGAGGTTCGTTGGGGGGTGGACTTGGAGGTCGTGCATTCTCTGTACGAATGTGAAAAAACTATTAAAAATAAGATAACATGTGGTGCAACATTCAGTAATGGATGGAGGTATGGTGCATTCGTACCTGGAGGAGTCGGTGGCCTTGGCGCCGAGTTAGGGAACACGATGTGTTTCTTATTCCACAAGATGATACCAAGCTCCATTTCTCCCAGTGTCTTCTCGCCCTCACCTCCAGGAATACTGAGCTCAATTGAATGGCATCCCGGCGTAATTGTTGACAACCCGACACGGGCATGGGATGCTGGAATCTGACCACCATGGTAGGTTGCTCCAGGTTGATTCGGTAAAGCATAGCCTGACGCCACCCTGAAGGATATGTTCCCCATTGGCATATGTATCTCACAGTTTGTCTTCTCCGTGATATCATCCACGGGGTAGTGAGGCGCCGACGGTTCGACTGCACGACCGTCTTCTAGCTGCAGGTGCGTGGAACCCACGCTGCTTATATGCTGAGATGGGACGGCATGATCGTCTTCTATTTGCAGATCAGGTGCAGGACGATGTTCTACCTCCTCTTCAGTGTCAGGTAGAGGGTGTCCCCCTTTCTTCAAGAGAAAATCCACCTTTTGTTCTAATGTCGATATCCGGTCACTCGTCTTTTTCTTGCTTCTATCACGGCTTCTGTAAGTGGCAATGTCCGCTGCAAACCCTTGGCTCCACGGGGTATCCGCTCCAAAGCCTCGTGTTCGTCCCCACTTTTCGGGGTTCCCGAGTGCCCTCGTCAGCTCGTCGTTCTCTCTATCGGGAACAAAAGTTCCTTTTCGAACAGCTTCTATTGCCTTCTCTAGTTCTGCTACGACTGTTGTTATTTTTTCCGACCATGGTCCCTGAGCAACAATCATCCCAGTCTCAGCGTCCAACGTTGCCCCATGCGCGAACAACCAGAACTTGGACCTATCGGGCCAGTCATGTGTCTGTGGAATGATACCTCTTTTCACAAGCGCATTTTCATAGCTTCGCCACCTAGGCAGGGCAGTCATGTAGCCACCTGACATAACTAGCTCCAACGTTGGCCCCGGTCTTCGGCTTATTCCATTCTATTAAGTTGATCGGGACCAGGTCTCTTACAACAACTCCGCACTGATTTACGAATTTGCGATAAGTTTCTGGGGGCTGCAGTGGTTTGCCATCAGCAGCAACTGTATCAATCGAGAACCTTACGGTATCTTTCAACCTTGCGGCCGGGCCTCGTTTGGACTTTGTCTCAGTACTTGCGCTAGCTGTTCCGGAGGGCGCCTAAACGGGAAAATAATGATTCGTTAGTAAGTGCAAAACAAATTAATTGTTGCGTGAACAGTGACTTGAGATATACATTGGCAGAGTTTGTTCTGGAGGGCACTTCTTCATCCTCGACGTTGTCGTCGTCATCATCTACTACATCTTCTATATTCTGATCTCCGTCGCCGGAGTCGTTCAAAAATTGATTGCTAAACGCCTGTCCATCGTCGTCATCACGATATATGGCCGTTGCATTATCAAAAATCATCTGGCACATGTATCTTTCCTTCTCCGCCTCACCCATTCCGGCGACCTGATCGGCGTGCTGATCATGTACAGGTTCTTGGGAATCCATAGCTCAACACCTGCTAGTAAAATTTATAAAATGAAGAACACTTAGCGAAATTTTCATCGGGCACTTGGCGAAATTATTTTATCGGACAGTAATAAAATAATAGTTCTGGACATATTAATGAAATAATAGTTCTGGACACACCAAGAGTTATACATAGCTCGGGTTGATTTTTTTAACCCTAATACATCACGATCGAATAATATCACTTATACATAGTCTCGTGACATCTCTCAAAATAATTAACTCCGACCGGGTCCTAAGCCGCGGGGTGCTGAGTCACGGGTGCTACGCATCCATAGATAAGGAACCCTCCTAGGGTCATAGCTCACGTGGTAAGGAACCCTCCTAATAATCGACCAACTGCTGCTATACTGCCTATACTGCCTATCGAGCAAGTACATGTAGCGACGGACGTGCTCGTCCTCCTCCCTGATACGCTGTTGTACCACCTCCTCAGGGGCCGGCTCTCTCCGCACCGAGCGTGGCCCACGCGATGGCCACCAAAGAATATCCGGGTCGACCACGTCACCCGGATTTCTCACCAAGCCGCGTGCCCCGGTACTAAGGAGCTCCCAATGCCAGCCTGGCGGGGCCCAGTCCCGGACATCCCCCGGCGGGTCCAACAAAGACATGAACTAAAAACCTGCCCGGACTAAGTAAATATTCCATAACTTAGTAAAAAATAGTAAATTGAGAAATATAACAGAAATAAGATGAAAGTTAAACAGGAACAATATGGTAACTTAGTGAAAAATTTTAACTTACTGAAATTATATAGTTATTCTAACTTTCTGAAATTTTCTAACACTAACTTAGTGAAATTTTCTAACACAACATTCTAACAGAAAAATTCTAACACTAAACAAAATTGTAAAAACAAAATAAAGCACTAAAAAAAATCTAACACTAACTCTAAAAATTTCTAACACTAAATTCTAACACTAACACTAATAACTCTAAAAAAATCTAACACTAATTAAATCTAAAATTTTCTAACACTAACACTAACTCTAAAATCAATCTAACACTAAACAATCTAACTAATAACTCTAAAAAAACTCTAACACTAAAACAAAATTGAAAAAAAAAGAAATTAAAACTTAATTACCGTACGTACGTGGCCGGCGACGGGGCGACGGCGATCGAGGGGCGAGAGGCGGGGCGGCGGAGGCGGAGGCGAGACGGACGCGCGACGGAGGCGGACGGCGCGACGGCGCGACGGAGAGGCGGACGACGCGCGACGGAGGCGGACGGCGCGACGGCGCGACGGAGAGGCGGACGGACGGGGCCGCGCGGGGGATCGACGGCGACGGCGATGGACGCGGGGTCGCGCGGAGGCAGACGGCGACGGAGGCGCGGCGGACCGAGGACGCGGAGGCAGACGGCGACGGCGACGAGGCGGACGGACGGCGACGAGGCGGACCGCGCAGGGCTTCGCCGTAGCTAGGTAGAGGAGAAGACGCGCGAACGAAATGAGGCCAAAATTTCACAAGTCCTGGAGATATCGCCGCACTACAGGCCTTTAGCACCGGTTTGTGTTAGCAACCGGTGCGAAAGGGTCTTTAGCACCGGTTGCTAACACAAACCGGTGCTAAAGTCCTGTAGTTGGGGCCACACACAGACTGCGCGCCCACTACAGGCCTTTAGAACCGGTTTGTGTTAGCAACCGGTGCTAAAGGTCTTAATACAAACTGCTCGCCTCCCGCGCGCGGCGGTTTTATTGCTACAGTGCGCACCGGCCCGATCGCGAGTCTCTGTTTCTTCTCTTCTTCCTCTGTCGTCTCTTCTTCTTCCTCTCTTGATCTTCCTCCACTAAGCACCATGGCTGAAGTTTCTAAGAGATATGATGTGCCCACACCATGCGGCAAAAGTCTCGACGTGTTCTACACCAACAACTGCGAGGAGCTCCCCGGTGCTATTGGGTATTTGACCAATCTGTATTTCTCCTCTCCCGAAGAACACCGGTTTTTCGGGCTTGATTTAGAGTATACGGCGGATAAACGGAATGTTGCAGTCATCCAGATTGCGTTCAAGGAGGCCGTTTTGGTCTTCCAATGGTCAAGGTAACGCACACGTACAATCTTGCATCTTCGATTTGTTTGTTGCATGTGAAGAATACATGTGTTGCCATATATCTAACACGTACACGTATCAAATTTTTGTTGTTGCAGTAGTTCAAAGCATTCTCCGGCACTTGTTGATTTTCTTGTCAACAAGGGGTATGACTTTTGCAGCGTTGACAACACGCAAGACCGTCCGAAGTTGATGCGCTTGGGTATTGTGATACCTGAAGATCACTACATTGATATTCAGGGTCTTATCCATTTGAACGGGCCAAAGACCGGTATGGCTCGCATGGCAAGTGCCTTCATCCACGAGGGCTACGGAACCATGAAGACTGATTTCCCCTCGAAGAATCACTGGTTGTGGGAGAAGAACCCACTGGACTGGACCAACATCACGTATGCAGCCATAGATGCATACGTCTCCTACGAGTTGTTCCGCTTCTACTCGACGGATCCATAGATGTTGTTTGTGTACCGCCTCTTGTGTTCGATATATGCATGTAATGGATATATTAGTATGTAATGGATATATTATCATGTAATGTATATATTATTATGTAATGGATATTATTTCTATATTAATTCCTAGCTAAACTATTTCTATATTATGTCAAACACACATTTCAAAACAGACAAACAAAAACACATCAAGAAAACAAAACAGAAAAACTACTGTATCTGTATATGTGATCACTTACCCCAGGCGCACTTTACACAAAATGCGCCTGCGGTAAATCTCTTATCCCAGGCGCATTTACTTACTGTGCGCCTGCGGTAAAGTTACCCTAGGCGCATTTTGCTGTTTATGCGCCTGTGGTAAGTTAGGGTGGGTAATGAGTAAGGCAACGAGAAGTGAGAGCGCAAGTGATACATCGAGCATATATATCGTGGATACATATATATAGATTGATTTAGCGAGATACCATACAGATTGATTTAGCGATTGCCGCAGTGTCGCCGGAATACAAATTCTTTTATTAAAAAGAGAAAACAGACGAACACTACTCCTCGCCATCGTCGTCGGGGAACTCGTCGGTGACCTCCTCCGGGTCATCATCGTCGCCGAACTCGTCGGTGACCTCCTCGTCATCATCGGAGGTGCATGATGGTATGTCCGAGATAGGCCCCCACCTCGGATCGTCGGAGGCCCAGACTTCGCCGGCGCGGTCGGCCCGACGAAGCTCTTGCAGCGCCCTCGTCCTCACCTCCAGAGCCTCATCTAACGCGAGGTGGCGTTCGAGGCGGCGCTCCGCCCGCTGACCCGCGCGTGTCTGCCAGAGCTCCTCGTCGGCGCTCTCCTCCCCCGGGTTGTTCCGGTAATAATCGCGGACGACGCGGTCTTCCCTGGCGTCGACTAGGCCCTGAAACGCGCGGTGGCGGAGGTGGAGGTGGTCGGCGGCAGTGATGATCTGTGGCTTCGTCGCCCTGGCCTCCGCTTCCCAGACTGTGTGGCAGTCGTTGAAGTTCATCAGCGACCGCGGGCGGTTGAGGCGCCAGGCCGCCGCGTCCCAGGCGCGGGCTGCCTCTGCCGCCGTCGCAAAGGTGCCGAGGGGGATGCGGTCGTCCCCCCAGCGGATATCTGCGCTGAACATTCCGTTCTGTCGTGCTCGGACGCCGCGGAAACCGGTGGTGCTGTTCCTCCTCGGAGGCATGGTGGAAGCGCGACGGTGCAGAGGGATGGAGAAGAAGCGCTCGAGGAGCGACAGTGGCTACTGGGTGCATATATAGGGTCCTCTGGCTCACAAAGTGTTGAGCTAGGGTTTTGATCCAACGGTTAAGAAACATCCCAACGGCTCACAACAGCTCGAAAGAAACACACCGTAGCCCTGATCGAACGGCTCACAACAGCTGGAAAGAAACACACCCCGGATCCAACGACTCACAAGCGGTTGAAATAAACACACGATCCGTGTGATTCTATCTGATTGGTCCAAACGAAACCCTAACCCATTTAGTCCCGGTTGGTGTCCCCAACCGGTACTAAAGGGACGATCCGTTTCTATTTGTCTTCTTGTCTTTCTTCTGATTGCGCCGTAACTATGGAACATCTTCATCATTTAACTGAATGCTAGGATCATCTTTGACTTTGAAGGGAGGAATTTCATCAAATTTAAAGTAATCTGATCAATTACCCCAGGCGCACATTGCACACCATGCGCCTGTGGTATAGCTCTTAGCCCAGGCGCATATTCTGTCTATGCGCCTGCGGTAATGTTACCCCAGGCGCATATTGTAGTCTATGCGCCTGTGGTAAGTTAGGGTGGGTAATGAGTAAGGCAACGAGAAGTGAGAGCGCAAGTGATACATCGAGCATATATATCGTGGATACATATATATAGATTGATTTAGCGAGATACCATACATGTAGATTGATTTAGCGCGTTTGGTATACTAGCCCGCTGGTACTTTGTTTCTCACTTTTAAAAAGTACATACATATATTGCGAGTATTTTCCTCTGTCAACCTTTCATCACAATCTTACGCTTGCCTTTCTTGGTTGATGTTGAATACGTGACTGCCATACCGTGACTTCTTCTGTCTGCCTCTGTGACAACCGGTCGTCACAATCTTACTCTTGCCTTTCTTGGTACCGGTTGCGGTTAACAACCGGTGCTAAAGGGTCTTTAGCACCGGTTGTTAACGGCAAACCGGTTGTTAACGGCAACCGTTGCGAAAGGGTCTTTAGCACCGGTTGTTAACGGCAACCGGTCCTAAAGGCCTGTACAGGGGGGCGCACATTTCTTTTTCTTCTTCTTTCTGTTTCCAAAGGGGGGTGTAGAACAAAACAAACGGTATCGCCATCATACAGCCCAACCGTGGCTACTGGGTGCATATATATATGCATACCAAATGCACGGCTGGACGTATGACGGCGAATCCGGATGTTTTGTATTTGCTCGATGAACTGAGTATATGATGTATCAAACCTTAAGGGGGGTGTGGAACAAAACAGACGGTATCGCCATCATACAGCCCGACCGTGGCTACTGGGTGCATATATGCATACCAAATGCACGGCCGGACGTATGATGGCGAATCCGGATGCATAAAGGTCAATACAGTCGAAGATGGTTGCTTGGCCAACAAGTATAGCTCATCTTCAACAATGTTGTCATTAATCAGACGTCTTTGCAACCAACCTCCGAAAGTCTTCGCGTGTTCTTTAGCAATGAAATCTTCAGGTTGCTCCGGATATTCCGAGCGTAAAATATCCGTGTGTTCCTGGATATATGGAGCCGCCAAGCTGGAATTAACTAGAACTGTGTAGTGTGCTTGACTGAAAGATTGCTCGTCCATACATGTTGTTGATTTCTTTCCTAGCGTGCCTTTTCCACGCAGTCTCCCCTCATGGCGCGACTGAGGAACCCCGATCGGGTTCAGGTCAGGAATAAAGTCAACACAAAACTCAATGACCTCCTCTGTTCCATAGCCCTTGACCATGCTTCCTTCTGGTCTAGCACGGTTTCTAACATAATTCTTCAAGACTCCCATGAACCTCTCAAAGGGGAACATATTGTGTAAGAATACAGGACCGAGAACGGAAATCTCTTGGACTAGGTGAACTATGAGGTGCGTCATAATATTGAAAAAGGTTGGTGGGAACACCAACTCGAAGCTGACAAGACATTGGACCACGTCCTTCTGTAAACTTGGTAGAGTTGCTGGATCGATTGCCTTCTGAGAAATTGCGTTGAGGAATGCACATAGCTTCACAATGGGTACTCGCACGTTTTCTGGTAGAAGCCCCCTCAATGCAATCGGAAGTAACTGGGTCATGATCACGTGGCAGTCATGAGACTTAAGGTTTTGGAACTTTTTCTCTTCCAGGTTTAGTATTCCTTTTATGTTCGACGAGTAGCCAGACGGGACCTTGATACTACTCAGGACTTGGAAAAAGATCTCCTTCTCTTCCTTGGTAAGAGCGTAGCTGGCAGGACCTTTGAAATTCTCTGGATTCATCAGGTCGTCTCGTTCGTGCATACGTTGGTGGTGCAGCCGTGCTTTTGGTGTATCTCTAGACTTCTTCCCATGCACGCCCAATAAGTTTAGCAGGTTCACGCAAATATTTTTCGTCACGTGCATCACGTCGATCGCAGAGCGAACCTCTAGGAATTTCCAATAGGGTAGTTCCCAGAATATAGATTTCTTCTTCCACATGGCTACGTGGTTGTCGGCGTCATTTGGAACAGATTGTGCGCCAGGACCCTTTCCAAAGATTACTTTTATATCTTTGACCATGTCATATATATCAGTACCTTTAGGGAGGGTTGGCTTCCTCCGTGTATCTGCCTCGCCTTTGAAATGCTTTCCTTTCTTTCTTACGGGATGCCTGTCTGGAAGAAATCGACGATGCCCCGGGTACACATTCTTGCCTATATGTATACTTTCTGTCTCGCCTAAACAGTGTGTGCATGCGCTGTATCCCTTGTTTGACTGTCCTGAGATGTTACTAAGAGCGGGCCAATCATTGATGGTAACAAACAGCAACCCTCGTAGGTCAAATTCCTCTTGTTTGTACTCGTCCCACACACGTACACCTTCGTCAGCCCACAACTCTAAAAGTTCATCAACCAGTGGCCTCAGGTACACATCAATGTTGTTGCCGGGTTGCGACGGGCCTGGGATAAGCACTGGCATCATAATGAACTTACGCTTCATGCATAACCAAGGAGGAAGGTTATAGATACATAGAGTCACGGGCCAGGTGCTATGACTGCTACTCTGCTCCCCAAATGGATTCAGGCCATCTGTACTCAGACCAAACCTTAAGTTTCTTGCGTCACGTGCAAAGTCCTCGTACTTATCGTCGATGTTTCTCCACTGCGACCCATCAGCGGGGTGTCTCAGCATATCGTCTTCCTTACGGTCTTCTTTGTGCCATCGCAACAACTTGGCATGCTCTTTGTTTCGGAACAAACGTTTCAACCGTGGTATTATAGGAGCATGCCACATCACCTTGGCAGGAACCCTCTTCCTGGGACGATCGTCGCCCTCAACATCACCAGGGTCATCTCGCCTGATCTTATACCGAAATGCACCGCATACCGGGCAGGCATTTAAATTCTCGTGCTGGCCGCGGTAGAGGATGCAGTCATTGATGCATGCATGTATCTTATGCACTTCCAATCCTAGAGGGCAGACAACCTTCTTTGCTTCGTATGTACTGCAGGGCAGCACGTTATTTCTTGGAAGCATCTTCTTCATTATTTTCAGCAGGTTTTCAAATCCCTTGTCAGATAATCCATTCTCTGCCTTCCATTGCAGCAATTCAAGGGTGGTGCCCAGTTTTTTCTGGCCATCTTCGCAAGTTGGGTACAACAATTTTTTGTGGTCTTCTAACATGCGCTCCAACTTCAACCTCTCGTTTTCACTTGCGCAGTTTATCTGTTCTTCACGAATGACCTGACGAAGATCATCATCAGACTCATCAACAATGTCCTCAAGTTCAGGCTCATCTTCCCCCATTTCAGTATCACCGTGTTCATCGAACATAGGATACTCATCATTATCCTCTTCTTCTTCATTGTCTTCCATTATAACCCCTCTTTCTCCGTGCTTGGTCCAACAAAAATAACTGGGCATGAAGCCTTCTTGCAACAGGTGGGTGTGTATGGTTCTTGAGCTAGGGAAATTCCTCTTATTCTGGCATTTTTTACATGGACAAAAAATAAATCCATTCTGCCTGTTTTTCTCAGCCACATTGAGAAAACTATGCATGCCATTAAGGAATTCGGGACGACGTCGATCACTGTACATCCATTGCCGGTTCATCTGCATTATATAAATTTATCAACAACCATTATATATGCTAAATCATCATGACTAAATTAGTTAATTAATACAAAAAGTTCATCACACGTTAATACCAAACTAGCGTATAGTGACCATATATACATATATAGTTCTCAGAAAAATACACACTGAAACCATCCATAAAAATTCTCTCTAATTAATGCATTTAAAAACAACAACAAATGCGATCAAAATCGCAACAAAGGTAACAATTGACCCGACGACATAATGATACCAAGCCTCTTTACTAATTGCATATTTCCTAATCTTTCTAATCTTCAGGCGCATTGCGTCCATCTCGCTCTTGTGACTATCGATGACACCGGCAAGAACCTTTTCCAAGGTCATCTTCTCTCTTTCAGTTTTTTCCAACCTTTCTTCAGTTTTTTTCAATCTTTCTTTCAAGCCAATATTTTCTTGTTCAACTAAGTATAACTTCTCAACAATAGGGTCGACTGGCATTTCCGGTTCCACTACCTCCTATATAAAAATATCTATGTCAAGTTGGTCGGCGTAAGTAATTGTCGTATAATCAGGAAATGAAAATATGTAGTGAAAAAAGATAATATACCACATCCGAATCATAGACTGGACGAGGGCCAACGGGGACGGATATCAAAACCATGGCTCTAGAAAATTATATACAAGTAAATACGTAAATCATACAAATCAAAATTTGTTTTGGTAAATAAAAACAATAGGCTCACCAAGGTTGTGTCGGTGATGGGGCGATTGACGGTAGTACTGAGTAAGGGGACAAGGCGCGCGACACTAAAAAAAGCACAAATCATAATTAATTTTGAGCTCAAATTGCATCAATTTGTATACATAACAAAATGAATAACAAATTCTAGCTTAGCTAGGCATTTCATCAAACACCTAGCTAGCACAACAAAAATGAAATGAGCAAGAAAACGAGCAAAACCTGCAATGCCGGAAGAGGGAACGTTGATGCTAACCGTAGAACCGATGGGTACCAACAATCTTGACAAATGGTGGAGAAAATGGGGATGGATTAGACCTCACAAGAGGAAGAAGAGAGCAAAAATGGAGTTGAGCTCGAGCTGGAAAAAATGAGCTGAGCTCGGGGTGGTATGTAGGGTTTAGGGGAGGGATTTAGGACCGGTTTGTGTTACAAACCGGTTCTAAAGGTTATGACAGCGGGACCCGCAGTGGCTGCAAAAAATGAGAAAACCTGTAGAACCGGTTTGTGATACAACCCGGTTCTAAAGGTTCTGCCCCTGGGCCCCCCTCCCTGCAGCAAATGGCCCGCAAGTCCTTTAGGACCGGTTTGTGTTACAAACCGGTCCTAAAGGCCTTGCGGGCATTTTGCTGCATGGGTGGGGCCCAGGGACAGACCCTTCTGAACCGGTTTGTATCACATCCGGTTCCATTGGGCTTGGCTCAATGCCCTGTTTTCTACTAGTGAACACACACCAACGATGACCCGAGGCAGAAGGGTGCACAAGAGAACCAATGATTTTATTTAGAACAAGTACCTGATTCTATCTACATGTGTCTGATTTTATCTTAAAAAATACAAAACAAAATGCTACTAGTTTGAAATAAAATCACCGTGTACTTTATTTTACATTACTAGAACATTTTTTCTGACGTGAATATGCAAGAGCAATACTCGGCCATACATATATCTTTTCAACACTTATTATCATGAGAAATGATTTATCATCTTATTATAATGTTGAGGGTGGCCGATCTCATTAATCAATTCACTATCAATTTAATATATTGAATACCATATACATAGGCCACACGGCCAGACATGACACTTTCTATGGCCAAAGATATAGACTCAGATCTTATTCCACGAATGATTCTATATTATGATTTATTTATCATTTTTTAGTTCTAAAGCACGGATTTTTAGTTCGTCGAAGCGAAAATATGCATATCTAGATCGTCAACCTCCACGTTCGACTAGATCTCTTATATGAACCTCGTGAGCCCTCTCAGCCTATCTCCCCCAATAGATTGTACCCTGACATCTCCTGTGATTTCGGGAGAAAACGAGAAGAAAACATGTTCTCATGGCATGCACCATTTCTAATAGGGAGAGAATTAATTGGAGGTGGGGCTGTCGCGGTTTCTTATTTGCTAATTGAGCATTAATTACCTAGATTGTGCGTAACACTTGAGAAAATCTGCTTTTGGTATTGTGACTAATAAACCGAGACCGAGGTAATATTGCGAATCTTTACTAATTATTCTCTATAAATCTAGAATAGTATTGGAAAGATATCTCCATAAATCGGAGGAGTACACTAATGCTAATTCGTTGGAGCATAATTTAAAAACGCGGCGGTTTCCTTGTCTTCTCCGCTCCCAAACTCCGGCGGAGCGACGGAGACAAGAAACGCTTCCCCATAAATAAAACCGACGAACGCTTCACCGAAAAAAACACATCCGCTCCCCAACCGGCACCCTCCTGTATGGTCGCCGCCGGCGATGCCTGGTCCGCTGAAACGCCCGTCCCTCGTCCGTCTGCTCGGCTCCCTCTGCCCGCCGCCGTCCCGCGCGTCGTCCTGCCCCGTCCAGACGGGCTTCCCCACCTCCCTCGCTGACCTCGTCGTCAGGAACCATGGCCGCCTCAGGAAGCCCCGGAAGCCGCGCCGCCCGGCCGCCGCCACGGCCCAAGCGTCGCTGTCGTCTCCGGTTGTGACCGTCGACGAGCTTCCTCTGACGCTGCGGCCGCCGGCCCAGCCTCTCTCGCCGATGGCGGCGCGGCGGCTGGACGCGACGCCCCGGCTGCCGGAGGGCGCCGCGGTTTTCAAGCTACGCCCAGAGCTCCTAGCGGTCGGCGGGGCCGTTGCTCTGGCCCTCCTCGCGGTGTGGAGCGAGGGCACAGTTGCGGCGCTCACCATAGCCGCCCTGTTGCTGCTCTGGATCGAGTCCGCATCTCGCTTACGACAGCGCCGGCGGCCGGCCCAGGCGGAGGCTAAGGCGCTGCAGGATTCGTGCGGCCTCGGCCCCGTCTCGCCGATACGGGAGGCGGAGGAAGCGCCCATGTCTAGCTGCTCTGATTCCGACAAGGGAAGCGAGCCCCCCTCCCCTCAGACAGCAGAGAGGCGCGAGCTCGTGGCCGCAGCCGGCGGCGGCGACGAACCGACCACCCCGAAGAGGAAGGGGAATAGAAGGTCCCTGCAGAAACTGATCTCTAAGAAGTTGCGCAAGAAGCCGAAGTCGAGGGATTCCCAGTGCCCGCTCGCCGAGCACTCGGAAGCCGGCGGCGGCGACGCCGAACCGGTCCTAAAAACAGAGTCTTTAGTCGCCGCTTCAGAGTCAATCGTAGAAGAATGGTCGTCGTCGTCGTCGTCTGCGTCTTCAGAATCAGTGTTGGTGACGGTGGTTGACCGACGAGGGCCTTGCGTCAAATTCCCACTGTTGGCGTTCGTGCCGGTGATCCTGGCGGGCCTCGCCGCCGGGAGGCTCCCGGCGACGGCGATGGCAGTGCTCTGCGTGGCGTTCTTCTCCGGCGCCGCCCAGCGACTGTAGCTAGTGATTGGACTGCGGTTCTTCAGCTGGGAAAATCCATCCAGAAATATAGATCCCCCCGAAACCGGGGGAGTACTCTGTCGACCATAAATCGATCGAGATTTTAGTTCGTTCGTTCGTGTTGTCCGCCCGTCCGTTTGTACAAAACCAGAGTGAGAAACGGACGAAATCCATTCTTGTTGGTTCTAGATTAATTTTTTTGAGTTTTACACCGGAAAGAGCAGAAACGCTCCCACCTGAATATATTCCATTTATCCAAAATTTGAGGGGATGGAGCCAGGCGTCAGCGTCCGCGCACCATTTTTCAGGCAAGTGAGCGCGCCAAAGCGACACATCATCTCTGCAGCTCTTGCGCAACCTTACTTGGGATGGCGCCAGCCCTTCGAAGACCACCCCATTCCTGTGCTTCCACATGTGCCAGAAGCACATGAGGCGCATCGTGTCGGCCGAACGGGCAGGGGTCATCGGGGGGAGGCCACAGAGAGGGGCGTCGTCGATGGCGCGCCCGCTGTTGTCGCAAGCTCCCATCCTATTCCAGAAACGGCGCGCAAAAGGGCACTCAAACACCAGGTGAACGGGGGTTTATAGGGGCGCGGAGCATATGGGACACCCGCTCTCATCAGCAGCGAGTATCCCTTTGGCAAGCAGGTTGGAGCGGCATTGGATGCGGCCGAGCAGAAGGAGCCAGGCGAAGAAGCGGGTCTTGGAGGGCGCGTGGTTCGCCCAGATGAACCGGTGGTGGGTGAAGAGCTCGCCGCCGATCGTACACAGGCGGTAGAGCTGGGATGTGCAGAGGCCCCCATCAGGTTTAGAGCACAGCGTCAGAGAGCGGTTGTCCACGTCGTGGCGCGGAGCGAGGCAGTTCAGAGCCCGGTTCAGGGTCGCGAGCTGGACCGTAGCCGAGCGCGAGAAACGGGCGACCAGCATGGAATCAAGCCCATCGGCGATGACCTGGTTCACCGTGGCGAGGGGGCGGTGCAGTGGGAGTAGACGGCCGGCATGGCGAGGTGGAGGGCGCCGAGAGAGGACCACAATTCCAGCCAGAAGGAGGTGCGGCGTCCATCCCCGAGCACGACCGAGGAGATGTCGCGGTAGAGCGGTAGCAGCCGGACAAGCCCGAGACAGTGCGCGCCGCATACGCCCGCGGACTGGCCGGCGCTGTCAACGGGAGAACCGGCGAGGGACGCCCAGACCCACCTGGGCCAAGACTCGCCCGTGTCCGTGTGCAGGCGGTGGATGAGCTTGAGCTGCAGGCATTTTTTGAAATCTGACAGGGAACGGACACCAAGCCCACCTTCCTCTTTAGCGCAAAGACACGATCCCAAGCAACGAGGCACTGGGCGCCTGTGGCTTTGTCTGAAGCAGTCCAGAGGAAGGCGCGGCGTCGCCTGTCCAGTTCGGCGAGGACACCTTTCGGGAGCGGGAGCGCGGCCATGGAGTAGACAGGGAGTGCGTCCAAGACGGCGTTGAGAAGGATCAGCCGCCCGCCGGTGGACAGTAGCGTCGCCCGCCACCCCGACAGGTATTTGTCCACCTTTGCGATCAGCGGAGAGAACGCGGCGGCGCGTAGCTTCTCGGCCGACAGGGGAAGCCCCAAGTACGTTTGCGGGAACCCCTCGACACGGCATTGGAGGGTGGAGGCGATGTCAGCGAGGATCTCCGGGGCGACGTGGAGCGGCACCAGGGTGCTTTTGCTGTAGTTGATGCACAGCCCGGTGCAGTTTTTGAAGGACGCCAGCAGGAGGTGCAGGCGACGAGAAGCAGCGGCGTCGGCGCGCAGCGTGTCGTTCGCGTACTGGAGGACGGGGACGGGGGCGCCATCGACGAGGGGATGTTGGAGCTCGCGGTCACCTTGAATTAGGCGTTGGAGTACGTCGGCGACGAGGAGGAAGAGATAAGGCGAGAGAGGGTCGCCTTGGCGCAGCCGTTTCATGCACCGAATCCACTTCCCGGGGATGCCGTTGAGGAGGACCGCAGAGTGCGAGGAAGAGAAGATGGCGTCAAGCCATCTGCACCATTGATCGGGGAAGCCGCGGGAAGTCATGACGGCGCGGAGGCATTTCCAGTTCACCGAGTCGAACGCCTTCTTGAAATCCAGCTTGAGGACGACGCAGGGCGAGCGGCGGCGGTTGCACGTTTGCACCAGCTCAGTGGTGTACACGAAATTTTCAGTGATGCTCCGGCCAGCGAGAAAGCCAGTCTGATCCACATCGACGAGGGCGCCGATTTGTTTCTGCAAACGCGTCGTCAGAACTTTGTAGACGGACTTCATAGAACAATTCTGCAGCGAGATGGGGCGGAAGGAGTCCGGCGACAGGACCCCATCCACCTTGGGGAGGAGCATGATGTGCGCACGGTTGATCCGTGCGAGGTCCACGGTCCCATCGTGGAATTGGGCGAAGAGACGGAGCAGCGCCGGCTCGATCGTGCTCCACGCCGCACGGAAGAAGCTAGGCCCGAGCCCGTCCGGGCCGGGAGCAATGTTGGGGTCGAGCGAGGAGACCGCCGTCTTGATCTCCTCGGAAGAGACGGGGGTGCAGAGAGCCACCCCATCCACGGTGGCACTGCCCGCGTACAGGCCAGCAACGTCGACGGCCGGAGGGTTGGCGGGGGAGAGACCGAGCAGGCCGGTGACGAAGCCGTCGAGAGCAGCGGCCTTGGCGCGATGAGAGAAGATCAGAACGCCGTCCACCTCCAAGGCTCTGATCGTGTTGCGGCGGAGGTGTTGCGACGCACGGGCGTGGAAGAACCCCGTGTTTTCGTCGCCCTCCACCACCGCGCGAAACTGCCGCGCTGCTTCCAGTAGGCCGAGCGAACCTGGATCAGCTCGACGAGGCGGGACCTGCAGCGATCACGTAGCAAGCGCTCATCTGCGGAAAGAAGCCGAGTCTCTTCAAACAGATCAAGAAGATCAATCAGAAAGGAGCAGTTTTTCTCGAGGACGGGATTGAAATGGTTAGCCCTCTTCCAAACCTTTGCGGCGGAGCAGAAGGACTTCAGTCTGGCCGCGAGATCGGCAGCGGCGTCCCTGTGTAGTGGAGGCGTAGCCCAGGCAGGCAAGGTGGAGGCGAGGAAACGGGGGTTGCGAAGCCAATGGTTCTCGAAGCGAAAACAGGGCGATCGCGGGATGCAGGTGGAGGCGGTGATCAGGAGGGGGACATGGTCGGAAGTAGGGCGGTGGAGGGAGGAGAGGAAGGAGTTGGGGAGGGCAACGTTCCATTTTTGGTCGAAAAGGGCGCGATCTAGCCGGGCGAGGATGGGGGATCCGCGCTTGTTCGTCCAGGTGTAGAGGCGATCGAGAAAGGGAAGCTCGAAGAGGGCGAGAGCACGGATCGTGTCGTTGAACGCGTCCGCAAGGAGGTGGTTGAAATTGCTGTTGTTTTTTTCTTCGGGGCGTCGAATGAGGTTGAAGTCCCCGACAATGAGCCAGGGGAGGGAGATGAGAGGGGCTAGGCTTTCGAGCTCGGCGAGGAAGGCGGGCGTTAGCGAATGATCCGCGGGCGCGTAAACATTGGTGATAGTGAAGGCGAGATCGGATAGGGTGGAGGCGAAGGAGGTGGTGATGCATGTAAAATGCATACATGAACTTTGCATGTTATTACTTGTTTTTCCTACATATTAGAAACTTATATTTATGTTTTATAATGATTTGGGGGATTTTCTAAACATTCCCCCTTCTTTTGGTTCTAACCCTGTTTTTTCAGAAAACGTACTTTTTAGTGTTTCAGACTTTCCGGGAGCTTCGAGACTCCAAAAAGGGCAAGGCCAAAGAGCACGGTTCAGAATTTTCGAGACGAAGACCATGGGACAAAGTAGAGGGCCAAAAGGACAACCAGGTGGCAAATAGGTCCCTCCACGCGACCAGATTCCTTGGCCGCGTGAGAGGCCCCCTTTTTGCCCCCGTGGCTCCGATGCCATCGATCTTTCTTCTCCCGAGTGTCTCGTGACCTAAAAACGACTATATAAAGGGTCCCCTGGCCTTTTCAAGGAGGAGGCGGCGCCGAGAGATGAAACCACGAAATAGAGAGACAGAAGGCTGCCGCCGGAGAAGATCGGAGGGGGGAAACGCCGTCGGGATCACCCCCGGAGGGCTCCACCCCCCTCCGGCGTGTTCATCATCAACATCTACAGCAATATCAGCTCCATCTCTCCACTGTAATCTCTTGGCAAACACGATGTATGATGCAATACTATATTCCCTTGATGTATTGTGTCTCTCCGTCTATGTTTGAGTAGTGAATTGTTCTTGGCAATGGTGAAATAGTTCGTTGATTGGTTGCATACCAGTTTGTTATCTTCTATGATTGTCTTTATGTACAATATATGAGTGTACGCATATGTTGGGGAATGCATGTAAGGTGATCACCGGTAGCATAATGGAGTGGTGGTGACTTGGGAGTGACAGTAACCTGAGACCGAGCAACAAAGTTGAGTTATTGGGGGATATATATAGGGGACCTTAGAACGTAAGGCTATGGTGGGACTTTATGTCTTAATCAATCGTGTGCAGTCATTTACTTGGCCACATGATCCATCATAAGGGGTTGTAGATCGTTTACTTGACTATACCTATTCATGGTTCCTTCCTAGAAGAAACAACTAAGACTAAAACATGTGCTTCACTAATTGTGACAACCACACGAACGAAACACCTATTGCTAGAACACTTGCTCCATTGAGATACTTGAGATATTTGCTGCTTGTTACTTGTGAAACTTGCTTAGAAACTTGCATTTTAAACTTGATTCACTAGTTACTAGACAAACCACACTCCACGTCACTTGCTCTTAATTAGTTAGTTCCTTTTAGTCAAACTTATTGCTTTGCATAAACAGCCATATAAGAGGGTTATAGGGATTTAGAGAATAGATAGCTTACCTTCAGCTCCTCGTGGGTTCGACATTCAAATACTTATTGAAAGTTACTACAATTGATCTCCTGCACTTGGGAGTCATCAAGCACTTTTCTGGCGCCGTTGCCGGGGAGCGTTGTGCTAAGCTTTTATTCTTGTTTGCATTGCATACTAACATATAAACCTAAAACACAAAAAAAATTATAAAATGGAAAACAACCAAACAATTTTAGAACTGTATAATATCTACCTTGAATTAGGACATGAAGTGTTTGAGGAGAAATTGAAAAATTATTTGCACAACAATCATATTTGTGGTAATACTAATTCTTTGAACACCTTTATTGCTAAGGAAAACCTTGAGCTTGGGGAAGTTTGTCTTGATGAATATGATATATTTAGTCCCCCTACTATTGAGGATAAAAATGATATACTTGTTGATTCTATGGAAAGTTTTAAGCTTGGGGAAGTTGGTTTTGATGAGCATGATATTTCTAGTTCCCCAAGCTTGGAGGAGAAAATTCACTTTGATGATACTATGCCTCCTATATATGATGATTGCAATGAAAATTATGAATGTTTAACTCCCACTATCACTAATGAGGATTTTACTTATGTGGAGAGTAGTGATTCTTTTATGCATGTGGCTCATGATAAGAATGTTTTATGTGATATTCATATTGTTGAATCTATTCATGATGCCACTGAAAATTATTATGAGAGAGGGAAATATGGTTACACATATTTCAACAATATTAAGTTTCCCCTCTTTATGCTGAAAGTATTGAAGTTGCACTTGATCTACCGTTCTATGCTTGCTATTATGTGCTTCTTTTATTTGTTTCATTACAAAATGCCAATGCATAGTAAATGGGTTAGACTTAAAAATAAATTGTTTAATATTTTTTTGGTGTGTTCCTTATGCTTTAATTTCCTATTCGGTTTGAGCACACATTTATGTCTTTACAACATGTAAAATGCCTTTACCTACTGTTATGTATCATTTAGTTTAAGATTTTCATTTTATAAAAAAATTTGGGAAAGTAAATGAGAAGGATGAGTAATGGAGAAGTTGGGGTCGACCTTGAACATGTGTTGTTCATGCCAATGAAACCATTGCAAAGTCTCTATCATTAAAAATTTTTCCAAAGCTAAAAATAATAAAAATATCAGTTCAGTACTGTAACATCACATTTCTGTCTTATTTCTCATCTTAAATGGCAAGAATATTCTTATATGAGAGATAGGATTAAACAATAGTAATTAGCTGTCAAGAAAACAGATTCCTGAACTTCACTGCAAAAAATGTTTAAAATCACAGAAGTGGAATTTTGACCTGGTAATTTACGACAGCAATATTTAGTTATCACTACATATTTCATTAGTTTTAAGTTTTCTGATTTGAGCAATTTAAATGCCTCTAAATATTCACTCTTTACGGGCTGTTCAGTTTTTGGCAGATTATGTCTTTATTTTGCATTGCTCTCATTACTTGTGTTTTCTGTGGTTCTTTTGATCAAGGAGCAATGCACAACTGTAGTAACAATAGTTAATATTTAGAATAAACTCATGATGTGTCTTTGTTGTACCTATGTGGATTTTATTTATGGAGGCACTAACCCCTCTAATCAAGTTTTATGTTGAGATTTGTGTAAGAAGATTTTTTCAGGGGGAAGAGTTGAGTGAGATGAACAAAGATCAAGAGGGACAACCAATCAAGCTTGGGGATGTACCCCTGGGCTCACGCTACATGTATCAAATAAGTACAAGAATCCAAACTTGAGGATGCCGAGCCACCTCACTCCAACCATCATGATGTTAAGTAAGTAAAACCTAGTTATATGGCTATAAAGAAAGCGCTTTACGGGAGGCAACCCGGTTATTTTTGTTTGGATTTTCCTAGTGTCCTCTTGATGTCTCAAGGGATTAGTTTTTTTTGTTTTAATTCTGGAGTTTTCAATAAAGAGTCAAGTCAAACCCATTTGGACTTATAAGTTGCTATCCTAGTGTATGAAATTTCTGTTTCACCACGAGTCTGCTCACTGTATGATTTTATGTTTTTTATTGGCATGTCGGATTGAGCTTATTGTTTAGTATGTTCTGCAACTTTTCGTCCTCTGTAAGCACAAAAATTGGCTTAATTGTTTGACGAGTCTAGCTTAGGGAAAAACGTTCGTTTTGCTGCTGTTGCTTTTCTGGACAGATTCTGCCTTCTTTTGTTTTATGCACTCTTTGGGCTTGGGAATCGAATTTCCATGATTCTTTCAAGCAAGAGAGTGAACATACAACATAATGAACCTTATTGTCTATCTACTGGAGCATTTGATTTGGAATTTTGCACAGCAAGCATGTGATTTGTTTGTCCTTGCTAATCTCACCCCACAGAAAAAGAATGGGAGAAACATGTTTTGTGAAGTTTTTTCACAGGGAATAGAGGAGGTGCGCCTCAAGACATCCAAGAATGGTGAAAGCCATAATCTTAGGGATGTGATGAACACCCCACTGGAGCTACACTCTTTTGGTTAGCACATGTCTACTTTCTGTTTTTCTAAGCAAAGCATTTATCGTAGAGACTTGAAGCGTCTAGTTTTTGTTTTTATTTTTATTTTGATAAGACCACACCTATCATTTTATATGAGATTGAGATACTGGAGTTTGGGGTTGGAATGTATTGGATGCTAGTATTATGACTTGGAATAGGGATGCCATGGTTGATTTTAAGAGCTACATATGTTTGCATGATTTATAGGCTTTTTATGTGTAGAAATTTGCAATAATGTTGTCTTGAGCTATCTTTTATTCATGTCCTTGATGTTAATTGCTGGTTTATTTAGTTTGTCATGAAATGAGTAGTTCTATGGACATATGCATGCATAGTAGCTGGTCAACTATCTCGCTCTTGCTAGCCAAAAATTTAAAAATTCCAACAAGTAAAAACTTGTTTCCAACACTCCTTAGCCAAATATTTCCAGTGAGTCCACCATATCTTCCCATTAGCTTCATTGCTATTTCGAGTATGTTCACCATGTTATTGTGTTATTTATGTTCTAAATTAAGATATTCACTTTATTAATTGTCATGGGTTGAACTTGGGATAGGACTCTTACGAACTTTTGAAGGCACACTTTACTTTTTATGCATCTAATAAACATGACCCAATAATGGGATCCACAAGTTTTGCGTTTGACAAGTGTGTGGTTGGGAGCTAGTTATAAACGTGTATCACCGGAAAGCTTTCAACATTGCACAAAAATTTACATTTGGTTGATATCATGTACTTTTGTTTTTGGACTCCTGCCATGCCGAAATGAAATAAAGGAATAGTAAGTTTTGATGAGTAAGTATCTATATGACTAGAGAAACGCATTGGGCCGCTAACCCAAGCCATGCTTTATCATGGTGGAAATTTACTTACAACTTGAGTGACTCTACAACACATCCTACAATAAAATAATAAGATATGCATAATAGTGAATGAAAATAAAAAGGATGATGAGTCTACTCCGTTTGTTTGTCTTGTCATTGTGACATGGGCTTGTTTCCATGTCATGGGGAAAGAGGTACCTCTTTGTGGTTCTCTATGATGTCATTAATACTTATTATGATTGTACAAAGCTTATTAGGAATCTTAAGTTGAGTAATCATGGAGTAGGTTTCACACTCACGGGGCATGAGGCTTTCAACCACCTTGTCATTCACATTACTTCAACATTCACCATTTAAGATGCTAGTGATAAAGGGGCAATGAGAGTCCTAGATCAATGGATACCACATTTCAATTAGTAATTTTAGTTGAATAATTTAGAGGCTAAATAAGACTTGATCATGTTTTACCTCTACTCAATTTTCTCCAAAGTGTCCACCATATTTTATATTTTCCATTATGCTATTCTTTGACCAATATAGGATTTTATTTTTCATTTTGTGTATGCATTTGGTCCATAGTGCTTTTATTTCATTATACACTTTGTGAACTTTCATGAAGAACCTTTACTTGCATATTTGATATTTCTTACAACATGAATTGTATATTGCTACTCATTTCTAGTATTAATCATTTGATTATATGTAGCATGAATAATCCTCCTTGATATCCCATGATTGTTTCAATATGCAAAGTCCATGTTAGTTTTATCACCTTCATACTCGAGGACGAGCATGGGTTAAGCTTGGGGATGTTGATGCATGTAAAATGCATACATGAACTTTGCATGTTATTACTTGTTTTTGCTACATATTAGCGACTTATATTCATGTTTTATAATGATTTGGGGAATTTTCTAAACAATCCCACTTCTTTTGGTTCTAACCCTGTTTTTCCAGAAAACGTACTTTTTAGTGTTTCAGACTTTTCGGGAGCTTCGGGACTCCAAAAAGGCCAAGGCCAAAGAGCACGGTTCAGAATTTTCGAGACAAAGACTATGGGCCAAAGTAGAGGGACAAAAGGCCAACCAGGTGGCAAAGAGGACCCTCCACGCGGCCAGATTCCTTGGCCGCGTGAGAGGCCCCCTTTTTGCCCCCGTGGCTCCGATGCCGTCGATCTTTCTTCTCCTGAGTGTCTCGTGACCTAAAAACGACTATATAAAGGGTCCCCTGGCCTTTTAGAGGAGGAGGCGGCGCCGAGAGACGAAACCACGAAATAGAGAGACAGAAGGCTGCCGCCGGAGAAGATCGGAGGGGGGAAACGCCGCCGGGATCACCCCCGGAGGGCTCCACCCCCCTCCGGCGTGTTCATCATCAACATCTACAATGAGATCAGCTCCATCTCTCCACTGTAATCTCTTGGCAAACACGATGTATGATGCAATACTATATTCCCTTGATGTATTATGTCTCCCCGTCTATGTTTGAGTACTGAATTGTTCTTGGCAATGGTGAAATAGTTCGTTTATTGGTTGCATACAAGTTTGTTATCTTCTATGATTGTCTTTATGTACAATATATGAGTGCACGCATATGTTGGGGAATGCATGTAAGGTGATCACTGATAGCATAATGGAGTGGTGGTGACTTGGGAGTGACAGCTGTAACCTGAGACCGAGCCACAAAGTTAAGTTATTGGGGGATATATATAGGGGACCTTAGAACGTAAGGCTATGGTGGGACTTTATGTCTTAATCAATCTTGTGCAATCATTTACTTGGCCACATGATCCATCATAAGGGATTGTAGATCATTTACTTGACTATACCTATTCATGGCTCCTTCCTAGAAGAAACAACTAAGACTAAAACATGTGCTTCACTAATTGTGAAAACCACACGAACGAAACACCTATTGCTAGAACACTTTCTCCCTTGAGATACTTGAGATATTTGCTGCTTGCTACTTGTGAAACTTGCATTTTAAACTTGCTTCACTAGTTACTAGACAAACCACACTCCACGTCACTTGCTTTTAATTAGTTAGTTCCTTTTAGTCAAACTTATTGCTTTGCATAAACAGCCATATAAGAGGGTTATAGGGCTTTAGAGAATAGATAGCTTACCTTCAGCTCCTCGTGGGTTCGACACTCAAATACTTATCGAAAGGTACTACAATTGATCTCCTGCAGTTGGGAGTCATCAGGTGGTCAAGGTGAAGTCCTTGAAAATGGTGGAGGTGAGCGTATAGAGACCGGGGTCCCAGGCCGTGAGAATGCCCACGGAGCTGCCCACGGCGTCGACGGTGGTGTGTACAGAGAGACGAGGGGGAGGAAGGAGCGAGTGCACGAGGAGTCGACAGCACGCATTTTAGTTTCTTGGAGACACGCGATCGAGGGGGAGGCGTTGGCAATGGCGTCGCGGACAACCGGCCGTTTTTTCAGACAACCAAGTCCCTGAACGTTCCAAGACTCAACGGATACATTGCGGGAGGAACTAGACATTGGGAACGGAAACACCTAGCGGGCGGGAACGGTTACAGAGGAGCGGGGGAGGTATCGAGCGCGCAGCAAGGGAGGCGCAGGTAGGGGCTTTCGAGCCGCAGCCCTGGCGGCGGGCGCAGCGGCCGTAGCTAATCATCACAGGCCGTGCGCACCGCTGGATCGTTGATCGTCGCAGCGAGCGCGGCGTCAGTCTTCTTGCGGAGAGGGCGAGCGCAGGCGGACATCACCCCGTTCTGCAGGACGGTTTTCTGCAGAGCGGCCATGCATCCCCCTAGTGCATCGCGGAACCCGCGGAGCTTCTCAGCACGAGTGGCAACGCTCTCGAAGCTTTGGGAAGCCTTGGAGGCGAGGCGGGAGCTCCGACGTTCTCCGGGGAGTGGTGGCAGCTCGTTGTCAGCCAGCTCCGTGATCACCATGCCACGGCGATGCGCGTCCGTAATCGGGGGGCCAGAGGCAAGACAAGCAAGCTCCAGGCCAGAGCCTACTCCGCTGCACCAGGAGATGGTGAGGGAGGAGACGGAGGAGATCGGCGAGCCCGGCGAGGACATGCCGTTTGGGGGGGACGATGCCACACTATCCAGGAGGGCGAGCAACGCCTCGTGGGTGGCCACAGCGTCATCGTTCCCGCCCGGAGCGTGGCGGGGCAGGTCCTCGAGGGGGTGCCTTGGGAGCGGTGGGGGAGCGAGCGGCATCCGGCCGTGCCTGCGGCGGAACAAAGGCGGAGGTGGAGGCCCGAAGAACGGGATGTAGTCGCCGTCCGCGGTGTAGGATTCCTCCGCCCTCCAGACGTGCACTTTGGAGATGATGACCAGCCTAGAACCCCACGGAGGGCACGGGACAAGGATCTCGGGGGGGACGAAGTCCGCGTGCTTGAGGAGCACGACGGCGCGGACAAGCGCGCAGTCCGTGCCCGCAAGGCAGGCGGCGTCCACCTCGAGGGTCTTTCCAAAGCAGCTGAAGGTGGAAGAAACCCTGAGGTGCGAGAGCTGCTCGACAGGCATACGCTTGGCGGTGATCACCGCCACGAACCGCATGTCGCAAGGAACGCGGTCGGCTTCTTCCTCGCGCACGAGGCGGAACGTTGTCCCATTGTGCACAAAGGGCTGATGATCAAGAGCGATTTCTCGGTCCTCGACCGTCAGAAACTTTGCGTACATATCTCCGAGGGAGGAGGGGACCATCGATACGTGCAGGCCCGGGAGCGCAGCGCAGATCGCCTCAGCAATGGAGGAGGCAGGCAAGGAGAAGGCCGCGGGCGACTCAATGAAGACGACGGACATTCGCTACGCCGCCGCGATGTCGCCCGCGGGGACAAACACCTCGGGAGCTGGCAGCTCCGCAGAAGCATCGTCATCCTCCTCTTCCCCGCCCGAATCAATCTCCTCCTCGTCAGAGGCAAGCTCGGAAGGGCTCGTGGGGAGGATGGGGGGGGACAACGTGGACCGTGCGTTCTTCCGGCGCGGGCTCGGAAAGGGATGAGCTGCCGGATTCGAACAGCGTGCCAGGACGCGGGGAAGGGGGGTTCTCGGCGCGCACGACGCGGCCGCCAGCGCAGGGAGAGAGCGGAGCGAGGAGGGCGGAAGGGTAGGGTGTGGCGGGGCGGTGGGCGGTGGCGTTGGGAGCGACGGGGGGCGAGGTGGAGGTGGGTATGAAGGTGGGCTGGGGGAACGGCATGTCGCAGTCGTGGACACGGTGGCCGGAGCGGCCACAACCACGGCACTGGATGGGATCACGGCAATCGCAGACAAAGTGCTCGGAGGAGAGACAGCGGAAGCAGCCGTCAAGGCTTAGGGTTTTGAACGGAGCGGGGGCGTGAGGATAGGGGGGCCGGGGGGCAATACGCTACTTGAAGGAAGGAGCGGGAGGGGGTTGCAGGCGCATTGACGTCCTCCGCCGTATCCGCGCGATCGCCGGGATTTTCTGTCAGGGAGAGGCCGGCATGGGGCTCGAGAGAAGGACGGGAGGTGCACGTCGAGTCGCAGCTAGGGCTGTCACTAGGACAAGCCGCCGCGCGGGGCGGAGGGGTGACAGGGCGAGACGCGGTTTCTTCGTAGGGGGCGGCTACCGGAGAGGGGACAGGGGCCACTAGCAGTAAATGTTCTCTTAACGGCAGGGGGGTGGGCGGGACACCGGGCCCACTGAAGCCGAAACTTCCAGGGGGCCAACACGACCAGGGTGGAGAGTGGCGACGCGCACGGTGCTTGGCTGTGCGATCGACATGCGGGGCCGTTTCTGACAGGGCGAGGGCCACCTGGGCGGCTTCGTCCAAGGAGGCGTGGAAGCGAAGACGAAACTTGGCGCAGTGCTTGCCGCCGACCGCGAGCACGAAGGCTGTGACGGCGGGTGAAGCAACGGCCAGCCGGAAAACTAGGGGGCGCAAGCTAAGACCGGGGCGGGGGACCGGGACAGGAAGAACGTGAGAATGGAGGTCATGGCCTAGGGCGTGAAGCAAGGGCAGGAGAAGGGCGGCGTCACCCAGACAAAGGCTGGGACGCCTTCGCCAGGAGGGAACACCGGGGAAGAGAAACGAGAGAGGACGTAGTCCTGAAACCTAGTACCTGGGGAGGCCACCACGAGCGGGGGAGCGGCGAAGCCGAGCAGCGCGACTCGACGAAGATCCTATCCGACGACCGGCCGACATGGCAGGGGGAGGCGAGGGCTTTGCTGGCGCACCCGGCCGGGCTGGACGCGGGTATGGAGGCAGGCGTGGCTTTTGGGCTGTGGCCGCCGGTGGCCGGGGTGGCGCCCGGCGGGGGGACGTGGTCGCCAGGGGCGTCGCCTAGCGCGTCGCCAGGAGGCTCGCCCATACTAGCACTTTTGTCTAAAGTCAGTCGTTTCTAGATTTTGTTGGACAGAAGAAGCGGCCTCGATGATGATGATTATGATGATCTCCAGCCCATGGATGGATGGGTTTATATATTTGTCTTGAAATGACATGAAATGGATTCAAAATCCTGTCAACGTCAGGTATTCAACCACCAATTTTATGATCCAATCGATCGACCATGCATCCGAGAGGATATCAGAGGAGCCGGCGTTTTCCACGTGCCTATGACTCCGTGGTGGTAGCACCAAGCAGCAAGCAACCAGGATCGAGTAGTCGGCAGAGAGTGACAATTATTCAGAGACGACAACAGCACAAGAGACTCATCCAAGTTTTCGGTAAGAGAAAGAAAACTGAGAAGAAGGGAGACATATTTGACAAACCGTGCCTGTAAGTTGTTGGATTTCACACATACTCCCTTCTGATCGAAATATAAGGATGTTTTAGGTTTTTCTAGACAAAATGTATCTAGACATGTTTTAAATTTACACACTAAAATATGTCTAAATACATTTGTATAAAAAAAGCTAAAACATATTATATTTTGATGCGGAGGGAGTCGATGAGCGACTGCTGCACACTGATCTGACGCCTATAAAAGAAAAGAAAAATAATACATGCTCCTCCAGGCGAGCCTAACTATCATTTGTTCTTCCATTTTCTTGAGGAGTGCTCATTAGTACATATGAGACCAATGATGAGAAGATCCGGTAGATAAAATTGAGTTTTCCGCGGAGCAGACCCCGGCAGAGTCAAGCATAGAAGAATGGTTGTCATCGTCAGAAGCAGTGCTGGACCGACGACGGCCCGGCGTCGAATTCCCCCTGTCGGCGTTCGCGTCGTTGATCCTCGCAGCCGGGAAGCTTCCGGCACCGCGTAACCAGTGATGTGAGTGAAGTTGAGCAGAGAGAATCCACATCCATGTATATCGACAATTAAAAACATGGATTTTAGATTTGAAAATTCCTGAGTTGGTCATCCTGAGTTCCAGGACAGAGTATCAAAAGCCTGGAGTTCCTATGTGGAGGAAATGATAGTGTTGGGAGGTTTCAACAAAAGATTAAAAATGTGAAGAGGAGCCTTAAAGGTTGGGGGGTGAATGTGAGAGGTGATGTAATTGCTAGGAAGAAAAACTTGCATGCTAAACTGGAGAATCTAGAACTGGCAGAAGAGAATAATATGTTGACTGGGGACCAATATGTCAGAAAAGGGATGATTTAGAGGGAGCTGCTTGAGATTCTGGAGGAGGAGGAGGAGAAATATTGGTTTAATAGATCAGCGGAGAGATGGTTACCGCAGGGTGATTTGAACACGGCTTACTTTCACAGAATTGCTAATCGCAGGAAGGGAAAAAGCACAATGTATACTCTCAGAGATTTGGGAGGAGAAATTCATGGTACTTAGGCCCTCTTGGCCCATGCCACTGATTACTATAAAACTTTGTTTGGACATCGGCCTAAAAATGACATGATTTTCGATGAAGCTGTCTGGACTGAAAGTGAGAAATTATCAATAGATGATGTACTTGCCTTGGAAACCCCCTTCAAGGAAGTGGAAGTTAAAAAATGCTCTTGATTTAATGGTTACTAACAAAGCCCCAGGTCCAGATGGGATTCCTGTTGAGTTCTATCAGGCTTGTTGGCCTCAGATAAAGAATGATTTAATGCAGTTGTTCCATGATTGGTTTGATGGGAAGCTTCCTTTATACAGATTGAATTTTGGTATGATTGTTCTCCTACAAAAGTCTCCTGATGCAGACATCGTTCAGAAGTACAGACCCATATGCCTGCTGCAAGTGGTGTATAAAATCTTAACAAAAGTAGTAACCTGTAGGGTGGAGCCATACATGTCAAAACTAGTTTCCAATTGTCAGAATGCTTTCATAAAAGGTAGAAGCATTATGGATGGTGTGCTTTCTTTGCATGAAATTGTTCATGAATCCAGAAGGAGGAAACAGCAGGGGGTGGTGTTGAAATTGGATTTTGAAAAAGCTTATGATAAAGTTGATTGGGATTTCCTCCTTATATGTGTCTCCCAAAAAGGCTTTAGCCCCAGGTGGAGAAGAATCATTAGTGACTTTGTGAAGGATGGTAATTTATGTGTGAAAATAAACAATACTAGCGGAAGGGATTTTGCTAGCCATAGAGGGGTGAGACAGGGGGACCCTTTATCACCCTTCCTTTTTAATCTGGCCGCTGAGAATCTTGCCAAAATGGTGCATCGGGCTCAACAAGCAGGTTTGATTGTGGGGCTTTCACCTCACCTCATTGATTTTGGGGTAGCAATTCTCCAATATGCTGATGATACTATTCTCTTGATCCAAGATGAGATGCCTCAGGCAGGTGGTCTGGTCTCAAGATTAACTTTGATAAAAGTGAAGTGATGATGGTTTTGAAAGATGATGAGAGGAAAATGGAATATGCCAACATGTTTGGCTGCTGAAAGGACATAGTTCCTAAATCCTATTTTGAGTGTTTGATTACAACATATAGATGGACTAATGTGTTTTGCTAAGTGTACTCAGAAAAGATCTACCCGTAAACATCATACAAGTCGAAGAAATAAGAGAGAAAAGATTACGGAAAAAGACGTGCAAGAAAAGAGAAGAAACGGAAAAGAAAAGGAAAAAGGGGAGAAGAAATAGGGGTGGCCGGCCTGCTGGCCGGCCTGGCCGGGCTCCAGGCCGGGCTAGCGCCAGCCCCCAGCACCCCACGCCAGCCCCAGGCCGGGTGGCTCGGGTGGGGGTCCGGCCTCCCCCTCAGCCCCCGCCGGCCCCAGGCCAGGTGCCAGGCCGGGTGGCTCGGGTGGGGGGCCGGCCTCGCCCAGCCCCCACGCCGGCCCCAGGCCGGGCTGGCTGGCGCCTGGCCGCCCCCACGCCGGCCTCCCCTCTGTCCCACGCCGGCCCCCAGGCCGGGGTGGGTTTGGCCCGGTCTTGGCAGCCCCCAGGCCGGCCAGGCCGGCCCCCAGGCCGGGGGGGGGGGGGGCAGGAAAGGGAAAATCCCACCCCCCAACGGCCGTATTTCCGACACGGGTATAAATAGGAG
This sequence comes from Alopecurus myosuroides, assembly GCA_028641055.1. Classification (NCBI taxonomy): domain Eukaryota; kingdom Viridiplantae; phylum Streptophyta; class Magnoliopsida; order Poales; family Poaceae; genus Alopecurus; species Alopecurus myosuroides. The sequence continues at coordinate 12,628,518 of CM054063.1, read as the reverse complement.
GTCTCCACCTACCTCCTTGCTTTGTCAATCTCACCCACACTTTCTCTCACCACCATTGATTGACCAAGCTCAAGCTCAAGAACAAGATCTCCACAAATCCCCAACCAAAGCTCGTGATACTTTGGGATTTGAAGGAGACACCCCCGATCTACAACTCTACCGAGTCGATTAGAAATCCACCCACTCATCCCTTAGGGATCTTGTCATTCTTAGTTCATTGGAGCTAGGAATCTTGTTGCTCTTAGTTCATCGGAGCTCGGAGCCTTGTTGATATCCCCGGTGCTTTTGTGCCCGTGGATCTTGCTTCTCGGAGTCTTGGAGGCTCTTGGGATTTGGTGAGGACCCTCCAATCTTGTGGAGTGTGCCTCATCCTTGTAAAGGTTCTAGTTGTCAACCTCAACGGCAACATAGTGATTCGAGCCTATCCACATCGGTGGAAGGACTCGAAGGAGATACGGTGTGGCATTTGAGGCCTACTCGGTGTTCCACTTTGGTGGCACTGCACCGCTCCAACGGAGATTAGCTTCCATTGGGAAGTGAACTTCGGGATACATCTCCGCGTCACTATGTTCGGTTATTCCTTAACTTACCTTTACTAGTTACTACTAGCTTAGTCATATACTTACCTTGTGCTAGTTGTACTTGCTCAACATATAGGATTGTTCACCTAGTTGCATAATCTAGATAATCTATATTTGAGCATTACCTTGTTAACTTGAAAAAGAAGTTAAAATTTGTAGTTAACCTATTCACCCCCCCCCCCCTCTAGTTAACCTCTCGATCCTTCAATTGGTATCAGAGCCTCGTCTCTTTATAAAAGGCTTTACCGCCTAAAGAGGAGGTAAGGATGGCCGATGAACCCGTCACTATGGATGGGATTCAAAAGCTAATCCAAGCTATGATTGAAAATTCGGAGAAGAAGATGGAGGGACTAGTAAAAGAATTGACATCTCCATCTAAACAATCTAGTGAAAAGATTATCTTAGATGAACATGGAAACCCCTTGCCAACTAAAGAAGGAACCGAAACATCCTCACCTTTTAACAATGGTAGTGGTGGCAATTCTTTTGGCTATGCATATAACAATGCTCCTAATGTTCAACATCCACATGTTACTCATCTTGGTCCACCTCCTTTGGTGGATCGGCATCGTTTTACTAATTGGAAAGCTTCCATGAAGTCTTACATGTGCAGCTCTTCAAGGCAAATATGGAGAATTGTTGAAAAAGGATATGAGCCAAAGGATCCCGCAAATCTAAGCTCAAGTTACATCATTGATGAGCAACTCAACGCTCATGCTTTGCACATGTTGGAAAGGGCAATGGAAAAGGAAGGAGTTGAGCACATCCGGTCCTTCACTAGTGCAAAGAAAGCTTATGATGGTCTCGTTGATATGTTTGACGGCAATGTCAACCTCCAAAGATCCAAGAAGTCAATCATTCAAAGAAAAGTTGAAAACTTTCACTTGGGTGATGGAGAGAACATAGAAGACATGTTTAGAAGGCTCAAGGCTCTTGTAAATGATATGAGAGATAGTGGATTCACGGATTGCACGGAGAATTGGGTCAAGGAGAAATTTCTACTCACCTTGATGCCATACAATGAAAATATGGTGATGAATGTAGAAGCAAGGGCCGACTACTTGGACCTATCCCCCAATTATTTTTTGGGTCTCTTTATCACTCTAAATGTCATGAAGCAAACTTCCGATGATGTCATGGCCCGCGTAAACGGAGCAAAGAAAGCATCTATTGCCTTGAAGGCCAATGTCATTTCCCATGAAGATAATGACTCAAGTGATGATGGTGGATCCACTCATGAGGTCTCCGAGAAAGAGATGAAGACATCACATGAAGAATGCTTGGCTCTTGCTCAACACAAGTGGTGGAAGAAAGGAGATTTTAGATCCAATGCCACCAAGAATAAAGGGAAGGAATCCTCAAGCACGAAGAAAGAAAGAACTTGCTTCAATTGTGGAGATTCCGAGCACTTCGTTGCCGAGTGTCCCTTCAACAGGAGAATTGAGAATGGAGGAAGATTTATCAAGAAATCCACCTTCATTCCCAAGTCCAAGAACTTCATCAAGAGAGGCCCTCCTAGGGCAATGATTGCTAAAGAAGTCGAGTACACATCCGGTGGTGAAGTGAGTGATGGTGAAGGCGAACAAGTAGGTATGGCGGCCATGGCTAGGGGCGTCATACCTCCTAACTTAAGCTCTCTCTTCTCCAACCCAAATGACAACAAGGGCCCCTCGAGTCACAAGTGCTTCATGGCCAAGGGTATACCCCCAAAGGTGACTCCTACACTTAAACTTGCTAACTCCTCTATTCCTTCACTACTAAATTGTGTCGAGGAAGACCCCTTGACAAACTTTGTTGAAAAACTAGAAGGAGAAACTAAATCCATCTTTGTCTCTCTCATGGATCAATTAAGTGAGGCACATGGCCTCATTGATGAACATGAGGAGAGAATAATGTTACTTGAAAAGTTTGCTCATGATGATGCTAGTAAAATTGAGGAGCTTGAGAAAGCTCTAGATGAATCACATTGCCTTAAAGAAAGCATAGAAGAAACCTTTGCAATTGACATAGCTAAAGTTAAACTTGATTGTCAACATGCTTTTGCTAAGGTAACGGAATTCATGAGTTTAAATGATGCAACTAACCAAGGGTATAATGAACTCATTAAGGATTTTGATAAGCTTAAAATTGATCATCGTACTATTTCAAATGAGCTCAAAACCTTAAAAGGAGTAAGAGTTGTGAATGAAAACTCTTGTGCTACTAACCCTTTGTGTGTCAAGGCAACTCTCATTGAGGAGAACAATAGGTTGAAGGCACAACTCAACAAAGGTCTTGCCACATGCATCCAAGGCCAAAAGAACCTCAATGATCTTTTGAGTAATCATAAGAGAGTTGTTGGTAAAGAAGGCCTTGGTTTTGGTTCCACATCGAAGGTGTCCTACAAGAAGAAGTCAACTCCCTCCACTAACTCTATTGTTTTTGTGAAGGAGGGGGAGTTGGCTAATGAGGAAGATGAGTTCGATATTATTGCTACAAGTATTGTTCCTAGGAACACTACTACTCACAACAACTTTGCGGGAAAATATAACCCATCTTATGTGCTTCTTAAATCTATTGATGGTCATGTTTATGCAAAGTATGTAGGCACCTCATATGGTGATGATTACAAGCATGCTATTTGGGTTCCCAAGACCCTTGTGACTAACAAAAAAGGACCCATCCAAAAATGGGTACCTAAAACAAGAAGTTGATTCATTGTAGGGATGTATCTCCGGTGGAACATCATGGATGATTGATAGTGGTTGTTCCGCACACATGACCGGAAGCAAAGAAGTATTAGAAGACTTGAAGCTCCAACTTCTCAAATTTGCTCATGTAACTATTGGTGATCGCTCACAACTTAAGGTATTGGGACATGGCAAGGTGGTCATTTCTCCGGATTCATCCATTGAGAAAGTCCTCCTTGTTGAGTCCCTTGGCTATAATCTTGTTTCCGTCTTGCAATTTTACATGTGTATTTGGGCGTCATCATGTGCTCGTCCTTCACACTATTTCTCTTAAAGTAGCCTTCGTTGGATTTGTGGAAAACGGTATGTACATAGTGGATTTCTCGAAAGAAACTACACATATCGCCACATGTCTAATGGCTAAATCCGACGTGGGGTGGCTTTGGCATCGCCGCCTAGGCCACGTCGGTATGAGAAATTTACAAACTCTTGTGAAGGGTGAGCATGTGATAGGACTAACAAGTGTGAATTTTTCCAAAGATCGTCCTTGTAGCTCTTGTATTGCCGGAAAGATGCATGAGAAGACTCATCCGAAGACATCAATCATCGCCACAACAAGACCCTTTGAGCGCATTCACTTGGACTTATTTGGGCCTCCCACATATGATAGTCTTGGTGGCAAGAAGTATTGTTTGGTTATTGTTGATGATTACACAAGATACACTTGGGTTTTCTATATCAAGAAAAAGAGTGAAACTCAAGAAAGATTCATAACTTGGGCCACCGAAGTGCAACGTCAATATGACACCAAGATCTTGTCCATTAGGAGTGACAATGGGTCCGAGTTCAAGAACTACACCATGGATGAATTCTTAGGTAATGAGGGGATAATACATCAATATTCCGCCGCGTACACCCCTCAACAAAATGGTGTTGCGGAGAGGAAGAATCGCACACTTATTGATATGGCAAGAACTATGATGGCCGAGTTCAAATCCCCATATAACTTTTGGACCGAAGCCATCAACACCGCTTGTCATCTATCTAACCGACTCTTCCTTCGTCCGATGATTGGCATGACTCCATATGAGCTTCTAACCGGTAACAAACCCAACCTCAAATATCTTCGAGTTTTTGGGTGCAAATGCCAAGTATACATAAAGGGAACTAGATTGTCTAAATTTGATTCTAGAACTTTTGAAGGCATTTTTGTTGGTTACGCCACGAACTCCCACACTTATAGAGTCTACAACATATCCACCGGGTGTGTTGAAGAATCTATGAATGTGGAATTTCATGAGGATAATGGCTCCCAAGTGGAGCAAATTGATTGTGATGATGTAGGTGATGAACCATCCTCCATAGCCATAGGAAGAATGGGTGTAGGTCCACTTATACCCATTGAGGGACACCTTGTGGCAAATGAGGATGGAACTAGCTCTACGCAAGTGGAGCCCTCTACTTCAACCACCAATCAAATGGTAAACCAAGAGCAAGAAGAAGATCTTCATGTGGATACCTCCCATCAAGAAAGTGATCAAGATCCACCCAATGATAATGGTGGAAATGGTATTGGTGATACGTCACCAAGAACTCCAATAAGGGTGGACAATGGTCTTGATGAAGGAAATGATGAGGATATTCCACCTAATGAAAATCCCGATGATGCTCTAGTTCGTATCATGTCTCGTCAAGCATCAAGATTGCAACAAAAGTCACTATATCAAAAGAATATCATTGGTGGCTTGGGGAGAAGCGTCTCCACTCGTGGACAAGCACTCAAGTTTTGCGGTATTCACTCATATGTCTCTCATGTTGAACCCATCAAAGTGTATGATGCTCTTGAAGATGAAGATTGGGTTCAAGCTATGCATGAAGAGCTTCATAATTTTGAGAGAAATAAAGTATGGTCACTAGTGGAAAGACCCAAGGATCACAATATCATTGGAACTAAATGGGTGTTCAAGAATAAGCAAGATTCTCATGGGCAAGTGATTCGCAACAAAGCACGATTGGTTGCTCAAGGCTACTCTCAAGTCGAGGGACTTGACTACGGTGAAACTTTCGCTCCCGTAGCTAGGCTTGAATCCATTCGTATATTACTTGCATTTGCCACTAGTCATAACTTCATCTTGCATCAAATGGATGTTAAAAGTGCTTTTCTAAATGGACCTTTAAATGAAATGGTATATGTTAAACAACCTACGGGATTCGAGGATCCCAAGTATCCTAACCATATCTACTTCCTCCATAAGGCTTTGTATGGCCTCAAACAAGCCCCACGTGCTTGGTATGATCACTTAAAGGAGTTCTTAGTAGATCGTGGTTTCATACTTGGGGTAATTGATCCCACTCTCTTTACCAAAAGTGTAGATGGACATTTCTTCGTATGCCAAGTATATGTTGATGATATTATATTTGGATCCTCTAATGTGAGTTTTGTAGATCAATTTGCCAAACTAATGACAAGTGAATTTTAGATGTCTATGATGGGAGAATTAAAGTTCTTTCTAGGTTTTGAGATCAAGCAATATCATGAAGGGACTTTTATTTGTCAAGCCAAATATATTCAAGACATGCTCAAGAAATTCGATATGATCAATGCCAAACCATTACCTTATCCAATGCCAACAACCACAAATCTCTCTTTGGATCATGAAGGAATACCGGTAGACCCAAAACTTTATCGATCTATCATTGGATCTTTGCTTTATCTTTGTGCATCTAGACCGGACATTATTTTTAGTGTGGGTTTGTGTGCAAGATTTCAATCTAACCCCAAGGAAAGCCATATGATTGCGGTCAAGAGGATACTTAGGTACTTGGTTGACATTCCCATTCATGGTCTTTGGTATCCATCAAACACAACTTTTGATCTCGTGGGATACTCGGATGCGGATTGGGGAGGTGACAAAGTGGATAGAAAATCAACCTCGGGTGCTTGCCAATTTCTTGGTAGGTCCCTTGTGTGTTGGTCTTCCAAGAAGCAAAATTGTATTGCCACCTCCTCCACGCAAGCGGAGTATATTTCTGCCGCAAGTTGTTGTTCTCAACTCTTATGGATGAGGCAATGTCTTAAGGATTTTGGAATTAAGATTAAGACAATGCCTCTTTTATGTGATAATGAGAGTGCTATTAAGATTGGTCACAATCCGGTACTTCATGGCAAGACCAAGCATATTGAGATTCGGTATCATTTTATTCGGAATCATGTGGCCAATGGTGATATCTCACTCTCTTATGTCAACACTAAAGATCAACTTGCCGACATCCTTACCAAGCCTCTAGATGTGAAGAGATTCAAGGAATTGAGGAGTGAGCTCAACATCATATGTGCAAGCAATTTTAGTTGATTGAAAATCTTGCATACACACCCTTACTAGACTCTTATTTGGATTTAGATGCACGCATAGACATAGGGGGAGTGTAGCTCAATCAATGAGCCAACACTACCTTTATAATGCATAAATAAACAAATCATGTCTAAATGATCATTTTTAATGACATCATGTGCTTCAATGATGAGTCTCGACAATGCACCCAAGATACATCTTCGCGGTGACATATCGAACATACTCAAACATGGTAGCTACGGCCACCGCCAATTTTCAATGCGACATTTGTGTTCGAGTGTTCACTCATTTGCTTTTCCACTTGTTTTCACATTTCATGGGTATCCAATGTTGCTCATTTCATCTCTCATTTTCCCCATTGGATACAAATGAAAATATCATATGCATGTCATCATTCTCATTCCATTAGTGCACATGGTCAAATAAAATTGCCCTAAGAAACAAATTCATGAAAATGTGTTACTAAGACATTAGATTCACTTGTTAGAATATATTCATGAAAATCTGTTGAATTGAATTTTTTTTGTTTGTTGCGCGTTGTGGCTTGGTAAGTTGTGTCGGCTCACTTTGTTTCTTTAGAATTTTTTTTCAAAAAAAAGGGGACCCCACACACACAAACAAATCCAACCCACTCCAACTGCCGAAAAAAAACAAAAAAAAAAATTCGAGCGCGCCTGCCCCTCCCACCCCGGCCTCGCCACTACCGTGCCGGCCCCAGGCCGGCCCTCAGGCCGGGGCGTTCGGCCAGTACCCCGGCCTCCCATCCGGCCTCCCCCCCCCCCGCGCGCCGGCCCCAGGCCGGTCGCCCCGCCCACCCATCCGCCGAGCCGGCCAGGCCGACATACCACCCGGCCCCAGGCCGGGGTGGGGTGCTGCCCCACAACCACACGCCCACACACCCCAACCGCACCAAATCCGCCCCACACCCCTTCTTCCTCCTCCCTCCACCTCCATTAGAGCCCCTTAGGTGCTCTACCCCACCCCCTCCCCCCACCTCCCTAGCCCATCCCCGCCGCCCAAATTCACGGATCCGCAAGCCCTCGGCCTTCTCCGCCCCCTCCTCCATACGGATTTCTTGTTGGCCCCTTATTGGAGGAGATCGGGTCACTTTATTGCCTAGTGCTTTTTGGTTGAAGATGGCCTCCAACTCGGTTAATTTTCTTTGGGCTCTTCTATGGATTAGGTGTATGTGAGTGCTCTCTATCGGTGTGCTAGTACTAGTGTTCATGTGCTAGATCTTTTTTCCATCTATTCATGTTAGGGTTCATGCCACTCGTATGTCATTCGATTAAATCCTATCCATGGGTGTGCGTGTACTAGTGTTCATATGCTAGATTTTTTTTGTGTTCATATGCTAGATTTGTTTTAGCCCTATGCTATTATGTTTTACCTAAATTTGCAACATATTTTCTCATGGTTGGCCATGTTTTAACAAATAAATTTCTTTTCCAATATTGATATGATTGTCCTAGTGTTGTGCTCCTACACTATTATATTCATTATGACATGATGTATCTGCTATGCCCGAAATTTTCTTGGCCATACTAATAGTGTTTCTAGTATCATGCCCAAGTTACTTTTCACATGCCTATGTTCATTAAGCACACCACACCATCCTCGACACATGCTATGATAATATGCTCCCACTGATAATAATGTGCTTTGTTGTCATTAATCTTGGGCTAGTATTTGTTTGTTTTTCACCATGTCCCTATAACATCTATTCATGGATTCTTTTTTTTTCACTCAAACAACGACCATGTGCACTCATCATCATGCTCCATACCCATGCATCATATGTTTCAGGTGATTCCAATCCTCCCGATGAGTCCGAGGTTCCCCGCTCTCTCTGCCCTCGCACTGCCCGCAAGAAGAGTGCCCTGGATGTTGCCGGCTCTACTCCCTCACGGAGACATGCTCCATCTCTCCCAATCAATCCGAAGGAGCCCGTGATAAAAAACTGGGGTGGTCTCAGTACCACCGACTTTGATGAAGCAAGGCTCAAGTTTAATCCCTATGAGTTTGGTGAAAGCACATGCTCGGATCCTCGGTTCTATTGCAAGATGCATCAAGTCATGCATGAATTTATTCTTGGCAAGCTTCAGCACAGCCACGTGGATCAACATTACTTTGACATTGAGTCTGCTCGCAACAAGTGGCCCGAAGTGATGACAATCATGGACTACCACAACCTCACTCCTCTCATGGGTGACACCCTTGCTCATCCATTCTCTCCAGAGCTGCTCAGGGAGTTCTACTCCACCGTTCACTTCTCCTCTAGAGGCCCCACGCGTCTCCCGCGTACTTTGACATGGATGAGCGGTGGCTCCAAGTGTGAGGCTACCATGGATGAGTTTGGTACTATTCTGGGTATCCCCGAGTATCGGTTTGACTATACCTTCTATTTCCGCATTCATGGGGATTCCACCAAGATTATGAAGGCCAAGGAGGGGATTCGCCATTGCTATCCCGAAGGTACCGGCTCCATGCATATTCCCAAGATCAAGTTCTTCTCTGAGCATTGGTATATGGTACACGCTATTCTCCGCAACACCATCAACGCCAAATTTGGTGAGAAGGGAGAGGTACGCAAGTGGATGATCAACCTTCTATTCCACATTGAGTCTCAGATGAGGGCCAAGAAACAGTTGGATGTTCTGTACTACATGTGGCAGGAGATGGAGAATGTGGTTAGGGAAAAGCGGGTCCCCATCTATGGCTCCTATATTCAGCGTCTTATTGAGACCCGCATCCCAGAAGGTCTCATCAACAACTATGCCAAAGTGACTCCCAAGAAATCTATTCTTATGTATGATGCTCCCATTGAGACTGTTGCGGATCCGAGGCCTAAGCGCACCCGCACCGAGTCGGTTGCTCGCCGCTCTCCTTCACCTTCTCCTCCTCCTGAGACTTTCAACCTCAAGAAGATTCTTCAGAAGATGAACTGCTTCTTCATTGATAAGCAACATCAGGATTATGAGGCTTATCGCAAGGGGAAGGCCTCTAGTCGCCGTCAGCGCGCCATCCAGACTGCTCTCAAGATTCACCTTAGTCCTCCCAGCTCCGAAGAGATTTCCGAGGAGAAGTGGAAGTCTAAGCATACTTATTGGTGTGGAGATGATGCTAGCTCACTCGGCTCTTTTGCGGGGCCATACACTACCGCCGAGGCTAGCTCCAGCCAGGCTCCTCCAGAGGACTTCCATGAGGATGAGGATGCGATGGACGACGAGTGATTGGATTGCATCTTTCTCCCTTTTTGGTGTATGATGCCAAGGGGGAGAAACATTCACGCATTGCATTGCATTTCATGCATTCATTTGCGTCTTATCTTCGTGATTTGCTTTCGCCATTCCCAGTTGAAACTATTTGTGTCGTGTGTTGAACTTTTGTGTTATTGTAAGACTATGTCTTTAATTATCTATCGTACTCTTTATCTATGCGTGTGATAATTGATATATTGAAGATTATAGCAAGGCTATCATGTTATTTCATCTACTCACTATTTCGACGTATTGAAGCCATAATGAGGATAGTTGTTATTCATCAAGAACTATGAGAAGAATGCTATGGTAAGATCATTCTAGTGGTAAACTTATTGCTCACCTCTATGTTCATACATATTTATCTTCAATGGTAAAATCATGGTTGGATTAATTCTTGCACTTCACATAAGTATATCGTAGTCACATCATTATCTTATAAAACATAGTGTGAAGTTGAGATTATGAAAGGGGCACTCATCATGATTATCAAATATATACATGTCAAGAGTTATGGGCACACAAATAGGGGGAGTACGAATATATGTTAATTCTCTCACAAATAGCTATGCAAAATTATTTCTTACGCAAATCTGTATGTTTTCATCAAACATCAAAAAGGGGGAGATTGAAAGGACATAGTTCCTAAATCCTATTTTGAGTGTTTGATTACAACATATAGATGGACTAATGTGTTTTGCTAAGTGTACTCAGAAAAGATCTACCCGTAAACATCATACAAGTCGAAGAAATAAGAGAGAAAAGATTACGGAAAAAGACGTGCAAGAAAAGAGAAGAAACGGAAAAGAAAAGGAAAAAGAGGAGAAGAAATAGGGGTGGCCGGCCTGCTGGCCGGCCTGGCCGGGCTCCAGGCCGGGCTAGCGCCAGCCCCCTAGCACCCCACGCCGGCCCCATGCCGGGTGCCAGGCCGGGTGGCTCGGGTGGGGGTCCGGCCTCCCCCTCAGCCCCCGCCGGCCCCAGGCCGGGTGCCATGCCGGGTGGCTCAGGTGGGGGGGCGGCCTCGCCCAGCCCCCACGCCGGCCCCAGGCCGGGCTGGCTGGCGCCTGGCCGCCCCCACGCCGGCCTCGCCCAGCCCCCACGCCGGCCCCAGGCCGGGCTGGCTGGCGCCTGGCCGCCCCCACGCCGGCCTCCCCTCTGTCCCACGCCGACCCCCATGCCGGGGTGGGTTTGGCCCGGTCTTAGCAGCCCCCAGGCCGGCCAGGCCGCCCCCCAGGCCGGGGGGGGGGGGGCGCAGGAAAGGGAAAATCCCCCCCCAACGGCCGTATTTCCGACACGGGTATAAATAGGAGGTCTCCACCTACCTCCTTGCTTTGTCAATCTCACCCACACTTTCTCTCACCACCATTGATTGACCAAGCTCAAGATCAAGAACAAGATCTCCACAAATCCCCAACCAAAGCTCGTGATACTTTGGGATTTGAAGGAGACACCCCCGATCTACAACTCTACCGAGTCGATTAGAAATCCACCCACTCATCCCTTAGGGATCTTGTCATTCTTAGTTCATTGGAGCTAGGAATCTTGTTGCTCTTAGTTCATCGGAGCTCGGAGCCTTGTTGATATCCCCGGTGCTTTTGTGCCCGTGGATCTTGCTTCTCGGAGTCTTGGAGGCTCTTGGGATTTGGTGAGGACCCTCCAATCTTGTGGAGTGTGCCTCATCCTTGTAAAGGTTCTAGTTGTCAACCTCAACGGCAACATAGTGATTCGAGCCTATCCACATCGGTGGAAGGACTCGAAGGAGATACGGTGTGGCATTTGAGGCCTACTCGGTGTTCCACTTTGGTGGCACCGCACCGCTCCAACGGAGATTAGCTTCCATTGGGAAGTGAACTTCGGGATACATCTCCGCGTCACTATGTTCGGTTATTCCTCAACTTACCTTTACTAGTTACTACTAGCTTAGTAATATACTTACCTTGTGCTAGTTGTACTTGCTCAACATATAGGATTGTTCACCTAGTTGCATAATCTAGATAATCTATATTTTAGCATTACCTTGTTAACTTGAAAAAGAAGTTAAAATTTGTAGTTAACCTATTCACCCCCCCCCTCTAGTTAACCTCTCGATCCTTCAGCTGCCAGTTGGGGGAGTGGCCTATTAAGTACTTGGGTGTGTCAGTGAGTGGGTCTAGATTACATGTTTATAAATTGAAAAGGAAGCTAGATGGATGGATTGGTAACAACTCCTCTTTGGGGGGAGGGTTTCCCTCATTCAATCCTCATTAAGTGGGACTGGTTAAGTGGCAGTTGATTTGTAGACCAAGGAAAAAAGGTTGCTTGGGGATTAAAAACTTAAAGATTCAGAATATCTGCCTGTTATGCAAGTGGTGGTGGAAACTGGAGAGAGAAGATGGAATATGGCAGAGTTTGGTGAGAAACAAATATAATCTGAGCAGGGGGATTCAGGCTCTAAGAGGTACACAAGACGACTCTCCTATTTGGAAAGACCTAATTAAAGTCAGGAATTACTATCTGATGGGGAGAAAAATGTGTGTGGTAGGGGGAATGATACTAGTTTATGGCTAGATTCTTGGTTGGGGGACAATCCTCTTTACATTGTCTTTCCCCAGCTATATGATATATGTACTGTCCAGGATAAGACTGTTAAGGAAATGCACGATTTAGGGTGGGCCATTTCCTTTAGAAGATGGTTATCTCCTGAATTGCAGGGCCAAATGCAACAGTTGAGGAGTGCCCTTATGTCAGTGGCTCTGGGAACTGGGATAGATGTACCTAAATGGAAGTTCACTAGAAGTGGGATGTTTTCTGTTAAATCCCTGTACAACAAACTCTCATCCTCTGGACCTGATAGATCCTTTAGACACTTGTGGAAATCAAAACTACCTTTAAAAATTAAGATTTGGCTCTGGCTGATTTGGCACAATGCTATTCCAACTAAAGACAACATGATTAAGAGGAAGTGGGTGGGGAGCCCCCTTTGTAGCTTCTGCCCAGATAATGAGTCAATTTTACACTTGTTCTTTTCCTGCCCTGCTGTGAGCTTTGTCTGGAGTTCTCTCAGCACTGCTATTGGGGCTAATGCCAGGCCTTCGGGTTTTACTCATTACTTTCGGTGGATAGCTAAGTTTTTCCTTTCGAATACTAATTTGCATGTTGTTGGAGTAGCGGCATTATGCTGGGCAGTGTGGAAACTTCGTAATAGGGCTTGTTTTGAAGGGAGGCTAATATCATCCCCTATTGAGATGGTATGTTATATGTGCGTTTTTCTGCGTTATTGGGCAGGGTTGCAGTCGGAGGAGGATAAGAAGATGATCCTGGAGGGAACGGACCAGATCCAGAATGTTGTCGTGCGCGCGTTTGATGCTACTGGAGCAAGAGCTGAGCGTGGGAGAGCCCCATCACAGGAGGAGGATGACGAAGATGCTGATGTTTCTATCTGAGTTCAGACGTTATGCGTTTTCCGCTGTGCTTTTGCCTCAAACCGTTGTAAAGATGTGTGGGCCGGTTTTGTTGATATTATTCGGTGACTAGGGGCAGTCCTTTTCCCCTCGTGGTTTTTCATGCTGACAGTAGGTTGGCTGGGCTTGGAGGCTCGTTTTGATCAAACTTGTAGTTTCTATTGTTTCCTTTATTTTCGCTTCTGTGATGCTATGTTTGAAGACCTTCTCTGTTATTAATAATAATGGAGACCGGCTCCCCTTTGGGAGGCGTATGTAAAAAATTAAAAAAAATGTATATCGACCGAGTTTTTAGTTCGGTGTTGTCCGCCCTTCCGTTTGTAAAAAAAAAGAATGAGAGACAAGAGTAATATCCATATATTTCTTGGTCGGTTGTTTGCACATGCATGTTCTGATTCGGCGCTGGGTCGGGATAGGATGCTGCCATGTCATGTCTGGAATTTGAGTTCGCTTGTGTCGTGTCATGTCTGAATTTGAGTTCCTCACTTGCATACATGTCTCATGTACGAATCAGGTTGCACACTTTTCCTCGACTCAAATTTCAGACATGACATGACAGAGGAAATCCATACTTGTCTTTGACTTGATCCATCGTCTTGTTCTACACAGTTTTATTGTTTATATGGACACATGTTCTGATTTGCTGCTGGGTCAGAATCGAATGCTGCTGCCAATCATGTCATGTCCGAAATTTCCAATCCCGTGCATGCATGCATCTTTGAACTGAACAGTTCTTCACTGACAGCGATCCTTACAAAACAGATCGGATCAGCAGTCCACAGGTAAGAAGCAATCAGGCTAAACAGAGGCAACGGGCGGCCGTGATATGGTAATTTATGAGGATGATCTCACACACGTACATAGACAAACCGACTCATGGATTTTGTTTTCATCGTGAATTGAAATCAAATCAAAATCCTGTCGGCGTCAGGCATTCAACTCTCACGCTATCATACTACTGTTGCCTGAGTCGAATGGCCTCTCTTGTTCGGCAGTCGGCGTTTTCAATGTGCGCAAGTCTCTGTCGGACTCTCGGCGAGCCCACAGGTTGAAATTATATTTTGATATATTCTCCCTTCCACTACAAGAAATGTGTTGATACATGATGTTCTCGCAATGACGATGAATGATATCGTCATAAAATTATGACGATTTCGTGCCATATCGTCGTAAGCCGTTTGAGAAGGTCAAAACCCAGAATTTTCACGACAATTTGGGTAAAAACCGTCGTAATTTTATAAAGCGAAATCGTCATGAATAATAGAACAGTATATATTACATCGTCAAATCCGCCTACGTGTCGTGTCTACTAGAGGGTCATATCATCGTTTTTTTACATTACTTCGTCAAATCCGCCTACGTGCCGTGATGGCCATATCATCGTTTCATCTATGTGTCATTTCTTTTTTGCCTACGTGTCATATCTAGGTGTCATTTGTAGCTTTACGTGCCACCTCTACCACCTCACACGCTCATGACCCGCAACTTCCCGGTCTCAGGGTCCTGATATGTCTCAGATAAAAAAATAAGACTTCCGTCGCCGGGACTGATATGTCTCAGATTAATTAGGCAGAAAAAGAAGCAAGGCCTTGGCACCATTTATTTTGTTTTGGGGGGATTGCTATCGTACCTTTGAATGGGCCAAAACAAGGCCTGGAAGCGACCGCTCGCACGCGCCTGACACCTAACGGGCTGGGCTGGCTCGGAAATCTTTTTTTTTTCATTTTTTTCTCTTTTCACAACTATAATTTGAATTTGACCTTCAAATTGACCGAAATCAATTTTGAAAATTTTGCAAAATTAAATAATATTAGTTATAGACCATTTAAAACCAATTTTGTGAAAAAAAATACAATCATGTCCATGGGCATATACTGCTCGTGACTTTAACAAAGTTTGAATTATGTTTTTTTGGGTCAAATCGGCAGACATTACCGCTCTTACTTAGTTGTTTAATTTTACAAAACTATTGTTATTTCTCTGAAGAAACAGGTACTTGTGTATCAAAAAAAAATTATCAGAAAACTACGAGGCACGTTTAGTTCAAATTTGGCCCGGTTCCAACTGAACCGGCAGAAATTTATCTTTCTCAAAACAGGTGTATTTAAAGCTAATGAGAGGTACAAATTTAGTTATTTCAACATTGAATATGGTATAATAACTTTATAAATTTATTTGGTGCAATTTTACAACATATTTTTTGGTAGATGCTTCACAAAAGACCTCATTTTTTGCACTCCGAAAATGAAAAATGGAATTTTTATTCGATAAAAAATAAAAAATTATTTAGCAACAGTGTTCATTGTTCCATTATCCATGTTCGTGTAGAATATGGGCACATTTAAACAAACTATGCCATGGTGTGGCCATAACATCCGTTATTTGGCCCAAAAGCCACGAATCTTGGAAAATGATAGCTCATTTTTGTGAACACTTTTTCATGATAGTTGCAGTATTCCAAGTTTATTAATTTTTTATGGATACTAGGTCACATATAATGACATATTGCGAAGGTTATCCATTTTTTTGAAAAAAATTTAACCTTTGATACGTCCATTTTGCATCACTATTTTATATCATAATTTTCTGTTATTTATTGATATATTTCATGTTATGATGCATCCCTTATGTTATTTTATCTTATTTTGCATGTTTTATAATTTTTGGAGAATAAACACCGGGACCAGAAATCTGATGGAAAAAGCACCGTCGAAATACCATATTTCAGAAGATCAGAAGAAGAAGGGGGACATCCGGGGTATCTTAGAAGTCAAGAGGAGGAGTCCTGCCAGAAGGAGAGCCAGAGGGGGGCCACCAGGGGCCCACACATGAGGTGGCGCGCACCCTGGCCGCGCCACCAGGTGGTGTGGCCACCCTGGCCCACCCCTGGTGGATATTTTTGGCGTACTTGGCCCCGAGGGAACCCTAAGCCTCATACCATCGTCAAAGAATGATTTCGCCGCCGCCTCGGGGCGGAAAAAATCCGAGAGAGAAAAGCTCTCTGGGAGGGAGAAATCTGTCGGGGAAATTCGTCTACGGAGAGGGGAAATCACCGCCGTCGTCACCGTCATCACTCCGGGCATCATCAAGATCGTCATCATCATCACCATCATCCTCATCATCCACCGTCATCCCGATGTAACAATTAGGGGCCTCTACCATTGTTTCACATTAGATATCTCTCCCGATGTGGATTACTTGTTAGTAGTTGATGCTTGTGAGATTTATCGGTGTTTGCACTTTATGACCTGATTGTTATCATCCATTATATCACCTATGATTATGATCCATATGATGTCTTGTGAGTAGTTCGTGTCGCTCTTGAGGACATGGGAGAAGTCAAGTTGTTAGTAGTGAATTAATGTTGAATAATATTTAATGTTTGATATTTAAGTTGTGGTGTTATTCTCCTCGTGGTGTCATGTGAACGTCGACTACATGATACTTCACCATTTATGGGCCTAGGGGAATGCATCGTGTATTTGGCTACTAATTGTGGGGTTGCCGGAGTGGCAGAAACCTAAACCCCTGTTAGGAAACTATTACACGAGGGAGCGTAGGATCCCGGAGTTTGAAGTTGTGGTTAGAATTATTTCTTAATTACTTTCTTGTAGTTGCGGATGCTTGCAAGGGGTATAATCACAAGTATGTATTAGTCTTCGATGGGGCGGTACATTAGCATAGGTTCACCCACACAACACTTATCAAAACACCTAAGAATATTCAGCTGCATGGAACAAAAGAACTTGACAGAAACCTCCCGTGTGTCCTCGAGAACGTTTGTTAATCATAAGTAAACCCACCGGCTTGTCTTTTGCTGAAGAAAGGATTGGGCCACTTGCTGCAATTATTACTACTGAATTTTATTTACTCGCACTTTATTTATCTGCAATATCAAAGCCCCCTACAAATATGTCTTTCAGTATTTACAATTATTTCCTTCATCGAAACTGTTTGTCAACACCTTCTGCTCCTCGTTGGGTTCGACACTCTTATTTCTCGAAAGTACTACGATACACTCCCTGTACTTGTGGCCCCATGCACTACGATTTCTCCGTCTATGGAACTTCTTTTGATAATTGTTTGCAGAATCTTGATAAAGTTTTGCAGAGATGTGAGGAGACTAATCTTGTTCTTAATTGGGAGAAATGCCATTTTATGGTTAATGAAGGAATTGTTCTTGGACATAAAATTTCTGAAAGAGGTATTGAGGTTGATAGAGATAAAGTTGAAGCTACTGAGAAAATGCCTTGTCCTAGGGATGTCAAAGGTATTCGTAGTATTCTTGGTCATGATGGTTTCTATAGAAGGTTTATTAAAGATTTCTCTAAAATATCAAAGCCTCTTACCAATCTTCTTCAAAAAGATGTACCTTTTGTTTTTGATGAAGATTGTAAAGAAGCTTTTGAAATTTTAAAGAAGGCTTTAATATCTGCC
The DNA here is from genome assembly GCA_028641055.1 of Alopecurus myosuroides. Taxonomy (NCBI): domain Eukaryota; kingdom Viridiplantae; phylum Streptophyta; class Magnoliopsida; order Poales; family Poaceae; genus Alopecurus; species Alopecurus myosuroides. The sequence goes on along the minus strand of CM054063.1, from coordinate 12,610,778 downwards.
TCTATTGTTCAACTCCCTGATTAGAATTTACCATTTGAAATTATGTGTGATGCTAGTGATTATGTTGTAGGTGTTGTTCTTGGATAGTGGGTAGATAAGAAGTTAAATGTTATTCATTATGCTAGTAAAACTCTTGATGCTGCTCAAAAGAATTATGCTACCACTGAGAAAGAGTTCCTTGTTGTAGTTTTTGCTTGTGATAAATTTAGGCAGTATATTGTTGATTCTAAAGTTACTATTCATACTAATCATGCTGCTATTAAGTACCTTATGGAAAAGAAAGATGCTAAGCCTAGGCTTATTAGATGGGTGCTTCTCTTACAAGAGTTTGATTTACATATTGTGGATAGGAAGGGTGCTGAAAATCCTGTTGCTGATAATTTGTCTAGATTAGAAAATATCTCTGATGACTCTATTTCTGTTAATGATAGTTTTCCTAATGAGCAGTTAGTTGTAATAAAAGTGAGCTCTCAAGAGAGTCCATGGTATGCTGATTATGCTAACTTTATTGTTTCCAAGTATTTGCCTCCTACCTTTATAGCTCAGCAAAGAAGAAAATTCTTCTATGATTTTAAGCATTATCTTGGGATGACCCGCATTTATATAAAGAAGGTGTTGATGGTATTATGCAAAGATGTGTTCCTGAAAATGAAGAACAAGAGATATTGAGAAAATGTCATAGTAGTGCTTATGGAGGACATCACGCTGGAGATAGAACTGCACATAAGGTTCTACAATCCAGTTTTTATTGGCTTACTCTCTTTAAAGATGCTAGAAAGTTTGTTTTATGTTGTGATCAATGTCAAAGGATTGGAAATATTTTTAGACATAATGAAATGCCTATGAATTATTCTCTTGTTATTGAACCGTTTGATTGTTGGGGTTTTGACTTTATGTGTCCTTTCCCTCCTTCAAAAGGCTACACTCATATTCTTGTTGCTGTTGATTATGTTACTAAATGGGTAGAAGCTATACCTACTAAAAGTTCTGATGGTGAAACCTCATTAAAAATGCATAAAGACATTATTTTCCCCGGGTTTGGTATGCCTAGATATCCTATGACTGATGGGGGTTCTCATTTTATTCATGGTGGTTTTAGAAAGACTCTTGCAAAATATGATGTTATTCATAGAATTGCCTCACCCTATAATCGTCAAACTAGTGGGCAAGTATAATTATAAAATAGAGAGATCAAATTTATCTTGCAAAAGACTGTTAACAAATCTAGAAAAAAATGGGCTAACAAATTAAATGATGCTCTGTGGGCGTATAGAAATGCTTATAAAAATCCCATGGGCATGTCTCCTTATAAAATGGTTTATGGAAAAGCTTGTCACTTTCCCCTAGAATTAGAAAGCATATTTCAGAAACTGCAGAGTTAGTTTTCGAATAGCTATCAGTTTTGGAAAGAAAACTTTCGCGAAACATCTTCCAACTTTTGTTTTTACTGTTTTTGGAATATATGAAAAATTATGAGTCGGAAACGAGGCAGAGACGGAGCCCGGAGGCTCCACACCATGGGGTGGCGCGGACCCACCCCTGGCCGCGCCAGCCCATTGTGTGGGTGCCCCGGAGCCCCTCCCCGACTCGTTTTTTACCTGGACTTTCCTTTTGTTATGAAACTTCTCGCTATAAAATCCCCCAGACCCCCCCAAGGTCCGTATATCATTTTCTCGTCGTGTTTCTGTTTCGAGCTGTTTTCCTACCAGGAGTTCGGAGTTTCTAGGTCAAGATGTCCTCCTTCAGCTCTAGCATTGAGGATTACGCTGCACGTCGTCTTCGACAAATCCAGCAAGACATCAACGAGGGTGCTTTCGCGGGATGGGCGATGGAGGAAGAGATAGATGCAAGGAGGGAACACATGGTTAACAGTTTGAGGGAAGAGATCCGGAGGGCTGCACCAGCACCAACGAGGAACCCCACCTTTGTGGGATCCATCAACCCTGAACGTCGTTACTCTCATAATGTGCAGGGCACCATGCCTCAGGATCAAGACCCCAACGTGTTCCCTGTGATAGCTGAAGCACACCGGGTTTCCGATCAATTCTGCGAACAATATTGTATTCTCAAGGCCGAGGTGGCAATTCTGGAAGCGGAAAACATTGAGCTTCATCGTATCATTAAAGGCTTTCTGAATCCTATCCGAGTGATTCCACCTTCACCACCACCAAAGAAATAATTCGTGATTGGTTTTGGCATCCACTTGGCTTGTTCCAATCTTGGTGGGAGTGCCGCGGTATCACATCACTATCTTTCATCTTTTTACTTTTTCAATAGATTCATATCATGAGTAGAGAGGTTATCATATAGGATGGTTTGCAGTATGGAAGTGTCTCTCCTTAGTTGGTTATCGTTGTATCCGTTGGTGTGAGTTGTCGGTTTGAAATATTAATGAGAAGTTTCATCATTTACTTTATGCACACGTTATTTTAGTTTTCAATTTCTGTTATATGGTTGAGATTGTTGTTAGTATTTGGTATCACTCTGGAGATCATCAAGTTAATCTAGTTGGTTTTGGCAAACTTAGCTTGGGTCAGTAGAAATAATAATTTGAGATGCTAGTATAAGAAAGAGGAATTTCCCTATTAGCTCATAAACTTAGTATTCACAAGTTAAGATCACTTGGGTTTTCAATGAAGATTGCATGATTGGTTTCATCATATGTATATTTGTTTGTTTTCCTTCAACTCTTATGCTTGCTACCCAACCTTGCTAGCCAAAAACCCTATACTGAGAGGGAATGCTTCTCGTGCATCCCAACCTTAAACCCCAAAACCTTGCCATCTGTGTCCACAATACCTTCCTACATGTGGTATTTCACCGCCACTCCAAGTAAATTGCTCATGTGCTACCTTTGAAACCTTCAAATTACTCCTGTTTTGTGTTCCTGTTTTAGCTCATGAGGACGCAAATAGAGAATCTTTATCTCACTTGTTGATTGGACTCACACATCTCGACTAGTGGCTTCATCCGCTTATCCGAATGCTAGAAGAGCTGGCAGCGGGGTTCCCAGTCCCAATTAATAATACAAATTCTCTTCACTCTTTTTGCCCCTGATTTATCAGTCAAAGCATAATTGTGTAAACAAAAGAGGAAAAATGATGACCTTCTATACCAGTTGCGTCCTTCTATGGGAGCCGCTCTTGTGAGTCTAGTTGGCTTGTGACGTCCTGTATTTTCTGTTTGCCATTCATTGACATAAGCATACACCTCTCTTAAAATTTAGACACTCCTCCATGGTTTGTGATTGTTGGTAGGCACCCGAGGATTCGGTTAGCCATGGTTTGTGTAAGATGGATGGGAGGAGTGTCATGCATTTTTATACCTCTGTTTACTAAAATAAAAGCTCTAGCACATGAGTGATTAATGCTTCCCTCTGCGAAGGGCCTATCTTTTACTTTTATGTTGAGTCAGTAAACCTATTTCCTTCTGTCTCTAGCAAGCATTTGAGTTGTTGTGATCACACCATCTATATGTTGATGTATTCAATCATGTTTTCTATCCTTCTTTGTTTAACACATGCTTTATTATCTGAATGAATATTACTTTGAAAGCTATGAATCACTGTAAAAGAGTTGTTACAATTAAACATGTTAAGCTCTACAATAAAAGCCTTGTTATAAAGATTTCACCTAAGACAAGTTTGATATCATTAAATGTTCTCTGACCAAGAACAAAATTTGCCATCACCAATTTTGACTCTCTCTTTTGCATCTTTGTTTGTGACTCCCATTACTCGTTTCAAGTTAAGTTATATGAGAGGAAGTTGCTGTCTATAATGATTGGTGCATAGATAAATGTGATGCTTCTTGTCCGTATTTTATTTATCGACTCTTCACTCCATAAACCTGTGGTCATGTTTACTGAGTTCAGTTTCGCTTGGGGACAAGCGAGGTCTACGCTTGGGGGGAGTTGATACGTCCATTTTGCATCACTATTTTATATCATAATTTTCTGTTATTTATTGATATATTTCATTTTATGATGCATTCATTATGTTATTTTATCTTATTTTGCACGTTTTATAATTTTTGGAGAATAAACACGGGGACCAGAAATCTGATGGAAAAAACACCGTCGAGATACCATATTTCAGAAGATCAGAAGAAGAAGGGGGACATCCGGGGTATCTTAGAAGTCCATAGGAGGAGTCCAGCCAGAAGGAGAGCCAGAGGGGGGCCACCAGGGGCCACACCATGAGGTGGTGCGCCCTCTGGCCACGCCACCAGGTGGTGTGGCCACCCTGGCCCACCCCTGGTGGATATTTTTGGCGTACTTGGCCCCGAGGGAACCCTAAGGCTCATACCATCATTGAAGAATTATTCTGGCGCCGCCTCGGGGCGGAAAACACCCGAGAGAGAAAAGCTCTCTGTCAGGGAGAAATCTGCCGGGGAAATTCCTCTCCGGAGAGGGGAAATCACCGCCATCGTAACCGTCATCACTCCGGGCATCATCAAGATCGTCATCATCATCACCATCATCATCGGCACCATCACCCTCATCATCCACCGTCATCCCACTATAACAATTAGGGCCCTGTACCATTGTTTTATATTAGATCTCTCTCCCGGTGTGGATTACTTGTTAGTAGTTGATGTTTGTGAGATTTATCGGTGTTTGCACTTTATGACCAGATTGTTATCATCCATTATATCACCTCTGATTATGATCCATATGATGTCTTATGAGTAGTCCGTGTCGTTCTTGAGGACATGGGAGAAGTCAAGTTGTTAGTAGTCAAGTAATGTTGAATAATATTTAATGTTTGATATTTAAGTTGTGGTGTTATTCTCCTAGTGGTGTCATATGAACGTAGACTACATGATACTTCACCATTTATGGGCCTAGGGGAATGCATCGTGTATTTGGCTACTAATTGTGGGGTTGCCGGAGTGACAGAAACCTAAACCCCCGTTAGGATACCATTACACGAGGGAGCGTAGGATCCCGGAGTTTAAAGCTGTGGTCAGATTTATTTCTTAATTACTTTCTTGTAGTTACGGATACTTGCAAGGGGTATAATCACAAGTATGTATTAGTTTTTGATGGGACGGTACATTTGCATAGTTTCACCCACACAACACTTATCAAAACACCTAAGATTATTCAGCTGCATGGAACAAAAGCACTTGACAGAAACCTCCCGTGTGTCCTCGAGAACGTTTGTTAATCATAAGTAAAACCACCGGCTTTTCCTTTGCTGAAGAAAGGATTGGGCCACTTGCTGCAATTATTACTACTGCATTTTATTTACTCGCACTTTATTTATCTGTAATATCAAAAACGCCTAAAAATCTGTCTTTCAGTATTTACAGTTATTACCTTCATCGAAACTGCTTCTCAACACCTTTTGCTCCTTGTTGGGTTTGACACTCTTATTTATCGAAAGTATTATGATACACCCCCTATACTTGTGGGTCATCAACCTTTTATGCCGATTTTGAAATACGGTCAAAACGGGGGACATGACCGTTCCTAGATAGATGTTGACTATTGCAAAACAATTTGTATATCACTAAATAAATAGGTACTTGTGTACCTAAGAATGAGTTTTCCAAAAAATTATGAGCAAACTACGAGTCACCTGTAGTTCAAATTTGGCCCGGTTCCAACTAAATCGGCAGAAATTTGTCTTTTTCAAAAGAGGTGTAGTTAAAGCTATCGAGAAGTATTAATTTGGTTATTTGGACATAAAATATGGTATAATACCTTTGTAAATTTATTTGGTACAGTTTTGTAACATAGTTTTGGTATGTGCTTCACAAAAAAACCATTTTGCGCACTCCGAAAATGGAAAATGACATATTTATTCATAGAAAAATAAAACTTTCTTCGGCAACATTATTCGTTGTTCCAATATGAGTGGGTGTGTAGAATATGGGAACATTTCAAAAAACTATGTCATGAGTTTGACCATAACATCCGTCATTTGTCCCGAAACCCAAGAATCTTCAGAGGAGATAGCTCATTTATGTGAACATCTTTTCAACCCAACTGTTGTATTCCAAGTTTATTATTTTTGGTGGATACTAGGACATATATAATGACACCACGTGAAGGTCTTGCATCATTTTGATTTTTTTGAACTTTCTGGAATTTTTTAAGCCGGTTTTAGGAAAAGTCAAGATGCCGGGCATGACCGTTCGTATCAAGGGGATGAATATTGAGAAACTCTTGGTGTATATCTGAAGAAATATGTACTTGTGTACCTAAAAATGTTTTTTCCAAAAAATAATGAACAAACTACAAGGCATCTGTAGTTCAAATTTGGCTCGGTTCCAAGTGAATCGGCAGAAATTTGTATTTTTCAAAAGAGGTGTATTTAAAACTATCGAGAGGTATTAATTTGGTTATTTGAACATAAAATATGGTATAATAACTTTATAAATTATTCGGTACAATTTTGTAACATTTTTTGGTATGAACTTCACAAAAAAACTCATTTTTCGCACCCCGAAAATGAAAAATTGTATATTTATTCAGTGAAAAATAAAACTTTCTTCGGCAACATTGTTCGTTGTTCCAATATGCGTGTGTAGAATATCGGCATATTTCAACAAAATATGGCATGAATGTGGCCATAACATCCGTCATTTGGACCTTCCCTCCTTCCCGCTGCCCAAATCCAAACCGGTCCAAACCGTAGCTAAGAACGAGCGCTCGATTTCAAAATAGGGAGAAAAACCCGACAACCTTGTTGACGGTTTCAAGACGCATAATGGTGCTCCGGTTTTCCTTTTTTATTTTTAATTATGACGATTTCAAAAGAGGGACATAATGGGGCCATGACCGTTCTTAGAGCAACTCTAGCAGTACCCCTAAAAGGGCCGGAATTGAGAAATTCCGGTGCTTTTAGGGGCTGCTTTCAGTTCTGAGGCCGTAGCAGAGCCCAAAAACTCGGTCCGGCCTGAAAACGCGATAGCGCCTCCCCCCCCCCCCCGCCGAATCCCCCCTCCCAGCCCCTACTTATTCGGCATCGCGAGCCGTTTTCGGTCCGTGACCAAAAACCTAGCCTCGCCGCCGACGACAAATCGCCATAGTCAATCCCAAACTCCGGCGAGCAATAAAACCGCATCGCCGACAAATAAAGCAACGCCACCAACAATGGCTCGTAGCCCTAGCTCGGGAGGGTCCGGGAGAGGCCACCGCGGCGCCGGCGATGACCCTGAGCGGAAACGGCTCGTCCGTTCCGACGACGCCCGCAAGCGGGGTTCCTGGAAGTTCATCCGGGCGGGGATGCCCATCCCGGAGAAGCTCCTCTACCGCACCGTGGAGGAGTACAACTGGCAAATGCACGGTGACAGGGGCTACAACGGTGGAGAAGGGAGCTCCACCGGCGACAGAGGTCGCACTTCGATGCGCCCCCCGAGTAGTTGCGCCCTCGTCATCCGCGAGGAGCCGCCGCAGGCGTACGAACCGCAGGCCGTCGCCTCCACCCTCGCTCTGGAGGACTTCGTCCCCGACGAACAGGTGGACGCAATGGTCGCGCTCCCCTGCGCCCAGACGGCGGCGGAAGAGAAGCAGCTTGAGGAGTTGCGCCGGGCGTACAAGGAGCTCCACTAGGCGGGCCGCCGCCTGCACGACGCTTTAACTCACGCCGGGGGCTGTTTGTGTCGCTGACGGGCGGGGCCGTCTGTCGGGTGGGGTGACCGGACAATGTACGGCGCCCCAGGCAGGCTCCCAAGTTTGGCGGGTGGTCTGGGTGGCCCGGACAGAAAGTTGGCGGGTGGACACCATTGGGGTGCCGCTGCGGCGGTTTATTTGGTCCGGACACCCATTGGGCCTTTGGGGGGGGGGGCGTTTGGGGGGTGCCGGTGGAGATGCTCTTAACACGGTTGGGTCGTCCATCTATGTCCGAACATGCGGGATCTTGGAAGGTCCAATAATTGAAAATATGAGCGTAATTTACCAAGATCTCGAGAATTGCAACTGCATTTGCGACCATGTGAGCTCAAAGACATGGAACTGGGTGAGGAAGATTATTTTGGAATACTAACCACCCTCAAGGGGGCAATAAAATCCAGTACCTAGCCTCTTCGGTTCTTATGTGCCTGTTTTTCCTCTTCATCCTAGCGTTCGGCCAGACCACCCTCCCTCTCAAGCAAGCTAAGCGCAGCCATGGAGGGAGCCCTGGAAATTCGAAAATTTGAGTGACGATGGGGCTATAAACTACTCCCTCCGAAGGTGTCGCTCATTTTGTACTAAGTTAGTCGAAACTTTATAGATCGGAGGGAGTAACATTCTTATGGTCCTGTCCGACACCTCCTGGAAACCCCACAGCCGCTGATATAGAGATGATTGAGTTTCATTGTGGGTTTATCCGGCTATCCGAGACCGACTCGGACTTGAACTCCCATTCGAAGAGGATGACAAGGAGGAGGGCAAAGACGATGGGCCTGCCAACGTTGGCAACAAGGTCATGTCCGTCGAGGAGGAAAACCAAGTCGTCGCTGCCAAGAAGGGGAGCTGATACGTCTAAATCATATCTATACTTTATTTATTTATTTGTGCTATTATTATACCATTATTACATGATTTTCCTATGTTTCTATATCAATTTAGAATATTTTTATTTGGCTAAACTATTAACATAGTGCCAAGTGCTGGTCGTTGTTCACCGCTTATTTGCATCGCATATAATATGCAGGTTTGTAGGAGCAAAAATGCAGAAACAAAAAGGAAAATACCACAACAATCTTGTTGTGTTACAAGAATATCCTAGATGTCAGAGTGACTTAGGTAAGTAAATCGCATGAACAACGCAGCGGCGCATTTCTTAGCGCAATCAGCTGGCAGGAGTGTCATGAGCGGTAAACTTACTGAGTCGATGCCAGCCTATTTGCAGGCTCTGCTCATGAACCATATTGTACTCACCTATTAAATATGTGAAAATTAATATGGATAGGAGGGAATAATACTCGCTCAGTACCGGTTTAAAAGTCATGCGCATGTATAACTAGGTCGTAATTTGACCTATATAAAATAAATTGTTTAACACGAAAATGCTCCTTGCCGGTTGTTTTTGTTGAAGGCAGTGTTCCAAATACATGGTCCCACAGGGTTGATGTTATCCCGAAGCCGTTGTTTTGGATTCTGAAGTGGTGCTTCAGATGGTATTTCCATTAAAGAGACCATCCTAGGCATAGACAAATCTACCATGTACTTTAGTGTTAAAATCTAAAAATCTGTATTGGATGAACATTTACTATTCCAACTGAAATAATATATACGTGGCCATGGTGTTATAAGGCATGTGCCAATGCATCGTCTCTTAGCACGTTACCATAGAAACATTTATAATTTAAGAGATAAACTATGCTAAAAATGCATCGCTTCTTGTGAGTTGTATCTACATTTAATGATTTTGGCTAATGCATGTATATGATAGGGCTAGAACCACTTTTTACCTATGGCCACGTGAAAAAGTTGTATCTTAGTTAAGATACAACCTCATTCTTTTTCTTCATTAACTAGTATGCCACATAGACAAAATGTCTATGAAACCATGCTAAGAAACTAGCATTGGCACAGGCCTAAGTTCGACACACTAGACTGCGCCTACTGAATAATTGCATGGATCTACTAGTACATCCTCACTGCATATCTCAATATTTTTTCCGAAATGGGGAAATACCCACCTTCTGCATCAAGTGATGCACACAGATTTTTATTACTTATGTAACATATTATTTAGTTTTACAAAGCATCACATGTCATATATTGAGACAGGACTCAATCGACACACCAAAGCACAAAAAAAGAACTACGAAAGTCGTTAATATGCTGTCAAGTATTCCGGGAGAAAAAATCATGTGCCACCGAAAAAAGCCTTGTGCATCCAGCCACCATAAGTCCCGCTGGTCCGAAAGAAGCAGGAAAGAACATAACTTGATCCAGTTCACCGCCATATGGATAACGTGTAAGACATGAAAATTTTCCTTCTTCTAAAAAACAATGTTGTTCTTCAATTCAACATAGATCGACAAATAGCCGAAATACCGATAGGAATCCTATCCTTGGTCTTCTAATCCACCACTTCAACCAATTCCCAAACATATTAGTAACATTGGAAGATGGAGGGATATTTTAAGTACAGAAAACCACACGCCATACAAGTTTAGCAAAAGGATAGAGAATAAATAAGTGATCAATACTCTCATCATTCCCACAAAGGAACAATGAGTATCCCCTTTCCAATTTCTTTTGGCAAGATTATCTTTTGTGAGCGAGACCTTGATATTAAGAAACCACATGAACACTTTCATTTTCAAAGGATTTTTTAACTTCCAAAGATATGTTCTAAGAAATCTAGCATGTCCATTCATTAAATCCGCATACATAGATTTTAGCTCCCAATGGAAAACATCAGGAACATCATTCAAATTAATATCCATTAATATCATTCATAAATGAGACAACATTTCCCATTTATATCCTACAAGTGTCCTTCTAAAGCGTAAGTTTGGAGGAGGCACATTGTGGAATACATCATGAACCGAAACTTTTTTATGTTGCACAATATTATATAAAACATGATATTGAATTTTTAAAAGAGAATTTCCCAACCAAGTGTCTTCCCAAAACCTAGTAGGTTCTCCATTACCCACTTTAAATGAACCTCTATGAACGAAATCATCCTTAACTCTCATGCGCCCCTTCGAGAAATGGGAGTCCGTAGGTTGTGCCATCTACTTGAGCTAGAGTTTTACTATGAAGGTATTTGTCCTTTAACAACTCCTGCCAAACACCTTCCTCATTCAAGAGTTTAAATAGCCACTTATTGAGTAAATATTTTTTTTAACTCAATAACATCCATCCCTAACCCCCATGATCATTTGGTCGACATATCATGTTGCATTTAGTTAACCAGCAGTTCCATTTGTTCACATCACTCTATCAGAAATACCTTTTGGAATTTTCAGAAAGGAAAGCATGAACATGGGCAAACTTGTTAACACCAAATTAACAAGGAAAAGAAGGTCCCATAGGTCAAAAAAAATTGTGGCGGGGAGGAGCTGGTTCTGTCAGGGAGGAGCTCGTTCTGTCCTCTGCAGGACTACTTTCGCCTGCCTCTAGTGGTGCTGCCTCTGCAGCGTGGACAGGTGGGTCAGGTGGTGGGGCCCTCCAACCAAGCTCACCTGTATCTGTCCTTGACTACTTCACGGTGGAGTTGTCCCCTGATGGACAGGAGGACAGGCCAGAAGATAAAGGGGTGGTCCCGGCTGAGGAAATGCCAAGGGTTGAGGCCCTCACAGACCCCGTGGATGTCTTCCACACAGAGTGTGTTAAAGCCGTATCACCCGTACTTCACAGGACGCCAAAACGTAGTCGCGTATCCTCGCTGGGCCAGTTCGTCATAGCTGCCGACACAAGGGCAAGTTTGTCGCTGGCACCCCTATCCGGAGACAACAGAGGGAACTGATCCACTGGCTGGAGATCGCGAGGGAAGGAGAAGTGATTGGGTACGAGGCCTTGAACGCCTACATCAACCTGTTCGATCAGCCGCTTCCGTAGAGACATATTGATGTCATTCTGAGTCTGTTTGGCTGGCAGCCGGAGGCTTTACCAATGTCTGAGGACTTGCCAGTGGAGTGCCTAGTCTAGGGTGTCTACTACATCATCCCTCTCTTTGCTTTTTATAGCTCTTGTACTTGAGTCGAACTTTGATGGAACTCGATTTGATCCTTGCCATTTGGAATGCGCGTGGTCTGAATTCGCCTGCCCGTAGAGCGGCCAACTTCCAGGTGTTGTCCCCCCTCGGAGCTAAAGTGGTTTGTCTGCAGGAAACTAAGATGGAGGTAATAACACATCAAGTGGTTAGGGACTGCTTAGGATCCGCCTTTGACGAGTTCTTCTTTCTGCCAGCCATGGGTACGCGAGGCGGTATCCTGCTGGCGTGGCAATAAACTTTTGTTAAAATCTCAAACCCCCACATGTCAAGAAACACCCTGAAAGCAAGTATCTCCGTGGAGGGGCAACAAGATTGGTGGTTCACATGTGTCTATGGCCCTCAGGGCGTGGAGGAGAAGCGGGATTTTCTCAAGGAGCTGTCCGATATTCGTGATCTACATGTCGGCCCTTGGTTGGTCGCTGGCGATTTCAATCTCATAATAAGTCCGGAAGACAAAAACCAAGGCAATGTGCACCGCCCCATGATGGGCCGCTTTCGTCGTAGTCTTGCAGCACTTGAGCTCAAGGATGTTTATCTTAATGGGAGGAGATTCACGTGGTCTAATAAGCGGCAACAACCAACCCTGGAGAGGCTCGACCAGGTTTTTGCTACTCTGGATTGGGAGGACATTTATCCCGACGCCTTTCTCACAGCTGGTTCTTCGGGCCCTTCAGACCACTGCCCTTTGATCCTCAGCCTGGCCCCAGATCTGCAGATGGGGCGTAGATTCCATTTACAATCCTTCTGGCCTAAAGTGGATGGCTTCATGGATGTGGTGCGAGAAGCGTGGGCTTCAGTGGAGCACGAGGCAAACTGTTTCAAAGTTCTCGACAACAATCTAAGAGCAACGGCAACAAAAGCTCGCCAGTTGGAGCAGTAAATACATGGGGAGCATTAAGCTGCAAATCCTTTTGGCTTACGAGGTGATCCTGCGGCTTGATACAGCAATGGAAGCGAGACTCTTTCGCCCGAGGAGAGGGGTTTGCGGAAGCTGCTCAAAGGGAAGTTGTTGGGTCTTGCCTCCTTGGAGAGATCGCTGGCCAGGCAAAGGGCGAGGATACTGTGGCTTGAGAAGGAGACGCTTGCACAAAGTTTTTCCATACACACACCAGTCACCGGAAGTGGCAGAATTTCATCAGCCATCTGTTGGTGGAGGGTGTGAGGCTTTCTAGTCATGTTGAAAAGCCCGAGGCCTTGGATGAATTCTACGATAACATTCTAGGTGTGGAAGTAGGGAGAGAGTTCTCCGTGGATTTGGATTTCCTGCAATTTCCCTCCCCCGATCTTAGCCACCTGGAGGCATGCTTCTCTGAGGACGAAGTGTGGAACGCAATTAAGAACATGCCGCTGGATAAGTGTCCGGGGCCAGACGGGTTCACTAAAAGGTTCTTCGTAACCTGTTGAAGCATCATACGGACTGACATCATGAACGCTTTCAGATCTTTGGATCGTCGGGATTTGTGTGGTTTTGGAGCAGTCAATCATGCGTTCATTTCCCTCCTTCCAAAAAAAGAAGGTGCTGAAGAGCCCAAAGATTTTCGTCCTATCAGTCTCATCCATGGGTTCGCTAAGCTGGTGGCGAAAGTCCTAGCACGCCGGATTTCTCTGATTTTGCCACAGCTAGTGGAGGTGCACCAGAGCGCCTTTGTGCGCGGACGTTGCATTCATGACAACTACCTGACAGTCAGGGAGACAGCGAGAAAACTACATGGATCGTCCACCCCGGCAGTACTCCTTAAACTTGACATCACCAAAGCTTTTGACACCGTCAGTTGGGCCTTCCTGTTGGAAATTCTAAGGAAAGTAGGGTTTGGCGACACCCTGATTTCCATCATCTGCGGTCTCCTATCGACTGCCTCCACGAAAGTGATGCTTAATCGTTGGCCTAGTTCTAAGATTCTGAACAAGCGTGGACTGAGGTAAGGAGACCCGCTCTCCCCGCAGCTTTTCATCTTGGTGATCGAAGTGCAACACCTCTTGATTGAGTGGGCAACTGACCGAGGATTGCTGACTAGGCTTGCTCCGGCCGGTCTGAGGCATAGGAACTCAATGTATGCAGATGATGTGGTAACTTTTCTGAGACCGACAGTGCGGGACTTCATGGCCTTCACGGAGATCCTTGACATTTTTGGAGAGGCCTCAGGACTACGTGCTAACCTGGAAAAGTGTTCCGCTCACTTGATCAGGTGTGGAAGAGGGGAGGCCGAGCTGGTGGCGCAGGAGCTACAGTGTCCAATTCTTCCCTTCCCGATGTGCTACCTCGGACTGCCACTCTCCCTCAAGAAGCTCTCAGCAGCTAGTTACAATACATAGTGGACAGTGTCGCGGGTCACCTCCCGGGCTGGAGGGCTAACCTGCTAAACAAGGGTGGTAGGCTTGAGCTTGTCAAAACCACCCTCTCAGCAGTTTCTATTTTTGCTATGATGTCTCTGGACCTGCCAGCGAAAACCTTCGTGGATATAGATAAGATTCTCAGAGGTTTCTTGTGGAAGGGCAGGAAAGACGTGAATGGCGGCCACTGTCTAGTGGCATGGGGGAGAGTTTGTATGCCCAAATCCCTTGGGGGCCTTGAAATTCCAAATCTTCGACTAATGAACTAGGCATTGCGGGCTAGATGGTTGTGGCTTCGTAGGACGGATACCTCGAAGCCGTGGAGCGAATTCAACATCCAGGTGCCCAGGTTAGTGTCACATCTCTTTGAGGTAGGAACCACCTCGGTAGTCGGGAATGGCGCCAACACTTTCTTTTGGACAGATAGATGGCTGCCTGAAGGCAGGGTGCGGCATCTGGCTCCGAATTTGTGGAAAAGAATCCCAAAGGGTGCGATAAGAGCACGCAAAGTCAGGGAATGCGCCAGGGGGGACTGGTTACTTGATGTTCCCCCCAATTTGGCAGAGGTAGAGCTGTGGGAACTTCTCAGCCTGGCTGACCTTTTACCGGCCGTTGCCCTTCAAGAGGGGGTGGATGACGAGCTCCATTGGATCTGGGAGTCTGGAAAGCAATTCTCAGCCCGTTCCGCATACCGTGCCATGTTCGTAGGGTCTGTAAGTCTGGCCGGATCAGAACAGATTTGGCGTTCCCGTGCGCCCAACAAATGCAAGTTTTTTCTGTGGCTGGCGCTGAGGGGAAGGTGTTGGACAGCCGACAAACTAAGCCGTAGGGGGCTCCCCCACCCTGCAGCTTGCCCCTTGTGCGATTAGCAAGGAGAGGACATTGACCACTTGCTTCTTGGTTGTGTTCTAGCTACACATGTTTGGACGTCGCTTCTGCACAGATGGGGCCGGGACCTTTGGATCTCTAGCCAACAGGAAGAGTTAGCCCAATGGTTGCCTGCCAGAACTTTGGGCAGGGCGGAGCGTAAGGACATGTGGACGGCTATCACCTTGGTTTGCTGGTGTTTGTGGCGACATAGGAACAACGTTGTCTTTGAAGTTCACATGCCTTCTGTGGAGAGAGTGGTTAGCCTGATAGAAGAAGAGGCGGCTCTGTGGCGTGCCGCGGGGTTGTTTAGGGGTAGCCTAAGTTCAGTGGATAGGTGGACATGTCGTGAGTAGTTCATTTCTGTTTTCTGGTAGCGTCTGGACGTCTGTGTCCAACGCGTTGTATTGGCCACTTGGCCCCTCTCCTATGAATCCGATGCGTCTTTCCAAGACGTATCCTTAAAAAAATATAACTCGAATGAGTTAGTCTAGTATTTTGTTTTTATATTGAGGGATGCACTCTACACTATTCCTTAGAGATTTTTGAACTTTGGTCAGGAATAAATGAAAATACAATTTAATACACACACACACACATACCAGTACGTGCTGTCGACAATGACCTGAATAGGCTTTGAGATGGCACATGACAATCACTCTACTTTGTCGCCATCAGTGAGGCACATGTCAAGAACATGTCCAAAAACACACGAAGAAATCCATCTAGGGGAAGATAACAAACTTCCTGACCAATGCTTTCCAGGTTTTCGGACTACTCTCCAGTTGTACAATAGTCTTATTTATCAAAAGCAAGAAACACCGGCAACAGAGACAACACAACTGAATGGTTCACTGAACAGGAAACTTACAGATATATCAAAGCAAAGCAGTTACTTTGTCCGAATATTATACTAGAAAAAACAAATATATCAATAAATTATGCTACTGCTTGGCTACCAACAGCCACGAATAAATTATATTAGGAAAAGCAAACGATGGTGATGGTTCCCTAACAAGAAGGATCAATCACACGAGACTCGTAAGACTGGACTGCAAAGCCACTACGGGAAACCGCCCATACGCCGACGGCCCCCCACTACGCCGACGGCCAAAGGTCGGCCCCCTCGGCGTAGGGTGGTCGACATGATCGGTGGGCGACGTGCCCGTCGGCGTCTATTCCCCCCTCGGCGTATGGAAGCTACCCCGAGGGACACCGTCGGCGTATCTAACCCCCTCGGCGTAGCTGATGCCCCGTTACGCCATTCGAACGCGGCCCGTTACGTGATAGGCTACCCCGAGGGGGTGCCGTCGGCGTACGTGAAGGAGTTTTTTTTCTCTGCGTTCGATCGTACCGTGTGAGTTTTAAAAAAACCTAACCCTACGCCGAGGGGGTGCCGTCGGCGTAGGTGAAGGATTTTTTTTGTCTCTGCGTTCGATCGTACCGTGTGCGTGCGTGTGTGTTTAAAAAAAACTAACCCTACGCCGACGGCATCCCGTCGGCTTAGGTATTGTTTTTTTTTTCCTTTGCTCGATCGCGATGCGTAGGCCGTGTGCGTGTGTGTTTAAAAAAAAAAGCTTTCCCTACGCTCGTGTGGTATAAATTTGTTCTAATATTAGAATTTTCTTCTTCTAATATTTTGTTTAAACCAATGCATTATCCTAGTCTATCTAATATTCTGTTTTTTTAGTTTTTTTCCCACCCGTGTGGTATAAATTTGTCTAAATTTAATATAGTTTTATTTATTTTTCTATACGATTTTAATATATTTATAATTTCTCAGTTAATAGGAGTGGTTGTATACATCCGAATGTTAGTATACCGCCACCCGCGCCCATGAAATAACACGGTGAAATCTCCCGGAGCCGACCCTATACAACACATTAATCTAAAATAAATAAATGACATACTTATTATATGATATACCTAAACATTCATATTAAAAACATAAATGAATTTGTACGGATCCTGAGGCCCCGCAGGCGCCCCTCTTTTGTGAAACCGTGGAGCTTGCGACTGCGTCGTGTACCCCCATAGATTGCACTCCGGGTTGTGACCCGCTTCACCGGCGTCCGCTTCTCTCTCGCGAGTTCACACTCGGAACATAGAAAATGGTTTTTTGCTTCAATGAAAAGAAAAACTTCCTCCGTCAATATTGTCCGTGCTTCCAAGATGCATGTGTAATATGGGACCATTTGAACAAACTATGCCATGGATATGACCATAACACTCGTCATTTGGCCCGAAACCCTAGAATGTTCGTAGGAGATAGCTAATTTTTGTGAACACATTTTCAACAGAACTGTCGTATTCCAAGTTTATTATTTTTGGTGTATACTAGGAACTATATAATGACACCACGCGAAGGTCTCGCATCATTTTGGTTTTTTTTGAATTTTTTGGATTTTTTTAACCCCGTTTGAGGAAAAAGTCAAGGCGGCCGGCATGACTGTTCATAGCTAGGGGTTGAATATTGAGAAACTCTTGGTGTATCTATGTTGAAATAGGTATTTGTGTACCTAAAAATGATTTTTTCCAAAAATCATGAGCAAACTATGAGGTACCTGTAGTTCAAATTTGACCAGTTTCCAACGGAATCGGCAGAAACTTCTGTTCTTCAAAAAAGCTGGATGGAAACCTTTTGATATGAAACAAATTGGTTATTTGTGCATATAACATGGTCTAGTATTTTAAAAAATTATAGCTCTCAAGTTTTGCAACATATTTATGGTAGGTCCTTCACAAAAAAAACCCTTTTTTTACACTCGGAACATAGAAAATGGTTTTTTGCTTCAATGAAAAGGAAAACTTCCTCCGTCAACATTGTCTGTGCTTCCAAGATGCATGTTTTTGTGTAATATGGGAACATTTGAACAAACTATGCCATGGATATGACCATAACACTCGTCATTTGGCCCGAAACTCTAGAATGTTCGTAGGAGATAGCTAATTTTTGTGAACACATTTTCAACACAACTGTCCTATTCCAAGTTTATTATTTTTTGTGTATACTAGTACCTATATAATGACACCACGCGAAGGCCTCGCATCATTTTGGGTTGTTTTGAATTTTTTGGAATTTTCTAACCCCGTTTGAGGAAAAAGTCAAGGCGGGGGGCATGACCGTTCGTAGCTAGGGGTTGAATATTGAGAAACTCTTGGTGTATCTATGATGAAATAGGTAGTTGTGTAGCTAAAAATGATTTTTTTTTAGGGGGGTTACCGTAGGGGAAAAAACCCCTACGGTTAGATTTTCAATATATTGATAATGAGGGACCCTCAAAAAATACAGATGTCTATGGAGGTTTGAAATGAAACTGGTGATACATATCAAACAAAAATATCTCTACTCCACTCTAATAGTGAGTCTAACAGCGTCTGTTTCACCCTATACTGGTGCAGCAAGAGGTCACTCTGAAAATTGGTCTTCCACCTCGCGAACTGTGGAGGCACTCCTCTGAATATCAGATCATTTCTAGCTAAAAATGATTTTTGCCACAAATCATGAGCAAACTATGAGGTACCTGTAGTTCAAATTTGACAAGTTTCCAGCGGAATCGGCAGAAACTTGTGTTCTTCAAAAGAGGTGGATGGAAACCTTTTCATATGAAACAAATTGGTTATTTGTGCATATAACATGGTCTAGTATTTTCAAAAATTATAGATCTCAAGTTTTCCAACATATTTGCGGTAGGTCCTTCACAAAAAACCTATTTTTTACACTCCGGAAATGGAAAATGGTTTTTTTTACAATGAAAAGAAAACAAAAGTATTATATATGATGGAAAATATTATATGGATGTCATATTTGAATTTCTCTCATTTTTCTAATCGATATAGACATATTATTTGTCAAATTTCGATTTACGGATTTATAGATATGAATTTTTCAATATTAAATAGAAAAAGCAAAAATGTTAATTATTATTTAAATTAAAGATTATTTGAATTCAAATTTATTACTAGTTATTATTTTTTACTCAAATAATTGTTTGAATTCACAAAATAAAAGAGTGTGACATTGATGGTCCAAGGGTTAAGGTTAACAGGATAGATTGGATAATATTGTCAACAAAACATCTGTTGTTTCTAGGTAGCTCATAGGGAAGGAACTACGAAGTTAAGCGTGCTGGGGCTGGAGCAATCTCATGATGGGTGACCGATCGGGAAGTGTTAGTAGAAATGGGTAATTTAGATTAAAATTAACAATGATATAAATATATAGATAATTATGACTGTAGTGTGATTAAGTGGTTAAATAAGTGAAATAAAAAACTTAAGAAAAAAATTCAAAAAAAATTGAATTTTCTTTTGATTTTTTTTTAAAATATTTGCGTGCCTACGCCGAGGGGAGGCCGTCGGCGTAAGTACCCCTACGCCGAGGGGTAGCCGTCGGCGTAGCCCTTGGGCCAGGCCCGCAGGGACCTCCACGTGGCCCTCGAATACGCCGAGGGGGGCATCCTGGCTGTCGGCGTTTGTAATCCGTCGAACGGATTCCGTTCTGACAACGGTGAGTCCCACCAAATCATACGCCGACGGGAATCTATACGCCGACGACCAAAGCACATACGCCGACAGGGGTGTACGCCGAGGGGGCTATGCCGAGGGGGATCTGGTCTACCCCGAGGGCCTTAGGCCGTCGGCGTCTCGCAGGATTCCGGTAGTGAGCCTGGAACCACGCGGATCAACGACTTTAAGCACGTCGGTGACAATCTGACTTAGATGATGTCCAATTAATTGATCTACGGCGCAAAATCGCTAACTGAACATAATATCGTCTATCTTAGATGGCATCGGTGATGGAGAATCTGCAAGAGCGATGAATTATTAGCACTCGTGTACCTTCCCTAAAGACAGAACAAGGTTGAAAATGGAACAGGAATGTGAACACGAGGAAACTGATTCAGGGGTATAAAGTGGAACAAAAAAATGTGTGGAGGCAGATTCAGGGGTGTCAAGTGAGCTTTACCTCGATATTTGACAGCACAAGGCGGTAGACAACTCAAGTGCTCTTGCGGGCGGTTTTTGGTGAAGGTAGTGTTCCAAATACATGGTCCCACAGGGTTGATGCTATCCCAAAGTCCTTGTTTTGGATTCTGAAGTGGTGGTTCAGATTGTATTTCCATTAAAGAGGCCATCCTAAGGCATAGACAAATCTACCATGTACTTTAGTGTAAAAATCTAAAAATCTGTATTGGACGAACATTTACTATTTCAACTGAAATAATGCATACGTGGCCATGGTGCTGTAAATTCCACGCACAATTGGACTGCACCTACTACATAATTGCATGGACCTACTAGTACATCCTCACTGCATATCTCGATATATTGAGGTCCATAAAAGAGCATGTGAGCATTCAGAAATTATACAAGTTGGGAGAGAGAAAGTGATGCAGCGCAATTCAGTGCTTGTATCTTGGCTATCTAGGCTTGAAAGGCATCGGGAGAGCGTATCTGCCTGATGATATCCAAGAGCGTATATTGATTCAATGGTCTGCCTGATGATTAAACGGCTCAGATTCAATGTTTTGCCTCTGGCAGACTCCTCGCGCATGTTCGACCCACGATCTGTGCCCCCGGTTCGGCAACCACTGACCCGCTTGATAAGTTAGGCATCCCAAAATCACGGAACAACATGGATTTACATTGTGTCCGCTGACATCGCAGTCAGTTGCGCTCCCATCTTTCATCGATCCCCTCTCCTAGCCGACGTCGCCGCCTCCCTCATGACGCTGGTCCCTGTTTCCGGGCGGTACGGGCTCCCCATGAGCAAGCGCCAGGACAGGTAGGCGATCTGGCAACGCCTCGGTCAAAACTTGCAATCCCACAGCGTGAGGACGCCTGGATGGTGGTTGGTGGCACGATTGAGCGCCCCGCCGGGATGAGTCGGCTGTCTTCAAAGTTCCAACACTGTCGATGTGGGCGCTGGCTCTCCACGATATAGCTAGACCTACTCCTCCCTCCATTCTGCCTGATCGGTAAGGGTCGATTTTTCGTCCCCACCCTAAACTTGCAGTATGCAGCTTACGTTGCAGAGTTTATTTGTCCTTATGTGATCTCACATTGATTGTCGGCCTGAGAATAGACCCCCTTCACTCATTAGACGATATTTCTTGCACTTCAACTCTGAAAATGTATAATATAATTCTCATGGAATTGTTTACTTATGTGATGACATATTCAGTGTAATATCTTATGCATTGGACGAACATAATCAGTGTCTAAGGCAGTGGTTAATCACAAACACATGTATTATGCCTGACAGCTCTTGTGCCCAATATATTACTAATACATATAAGGATGTTTTTCTATATATTGCACTTCCCTATATCTAGACTTCTCTTGATGCCTGACTGCTCTTACCAGTAAAATTTCGTTTCAATGTTTCAGGTATTGCATTTTTTTCTGCTCTATACTGTGCTTGCCAATAGCAATCCGTGGATTTGAGATCAGGTGCAAAATGAGTTGGCAGCCTTAACTTTGTCCAAACTATTAAGTTAATGCGTATTGACTCACTTGCATAGCTTGCAGATGGCACATCAATAAAACAATCAGCTTTGAGGTTGGAGAAACTCTCCACTATATGTAAACATCATTCTTTAGCATCAAGAGTGAACATTGTGGAACAAACATATATAAGTAGTTATTATATAGTGGTGGACGTACCATCATATGGTTCAGAAAGCTTGTACCTGTTATCATTTTTTGTTAACATTTTCAGGATCCTTTTGGTTCGATGGGCGGGAGGATGGACGAGATCTTGCTTGCAGAGAGTATTGTTAGGTAGAAGGCCAACATATTGCAGCTTAGTTCTCAATTTCATCGTCTGCAGGGGGATAGGACGGGGTTTCTTCTTCTTCTTCTTTATAATTGCTGAATTAGATGCTGGTACAGACTACCGATGTTGGAAATATATAGATATGAACAGGCTCCCCTCTTGTAGAAAGAAGTCGGTGGACTACATAATGTCAAAACAGAATAATTTTTACCAGTACGTATTGGTTCATGATGAAACATGAAAGATAAGCAGGTCTGGTATGCATCAAATTTAGTTTTTATTTCTGTTGAAATGTATGCTTCCAATGACTCACTAGATATACTGTCCTAATATTTAATTAATTGCATGTGGTGGTTGTTGGTTTCCCCGGTTTATAGTTTCCACAGGGCATCCACTTGAACTTGAGAGTCCGGGTGAGTATCAGGGTTGAGATGTAGTTGTTCTCTTTGTTTCTTGGCTGGAGCTAAGCAATATGTTACTATGTAGCTCGCAAGATGATTACATGCAACTGTGATATACTTTTAAACCCAAGTTCAGTTGTATGTACAAACATATGATTTCATTTTGTACTTATGTTTTTGTACTTTATTGAGCTTATTTTAGATAATTATTTTTTCCCTTGGTTACTGACCTAGAGAACCTACAACGGAAGAGTTAGGAATTTTCTAGAGTTCATTACGCGTTTACACTTCAATTTATGTGTGTAAATGAGGTATGGCAATTTTTTTCTAACCAATAAGGGGGTTGGTGCTTTACTTCAGGCTGGAGCTCATGCTGAACCGGCCGGGTGCTGCTGGTGCAGGCCTGTAGCGAGTAATTGACCATCTTCAGGCTGAAGCTCAAGCCTTCTACAAGCAGCAAGTGGGGTACTTCAAATATGGGCGGTCAACATGTAATCTTATAGACTGACTTGAGAGAAGCAGGCCATCAGGTATGGAGAATGTGGTGTATCTGTGCTACGAGATATTTTTACAGAAATCAGATTTCATCTAGGTCTACATAAGTGATGTTGAAGTTGTAAATTGCCCAATGGCTTGTAATGTAATGTTGTTGTTTATAGTTGTGCATGTTGCATCATGAAGGTAGGCCATTCTGAAACTTGGTTTAGCCAATCTCCAAAAATTGTATCAAAAGCTTTAGACCCAGCCTGTTATTCACTAGTAGGAAACAGGCTATAGCCACCAGGTTACCGCTGGCCAACAAGAATTCCTGTGCGCCAGTGCTACTACCGCTGGCGAACGCGCCCCCATGTTGGCCAGCGCTAAGTTAGGTACCGCTGGCGAACATGGCACTTCGTTCGCCAGCGGTAACAGTGGGGGTGGGGGCTGCGCGCGGCTGCGGGCGGCAGCAAATACCGTTGGCGAACACGGCACTTCGTTCGCCAGCGGTATGGTTACTTAGCGCTGGCGAACAACGAGCTGGTTCGCCAGCGGTATGGTTACTGCTGGGCAACATTTTGGTTGGCCAGCGCTAACTATACCGCTGGCCAACCACTATTTTGGTTCGCCAACGGTAAGTTTTGAAAAATTTCCCTCCACACCCCCCCTCCCCCCCGTGGACCGCCTTTTTTACGTTTGTAAAGCAGAAACGAAAATGATAAAACGTTCAAAAAATAAATTCCTTGGATATGTGGGTAGAGTGCACTGTCTAGTTGATATAGAAAATTTGAAATACTCCATTTGACCTTTTATGCAAAATTCAAAAATAAAACGTAAAACGGCCATAACTTTTGCATACGACGTCGAAAAAACGCGTTCAATATATCAAAAGAAGCGTGAGCAAATTCCAGTGTGGAAGAGGGGAGGCCGAGCTGGTGGCGCAGGAGCTACAGTGTCCAATTCTTCCCTTCCCGATGTGATACCTCGGACTGCCACTCTCCCTCAAGAAGCTCTCAGCAGCTAGTTACAATACATAGTGGACAGTGTCGCGGGTCACCTCCCGGGCTGGAGGGCTAACCTGCTAAACAAGGGTGGTAGGCTTGAGCTTGTCAAAACCACCCTCTCAGCAGTTTCTATTTTTGCTATGATGTCTCTGGACCTGCCAGCGAAAACCTTCGTGGATATAGATAAGATTCTCAGAGGTTTCTTGTGGAAGGGCAGGAAAGACGTGAACGGCGGCCACTGTCTAGTGGCATGGGGGAGAGTTTGTATGCCCAAATCCCTTGGGGGCCTTGAAATTCCAAATCTTCGACTAATGAACTAGGCATTGCGGGCTAGATGGTTGTGGCTTCGTAGGACGGATACCTCGAAGCCGTGGAGCGAATTCAACATCCAGGTGCCCAGGTTAGTGTCACATCTCTTTGAGGTAGGAACCACCTCGGTAGTCGGGAATGGCGCCAACACTTTCTTTTGGACAGATAGATGGCTGCCTGAAGGCAGGGTGCGGCATCTGGCTCCGAATTTGTGGAAAAGAATCCCAAAGGGTGCGATAAGAGCACGCAAAGTCAGGGAATGCGCCAGGGGGGACTGGTTACTTGATGTTCCCCCCAATTTGACAGAGGTAGAGCTGTGGGAACTTCTCAGCCTGGCTGACCTTTTACCGGCCGTTGCCCTTCAAGAGGGGGTGGATGACGAGCTCCATTGGATCTGGGAGTCTGGAAAGCAATTCTCAGCCCGTTCCGCATACCGTGCCATGTTCGCAGGGTCTGTAAGTCTGGCCGGATCAGAACAGATTTGGCGTTCCCGTGCGCCCAACAAATGCAAGTTTTTTCTGTGGCTGGCGCTGAGGGGAAGGTGTTGGACAGCCGACAAACTAAGCCGTAGGGGGCTCCCCCACCCTGCAGCTTGCCCCTTGTGCGATTAGCAAGGAGAGGACATTGACCACTTGCTTCTTGGTTGTGTTCTAGCTACACATGTTTGGACGTCGCTTCTGCACAGATGGGGCCGGGACCTTTGGATCCCTAGCCAACAGGAAGAGTTAGCCCAATGGTTGCCTGCCAGAACTTTGGGCAGGGCGGAGCGTAAGCACATGTGGACGGCTATCACCTTGGTTTGCTGGTGTTTGTGGCGACATAGGAACAACGTTGTCTTTGAAGTTCACATGCCTTCTGTGGAGAGAGTGGTTAGCCTGATAGAAGAAGAGGCGGCTCTGTGGCGTGCCGCGGGGTTGTTTAGGGGTAGCCTAAGTTCAGTGGATAGGTGGACATGTCGTGAGTAGTTCATTTCTGTTTTCTGGTAGCGTCTGGACGTCTGTGTCCAACGCGTTGTATTGGCCACTTGGCCCCTCTCCTATGAATCCGATGCGTCTTTCCAAGACGTATCCTTAAAAAAATATAACTCGAATGAGTTAGTCTAGTATTTTGTTTTTATATTGAGGGATGCACTCTACACTATTCCTTAGAGATTTTTGAACTTTGGTCAGGAATAAATGAAAATACAATTTAATACACACACACACACATACCAGTACGTGTTGTTGACAATGACCTGACTAGGCTTTGAGATGGCACATGACAAGCACTCTACAAAGAACATGTCCAAAACACACACAAAGAAATTCATCTAGCGGAAGATAACAAACTTTCTAACCAATGCTTTCCTGTTTTTCAGACTACACTCCAGTTGTACGGTAGTCTTGTTTATCAAAAGCAAGAAACGCAGGCAACAGAAATAACACCACTGAATGGTTCACACAATAGGAAACTTACATATATATCAAAGCAAAGCAGTTACTTTGTCCCAATATTATACTAGAAAAAACAAATATATCAAGAAATTATGCTACTGCTTGGCTACCAACAGCCACAAATCAATGCAATGCTGGTACTATACTGGAAAAACCAAACTCTGTACACATGGGTAGTGGTGGTGGCCTAACAAGAAGAATCAATCACACGAGACATAATCTGGAACAGGAACTGTCAAGCACACGTAAGACTGGACTGCAAAGCCAGAAAACACGTGAATCAACGACCTTAAGCACTTCGGTGACAATCTGCCTTAGATGATGTTCCAATTAATTGATCTATGGTGCAAAATTGGTAACTGAACAATAATTTTGTTTGTCGAAGATGGCATCGGTGATGGAGAATCTGCAAGAGCCATGAATTATTAGTGCTCGTGTACCTTCCCTAAAGACAGAACAAGGTTGAAAATGGAACAGGAATGTGAACATGACGAAACAGATTCATGGGTACCAAATGGAACAAAAAAAGCGAGGAGGCAAATTCAGAGGTGTCAAGTGACCTTTACCTAGATATTTGGTATTACAAGGCGGTAGACAACTCAAGTGCTCTTGCCGGTGGTTTTTGTTGAAGGCAGTGTTCCAAATACATGGTCCCACAGGGTTAATGTTATCCCAAAGCCCTTGATTTGGATTCTGAAGTGGTGGTTCAGATTGTATTTCCATTAAAGAGACCATCGAGGCATAGACAAATCTACCATGTACTTTAGTGTAAAAATCAATAAATCTGTGTATTGGATGACCATTTACTATTACAACTGAAATAATATATGTGTGGCCACGGTGTTGTAAGTTCCACACCTACGGACGCTACATCACCAGCAGTGCTACATCTCAATATATTTAGGTCCATAAAAGAGCATTCAGAAATTATACAAGTTGAGAGACAGAAAGTCATGCAGCGCATCTCAGAGCTTGTATCTTGGCTATCTAGGCTTGAAAGGCATCAGGAGAGCGTATGTTACATGTAGTGATAGAGCATCTGTAGAGTCGTTTTCGGCCTCTGGATCTTCTGACGCCTCTTGTGTTAAACAATGTGGATATATTGTACTAGTTCTTGCATCAGAAACAGGTAGAGCAAGCAAACACAACTTTGGGCGGCCATATCATCGGTGCTCCCGCTCGCGGCCTTCGCAGCGAGCTGGGTGCACACCTTCAGCATAACCAACCGGTGCCCGTCCACGTTGTATCCAGCTGCCATCCTAGGGAACATCGACAAAGGGGATGGCCATGTACCTGCTGCTCAGCAGTCGCCCGCGGCGCCGTTGCCCTGCGATGCGCCCAACCCGGGAAAACCCACTCGTTTAGATTGCTCAATAAGTTAGCCATTAAAGTTGCTAGTTCTTGGTGGGTACAAATTTTCAGGTTCACCAAGAGGATGATCTAACTTCTCCCAAAAGGAGACATTTTGTACCCACTTCATCCCCCAAGCATTTCCTTTCTATCCCTCTACATCGAGAACCATGCGGTCGCCACGCAACCGAAGCAAAGGACTGGGCTACGGAACCTCCACTGACAAATCCTTTTATATTTTGTCACCATCGGTGAGCGACATGTGAAGGACGGGTCCAAAAACGAACGAAGAAATCCATTTGGGGACTTCACTCCAGTTGTAGGCGCAACCTTTTCGTACATATGTATTTCCAAATTTGATAAGGTTTAAGAATAACTTCAAAATACTAGAAAAAGAAGAGACCAGATGACCCCGAACGATTTGGAATTGGCATGACTAAGGATCTTTGGTGGGGCGTCACGGCATGGAAGAGAGAAATTAGTCTTATGTTGTTGCAAATTGCACGCTGCGGGGGTCAATTCGGCCAACCGAAATTTGCAGAAATGATTTCGATGCCAAGAACTTCCGCCCCGAAAACACAGAATACTTGAACGACAGCCTCCGATATACTCCCTCTATGAAAATATAAAACGTTTTAGCGTTCTCTAGACAAAACACATCTAAACAAGTTTTAGTGTATAGATTCATGTGCATTCTGCACTAGAACATGTCTAGATACATGTTGTCTAGTAACGCTAAAACATCTTACATTTCGATATAGAG
This sequence comes from Alopecurus myosuroides, assembly GCA_028641055.1. NCBI lineage: Eukaryota > Viridiplantae > Streptophyta > Magnoliopsida > Poales > Poaceae > Alopecurus > Alopecurus myosuroides. Next base: position 12,583,391 of record CM054063.1, on the reverse strand, counting down.
AGAGTAGTTGTGAACTTCTCTGCATGTGAGGACTTCCAATCACGATATACATGTTATGCGTCACACACTTTTTTGGATCGTAGTTTCAACCCATTTGTCGAAATAATGCAAATGATATATCATACAAAAACTCCGGAAATTCCGCAACTTGTTTTATTTAAAAAAAATTAAAACTACTTATGATTTAAGAGCGGTTTCAAAATGGACCGTCACTAAGCTAGGAAACTTTTATTTTTTTAGACTAAAAGGGGTGTGATTTCATTGAAATCAAAGGCCACATGCACAAAGTTTTACAGCGATCGGGCAGCACCACCATGGTGAGCCAGCGAGGTTTTTTTATTAATTTTTTTAAAATTATTTATGGTTTTGAAAAACATCCTTATGATAACCTCGTTACTAAGCTCGGCAACAAACACGAGGGGTGAATTTAAAATGGGACTAAAACAAGTTACTAATTTGTATTGGTAATAACAAATACAAGTGAGATTTATATACTAGTGTCAATTTAGTTCCTTAGTAGTTTGTGGAGAGGCTCAGAAATTTGGATAGTTTGACCCCAGATTTTTCTTAATGATATCAAAGATATTTTCCATCTACCTTTTACTTTAGTACCAACATTGAAGGTGTACTGAATAATTTCTCAGAACACTTATAGCTTCAACTGAAAGGATATATGCAGCCCATTATGTGTAAGTTCTGCACTGAACCGGACTGCATGTGCTGAATAAACAGCAAGATCAACTAGTACATCCTCACTCCACATTTTGGTCCATAAAAGAGAAGGTGAAGCATTCGGAAAATGTTGCATTGGTAGGTTTGCAAGATACCGGGAGCTCTCGTGTTGTATGATTGTCCGTCTGCTTCGCTATTGTTTAGCCTGGTGTTTTTATGGAAATTCTGTTAAATATTATGGAACATTCTAATGGATGTTTCATCTTCCACGCAAGACAAGACTGCAGAAACTAATACGGGCAGATGTAGGAAACATGTGTTACCATCTGGCAAAATCAAATCAGAACTAACCTAGCTGATAAATCATCACAAAAGAAAAAGATTGATCTAGATGCACAATATGCTTCCATAATCCATATTCCAAATGATTTCACAAATTGTTTTTTTTCAGTACCATCCAAATCCTAGTTGAGACGTGAAGCTTTTCTGAAACATCTTCAAATACCTTGTTTTTTTATGGTTAACATCTTAAAAGCTTTATATTAGCTGATAATATGCAAAACAAATCCTTGACAAAGTGAGGCTTTGTGAACAATGTAGGAAAAAACTTACAAGTAATTAAAGGCTTACCGGCTTGCACACACACGAAGCAGGCACATGCACCAATCCATCAGATGAAGGTCCTGAAAATTCTGGCTGCTCCTTCGACAGTTGTGTCCACTGTGACCACGGGGACCTGCCCGCGACGCTTGCAGAGTTCCGTCTCCGTGATTCACGAGTTCAACGTGCCCGTGGACTTCTCCTGCAGCACCGGCGGGAACGACGCCGTCATCCAGTGCCGGGACCCCGGCTGCCCCTACGCCTTCCACAACCCCGCCGACGCCAAGTACCACAAATGCCAGAGCGGAAGCCACTACAAGTTTGTCTACTGTGGGCAACTATGGTACATCTTGATTAATTAACCATTTTCAGGGCAAGATTACCATCTATTTTGTTGGCATAAAACGTTGCATTATCCCCGTCAGCAATGTTCTTTTCTCTGGCTGTGGAGCTAATGATCTTTAGTAACATGTTGTTGTTTACATGTGTTGGTTTTCATAAATTTGAAAATTCGTGCACATCATGCTCACTACCAGGATTTTGTATATGCTCCCTGAGAAGGGATATAAAGTTAAGTTTCTGTTCACCTTATGCGTTCCTTCGTTTTCTCCTTCATCCTACTCTATACCAGTACGACAATGACCTGACTAGGCTTTGAGATGGCACATGACAAGCACTCTACTTTGACGCCATCAGTGAGGCACATGTCAAGAACCAGTCCAAAGTCACACAAAGAAATCTATCAAGGGGAAGATAACAAACTTTCTGACCAATGCTTTCCAGTTTTTCAGACTACACTTCAGTTGTACAATAGTCTTGTTTATCAAAAGTAAGAAACGCAGGCAACAGAAACAACACCAATGAATGGTTCACACAACAGGAAACTTACAGATATATCAAAGCAAAGCAGTTACTTTGTCCCAATATTATACTAGCAAAAACAAATATATCAAGAGATTATGCTACTGCTTGGCTACCAACAGCCACGAATAAATGCAATGCTGGTACTATACTAGGAAAAGCAAACTCTGTACACATGGGTGGTTGTGGTGGTCTAACAAGAAGAATCAATCACACGAGACATAATCTGGAAGGGGAACGACCAAGGACTCGTAAGACTGGACTGCAAAGCCAGAAACCACATGAATCAACGACCTTAAGCACTTCGGTGACAATCTGCCTTAGATGATGTTCCAATTAATTGATCTACAGTGCAAAATCGGTAACTGAACAGTAATTTCGTCTGTCGAAGCTGGCATCGGTGATGGAGAATCTACAAGAGAAATGAATTATTAGCGCTCATGTACCTTCACTAAAAGCAGGACAAGGTTGAAAATGGAACAGGAATGTGAACATGAGGAAACAGATTCAGGGGTATCAAGTGGAACAAAAATGTGAGGAAGCAGATTCAGGGGTATCAAGTGAGCTTTACCTTGATATTTGGCATTAAAATGCCGTAGACAACTCAAGTGCTCTTGTCGGCGGTTTTTGTTGAAGGCAGTGTTCCAAATACATGGTCCCACAGGGTTGATGTTATCCCGAAGCCCTTGTTTTGGATTCTGAAGTGGTGGTTCAGATGGTATTTCTGATGTACAGCAGAAAGAACATTGTGAATACAGAAAGAGATAAAAGTGTTCTGGTAAGCTTCTGAATGAAATAAGCACCTTAAGATGTTTTGCTGGATCAAATGTGGGGTGGGCATGATGCAGGTAGTAGTGCGTGCAATCATAGATCACATAACCCAACAGGCCACCTCCAAACACGCCAGGAGTGGTAGACGTGGTAGTGAAGAGCTTGACCATAGTCCAGAACTGGATGGACAGAGCAGAAGAACACCATTAGATAAAGATGAAATATTGTAGAAAATAAATGAACTGTCTTTCACAATCCTACAAAAGTATAAATGGAATCCGAATTAGTTTGAATGGCTGAGACTTTCATGTACAGGCAAAGCATTATGAAGTATTATATCTCTCAAAAAAAAGGTATTATAATGCAGACATTTCGGAACAAATGCAGAAAGTTTCGCTATGCTTTAGATGGGTATGTTAAGTTGACAGGTTACCATTAACAGTGTTATCCAGATATTTAATCAATGAGGAAGATTATTTACCGGATAGCACAAGATGGCTGCAGCAGTTGGTGGAAACACAAGTCGGAGTCCATCCATTGGATGCTTGTGATGGCATCCATGCAGAAGATAATGAGCTGTGTTTGTCCTGCCAAGTCACAACAGCTATGGTCAGAATATGCTCATCTTTTAAACATCAGCAGTAAATGGCAGAACAACTTACCAGTAACTTTTAGTATCTATGTGGAACAGGTACCGATGCAACGTGTATTCAATCAGTGTCCAGATAAATATTCCTGCCACAGCCAGCAGCGCTACTTGAGGAACTGTGTGTCCCATTTGGAGCGACTGATTCAGGCACCAGCAAACCACAGGCAACCAGATAAGAGGAACTGCCCACCATTTCGTGCGTGTCAAGAACTGAAATGAACCACTCATCAGAAAATATGTCCAAAGTTTCAAATAGACGAAGAGCAAAATAACAGAGTATTCACCTCCAAAACATCATTGGCAAAAAATCTTGGCCCCTCCTTGCTGACAATTGGCTGGTGAACCCAGTCCTGGTACTGTTCCTCTAGGTGACCAACCTGAAAAATTATACCCAAATATTAGAATACATACGCAGACCTGTGTTTTCAAATGCATAAAAGAAGAAATTAGGCAGCAGCCAATAGTGAAAGATTACTGATACATAGTGGTGGAATTGACAAAACTAACTGCTTCCCAATTTGACCTCATTGTAAATTGCGGGAAATTGTTAAATGGAGATCTTGGAGATGAAAAAATAATATGCTTAAGGAATTAATAATACATGTAGCTACCCTGATTTATTTGTTTGGATAACCACTAACCCAAAAACTGTCTATATAATAAACATAGAAACAATATGCCAAATATGCTTTCAAGAAGAAAAATTACAAAATTAAATACATGCAGATTTACCTGAAACACAAGAGGCTTGTCCAAATCTACTGTAAATGCTTGTGCAACCATCTTCTTGGACAATGATTACCACACTGCACATAACCAATAGTAAAGGATATTGGTATTTTGTACAGAAATCAAGAAAGGCATAACAAATAAACGACACAAATACGTTCAAACCCAGGACAGATGAATCAAAGTACGTATGGATTAAGTGTGCGACTGCTACTGTGCTACATTAGCAGTCTCTAATACCATTTGCGTTTGTACTCTGTCCAGGTTGGGTGATTTTTTTATTGAGCCTCAGGTGATACCACGCCACCATGTTCTCATATTGCAATCAGGATTCGGACCCGCCAGCCAGCTCTTAGCACAGCCGATATTTTAACAGGAATTGTTCTCGGCCAGCCCATTTGACGTTTAGAAAAATAAAGAAGCAAATGGCCATGACGCCCTGGCGTCATTATTCTACGAGGATCTTGGGCCCCCAAGGGCATGCCATTCCTAGTGGTGCCAAACCAGGCCCTGATCTTAAGCACCACAAACTGAAGAGATCTGATCAGATGGTCCAGATCACAGGATCTGGTTCCAGTCCACACTAATGAAGAAAAAAAGAAACTAAAACTCCAGTTCAGAGACAGACAGGTGCACATGGCAAGGCTTTCTTCCATGTTACACGATTTCTAGCAATTTGACTCCGGGGCATATTCCTATATTCTAATAAAGCTGTGGAAGAATACAACCAAGAACCACAGCTCATGACCGCCTGTAGGGGCATCTCGTCCCATCCCCCACCACTGGAATCCAAGCAAGAAAAGCTGTGTGCCGGCTGTGGGATTGCTTAATCACAACTCCCATAACAATAATAATAATATAATAATAATAATAATAATAACAACAAAAACTACTTCAGGCCAAGCCGTGATGCAATGTCGCTTGTTCCAACAGTTGGCCAGCTAGCTAGCGAGCGTAATCGGGCATCTTACTACAAGATGCCGCAGCATGTAAGCAGAAAGAATGTGATCGTGCCCGCGCCATATGCGTGTAAACTATTAGTCGAGTTTGTGAATGTTGAAAAAGTGCCCAACTGCGGTAAGCTTAGGGGCGAAGCGAGGAATCTGAGGTCGCTATCCGCACACCGAAAAAGAAAATTTTGGTTCCAGAATTAGTACTGCCCGCCTAAAGCCAAAACGTGGGACGCGGACACGCACGGCCGGCCGGGCCAGCCTGGCGAAAAATCGCCGACGCGTCACATCGGCGGGTCAGCACCGCCGGCACGACGCGACTGACTAGGCTCGCTCGGACGGAAGAGTCGCGCCGCCGCGGCCGGACAAGCAGCGGCCTCTCGGGCGGAGGCCTCTCCGGCGGCACAATGCGGGGCCGGGGACGGATCTAGGCCACCGGCTGGGCGCGGATCTAGGGGCCTCAGTCAAAACTCCGAATCAGAGGGGAGAGGGCGGGACGGGGGATAACGAACCTGCGAGACGCAATGCCGCCGAGGCCGACGACGAACAACGACTGAACGGGCGGGCGGCCGACGCGCGCGCGGCTGGGGCCGGTGGACGGCGCGAGGGAGGCCGCGGCCGGTGCGAGTCGGGAGCTCGGAGATGGATGCGGGATGGGGAGGGAGAAGGCGGAGGATGGGCAGGACGCTTTAGTTATAGCGGAGACGACTCGGTCCAGCGACTGATGCTGCCTGCCACGGCTCGGCTGGCGTGCGGTTTTCTAGATTCGTCCCTCGGGTTTAGAGTTTTTGTAGATCAGTCCGGTCGTGGTCCGTCTCAGGCGGCTGGGCTGCTCGCTGATGCTGGACTGTTGGGCTTTAGATTTTTCTTTTGAGGGGATGTTGGGCTTTAGATATAGATGGCATTTCTTGATTGAAGGCCGAAGTCTACTGAAAAAACAAAGCTTGAAGGCCGAAACTGCCAAAGCCCAACCTTAGCATAAAATTTGTGTTTATGGGCTAGTCACTGCTTATATAGAAAAAAAAATCATATTAGAATGGGAATGCTTTCAAATTCATGTGGAATGGACCATTCCACACGAATTTAGGGCGTGTTCGGCAACCCTCCACCCTTCCGAAATCCGTCGATCCGGCTCCTCCTATGCCAAAACTGCTCTGAGGCCGGAGCGATTTGTGTTCGGCGCTGCTCCTGCTCTGTCCAGCTATTTGGGACTAGTAATTTTTTTTCCCGGAAATTATACAGAGAGCTAACAGGTTGGGGACGAGCAGCACGCACTCGAGGTGGGCCTTGGCGTTGGCGAGTCCCTTGGAGCGGCGAGAAGCAGGTCGGCGAGGCGAGGAGGAGCGAGGAGGCGTGCGCCGGGCTGAGCGCCGATTCCGGGCATGACGCGCGGCCTCCTCCGACAGCGTGAGGAGCCCGGAGCGGGCGAGCAGCAGGTCGGCGATCCGCTACGGTGCGCGGTCCTCGGTGAGCGGGAGGAGCGAGGAGGCGTGCGCTGGGCCGAGCGCCGATTCTAGGCGCGAACTTGGCCTCCTCCGACAGCGCGAGGAGCCCGGAGCGGGCGAGCATCAGGTCGGCGAGGCGCTGTCGCGCGGTCCTCGGCGAGTGGGAGGAGCGAGGAGGCGTGCGCCGGGCCGAGCGTCGATTCCAGGCACGAGCTCGCCTCCTCCGCCAGCACGAGGAGCCCGTCCGCCGCCGACATCACGGGACTGGAAGGAGGCGGTAAGTCGGGGGAGCAGTGGGCGGGCCGCGCGAGCTCGAGGCGATTCGTGGGAGGCGCACGAGTCGGGAGTGTCGAGAGAGATGTCTCCGGCAGCGGGTGTGAAGGCGTTCGGCGGCGGCTAGATCACGTCGTCGCTCGATTCGTTTCGCGGGACCGACTCCTCCTACCTCACTCAGGAGAGAAAAGAATAGCGAAATGTTTTCTTTACAAGTTGGCGGTGGCAATTTCCCGTGATAAGTTCCTTCTCCACGATTTCCTGCTTCATGGATCAGCGATTGAGGTACTCCGCGACTTGTACGTGGAAAATGCCCAGCTTCCCGAAGCTGGCTTCACAAATCAGACATATTCGGCGCTGCTCCGAACTGCTCCGACGCGAATTTGGAAGCCAGCGAGTTGCCGAACCTGCCCTTAAAGGGCACCCAACTTGTGGTAGTACACCATCGTGTGTCTCTTTGTATCTGGAGCGCTTGTGTTTTTTTCTGCTTAGATAGTCTTCGTGTGGTTTTGGCTACAAGAGAAGTTGCAACATACACTACGGGAAAGAAGTTATACGCCGACGGCCAAATATCGGGGCCGTCGGCGTAGACCCTGATAAGGCTAACGTAAAATGAAAAAAAAAATTAGTATACGTCGACAGCAACCCCTTCGGCCTATTTTTTTTTTGCTACGCCGACGGCAACCATCGGCGTATCCTAATTTTTTTTACTTACTCACCATTTTGAGCATAACTTTTGTATTCGAACTCGGATTTCGACGTTCTTTAGCTCGTTTCGAAAAGAAGAAACAGTTCTACGTCATCATGCATATTGTTCAACCTACATTCTTCAAAAAATTCCTTGAGAAAGAACGGAACAAACAAGAAAGGGTTAACGGTTACCGGATGTAGACCTATAAACTGAGTTTTTTCTCCACTGGGGCTAGGGGTTGAATATTGATAAAATATTGGTGTATCTATGATGAAATATGTAGATGTGTACCTAAATAATATTTTGGCCAAAAATCATGAACAAAACTATGAGGTACCTGTGATTCAAATTTGATCTGTTTCCAACTAAATCGGCAGAACTTGTGTTTTTCAAAAGAGCTGGATGGAAACCTTTTCATAGGAAACATATTGGTTATTTGTGCATATAACATGGTCTAGTATTTTCAAAAAATGCATCTCCTAAGTTTTACAACATATTTGTGGTAGGTCCTTAAAAAAACACATTTCAATGAAAAGAAAAACTTCCTCCGTCAACATTGTTCGTGCTTCCAAGATGCATGTTCGTGTGGAATATGGGCACATGTAAACAACTATGCCATGGATTTGGTCATAACATCCGTCATTTGGCCATGAGTTTGGAGGAGATAGCTTATTTTTGTGAACACATTTTCAACACAACTTTCGTATTCCAATTTTGTTATTTTTGGTGGATATTAGGACATATATAATGACAACATGTAACATCCCAAGTATGAAAAACCACCTCTAGAATGTTTGATTTCTTGTTTTATTAAAGTTTTGCATCATTTCATCATATTCCTTGAATTGTTTGCATTTGTTTTACCTTGTTTTCCATTTGTTGCTTCTGTTTTACTCTGTTTTCACAATTTAAATTCAAACATTATCCAAACATTTATTTCATACTTGCTCTGTTACAACCTTTTAAATAAAAATTTCAAATAAAAACAACCAATTGTTTTCATTTTATTCCATAATGTTCAACTATTAAAATGATGGTTTTAATCAATAAAAATTAATTCCCATGTTATTCCAAAAATTCAAATTCAGATCCCAAACAGCACTCAATTGGATTTATGAATATTATCAAAACAAATCAACTCATTTGTTCTAAATTAACATAGGGTTCACCCTATTAAAAAGTTTGTTTTCATTAATGTTCACTTAATATAAAAATCATCCAAATTTGAATTAAATACAAACATCAAGTTATTTTTGAGAATTTTGAAAAATCAAAGTTGCAAAGTGGTTGCTGTTGACCTATTTAACCCACCCAAATTTTCCCAAAATTTTCCTAATTCAAAATCCCATCTTTTTCTTCCATTTCCAATTCTGCAAAAAAAAATTAAAACAGAAGAAAATAATAAAAGAAAACGGCCAGAGGGGGGGAGAAACGCAGCCCAGCCCACCTTTTTCCTTCTCCTCGCGCGCAGCCCAGCCCGCACGGCCCGATACCGGTTCGCTTTTCTTTTCCTCGTCGTCCTCGCGTACGGCGGGGCATCCACCCATGCCACGTCGCCGCCGCGCGCGTTTAAATTCAGTTAACGCGCAGGGGAACCTTAACCTCACAGCGTCGCTGTATCTGTCAACAACTGAAGCGCAGCGCACTGGTTACAGCGTGTGTGCGCGGGCGCGGAGGGCCTGGGTTCGATCCCTGGCGCCGCGGATATAAATCCAACATTTTGCGCGATGCGCTGACAGGGTGACCCCCCTGTCAGCTGCTGTGCGCGCGTTGCTGCCACGCGTGCGTCCACGCTGGCCTGGGGCCCTCTATCAGTGGCACTGGGTAGCCACTGCGGAGTAACAAAAGATTTCAACCTTTTCTGTTTCAAAAATAAGTCCTTTCTTTTTACAGATTGGTCCCTAAAACTAAAACCCTAATAACTTTTATTTTATAACTCCAAATAATAAAAGTAAAATATGTGTGTTGATCCAAATTAAATTATCTATCTAACTAAACCACTTGTTCTGTTTTGAATTTTCCAAATGCAATCAAAATTTGAATTCAAATAATTCAATTGCAATTTGCTAAAATCCATAACTAATTCATACTAAATCCAAATAATGCAAATAAAATATGTTTTCCATGCTATTTCAAACCACCTATTCAAATATAAATTTTGTTTCATGGTTTGAATAATTAAAATTGCTTAAATAATTTAAACCTTGTTTAAATCATTAAAATTTGCTAAATTCATAACTTGCTCAAATTAAATTATTTTTGAACATGTAAAATATGTTTTCAAGCTAGAAAAATATAAACTTTTCAAATATGAATTTGAATTTATGATTGGAACAAATAAAATTCAAATAATATTCAAACTTGTTTTAAATTCATTTAAAAACTTGTTTAATTTTGCTTAAGTCATAATAAATTCATCCTAATTCCTTTTTCAATATTTGAAACATGTAATCCACCCAAAATTTTATGATCTTTTCAAATATGAATTTTGTTATTTATTTTGCACAATTTAACTTGGTGAAAATAACAACTATTTGTGTAATCCCTTTAAGGAACCAAAAATCCCTTAACTTAATAAATAAATTTCTAAACTTGGCAAACCCTATTTTAACTTGGTTCTATTGTTGTTATTTTGTTGTTTTCCTCATCCATGCATCATACTAATCCACCTTCATCTGTTGATTAGTTGGAAAACAAATAATCTAACCAAAAATTCATGGGCCTTTCATATGCAACTCAAAATTGCATATGTGTCCATTTAAATTGTGTTACCATGTCAACTAGTTTATTTTGATGCATCCATAAAATTGTCATGCATCATCCCATGATTGTGTACTATGCCATGATATTGATTGTTTATCTTCCTGTATTGTTTGTTTGCTTCTTCTCGGATAGACGACGACGTTGAGACCGACGATCCTTACGACACCCCTTCTGAGGATCTAGCCCAGTACCAGGCTACTGAGTTTGCAGGCAAGTTATCACTCACATGAACCATTGTGTTCCTTTCAACATTGGTTACTGATACTTTCCGTTGTCTATTTCTGCTAGCCATATGTATCGTTGCTTCTGTTACGAACCTATCACATGATACCCTGAACCCTGATATTGCCTCACCTCCAGTCCTATAACCCCTTTGCTTGGGCCCGTGTCTTACTAGCATGCCTAGGGTTGTTTTTGCTCGAGTCTGTTATCAGTTACTTTCTGTTACCATATTTGATTACATTCTGGGGCTGGATGTTAAACAACAACCTGTTAATTTTGAGGTAATAACAAATTTGCTGATAAGGCACCGGCAGGAGGCCCGGCGTGGTTTTTAGGCCTGCTAGTGTCGACCCTAATTAGGAAAAGGGTCTTGTCTACTGATCCATGATGAGCGCACTATCCACATGTGGGAAGCGTGTATGGGCGCCCCCCTCAATTTGATTCGATTCGCATCTCGTCCAAATCACCACACTTAGTTCGGGCTTTCCATTTGATGCACGCATATGCAGGTACAAACCCGAGGCCAGGGTGGAACTTTTGTAGTCGGCATTTAGGGCGGCGTGGTCTTCCAGTGCTATGAGGGTCCCCTTTTCTTCGTGGGGCTCGATTAGCCGCGCACGCACAACACGTGGTGCTTTGGGCTTGATGCGAAGCAGAGTTGAGTTGTGTAGAGTGCCTCGCTTGGTGGAAGTGCATTTCCATCCTGGCGGGATATTCTTACGTGTACGGCCAAATTGGTGCACCCCTGCAGGGATAAATCTTCTCGAGAAGCCGTGTTTTCCGCGGTTATGGTTAACTTGGTGAAAGTACTGGCTAACAAGTACTCAGAACAACTTACACCTAACTAATAATAACTTGACTAGTAATAGGTTTATTGACACAACAATTTGAACCATCATTAATCCAACTGTGTGAGTTATCCTCGGATTGCTTCTTTGGATAAGGGGCGAGATCCAGGATGGGTTTGTGTGGTGGTTAGTTGTAGTTGGTTACTATACGCTATCTTATCCCCCTTTCTGATAGCCGGAAGGTGTAGTATGTTCTGTAGTTGGTTAGTGCAGCCAGTTGCAGCATCTTTTATATCCCTTTCTTCCGTTGAACCCAAGGCATCTGTGCTTGGTGTTGACGGGCTACACTTTGGTGAACTGTGAGTCTTGCTCGCCAGTACGTTTATGTACTGACCCCTTTGGGGCTGTGGTTTCCGCAGACTACGCTTACGAGGATCCCCGTGACGGCTACTACGTGGAGTTTGACGAGGCTGCTGACGAGTAGGTAGCAGACCCAGGCAGGATCCGAGACTACGTGGATGGGCTCCGTCTTTTCGTTTCCGGCTTCTTAAGCCTATTTGGATTTTGTCTGTACTCAGAGCCATTGAATGCTTCCGCTGAGATGTAATGATGTTATGTTGGGACATGTGTCCTCTGGATGATTGTATTTGCTATCTCTGCTCTAGTGAGAGCTATTTGCAACTTATTTCCATCTTTTGTGTCTTAGAGATCTGTTGTGTTATCATTTTTTTCAACGCCGTTGACGTACCATGTGTGTATGGTATGAAGTACGTCAATGGTAGTATCCTGATTTCTATGGGATAGTTTACATCGACGGTGAATGGTAGAGATTGGTTGTCACACATAAGTGTTGGCCTACTCGTAAGAGATGCGGGTGCCGGTAAGCCCCGTAATCCAATCAACTACTGTTCAGTTCGTACGGTGAGTATCCTCTAGAAGTCCGGGTGCGACAAATGGTATCAGAGCCTGTCTGCCTATAGGATCCCTTTTACTGGTCGCAGTTGAGTCTAGAAACTATTTTTGTAGCTATATAGGAAAAATGAAACGTGAGAGTAGGAATTCTGCCATTTTTCTTCTTTCCCCACCCACCCACCCTTTTCTGGTAAGGAAGTGCAACGTTGTTTTCCCTTCTCACCTAAACTTTCAAGTTAGGATTTCACGAATCCTGGTTTCTCTAGGATAGTTATATCTACTAGACCATAGGAATGGAGGCGGTTGTGACATGATTTATCATGTTGCCTACTCATGATTGAGAACGGAGGCGTGTAAGCCCCGGAAGCAAATCCTCTATCCCTTAAGCAGTAGATATTGATCCTTTAGAAGCCCGGATGGGGTTTTCCGTAGTACCTCAGTAGTTTTGGTCTCGTGTTTCCCGTTGTTGCTTCGATATCCTGTTCTTCAAAACATCCTTTTCGTCCGTTGAAACCTTGTTGTTGCTTTCCACTTCAGTTCTTCTACCGGCGTCTAATCAAAACTTCCCCGATCATCTACAGATGGATCTCAGGTTCTTCCCGCAGGTGATTCGGATGACTCGTTGCGAGAGCACTGCCGGTTATCCGGAGATGCTGAGAGACATGGTCACTTATCTGGGGTTCCGTTGGGCACCAGAGTACCAGGTCTACGAGCAGCAGCGAGAGTTTGACCAGACCTACTACCAGGCTATCGTCTACATTCTGTCAGATGATGGCATGAGCGTTGTCCACCGCTACGAGGCAGTAGGTTCCACAGTGGATATGGCCGTGCAGCAGGCAGCTTATGTGAGTCTCACCGTCCTTCGTGCTGACTACTGGGGATTTGACGATTCTATCTATCGCCACATCCCCCGTGGTTACATCACTTCGGAGGGAGCTCACTTCACTCTCTACGATAACCTGGATGTCTACGAGCATGATAACACCAGGCTGCACACCACCGCTCAGTTTGTGAGGCACAGTGACGCAGTTGCCACCACACTTTCTCAGGAGTTGGCTTCAGTCAGAGAGCAGCTCTACCTTGCTTTGACTCGTCTGGCGACGTACACCACAGACTTTGTTGGAGATGAGCGCTTTGCACGTTTCGATCAGCCAGTTGGTCATCGTCTGCCAGATGCTGGAGGTTACGAGCCGATCAGAGGTCCACTCCTCAACCTCGGTGCTGGTTACACTGGGATTCCACGCTTTGGAGCACAGGGAGTCGACGCTATGTACTTCACCACACCTAGAGTCGCTCTCAGACCACGTCAGATCTATGTGGATCGTCGTTCTACCTACTTTCGGGGGCGTGCTCCTCACCGTAACCCTCGTCGTACTACTCACCGCCGTCATGCGTGATGAGCATGAGAGTACCGATGTATCCATTCTTAGCTATGTTTAGTTATCCTTTGGCTTTCGAACCATGTATTGGTGTGTTGGATATTCTGATGTATTTGAACATGTGAGGATGTACCTGTTGGTTATCTATTCATGCGTCGGAATAATCTCTCTTTCGGTTTCCAAGTCTATCTGTTTCTGTGGTTGTGCTAAAATGCATGTCTATTCAGGATGCCGCCAACAAGGAACAACCCGCCTGAGCCACCGCCAATCACGGAGCCGTTGACTCAGATGACTCAGGTCGTGATGCAGATGGCCCAGATCCAGGCTAACCAGCACAACAACCAGAATGCTCCACGAGTCAGCATCAAGGAGTTTCTGAGTCTGGGGCCGAGAGCTTTCGTGGAAACACGTGAGCCTCTGGATGCTGATGACTGGATCCGGGAGATGGCCAGGGCTCTGGACATTGCTCACGTTGCTGAGGAGGACAAAGTCAAGTATGCCACCTACCTACTGAAGGGTCAGGCAGCTACCTGGTGGGAGAACTACCAGACCATGAGAGCTGGATACCCAATCACCTAGGGTTGTTTCAAGGATGCCTTCCTGAAGCACCACATCCCAGATGGTCTCATGGAAAGGATGCGTGAGGAGTTTTGCTCTCTCAAGCAGGGCAAGCTGGACGTCATTGGCTATCAGAATGAGTTCAATCGCCTCGCTCGTTACGCTGGTGATGAGGTGTCCACTGAGGCTAATAAGATGGCAAGGTTCCGCCGAGGTTTTAACCCGGAACTCAAGTACGCCCTCACCAACATCAAGTGCAAAGACTTCGAGGAGCTCGTGAACACCGCGCTCAATGAAGAAAATGGGCGCAAGGCGTTCGAGGAGTCTCGAAATCACTCGCGTGAGGGTGGTTCCTCCTCCAACATGACAACCCCTCCGCAGAAGCGCCGCATCTGGGTGCCAAATGGTGCTGTCACTAGGGCTCCATATGCCCAAGCTTCTCCAGGCTTCGCTTCCCGCCCACCCAACCCATCTCAGATGCAGGCTCAGAGGTTTTCAATGGGGCAGCCAAGGCCAGATGCACCTCGTGTCGTCACTTGCTACAAATGCAAGCAGACAGGGCACTATGCTGACAAGTGCACTCAGAGGCAGCTACCTCCACCACCTCCTCGCCCCAACACCAACCAGGCAATGGTGCGTGCTCCCCCGGCTAAAGCCTTCAACTCCAACAACAGGCCTGTCGGGAGGACCGCGAGGGTGAATCATGTCAAGGTCTACAAACCTGAGGAAGCTGCTGACGTCGTTCTCGGTACATTCCCCGTAAAATCTAACCCAGCTAAAGTGTTGTTTGATACCGGAGCATCGCATTCTTTCGTGTCAAAGATCTTTGCGACAGCAGTTAAACTACCTTTTGTTGGTTTGGGTTCCCCGCTAGTAGTAAACTCCCCTGGAGCAACTATGCAAACTTCCAAGATCAGTCATGAAAATCAGATCCTAATTGGAGGTCACATATTCCTTGCTTCCCTCATTCTGCTTGGCAATTCTGACATTGATGTCATTCTTGGCATGGATTGGTTGAAGGCCAATAAAGCTACGATTGATTGTGCTCAGAAGTCAATAACTCTGTTCCACCCTGCTGGCCAGATAGTCTATTCTCCAAATGAATCAAGTGTTGTTCAACTATACACCCTCGATGCTAAACCTCTACCTCTACTTGAAAATGTTCCGGTGGTTTGTGAATTCCCTGACGTCTTTCCAGAAGAGTTGCCAGGGATGCCTCCGGACAGAGCAGTTGAGTTCGTGATCGAGCTTGAACCAGGTACTGCTCCAATCTCTAAGCATCCATACAAGATAGCTCCTCCTGAACTGAAATTGTTGAAGGAGCAAATCGATATGTACATGGAGAAAGGTTACATTCAGCCTAGTTCTTCGGCTTGGGGTTGCCCAACTCTGTTCGTTGCCAAGAAGGATCAAACAAAGAGACTCGTGGTTGACTATCGTCCTCTCAACGAGAAAACCATCAAAAACAAGTATCCAATTCCTCGTATCGATGATCTTTTTGATCAACTTGCTGGAGCCTCAATATTCTCAAAGTTGGACTTGAGGATGGGTTACCATCAAATAAAGATCAGAAAGGAAGATATTCCAAAAACAGCTTTCACCACTCGTTACGGTCTATATGAATACACCGTCATGTCCTTTGGTCTCACCAATGCACCGGCGACATTCTCAAGACTCATGAATTCTGTCTTCCATGAATACCTCGACAAGTTCGTTGTGGTATATCTTGATGATATTCTAGTCTACTCAAAATCTGAGGAAGAGCATGGAGAACACCTTCGTCTCACTCTCATGAAACTTCGCGAGCATCGTCTATATGCCAAATTCTCCAAATGTGAGTTCTGGATTCCAGAAGTTGCTTACCTTGGTCATGTCATCTCCACCAAGGGCATAGCCATTGATCCAGAAAATGTTAAAGCAATTGTTGATTGGAAACCTCCTAAGACGGTGAAGCAAGTCAGAAGTTTTCTTGGCTTGGCTAGCTATTGCCGTCGTTTTGTCCAAAACTTTTCCAAGATTTCCAAACCTCTCACTGATCTCACAAAGAAGGACAAGAAGTTCGTTTGGTCTCCACAGTGTGATGAAAGTTTCAATCTCCTGAAGACTAAACTCACTTCTACTCCAGTTCTGGTTGGCCCAGATACTACCAAACCTTTCCAGATATTCTGCGATGCATCTCTCCAAGGTCTAGGTGCAGTTCTTATGCAAGAACGTCAAGTTGTGGCTTATGCTTCACGTCAGTTGAATGCACATGAGCAAAACTATCCCACACATGACCTAGAACTTGCAGAAGTTGTGTTTGCCCTCAAGAAATGGAGACAATACTTGTTGGGTAATCGCACTGAAATCTTTTCCGATCACAAGAGTCTGAAATACATCTTCACTCAACCAGATCTAAACCTCAGGCAAAGGAGATGGATTGAAAAGATTAAAGACTTTGGTCTCACCATTTCTTACACTCCAGGCAAGGCTAATGTTATGGCCGATGCTCTCAGCCGCAAGTCGTATTGCAATAATCTCATGATCATGGAAAGTCAACCTCCACTTCATGAAGAATTCCAGAAGCTGAACCTTGGTCTTGTTCCTCAAGGCTATCTTGCTAGCTTGACAACCAGACCAACTCTCGAGGACAAGATTCGTTCTGAACAACTTCGTGATGCTGAAATCAAGAAGATGGTAGAACACATCAAAGAAGGCAAGGATAAATTTAAGTCCTTCTCAATTGATGACAAAGGAACTGTGTTCTTCGAAGGACGCATTGCAGTTCCTCAAGTTCAAAGTCTCAAAGATATCATTCTCAAGGAGGCTCATGAAACTCCTCTCTCCATCCACCCTGTAAGTACAAAGATGTACCAGGATCTTAAGACACTATATTGGTGGCCTGGCATGAAACGTGAAATTGCTCAATACGTTTCTGAATGCGACGTTTGTCAACGTGTTAAGGCAGTCCATCAGAAAACAGCCGGTCTACTCCAACCTCTGAAAATCCCTGAGTGGAAGTGTGACATGATTGAAATGGACTTCGTCACTAGTTTTCCAAAGTCCAAGAAGGGCAACGATGCAATCTTCGTTGTTATTGATCGTCTCACTAAAGTAGCTCACTTCTTTGCTGTCAAAGAAACAATCTCAGCTAGCCAGTTAGCAGAGCTATACACAGCAAAGATTGTTCCTCTTCATGGTGTTCCATTGGAAATAAGCTCAGACCGTGGAAGCATATTCACTTCTCATTTCTGGAAAAGCTTTCAAGAAGCATTGGGCACCAAACTTCTTTTCAGCACAACTTATCACCCTCAGTCTCAAGGGCAAGTCGAAAGAGTCAATCAGATTCTCGAGGATATGCTCAGAGCATGTGGTATCTCCTTTGGCATGAAATGGGAGGATTGCCTTCCATATGCTGAATTCTCCTACAACAACAGCTACCAGGCAAGCCTAGGCATGGCACCATTTGAAGCACTCTATGGCCGCAGATGCAGGAGTCCAATCAATTGGTCTGGAGCTGGTGAACGTTCACTCTTAGGCCCTGACATTGTTAAGGAAGCCGAGGAGAAAGTTCGTATCATTCGTGACAATCTCAAGATTGCTCGGTCTCGTCAAAAAAGCTACTATGACAGCAAGCACAGGGATATGATCTATGCACCTGGTGATAAGGCATATCTCCGTGTAACTCCCCTCAGAGGCACTCATCGTTTCGGTGTGAAAGGAAAGCTTGCACCAAGATACATTGGTCCTTTCAACATTCTCTCAAGGCGTGCAGAAAATGCTTATCGTCTTGAACTTCCAGAAAAACTATCCAAGGTGCACGATGTGTTCCATGTGTCACAGCTCAAGAAGTGTTTCAAAGATCCAGATCGTGCAGTTGATCATGATTCCATTGAACTGCAAGATGATCTATCTTATGAGGAGCACCCTGTTCGTATTCTCGATGAGACCGAGCGTAAGACTCACAACAAGAGCACCAAGTTCTTGAAAGTGCAGTGGTCGCATCATTCCGATAAAATGGAAACGTGGGAGACCGAAGAGGATCTTCGCAAGAAGTATCCGGACCTTTTCCTTTCTCAGTAGGAATCTCGGGGCGCGATTCCTTCAAGGGGGGGCGTTTTGTAACATCCCAAGTATGAAAAACCACCTCTAGAATGTTTGATTTCTTGTTTTATTAAAGTTTTGCATCATGTCATCATATTCCTTGAATTGTTTGCATTTGTTTTACCTTGTTTTCCATTTGTTGCTTCTGTTTTACTCTGTTTTCACAATTCAAATTCAAACATTATCCAAACATTTATTTCATACTTGCTCTGTTACAACCTTTTAAATAAAAATGTCAAATAAAAACAACCAATTGTTTTCATTTTATTCCATAATGTTCAACTATTAAAATGATGGCTTTAATCAATAAATTAATTCCCATGTTATTCCAAAAATTCAAATTCAGGTCCCAAACAACACTCAATTGGATTTATGAATATTATCAAAACAAATCAACTCATTTGTTCTAAATTAACATAGGGTTCACCCTATTAAAAAGTTTGTTTTCATTAATGTTCACTTAATATAAAAATCATCCAAATTTGAATTAAATACAAACATCAAGTTATTTTGAGAATTTTGAAAAATCAAAGTTGCAAAGTGGTTGCTGTTGACCTATTTAACCCACCCAAATTTTCCCAAAATTTTCCTAATTCAAAATCCCATCTTTTTCTTCCATTTCCAATTCTGCAAAAAAAATATAAAACAGAAGAAAATAATAAAAGAAAACGGCCAGAGGGGGGAGAAACGCAGCCCAGCCCACCTTTTTCCTTCTCCTCGCGCGCAGCCCAGCCCGCACGGCCCGATACCGGTTCGCTTTTCTTTTCCTCGTCGTCCTCGCGTACGGCGGGGCATCCACCCATGCCACGTCGCCGCCGCGGCACCCCGACGGCCAGGAGAGCTCCCGAGCCCCTTTATAAGCATCCTAGGTCCCCGCGCCGTAGCCCTAAACCCTAGACCCCCTATCCCCTCGATCTCCGCCGCCATCTTTCCCTCTCCCTCGCCGGTTTCCCCTCTCTGCATTCCCTCACCGGAGAGCGCCGCCCGAATCCGCCATGAACACCGTCGCCTCGTTGCGCCACCACCCTAGCTAGCCCCTGGAATCAACCCACCACCTCTCCCTCCTCCGTTTGGACACCGCAGCCACCCCGGAGAGCCTCCACAACGACGCCGCCGTCCTCGACCTGCCGCCACCGGAGCTCCCTCGGGCCTCTGCTCGACGACATTCGCCGGTGAGCATCACGTGTCCTCCACCTCCCTCTTCTCTGCACGAGCACCGCACCACCGTGCACACCACATCACCCCCACGAGAACCACCAGCAGCATGGCGCAGCAACGCATCGGTGCTCGCCGCCGGCGTCGTTTGCACTGTCAAAGTTCAGACAGCGCGCGCGCGTTTAAATTCAGTTAACGCGCAGGGGAACCTTAACCTCACAGCGTCGCTGTATCTGTCAACAACTGAAGCGCAGCGCACTGGTTACAGCGTGTGTGCGCGGGCGCGGAGGGCCTGGGTTCGATCCCTGGCGCCGCGGATATAAATCCAACATTTTGCGCGATGGGCTGACAGGGTGGCCCCCCCTGTCAGCTGCTGTGCGCGCGTTGCTGCCACGCGTGCGTCCACGCTGGCCTGGGGCCCTCTGTCAGTGGCACTGGGTAGCCACTGCGGAGTAACAAAAGATTTCAACCTTTTCTGTTTCAAAAATAAGTCCTTTCTTTTTACAGATTGGTCCCTAAAACTAAAACCCTAATAACTTTTATTTTATAACTCCAAATAATAAAAGTAAAATATGTGTGTTGATCCAAATTAAATTATCTATCTAACTAAACCACTTGTTTTCTGTTTTGAATTTTCCAAATGCAATCAAAATTTGAATTCAAATAATTCAATTGCAATTTGCTAAAATCCATAACTTTCATACTAAATCCAAATAATGCAAATAAAATATGTTTTCCATGCTATTTCAAACCACCTATTCAAATATAATTTTGTTTCATGGTTTGAATAATTAAAATTGCTTAAATAATTTAAACCTTGTTTAAATCATTAAAATTTGCTAAATTCATAACTTGCTCAAATTAAATTATTTTTGAACATGTAAAATATGTTTTCAAGCTAGAAAAATATAAAATTTTCAAATATGAATTTGAATTTATGATTAGAACAAATAAAATTCAAATAATATTCAAACTTTTTTTAAATTCATTTAAAAACTTGTTTAATTTTGCTTAAGTCATAATAAATTCATCCTAATTCCTTTTTCAATATTTGAAACATGTAATCCACCCAAAATTTTATGATCTTTTCAAATATGAATTTTGTTATTTATTTTGCATAATTTAACTTGGTGAAAACAACAACTATTTGTGTAATCCCTTTAAGGAACCAAAAATCCCTTAACTTAATAAATAAATTTCTAAACTTGGCAAACCCTATTTTAACTTGGTTCTATTGTTGTTATTTTGTTGTTTTCCTCATCCATGCATCATACTAATCCACCTTCATCTGTTGATTAGTTGGAAAACAAATAATCTAACCAAAAATTCATGGGCCTTTGATATGCAACTCAAAATTGCATATGTGTCCATTTAAATTGTGTTACCATGTCAACTAGTTTATTTTGATGCATCCATAAAATTGTCATGCATCA
The DNA here is from genome assembly GCA_028641055.1 of Alopecurus myosuroides. Lineage (NCBI taxonomy): Eukaryota > Viridiplantae > Streptophyta > Magnoliopsida > Poales > Poaceae > Alopecurus > Alopecurus myosuroides. Next base: position 12,562,457 of record CM054063.1, on the reverse strand, counting down.
TCCCATGATTGTGCACTATGCCATGATATTGATTGTTTATCTTCCTGTATTGTTTGTTTGCTTCTTCTCGGATAGACGACGACGTTGAGACCGACGATCCTTACGACACCCCTTCTGAGGATCTAGCCCAGTACCAGGCTACTGAGTTTGCAGGCAAGTTATCACTCACATGAACTATTGTGTTCCTTTCAACATTGGTTACCGATACTTTCCGTTGTCTATTTCTGCTAGCCATATGTATTGTTGCTTCTGTTACGAACCTATCACATGATACCCTGAACCCTGATATTGCCTCACCTCCAGTTCTATAACCCCGTTGCTTGGGCCCGTGTCTTACTAGCATGCCTAGTGTTGTTTTTGCTCGAGTCTGTTATCAGTTACTTTCTGTTACCATATTTGATTACATTCTGGGGCTCGATGTTAAACAACAACCTGTTAATTTTGAGGTAATAACAAATTTGCTGATAAGGCACCGGCAGGAGGCCCGGCGTGGTTTTGAGGCCTGCTAGTGTCGACCCTAATTAGGAAAAGGGTCTTGTCTACTGATCCATGATGAGCGCACTATCCGCATGTGGGAAGCGTGTATGGGCGCCCCCCTCAATTTGATTCGATTCGCATCTCGTCCAAATCACCACACTTAGTTCGGGCTTTCCATTTGATGCACGCATATGCAGGTACGAACCCGAGGCCAGGGTGGAACTTTTGTAGTCTGCATTTAGGGCGGCGTGGTCTTCCAGTGCTATGAGGGTCCCCTTTTCTTCGTGGGGCTCGATTAGCCGCGCACGCACAGCACGTGGTGCTTTGGGCTTGATGCGAAGCAGAGTTGAGTTGTGTAGAGTGCCTCGCTTGGTGGAAGTGTATTTCCATCCTGGCGGGATATTCTTACGTGTACGTCCAAATTGGTGCACCCCTGCAGGGATAAATCTTCTCGAGAAGCCGTGTTTTCCGCGGTTAAGGTTAACTTGGTGAAAGTACTGGCTAACAAGTACTCAGAACAACTTACACCTAACTAATAATAACTTGACTAGTAATAGGCTTATTGACACAACAATTTGAACCATCATTAATCCAACTGTGTGAGTTATCCTCGGATTGCTTCTTTGGATAAGGGGCGAGATCCAGGATGGGTTTGTGTGGTGGTTAGTTGTAGTTGGTTACTATACGCTATCTTATCCCCCTTTCTGATAGCCGGAAGTTGTAGTATGTTATGTAGTTGGTTAGTGCAGCCAGTTGCAGCATCTTTTATATCCCTTTCTTCCGTTGAACCCAAGGCATCTGTGCTTGGTGTTGACGGGCTACACTTTGGTGAACTGTGAGTCTTGCTCGCCAGTACGTTTATGTACTGACCCCTTTGGGGCTGTGGTTTCCGCATACTACGCTTACGAGGATCCCCGTGACGGCTACTACGTGGAGTTTGACGAGGCTGCTGACGAGTAGGTAGCGGACCCGGGCAGGATCCGAGACTACGTGGATGGGCTCCGTCTTTTCGTTTCCGGCTTCTTAAGCCTATTTGGATTTTGTCTGTACTCAGACCCATTGAATGCTTCCGCTGAGATGTAATGATGTTATGTTGGGACATGTGTCCTCTGGATGATTGTATTTGCTATCTCTGCTCTAGTGAGAGCTATTTGCAACTTATTTCCATCTTTTGTGTCTTAGAGATCTGTTGTGTTATCATTTTGTTCAACGCCGTTGACGTACCATGTGTGTATGGTATGAAGTACGTCAATGGTAGTATCCTGATTTCTATGGGATAGTTTACATCGACGGTGAATGGTAGAGATTGGTTGTCACACATAAGTGTTGGCCTACTCGTAAGAGATGCGGGTGCCGGTAAGCCCCGTAATCCAATCAACTACTGTTCAGTTCGTACGGTGAGTATCCTCTAGAAGTCCGGGTGCGACACAACACGCGAATGTCTTGCATCATTTTTGGTTATTTGAATTTTCTGCAATTTTCTAAGCCGGTTTCAGAGAAAAGTCAAGACGGCGGGCATGATCGTTCGTAGCTAGTGGTTGAATATTGATAAACTATTGGTGTATCTATGATAAAATAGGTAGTTGTGTACCTAAAAATGATTTTTGCCAAAAAAAATCATGAACAAACTATGAGAGGTACCTGTAGTTCAAATTTGACATGTTTCCAACTGAATCGGCAAAAACTTGTGTTTTTTCAAAAAGTTGGATGGAAACCTTTTTAGAGAATTTTTTTTTGGTTATTTATGCGTATAACATGGTCTAATATTTTCAAAAAATGCATCTCCCGAGTTTTGCAACATATTTGTGGTAGGTTCTTCTAAAAAAAACCCCATTTTGACACTCGGAAAATGGAAAATGGTTTTTTTATTCAATGAAAAGAAAATTTTCCTCCGTCAGCATTGTCTGTGCTTCCAAGATGCATGTTTGTGTGTGATAAGGGCAGATTTAAACAACTATGTCATGGATTTTGCCATAACACACGTCATTTGGCCCGAAACCCAAAAATGTTCGGAGGAGATAACTCATTTCTGTGAACACATTTTCAACACAACTGTCGTATTCCAAGTTTATTAATTTTGTTGAATACTAGGACATATATAATGACACCACGTGAAGGTCTTGCATCATTTTTGTTTGTTTTGAATTTTCTGGAATTATCTAAGCCGGTTTCAGGGATAAGTCAAGATGGCAGGCATGACCATTCGTGACTAGGGGTTGAATATGCATAACCCCTTGGTGTATCTATGATGAAATAAGTAGTTGTGTACCTAAAAATGATTTTTGCCAAAAATCATGAGAAAACCATGAGGTGCCTGTAGTTCAAATTCTGCATGTTTCCATATGAATCGGCAGAAAATTCTGTTTTCCAAAAGAGGTGGATGCAAACTTTTCATAGGAAAAAAATTGGTTATTTGTGCATATAACATGGTCTAGTATTTTCAAAAAATGCATCTCGCAAGTTTTGCAACATATTTGTGGTAGGTCCTTCACAAAAAATCCCATTTTTGACACTCGGAAAATGGAAAATTATTTTTTATTCAATGAAAAGTAAAACTTTATCCGTCAACATTGCCCGTGCTTCCAAGATGTATGTTTGTGTGGAATATGGTCATATTTAAACAAACTATCCCATGGATTTGGCCATAACACTCGTCATTTGGCCCAGAACCCTAGAATGTTCGGAGGAGATATCTCATTTTTGTGAACATATTTTCAACACAACTGTCGTATTCAAGTTCATTATTTTTGGTGGAAACTAGGACATACATAATGATACCACGCGAAGGTCTTGATCATTTTGGTTTTTTTTTTGAATTTTCTGAAATTTTCTAAGCCAGATTGAGGGAAAAGTCAAGACGACAGTCATCACCGTTCGTAGCTAGGGGTTGAATATTGAGAAACTCTTGGTGTATCCCGGATGAAATAGGTAGTTTTATACCTAAAAATGATTTTTTTTTCAATAATCATGAGCAAAATATGAGGCACCTATAGTTCAAATTTGACCCGTTTCCAGCTGGATCGGCAGAAACTTGTGTTTTTCAAAAGAGGTGGATGAAAACATTTTCATAGAAAAAATTTGGTTATTTGTGTATATAACATGTTATATTATTTTCAAAAATTGTATCTCTTAAGTATTGCAACATATTTGTGGTTGGTCCTACACAAAAAACCCATTTTTTGCACTCGAAAAATGGAAAATGGATTTATTTTACAATGAAAAGGAAAAAAAATTGTTTGCAACTTTATAAACCTAGGTCTATGTTTTTTTGGAATACAATTGTGCTCCACTTTGCCATATCTTGGCACATTCCAACATGGTTTGCTAATTTGGTGCCCAAATTTGGCATGTTTTCTCCACGAACCCTAATTTCGACACCTAATTTGGTTGGGTGACCATAGTCCGTAAACTAAACATATCACTTAGTAAAGTTCTGTACATGATGAAAAACATTATATGTATGTCATATTTGAATTTCTCTCATTTTTCTAATCGATATGGACATATTATTTGTCAAATTTTGATTTACGGATATATATATATATGAATTATTCAATATTAAATAGAAAAGTCAAAAATGTTAATTATTATTTAAATTCAAGATTATTTGAATTCCAGATTATTATTAGTTATTTTTTATTTAAATAATTGTTTGAATTCACAAAATAAAAGAGTATGACATGATGGTCTAATGGTTAACATGATTGATTGGATACAATTGTCAGCAAAACATCCGTTGTTTCTAGGCACCTCACAGGATTGATTGGCCGATCGGGAAGTATTAGTAGAAGCGAGTAATTTAGATTAAAAGTAAAAAATGCTCAGAGATAAAGATAAATGTGTCTATAGTGTGATTAAGTGGTTAAACAAGTGAAATAAAAAATTGCAGAAAAAATAAAAAAAAACTTGAATTTCGCGCGGAGGAGTAGCACGGGACACACCGGAGATCCGTTTCAGCGGGGCTACAACCAAGGAGCAGCATGGGGACATGCAGGGGGTCCATTCTGGCGGGGCGGTGGCGGAGGAACACACAGGGACGTGCATGGGATTTATTTCGCGCGGGGCGGCGACGTAGGAGCAGCACGTCGGTGCTCGGGGGGCACTTTAGCGGGGCGGCGGCGTGGTCTCGTGGAGGTCGGGCTGTTTCCATGGCTCACGTGAAGTGTTGTGCTGAGCAAATACAGAATGAAGGCTAAGAAACTGGTGGGGCCCGCTCATGGCCGGTCCTTAGATTTTGAGGGCCCGAGACGCACTACTAGAAAAATGAGTATTAACGACGGTATATTTGGTCATTAATGCTTCAAAAGTGGTCGTTAAAAGTCATTAACGACCATAATATTGTGGTCGTTAGTTGTCGTTATAGGCTCCGTCGTTAAAAGTATTAACGACAACATATGATTGATGGTCGTTATTTTTATAACGACGAAACAATATGTGGTCGCTAATTATGAAGTAACAACGACCAACAATTTGAAATAACGACCACTTTTCTCATCGTTATAAATGTTTTCATGGCCATGATTGTATTAATAACGTCTACTTCTTAAAAAAATCTTTTGCGAGCCTTGTCGTCATTATAACCATTATTTCATCATATAAGAATATTCAGCATTACATTCCAGACCAATAAGTTTTCATTCCAATGCATAAAAAGTTATAACTATCCATAAATATTCATTTCATTATGTTCAAAAGTATATCAAGAGTTTACAAATTCATATTCAACAACGTCAAGAACATACAGTGAAGTTTCTTCCGTACATATCAGACTATGGATTGCCCTTGCAACGATGTATGGCAAAAATAAAATGTTACAGCAGACAAAATTGTGTTCCATCTGACCCGCCACTTGACCCATATCGTAGCCTCATAGATATCTGATTATATTAGTATATGCTCCCCTGATCATCTAACTTCTGCTCTTAACTGCACTGCTCTGACCCTGCCCAATGGAGAAAATAATATTTATAGAAATATAAAAGGCAGTTATAAAAATATAAATGGATACTATTGTGTCGGTTTCCAAGATCTTACCACTAGAGCTTAGCAATATGTCATCTCACTTCTATTTTTGACTGCACAACATCGGTAGTCATCAGAATGCAAGCATATAAAAACTTTCAGGTTTAGCAACGCAATAGTGGTACAACTGTATAAGTTCCAGCAACCTATTCAGACATTTATATGGTAGTAATATTGCACCTCTTCCTCCTACTACATACTAGATCAACTAGGTGAAGGATAAAAGAACATCAAATATTATACTGACAATGTAACAAACCAATTCATATTTTCAGATTCGGCGCTGTTCTTCAGAATCCACTTGGTAACAGTCTCGCAGTTGATCTGTGCACTGGAAATGTAACAAGCATCAATGAATGGATGCACACTTGAGCATTGAACCCCAAAAAAATTGTGACAGAAGCACGAAATCAATAGGAAAAATAGAAGCAATAAGATAATAGGAAATGGAAACAGTAGCACTCACATTCGAGCAAAAACTGTATTTGCAATTACATGAGACGCCATAGTTCACATCATTAATAAATTCCACCGCACATGTAATGGACACCATTAATATCCAGGGGATAATTAAGGTTACATAATCGCGTAACGTAAAAGAACACATGATTTCAGAACTATCAATATCTTTGACAGTATAAACACGTACAGCCCTACAAATAATTGTGTGACGAACTTACCTTCTTGCTACCTTCCACATATGCACTTAGGAAAATCGCACATATTTTTCTTCATCTTCGTGTTTAGCTAATTTATTAATCATCCTTTTTTGCGGGGCATAGCACTGCATGATGGATCAGGGCATTGCAATGACAAACATCCTGGACCCAGGCCTGGGTTCTTCCTTCCTTGATAGTTTTTGTCAAAAAGTAACATTAAAGTTCATTAAGCAAAGAGCTTATGAAGACCCAGCTAACAAATCATTCAAAGAATATTATAAATATAAAATGGAGATCACGGTTAGAATTTAGAACTGAATACCATTACAAGAAAAAAAATATCCAGGTCCGTTCTGGCATTACCTCGAATACATGGTGGGCATTCCTAGCAGCAAGATAACACGGCAACGACGTACTATTCTTCATTTCCTTGATTTGCTCTCGGATGCAGCTACAACTAATGGTGTAAGGATCAAAGAGGGGCCGTAGTTGTCTTCCACCTCTGACGATCCCAACTATATCAAAAGGGTGGGTTCTCGGCGTCCACACTGCATCCCTCCGATGGCACATACCTAGGAAACAGAACAACTATGTCAGATCGATTGAGAGACGAATATCAAAGTGAAGGGAAAAAGGGGGGGAAATCTATGAAATTGGGAAGCAGGAGTGACCCGGCCGTAGACATCAATACCCAAAAATTATCAAGACGATGCTCCATGGCCGCCTCCATGAGGTAAAATATGAGTGCAGCGCGTGCCGCCGCCATGGTTCTCTTGAAGCGTGCCTATCGGGTAGGGGTATGAAACCTAGCGTAACAAATTAGTACTACTACGCGGTGTACTTATCCTTATTTCCCTAGCAAAAATCGTTAGGCACCCCCCAAAACAAAGTTTATTAATTAACAACAACCACATACAAAGAGGAAAGGAAGTTCTGGGTTGTGTGCTGTTAAGTTGGATATGCATAAAGCCTATGATCGTGTGGAGTGGAATTTTCTTCGGAATATGTTGCTAAGAATTGGATTTTATGAGTATTGGGTTGAACTAGTTATGTCTTGTGTCACTTCGGTCACATATTCCATAAGGTACAACTCTCAAACAACGGATAAATTTACCCCTTCTAGAGGTATTCGTCAGGGGGACCCTCTCTCCCCTTATTTGTTCCTTTTATGTGTTGAAAGTCTATCTAGTAGTTTGTTGCAAGCAGAGGAGGTTGGTGGCATTGAAGGTATTAAGGTGTGAAGGAATGCACCATTAGTTTCACATCTTTTATTTGCTGATGATTCCTTAATTCTGATGAGAGCAGATGATAGTAATGCAACCTCATTACAACAAGTACTGGATACCTATTGTGCAAATCCAGGACAAATGATCAGTGTAGCAAAATCAACAATCTTCTTTAGTCCTAACACAAGGATAGAAGTTAGAGATGAAGTGTGTAATATATTACAGATTGACAATGAAGCCATGGCTGATAAATATTTGGGACTACCAGCACTTGTTTGAGCTGATAGAAGTGACTGCTTCTTGCACTTTGTTGAGAGGGTCATGCAAAGAATTAGAGGATGGAAAGAGAAGCAATTATCTATTGGAGGGAAAGAAATTCTACTTAAGGCTTCTGCTCAATCAATACCTGTCTATGCAATGTTTGTTTTTCAAATCCCTAAGAAGGTTTGTAAAAAGATAACATATATTATTGCTCAGTTATGGTGGGAAGATGATGACCATGGGAAAAAGATCCACTGGTATGCTTGGTGGAAGCTTTGCTTCCCAAAAAGAGATGGTGGGATGGTTTTTAGAGATCTTCATTCTTTCAATCTTGCTCTATTGGTCAAACAAGTTTGGAGATTAATCTCAGAACCGCAATCCCTATGTGCTCAAGTCCTTAAGGCAAAATACTATCCCTCGGGGGATATCCTGTAGGAAGGAGCCAAGTCTGGTTCATCGTTCACATGGCAAAGTCTGGTTGCGGGTATCCAAACTTTTAAAAGAGGATACATCTGGAGGGTTGGCAATGGGGAGTCAATTAATATTTGAAGGGATCCCTGGATACCTAGTAGTCCTGACCGAAAAATTATCTCTCCAAGAGGAATGTCCATTCTTTCAAAGGTCAGTGACTTGATTACCCCTAGATGGCTCATGGGATGTGGAAACCATACAGACCAATTTCCATCCGATTGATGCACAGAGAATTCTTGAGATACCACTGTATACCAATGGGTTTGATGACTTATATCATGGTGTCGGATATATACCAAATAGGGGTATAGAAGATGGTGGGCCAAATGCCGGATTACCAGGGTGGCCTAAGTGGTAGTGGGCTTAGGTCCATTAGGCGGCCTAGTAATCCGACGCGCAGAAGCCGGATTCTAGAAGAACCCGGATCACAGCCCATGTGATCTGGCTTGGAGGAGAAGACGGATTCCTTGCTTTCCAAGATACAAGTTATCGTAGGTTTCTAGGTTTCCTATTCTGTAAGCCCTAATCCGGCTATTATATAAAGCCGGACGGGAGATAAACACAACAAGGAACGAGAGAACAGAGAAGCTCTACGCCAACTCGCCGAGAAGCTCATCCTCGTCGAGTGGTTTAGATCTAAAACCCTCACATTGTAACCCTGTTTACAGGCTTTAGTCCCAATTAGTGAGAAGTGCAGGAGTAGGCACGTCGTACTGTCGCGACGTACCGAACCTGGGTAAAATCATGTGTTCTGTGTTACTACGCTATCCCGTTACCCCACGTCTCTACCGTAGTCTCATGGCACCCCCGTCTATGAAAACTACTACGATGTCTCGACAGTTGGCGCCCACCGTGGGGCAAACGACGTCAGGCGTAAGATTCCGATCTGGGATACTTGGCGGAATCGGAAGATCGATCACTGTCGGAAGCTTGGAATTCGACAACGACGTTGGGCGCTTCCTCGACAACGGATCCTATATACCGGCGCAAAACCACCTGGTAAGTGCCTGCGTGTTACCGATAGGATCTGCTAACATCTTCATCGGACTAACTGCAGAAGCAATGGGGTTTTGCGGTGGAAGCAAGTTTATCCCACCCGCCCTATACCCAGTCGAAGATGACTATGATGCCGGATTCTGCTCAGATCGCCGACACAAAAGTGATACACACTTTATCGGCATGGTGCAATCCGAAATCGCCGAAAACACGGATGATGGAAATCCCGTGCAAGAGGCAGATAACAACGCACCCGTAATGGAGACGGAAGATCAAACACCCGTCACAGAGGCGGAAGATCCGACATCCGTCAACAAGACGATGAACTCGGAAGCAGAATCCGTGCTTGCCGCCATTGAGGCGAGATTGGATTCGGAAACCGGATCGGATAACTTCGACTCCGAAGACGAAGATGAGGACGCCTTCGTAAGAAAGGTTAAATCCTTTCAAGAGGGATTCCATGAAGTCTTAATGGCGAAACCGGCTGATACCACGGACGCCGGCAGCCAGGAAAGCCCTAAAACCCCTCCGCCAGTGGAAGAGAGAGAAGACGGAGAAACTTCTCCGATATTCCCCAATGTCAAGGAGATGACAGAAGACGAGCCTATCAAAAAACCTCCCACTTCCAAGAAAAAACACCGTGCCTCTAAAAAACTCCAATACAAAATCCGGAAGAAAAAATCAGCTGATCTCGCTGATGAAAACCTGGAAGTTGGAGATATTAGTGGAACAAAGCCTGTGGAGAAGAAATCTAATGAAATCACTGCTCCGCCAATGACGGAACAGGAAGAGCAAGAGCTACTGCAAACACCAGTGGGACCAGATGAACCCCCTGAGATGCTGGAAGCCAGGAGACAAGCTTTCCAACGGCAACAGCAACATCTTCTTAGATCTCGGCAACATCTCCAACAAACCCATAATGACATCAAAGTCATGAAGGAAGAAATAGAGGAGTACGAGAGAAAGCATAGATCCGCGTTAAAACCTACTAGGTTACCCGGAATCGCAAGACCGGAAGAACTGCCGCCAAAAGAAAGGTTCCATAACCCATCTTGGCAAAAGCAGGTAAACGGCAAAGACGCCAAGGGCGAACCAATATACAAGACCGCAGCAGAAAACGCGGAAGCAGCGTTCGCGATTCTTAACAACGATCTGTATTCCAACGGGGAAAAACTCCAAGGGGTGTATGCTTTTCTAGGAAAAGCATTGCAACAACAACAGCGCGCTCAAGAGCGATCAGGGAGGCTGCATGACAACTCCGCCCTATGCAAGACAACTACTTGCGCTGCTGGAGCACCTGGACCGGAAGAACCCAGGGATTCAGACAACTCAAAAGATAAAAAAGAGGATCCGAGAAAAGACAAGAAAAACCCCGACAACCGGGATGCAGCGTCTGAAACCGGATCCCATCTCCCGAAAGATGGGTATAAACCCCATGATCGGGAAGACAAACACCGGAAAGACGGCAAAATAATGCCACCTCCGAGAAACCCAGCTGAGAAAGCTGGAAGATACGATATACCTCACAGGCGTGAGAGATCCCGGACACCGCCTAAGGACAAAGAAAGGCACAGGAGTAGAACTCCGCCTAATCCAAAAGGGCGCGAACACGGAAGAGATAGAAACAATCCCGGAAGAGCGCGTTCGCGCAACAATGGTAGAGAAAGGAGCAGATCCCCTTCCGTCCATTCAGCCGGAAGATATTCTGCACACATTGACAGAGCAGAAAAAGACGATCTATACTTTGGGCCTAAATGTTTTACCGACAGGATCCGAAGAATAACGCTGCATTCTGGCTTTGCCAAGGTCGGTCCAACGTACCAGAAATACACTGGCAGCACAAACCCGGATACCTGGCTCTCGGATTACTATACAGCCGTCCAGATCAACAATGGGACAGACCTGGAAGCTGTCAAGTTTCTTCCCCTAATGCTGCTGGATGGAGCCAGAGATTGGATCAATGGATTACCGTCGCGAACAGTTGATAGCTGGGACGATATGGCTAGAGTATTTATTCAGCATTTCCGGGGAACATACAAAAGCCCGAATAGTATCAACCAGCTAAACCGTTGCACACAATTTGAGGATGAACCATACGTGGATTTCATCTCCAGATGGACAGCAATGAAGAATAGTTGCTCTAGAGTAACTGACGTACAAGCAATGCATGCTTTCGTCAATGGCCTAAAACCCGGACTCGTACCGTTCATGGTTGGTTCCAAGAAGCACAAGGATCTCGGATCCATGCTTACAACCGCCAATGAGCATGCCGCAGCCGAGGATGACATCAGAGCAAGAGGAGGCAATATTGAATCATTGATACTTGCCAAGAAAACCCCTCGTTCTGACAAAAAAGCCACTCTGGAAACAACGACAAAGCCCAAAGAGGTGAACATAGCCTTTGGAGGAGAAAAGGGAAATAAGTGGAAAGGACGCAACCCATATCCAATCAATTACACTCCAGAGGAGTGTGAAAGGATTAAGTCGGAACCTTGCGTTCACCACTCGCAATTTGGGAAACCTACCCATACAAACGCGCAATGCCGGCTGAATAAGCACATGAAGGGCACTGCAGGGTCCGGAAATAAAGGGAAGGGTTCCAAAAGGAAACCCGCCAAACAAAAGCCAGAAGCTGACAAAGAAGACAGTGAATCGGACACTGACGAAAAAATCCAGGAACAACAGCGCAAAGGCGAACCCAAGTTTCCGAGAGTTGATGGAGAAGCAATGCTAACTTTCTTAGCAACCCCATCAGCAAAGGTGGCAAAAAGAACACTTCGAGAAATAAACGCGGTTGTTCCGGCAACTCCGAAATTCTTGAAGTACTCCAATACACCGATAATCTGGCATCAGTCTGATCATCCCGGAAATATCCCTGAACCCGGCACACAAGCTCTTGTTGTAAGCCCTATTGTTCAAAATACTAGGCTAAGAAGAGTGCTGATGGATGGAGGATCCAGCATTAACATAATGTACCTGGATACACTGAAGCACCTGAAGATTTCCGAGTCTCAGCTCAACTACAGCAACATACGCTTCCATGGTATTGTCCCTGGCAGGCAAGCACGATCCCTAGGAGAAATTTCCCTAGATGTCACCTTCGGAGATAAAGATCACTTCCGGCAGGAAAAAGTATCCTTCGAAGTAGTGCCGTTCGAAAGCGTGTATCACGCAATACTCGGACGTCCAGCTTTCGCCAAATTCATGGCAAGATCCTATTATATTTATAACAAGCTGAAGATGCCAGGACCCAAGGGAGGAGTAATCACTATAGCTGGTGATTTTAAGCTGGCAAATGAGTTGGAGAAAGAAAACGCCCTTTGCGCTCAGAGAGTAATAGCAAAGGAAGAACTGAAGGAATTAGCCAAGGAGGTATCGCCGTCAGAAATGCCGGCAGGAAAAGAAACTCGGAAGCCAACAGACAGCTTCAAGGCATCCGAGAATACAAGACAGGTAATCCTAGATCCCAAAGATCCGACAAAATTTGTCGTTGTAGGGACTGGGATGACTGACAAATAGGAAGGCGAGCTCATCAAGTTCCTCCGTGAGAACTGGGATATTTTTGTCTGGTGTCCAGCGGACATGCCAGGCGTACCCAGGGAACTTGCTGAGCACCAACTTAAGGTTATTCCTGGATCAAAACCCGTCAAACAAGGTCTCCATCGATTTGACGGAAGAAGACGGAAGGCTATTGGCAAGGAAATTATCCGGCTTTTAGCAGCGGATTTCATCAAGGAAGTGATCCATACTGACTGGTCCGCAAATCCGGTATTAGTACCGAAGAAAGACACTACTGCTCTTAGAATGTGTATAGATTACACAGGCTTGAACAAATTGTGTCCGAAAGATAGGTTCGCATTACCGCGAATCGATCAAATAATAGATGCCACAGCAGGCTCTGAGCTTTTGTGCTTTTTGGATGCATACTCCGGGTACCACCAAATACGCATGAAAAAGGAAGATCAAATTAAGACTTCTTTCATAACCCCATACGGGACGTATTATTACGTAACCATGCCGTTTGGCCTGAAGAACGCAGGTGCAACCTATCAGCGTTGCATGCAACGTTGTTTGCATAGTCAGATTGGAAAAAATGTCCATGTTTATGTGGACGATATTGCTGTCGTAACCAAGGAAAAAGATACACTCCTTGAGGATTTGCGAGAAACTTTCGAAAACTTACGCACCTACAAGATGAAGTTGAATCCATCTAAGTGCGTATTCGGGGTTCCCTCAGGAAAACTTCTGGGTTTCATCGTTTCTCACAGAGGAATAGAAGTTAACCCGGAAAAGATCAAGGCAATCTTGAACATCACAAAACCCACCTGTGTCAAAGATGTCCAAAGATTGACGGGTTCCGCAGCTGTCGTTAGCAGATTTATTAGTCGGCTGGGGGCTAAAATCTTAACACTATACAAGTTGTTGAAGAAATCCGACAAAGTCAAGTGGATAGCAAAGCTTTGGAATACATAGCAGTTATGTCTCTTTTATACTTAGTTCAATATCTATGTAAACATCTTTTAAGATCATGAAATAAAGTTGTTGGATTTCTGGTATCCATGTTTTTTACATGTTCATTATAGTAAAAGCATGTTTCCACCTTCTCTATTTCCCAATGATCTTACAAAATACTCAATGTTAACTCGAATTGTGCCTGCGTACTCGGCGTTAAGTAACTGAATGTTTTTTCAGCCTGCTAACGGCTAAATGAAACTTGAATTGCCTGCGTGCCCAAGTTTAGGACAAAAAATTCCTTGTTTCTCTAAGCATTATCTGATTGCGTATGTGTTGGGTTACTGGAACTAGTTAGTAAAAATGCCTTTAGCATGGTCCATGTTTCCAAGTTTAAACTGTTTGGTTATTCCCAGTTACTTGGCATGACGATTCATATTGCTATTTGAGCCATTTCAAACACTAAGGACGGTTAAAACATATATGCCAGAGAACTTAGAAGATAAAGGAATAGTAACATCCGAATAACCTTGCAAAAAAATTCATAATTAAAAATTGCAAAAGGCGGAATTTTTCATTCATACAAATAGAAACATTACATTGCAGATTACAATGAAAGAACAGTAATGCTTCTATTGTCTATTTTCTGCCATCCAGGTCAAAGGTAGCCCTTCAAGCATCGGATTCTTCCTCGCTACTGTCGTCTTCTGGGATTGGAGGGATCTCTTCTTCTGGATAGTTGATGGAAATATTCACCATGGAGGCAATCTGGGTGGCGTGGCCTTTGATTTCATCAAAGATGGTATTTCGCTGAGTGTCCGTGTATCCCTGAGGGACACCGGACGCCACGCGCCAGGATTTAGCACCAGGGTAGTGGATGCGCATAAGGCCTAGTGCCATACGCGCACCACCCCGTGCAGCGGAACGCAGGATAGAATCCCTGGATTCCGCCACCTCCATGATGGCTCCCGGAAGTTTTTCAACTTCCGAGAACTCCCCAGTCCTTGCGGGAAGAAACTTGTTCACCAGCTGCATTCCAGCAGCACGGATAGAAGTCCACATCTTCCCAAAGGCTTGGATCCCTTCAAGATGGGTACCATCTGGGATATCTCCTGTTTTTTCCGACAAAACAATCAAAAGTGTTAGGCAAAAAACAGAGAAGAAAAACAAGATATGGAAAAATAAAAAAGGTAACGGAGAATTACCGAGAAGCTTGTCGATCTCGGAGATTTCCTCCAGGCGAAGGTTCAGAGCATTCTCTAAATCCTGGATGGTGGATTTATCCTTTTTCGCCTGTTCAGAAGCCTTGGAGTTGGCAACTCCAAGGGCCAAGTTGCTGGCTTCCAGATCCTTTTGAGCCTTCACAAGATGCTTGTGAAGCTCCAAATTCTCCTTTCGGAGATTCTCGGCATTGCCGGCATCTTCAGCTATTTGCTTGGCTTTAGCCAAAGCAGCTGAAAAGCAAAGAAAATTCCGGATTTAGAAAGTTTCTGGAATAAGTACTTAGACAAAAAATTGAATTGCAAACCTCAGAAGAAAAATGTGTACCTGATGTTTCCGTCAAAGCAAGCTGAGACGATGCCAGTTCCGCCTCTCTCTCTTCAAGAATAGAAAGGAGCTTTCTAACCTCCTTATTCTTGATAGTGAGTTTGTGGAAAACTTCCATGTTTGTGGTTTCGGCGGTTTGCTGCAACATAGCAAGGAAAAGAATGGTTACAAAAAGCATCAAAGCAAAACAGGCATACAATTTTGTTTAATGCTTGGGGGCTAGAGATACATACCTGGCTCATTCGGTGCAAACCCGCCAAGTTTTCCTGGAACTCTTTTGCGTATTCCGCAAAAGCAGTTCCGACCGCGCTTAGGCCGTCGTTGATAATCTTGAAGTCTTTGTCAAAGGTGGGAATCTCCTCGTCGAAAGTCCGAGAAAATTTCTCCACCTCTGGAGCCGCCCTTTCCCTCGTGTCCGGGTCCGACACAACGGGCTGGCTGGGCTCTGAGGGCTTGGTGGTGGGGGCTGCAGTTTGCTCTTCCGCCATTGTGGACGGCGTGTTCGGGGCAACGGCGGAAGAAGGTTGACCGCCTCGGCTGGAAACAACCTTGTGTTTCTTCAGCTTCTTTGGTTTTAAACTAGAGGGAGGCAGGCTAAAAACAAAAAACCCGGAAAAGTTAAAAAACCGAAGATGGATGAAAAGTTGCCATAAAAGAAAACAGAACCCAGAAGAAAGAACCTGGAAGTGGCGACGGGGATTCCGTCAAGATCGATGATTTCTTCCGAGGAAGTTATCTTCTTGCGCTTGCGTCCACCTGTAGTGGCGGTGCGCAGCGCGTCCAGCTCAGCCTCGGATACCAAGTCCGAATCTGAAAGATCCGCGAACTGTCGGACAAACAAGATCAAAATCAGAAGCTAGAAAATCCGAGAAAAAATAAAAACTGTACCCAAATGACTGAAAAATTACCTTGGGAACCGGATTTTCGGCCGTGTACATTGGCCGACTCGCCTCTTATTGGTCGCGTGATGCAACCAATTGGTTGATGCGCCGGCGAAGCTCCTTTGCGGGCCAATCCTTGGTGGTTGTCCGCATCGGATCCTTGACTCCCGTGTATTCGCACAGGAGACGGCCGCTGTGGTTGGCTAGTGGCTGGATTCGCCTAATCAGCCAGCATAGAACCGTGTCCATGCCGGTTAGAGGCGGATCCATGGAGGTGAGCTTGGCGATGCGCCGCTTGATCTTTAGTAGATCTAGCGGCAGAACCTGGACGGCTTCCGTTCCCCAGTTATCCTGGGGAACTGCGGCAGAGTTCACGAAAGGTGGAACCCCGACAGCTTCCTTAAGGAAAGGCACGTCGGGGTGATAAAAGAAGGAACCCGTCCAAAATTTGACGGATTCCGAAGTTTTTATCTTGGGGAACCAATCTTCTCGGAATCTCCGAAGAGTGAAAGATATGGTCCCGCAAGTCGGGAGTGCGCCCTCCGAAGAGTTCCGCTTAACCCCGAAGCAGTAAGTCCAGAAATCTAACCTAGGTTCTAGCCCTAAGTAGCCCTCAAACAAAGCCTGGAAGCCGGCCATGTAGAGGATGGAATTGGGAGGAAGGTTATGGGGCTGAATGTTGTAGTGAGAAAGGATTTGGAGGAAGAAGGAAGAAGGTGGAAGTCCCATACCTCGAAGAAGGTGGTAACAGAGAAGGACCCTTTCGCCATTTTTTGGCGTAGGCTCGGTCTCGTCTTCTGGCAGCCGCCATTTCTTCTTAAGAACCAGGCCCTCCTTTTCCAGGTTTGGAAGGAGAGCCGGAGGAATGCTGCAGGCAATCCAGTTGCCTGCAGATTCCGTTTCTTCGTCTGCTCCGGCGGCGGCAGAGGCGGCCGCCTCCGCGGTGGCGAGCTCGTCGCCAAGGAGTTGGATTTTCTCCTCCGCCGTTTCTGGAGCAAACGGCGGGGAGGCTGCGAAGCTCGATCCCGCAGCGTCCGCGGTGGCGGAAGGATTTGCGTCACCCGCCGTGGAAGCCGTGGTCTTCTCCAGCTCGTCGCCGGTGAGCTTGGGCGATCCCGGCTGCGGATCCAGATCGCTGATCAGCTCGTTGATGGCGGCGCGGGTCGGCGATGACGGCGAGGAGGCCATCTTGTGGCGTTGCGTTTCGGTGTGCTTGGATGCTGTGAGCGCCTGGGACAAGTGCTTTGCTCTCGAGCTCGTTTGCGTCAATGGCGTGGGCAGTGGGGGAGTGAGGAAAGTTTTTGTTGAGGACGAAGATGGCTATTTATAGCCGGAAAACCGTTTAGATGCGTGCCAACGGCTATTTTGACCGTTGGATGATTGCCGCGTGTCGCTCGCCGGAAAATCCGTGAAATGAAACGACGGAGTAATGATGATTATCTCCTCGTTTCCCGCGCGAATCTGTCAGAGATACGTTTCTGGGTTTTTTCCGAGTAAATCTCAAACGTCGCTTACGTCAGCATGGTTGAGTGCGCTGACGTAGGAAGTTTCTTCTCCACGAAGGATCGTGAGAGAAAAGCCGGATTTTCAGGATTCCGAGTTTCATGTCACCATCTTTTTCAAATGAAGAATAAGAAGAATCAAGACTGCTGAGTCAGTATTTCTCGGACAAAGAATATTTGGCGAATAGCGGAGAATCAGAGTTTTGATCCTTCTTGGGGGCTACTGTCGGATATATACCAAATAGGGGTATAGAAGATGGTGGGCCAAATGCCGGATTACCAGGGTGGCCTAAGTGGTAGTGGGCTTAGGTCCATTAGGCGGCCCAGTAATCCGACGCGCAGAAGCCGGATTCTAGAAGAACCCGGATCACAGCCCATGTTTGTGGTTTCCAAGATACAAGTTATCGTAAGTTTCTAGGTTTCCTATTCTGTAAGCCCTAATCCGGCTATTATATAAAGCCGGACGGGAGATAAACACAACAAGGAACGAGAGAACAGAGAAGCTCTACGCCAACTCGCCGAGAAGCTCATCCTCGTCGAGTGGTTTAGATCTAAAACCCTCACATTGTAACCCTGTTTACGGGCTTTAGTCCCAATTAGTGAGAAGTGCAGGAGTAGGCACGTCGTACTGTCGCGACGTACCGAACCTGGGTAAAATCATGTGTTCTGTGTTACTACGCTATCCCGTTACCCCACGTCTCTACCGTAGTCTCATGGCACCCCCGTCTATGAAAACTACTACGATGTCTCGACACATGGCATGGCAATAGGACGGGGGTTTTCTCTGTTCGGTCTGCATATCACATGGAGTGGAGGCACCAATTCAATGGGCGAACTTGCAGATCACTGGTGCAGGGAACATACTTAAATAATCCTATATGGAAAGTGTTATTGAAACTTAATACACCGGCAAAACTTAATTTTTTTTGCTGGCGCTGGTTGCATGGAATCCTCCCAATAAAGGACATACTACACAATAGACACATCAGCGATAATGATAAGTGCCAGTGTGTCTGATTAATTCTGAGGACTCAATGAATATGTTATTCGGTTGCAGCAGGGCCAAAAGAATCTGGCAGGCGGTGGGGTTACAAAATCATATTGCGGAAAACCTGCTGGACAATGGTTCAGGCACTGACCTGCTCGCTAAGCTACTATGAATAAGTTACAACCAGCTAGATGGTTACCCTTCTATTCTGCTGCCCGAGACGGTAGCAACCACGGCATGGTATATTTGGTGGACTCGGCGTAAACTAATGCTGAGCCGGTGCCCCATACTGCAAGGTGTGCAACATCCATCCGTGCAATGATGGCCAATGCGGCATCATCGATCAAGAAACAAACAGAGATTGAAAAAGTGAACTGGTCGAAGCCTAGAGCAAATTGTCTGAAACTGAATGTTGATGCCTCCTTCGATGCCGTGGAGATGTGTGGGGCATCGGGGGCAATCATCAGAGATAGCGGTGGTGGCTTTGTGGCTGCGGCTACATCTTATATTCCGTACTCGTTATCAACATCCATGTCCGAGGCTATTGCGATGAAAGTTGGTTTACAGCTAGCTATCAACATCTGGTGCCACTCCATAAAGGCAGAATCAGACTCATCGGAGGTAATACAATATTGCTCAGGACAAGAACAGATATGGAACGAGGAAACGGCTGTTTATGCTGAATGTTTTAGCCTCGCGGGACAGATTGGACTCGTTGAATTTAAACATTGCAGAAGGGAGTGCAATATGGTGGCACATAACTTGGCTAGGGAGTGCTTCAGCCATAAAACTTCTTGTACCTGGTTAGATAAACCCGCTAGTAGTATCTTACAAACACTCGCGGACGATGTAACGATTGTGTAATTCTCTGGGCGGCAAGTTTAATTCGCACTCTTTTCCCTACCAGGGTACCTAAGGGGACTGGAAGCTTTTTAATGAGGCGGCTTGCTCGCTTTTATAGTTATATATTGAAAATTCAAAAAAAAAAAACAACCACATACAAAGTAATTTAAAGACGACACATATCCCTGGTCGTAAGGAGGTCTCGTGGGCTGAAGTCGGACGTGGGATTCGTTATAACGACTAAACATTTTCTAGGCATGGTCGTTAATAGCCTAATCTCTAGTAGTGACGAGACAAAAATTTGGTGCCCATTGGTACAAGCATATATATAGACATGTCGATGAAATAGAAATCAAATAAGAGAATTGAGACACATTTCTTTACGTGGAAACCCCTCGCAGAAAAAACCACAGACACACGAAGGTGCAATTTATTATGGAGTAATACAACAATTTCGGTATAGCCTAAGTTTTTCTCCTTACATTTCTAGATGTAAAGTTAACAACGATGAAATCAATGTTAATCTCATCCAATAACTTCTTCTCGATACATAGAGTTGAAAAACCATTGAGTCTCTCTTGTAACGTTATAGATCTCAAATAGTTTTTCAATAATTTCAACTTTGAAAAGCTTATTTCAGCTAATGCAACTGTCATGGTCATAGTAAATAAGATACGATAAGCCACATACAAATTAGGATAGCAATAAGCCACATACATATTAGGATAACAATATGCTTCTCTGACAAACTAAAACATCTTCATAGCTGACATTTTCTATCTAGATCCCGAGTCGATCACCTAAATCTCTAATATTCTCTAAGATACTATCGGAGATTCAGAAGCATTCTCTAAGATCCTATATCCTTATATTTAGAAGAGGTACACAGGGTCCCGAGTCGATCACCTATTGGCCTGGCCAGCCGTGCTCCCCTGCTCTTCGAGTAGAAGTAGTTACGAGCCAGTCTTCAGACCCAATTTCTTGTGAAAGGCTTTTCACTTACCTAGGATGGCCCTGTTAAGCTATTAATTGTCGTATTCATGGAAAATGCTACGAGCCGATCAACCTATTAAGCTAATTAATTTTTTCTTTGCATACATATAAACTAAGCCTACTAACACATAGCTGAAATGGGCCCCCCATATTTTTTGGGCCCGGGGCGGCCGCCCCTCTCGCCGCCCCCCCCTCAGGACCGGCCCTGGCCCGGGGCGGGACTAGAATTTGGGCCCCTAACTATAAGTAGACATATATATGTTGGCGAAATAAAAATCAAATGAGAGACGAGACACAAAAGAAGGCTTAATCTATTATGACCGAGATGTGCTACAATTTCGTCATACTTTAAACAAAATTTTCGTACATTTCTAGAAGCAAAGTCATTAACGATGATAATTAAGGGCTCATGATCACTCACATTGTTATTATCCGCGTTGATGTCAACATAGTCTTCGATATGGATCACATTTTCCAAATTAACATTATTTTGTTTACCGTAGGAGGCAATGCCAATTTATCTAGATTTATTGACGTGCTTGTTGTTACTCTTCCAAAAATTGGGAAAAGAAGTCTATCAATTTTTTTGACTTTCCCTCCTTTTCCTTTTCATACTCTAGATAAAGCTTCAATATGATGCTAAGCAAAATATAATTAGTAATCCACATTTGGCCATAAATCAATAATAAAAATATAGGGAAGATCGAAATTGACCAAGTACCACTCGGTTAATCGGAAATGGCAGGGAATACGACAAGTAATCACGTAATCAGCCGAACTGCGATGCACGATCGATGGCCGATGCAGGCGCACGGCCTGATGCGGCAATGCAAATGCTTTTTTCGTCGTATCAGACGCGGAACCGATGGGATCAAATCGGTATATATGGTGTAATTTTCTCCTCTCCGGACGCACAAGAGTACAGGAGGTCCAGTCTAGGCAGACTTGATCGAGTGATCAATTGTTAAGCAACCACCTCGTCTCGCCTTGGTAAGATAATTAATTTTTGTTTTTTGCAAACATAAAACAAAGCCTAGTTACACATAGCTGGAAGGGCCCCAAAATTTCTGGGCCCGGGACGGCGGCCCCTCCCCCCCCCTCAGGACCGGCCCTGGGCCCGCTGGATATGGGGCGCACACGTCGTGCACGTGCGATCTCCGTTTTTTTTCTTGAACTGCCCTATGCTTTCACTACTCAAGGAGCGTTCAAGTTCCCCTTCATAAAAAGATCCTCCCGATCGCGCTCCTCGCCTCCTCCTATGTTCCCATCATCTAATCCGTCTGAAATCAAAATCTATAGCTGTGCAACCCTTGTTGGCCGGCCAAGTGATGGACGCGGCATCCCTTGCCAGGTCGACGAAGAGGAGGTCTCCGGCCGCGGAGAGGAGACGCGCTACCCACCGACCGCCGGCCGGAGTGGATGAAGATGACGGAGGAGGCGGCGACCGCATCAGCTCCCTCCCCGACGCCCTCCTCGGCGAGATCATAACGCTCCTCTCCTCCAAGGACGGTGCCCGAACCCAGATCCTCTCTTCCCGGTGGCGCCACCTTTGGAGCTCATCGCCTCTCAACCTCGACAGCGATGAGATCTGTTCGCCCTTGGCTTTCGGAGCCAAGGATAAGATCGATCAAGTAGTATCGCGCGTCCTTTCCACCCACGTGGGATCTGGCCGCCGCTTCCGTGTCTCCACCAGCACCCTCGGCCGCCGTTGCGCCGCCGTCGACGGCTGGCTCCGCTCCCCGGCTCTGGATAATCTCCAGGAGATAGAGTTTGAGCTTGCACACGTCTCACTTGAGCAAGTGCCCACATCATTCTTTCGCTTCTCGTCCACACTCCGTGTTGCGTACATTGGAGGATGCCACATCCCGGAGATCGCCGTCCAAGGACTCCGTTTCTCCGTTCTTCAGCAGCTTGGACTCGACAATGTCATCATCTCCGAGGGTTCGCTGCATAGCCTCATTGGCAGCTGCCCCGTCCTGCAGTCCTTGCTGATAACTGATTGCTTGGGCTTTCGCTGCATCCGTATCGGCTCTCTGACTCTTAGAAGCTTTGTATGTAATCGAACATGCGATTCAGGAGACGGTGTCCCCATGGATGAAATCATCATCCGCAATGCCCCTTGCCTTGAAAGGGTGCTCCTTTATTCCAGCACTGGAATCCGTGTATTGGTTGTCGTGGCGCCTAAACTGGAGACGGTAGGGATTCAAAGTTATTCAGATGCCAGCAAAGTTGTGTTTCGCTCCACGGTTATTCAGGTACCAATCATACTGGAGGCTAGCTAATTATCATTCACACTGAACTAGTTTTGCGTGTACAACAAAAAATCACTAATACCTTCTTTTCGTGTTTCCTAAAGGGTTTGCCGAGTGATAAGCTGGCAATGGCGCTGCGCACAGTCAAGATTTTACTTATTGGCATAGTACATTTTAGTTTGGATACGGCTATTGAATTCATAACATGCTTTCCGTGCTTAGAAAAGCTGTACATTCAGGTGACGTTACAACTATTTACTTTTATCTACTTTTGTTCTCTAAGTGGCTGACTTGATATGTTTTTAATTTATAGGGAGGTCACAGGACAGAGTCAAGTAATTTGTGGCATCGTAAACACAAAGATCTCGTCAAATGTATAGACCTCTCTCTGAAGACAATAGTGCTGGAATGGCCTAGGGGATTTCGTGGCATCAAATGGGAAGTTAACTTTGTTACATTCTTCGTGTTGAATGCAAGACTGCTAGAGTCGTTTAAACTTTGGGTTGATTCCAACTATTACAATGAGGAATTCGTGGAAGAACAGAGTAGGAAGCTTCAACTCCAAAACAGGGCTTCAAGAGCTGCTCGGTTTTATTTTACAAATGAAAGGATTATCCGCAGTCCAGTGGATTTGAAGCAATTCCATGATTGCGAAATTGATCCCTTTGTAAGGCAGTGTTGAAAAACCCTAGGTTGTTTTTTTAGGGGTTAATCTTGGCTATCAGCTAGCTTAGATTTGGTGATTCTGGTTACTAAGTTGGTATTGTCCTGAAACCTTTTGACAGTAAATGCGCTATCTATGATGTTTGTTTTATATAAGCTTTGACAAATATATGTAGATGATGCACATATCGTACTCTGCAATATCTTTGCCAAACTGAGAACTAAGGAACATGAGCAGCTAAAGTCAGAGAAGATAATTTCTGGATGCTCTCATCTTGAATTCCGCTGAAACAACATTAGTAGGACCGATTAATTTTTAGTACCTCTCTGACTAGTTTTGTCTAATTGAAACAACATTAGCAGATGGGTATAGGGTGAAGTTTCTCTGGACGCATCATTATTTTTGGTGTTTTTTATATTTTTTAATCTTGCATATCACCATGGCCGCGTGTCAATTAAACCAGCTGTGTTTGTTGCCAGTTCTGTCTTTCTTATGTCAACCAAAAGTATGAAGCTAATTAAGATCCATACATAACGGTATATACAGTAGAAAAATATTGTTTTCAGGATGCCTATTAATCTTCCACTGTTCATCTGATAAATGAATTAATGTACCCCGTGCAGTGCTATTTGTTTCTGGTACGCTAACTGTGTATTGTTTCTTGAATTCCAATTAATACCATAAGAAAATAGAATTCAAATTAAATATTCATTGTTGCATTCAAAATATGTGTATTCTTGTTGCATGTATTTATCTATGTCATGTAGATTTATGAGTACACACTATCTTGCCATAAGAGAATGAATGAGAATAGGTCATTTGGAAGTGTAGCTATATTTTATTATTTAACTATTATTGCATCTGCCATATATTACCAGTGTATAATTTACATGTAAAATTCTCATCTAATAAGTTTTTATTGATCTCTCCAAATAGAGGGGAAACCATCATACTAACAACAAAACAGTATCAAATGTTCCTGGACAAGTTTCGAACATGTGTGAGCAACTAGCGAAATTACACCTAACAAACATTTTCTTTGACATATTAACAAGAAAAGTAGTATGAGATGGTCCACTGGTTGTTCGTTTATTTATGTATTCTCTTATATAGCCCCCTAATAAAATTACAACATTATTGATGTCAGTGCCATAACTGTACATAAAGGTGAGCTTCATATACTTAGCTAGTATCATTAATATTTTGCATGTTCTTTGCTTCTCTAGCCATCTTATTTGTTATCATGGAAACATTTCTTACTATGTTTGCTTCAGAGTAGTTCATTGTTCGAATAGCTGAGTTTCTTATTTACTTTTTGCATACATCATACTGGTAAGGTGTCTCGACGATTTGCGGGCAACCCATATCTTGCTACATCTTTACCTTGTACAATGGACATAAATAAGAGTTTTTGTGTTTATGAGTGCATTTACATTTGTTTTTTGAACTAGTGTTCCACCTACTAGAAATTGTTGGCATAAAATTGAGGGATTGTTCTTGCTTGGATCTTGTTTGTGAGATTGTTCAACCCCTAAACATATTGATCCAGCGTATGGAATCATCACATTTACAAGTACTAGAACAGTTTGTGGGTGCTAAATTGTTGTGTATCGGATAAGATGGTGTTTGTACTTTGGTGATCTTTGTTTCACTCAAATTTTTATTTTCTACTTGTCCATTCATCAAATAAGTTAGGATGACACATTGGCAGTGCGTAGCTGTTTTCAACGATGTGTGGATCTTATATCTATTTCCTCTTTGAACTGACCTATTTCCACCCCAGTTCTTGCCCCTAGTATCGAGCATATTACACGAGGTTGTGTTCGTACACCTGAGAATAAATTCCTTAAGACCCCGAAACAATCCATACCGTAGTTCTTTCCTCTGTCCTCACAGTTTGCGAGATAGTTTCTCAACAAATCATCACGAAACAAAATCAAGTGTCACAGGTTTATCGCTCAATTGCATAGTCAGGAGAAAGATATCGAACACATGTTCCCCAAAGCAATCTAGATCTGACACGCATGTCAACACTTCTATAAAGAAATGAAAAAAATTATATGTAAAAAATAGCCTACAATCTGATTTCTCATAGTCAGGAGATACCATATGTGTGTCATTGTATCTCAAGAAAAATATCCCCTCCTATGAGAAGTCATTTCAACTACCGTTTGTTTGTTTGGCCTTCTTCTTCTAGACCCAAAAGGAAAATAAAACATGCAAACAAACAAACACACTATATAAGACATCTCGTGCATGTACACATATCCAATATGACTACTAGAAATATGTTTCCACCAGAGTCTATAACTTAGTGGAGAACCTATGTTACAAAGTGTGAATAAGGTAGATAAATCTAGGTGTTAATTATATGTAGAACAATTAGTGTGGCAAGAAATAAATTTGCGCTTGAAGATCTAACTTAACGGAGAACCTACATCAAGACATGTTATCCTCAAATCTCCTCCGACGTGACCCTGTGTGGTTTGCTTTCTCAATAGGAAGTGAGCGATGTGCAGATACAAATGGTCGAACGAGCAGGGCATAAATAGTGAATTGTTTTGTAGAAGGCCTTTATATATAACAAATAGGTTACCTTCCATGGCCGTTTTACACATCCACTTTTGTCCAAATTTGAGACAATTTTGAGACGGAGGGAGTATAAAGTATAAAATTCAATGTGTTGTTTATTATTGTTTTTTTAAATAGAATTGATGTGATTGACTGATTTTATAAATAGAAAAAAAAACACATGTTCATAAACAGTTCTCATTGAGAAAAATAAAGTTATGACAAGTCCCAACAACATAAACCAATAATCTCGTTATGATTATGGGCCTATCATTTGCCTTGCTCCACAATCCTTGGTTAGGGAAGAAAATTTATCACGTGCATGATATATAATTCCTGGTACCTCCTACTTGCAATTCTCAAAAAAAAAAAAAACTAAAATGTTACCTCCTACTCGCATCGATCGAGGTATATGATAAGTAAATCACACAAGAAATATGGCGGATCATATTGCACGGTAGAGAATAAATTATTCTCCTGTATATTCATGGCCACCTAGGGGTTCGGTTGAGCAACAAAGGAGATGGAGAGAAATTCAAATGAGAACAATGGGAGGAGAATACTTTGTACAAAAGGAGATATCTAATGTGCATATAAGGAAGTGGGTGAGGGGTGATTCAAGCGAATATTTAATTGAGCCATACTACAGAGCTTCTAGCCCATTAATGCCGAATTTTGGATTAAAAACAAGGGACGGATTGGGGGGGGGGCACCCCCTATCAATACCTTTTTTTGAGAACCACATTACAAAACGCAAGCGCTCGTATACAAGCGCACAGACTCACCCCTATGAACGCCCACACACCCCTACCCCTATAAACACCTCCGAGAGACTGAGCCGGTGGGTTTTGAGATTAACGAAGTCACCACATGTGCCTCGCTGTCGACGGGAACGTTGCCTCCCACTGAAAGAATATTACACATAAATGTGACAAACAGGTGTCAAACCTGGGGTTTGAACTCTGGTGGGACGGGGGTACAACTACCCTCCTAACCACCCAACCACAGGTTGATTCACACCCCTATCGATACTTGGAACCAACGATTATGCCCCGTGTAACAATGCGTTCATGGCTAATAAACCCATACCCAATCGCATGTCATCTTTTCCATGTCTGCGTCCGCCGCCTGCTGCGATGGTTTTGGGCAGCTTCTCCCTGAAGCCTTGAGTACCGGCCAGAGACTAAAACATGGCGATCAACAACTGCACGGTTTTCTTGTTAAGCTCATTTCATACCCTTTCATAAATAGAGCATGATGGTCAAAACAGAATTATTAACTCGCAACTAACGATTAATTTAGTCATATCTACGGGCCTCGTCGATTTGGTGGTGGATTTATGCTAAGGTTAAAAACTTTTGTTTATCAAATTGATGCACTAGACAATTATTCCAACAATCCGAACTGATAGAAAGGACTAGAGAATACATTATATTCTTGAAACTGCCAATCACATCTAGGCTGATAGCTTTTTCTTTACGAGTTTAGGACGATTTATTTTCACGCACCTAGCACATAGATTTTATTGTGTGCGCAGATATTTAATTACATATTGTGTTGGCTAAGATTTGAACTCGAGACCTCTAGCTATGGTAGCATATTAAATTCATGCACTAGCCAATTATCTTAGGCAACACATTACATTCTTGGCATTGTTGGTCTGCAAGGCACGAAATATTGTCTCTTAATTCCATCCTTGCAAACTGCGACATTGGTGATTCTCAACGTTGTCTGGTATGTAATTTACACCCTGAAAATGTTTTGCATATGCTATTTTAATGTGATGCAGCTGTGAGTGTATGGACGAGCATTGATATTCTGAATATTATCACTCATACATTTCGAGCTGACCGGTCTAGATCCATGGTTCTGTAAGAATTACTCAAATTGGGTTCAAACCCAGTCCAAGAATATCCAATGATTACCGAAATAGGCCGTAGCCCTGCTATATTAATATAGCAACCACCCGATACAACAGATTTGAAACAAACACCGGCCGAGGCGGCAGCCAACAGTCACCCAAAGAGAAAATGAAAGAAAGAAAATCATACATAGGTGGATCGATTGAACGACAAGGACCCGCAACCGCTACGCCCACTTATAGACTACCAACATGCTGCTAGCAAAGGATCATCGAGTAACAAGCAACACCTTCGGGAAGGAGAGTCGCGCTGCTGCCCAGACCAGCACACTACTCGTAGGGTTTCCCCCCCGACACACCGGATCAGCGGACACTGGGTAGCCACGACGCCCTTCAGGAAGGGAGGATGCCACCTGGAGGCAGCACCGCGCCGATGTTGGCAATCCGACAGGAATTTATCCCGCACAAACCCTCACCACCATCCCGGACGATTCGTAGCAAAGGAGCCCCGCAAGGACGAGCCTCGCAACCACCAGATCAACCGCCCACCAACTTGTGCCACCACGGTTACGAATCCACCACCGTCGTCTCTCCGAAGTAGACGCCACTAAGTCTGCAAGACGGAAGAAAGGAGAAGCCACCGGGGACATCAGTACTGAGGCCGCGCGGGAGGAAACTACCTGCACCGTCGTAGACGGTAGTCGGACGGACGCGGCCGCAAGGCACACCGGTCCCCGTAAGATCTCCGGCCAGGCCCAACGGGCCTATAAGGCCACACAGGGACACACCAGACCTAAAAGGGTCTGGCCGGGTCCGAACTGGACCGTAAAGCCCGCAGCGGCACTTCCAAAGGCCGGCCGTGGACGTTGTGTCCCATTATATCCTCACCATCGCCTCCATCTACAGAGAAAACAACATACCAGCCACCACTACTGCATGCCGGAACTAGCAACCTGCGCCGCTTCGCCGGTCTTCGAGCGACGCCACCTTTGCGCCACCTCCCAGCCGGAGCTAGGCCGCCGCCGCCTCGAGAAGCACCGCCACCAGGAGTACCATCCCTGTCGGACCCCCAAGCAGAGTGGCAGATTGACGACGTGCTGGAGCGGGCTGTGAGGATAATGCGTTTACCAGGTGCCATGCGCTGCATGGTAGGTGGACATGCGCAAGGTGGAGCATGATTAGTCGAATATGTTCGGCTAGGTTGGATTATACGGTCTGGTGGATCGACCAAAGGACCAGAAAACGATGAAGATCAGCGACAAAGATGAAGAAGCATGAGGGCTGACGGTGTCCGAATTCTCCGACGTCGAAACATGCGACACAACGATATCCGTGCTCTACATGGAATGGCGCGAGGTTGATTCAAGATGGCGTAAACATGAGATCTTGAGGTGGAGGGCACATGGGGTGGATTTATCATCTACCATGAAGGCATGTTGAATGTGGACCTGGGGTCTGGGGGAAAATTCCACTCGACAAACGGAGGGTCTACGGCGTAAGTACGGGGAGACAAATCCTAATCAGTGGAAAGATGAGAAGCACATGGTCCAGACTGGAGCTCCGTGATCTGAAGGGATACATGGAACTCGTAATCGGTTGGTGAATGGCTGATGGTTATCTGCAGTGTGGTATGATATGGTGTAAGTTAGCTACCCGGTAGATCTTGACCAAGATCGCGTATGCTCGCTTGGTAATGACGGCGTGGCCTGACACCACTTACAGACGTTAAGGATATATAGTATAGATCTAGCCCGACTCGACCCGAGCGGGTAAGCATAAGACACAACGAGTGTAGTGGTGCTGAAAAAGTGTTAATGAGTACAACCACTAGTGGAAACAACCCCTTTCGTCCAGGGGGGCAGGGGGCATCTGTCCCGGTTGCACCAAAAACCGGGACAAGTGCCATGCATTGGTCCCGGTTCGTGTGTCCGAGGCAGCAGAAACCACCTGGGGGCATCTGTCCCGGTTCGTGGGGAGCCAATGGTCCCGGTTCGTGGCACGACCCGGGACGAATCCCTAGCCACAGGCCACGTGGCGCGCGCATGGGCATTGGTCCCGGATCATACCCCTAACCGGGACCAATGTCCCTTCCCCTACAAATGCGGCCACAGCCCCGTCCCTTTTTTTTTTAAGCATGGGTGGTATTGTCTGTCCGCGTGGCGCATGGGTGGTATTGTCTGTCCGCGTGGCGCGGGAGTTGTAACGCGTGGCCATGAATGCGCGTTATAAACTGCCGCACCTCCACTCCACGCACCATCGTGCCACCACCATGCCTCCGAGGAGGAACAACACTACCGGTTTCCGCGGAGTTCGATCGCGGCAGAACGGAATGTTCACCGCGACTATCCGCTTCGGGGACGACCGCATCCCCCTCGGCTACTTTGCGACGGCCTCGGAGGCCGCCCGCGCTTGGGACGCGGCGGCCTGGCGCCTCGGCCGCCCGCGGTCGTTGATGAATTTTAGCGACTGCCACACCCTCTGGGAAGCGGAGGCCAGGGCGCCGACGCCGCAGATCGTCACTGCCGCCGACCACCGCCACCTCAGGCACCGCGCGTTTCAGGGCCTAGTCGACGCCAGGGACGACCGCGTGGTCCGCGAGTACTACCGGAACAATCCGGGTGAGGAGAGCGCCGACGAGGAGCTATGGCAGACCCGCGCGGCTGAGCGGGCGGAGCGGCGCCTCGAACGCCACCTCGAGTTAGATGCCGCTCGGGAGGCGAGGACGAAGGCGCTGCAAGCGCTCCGTCGGGCCGACCACGCCGGCGAAGTCTGGGCCTCCGACGATCCGAGGTGGGGGCCTATCTCGGAAATACCATCATGCACCTCCTCCGACGACGAGGAGGTCACCGACGACGACGAGGACGAAGAGTAGCGCGCTAGCGCGTCTGTTTTCTGTTGGCTGTTTAATAAAATAATTTGTTGTATTCCGGCAAACAGTGGCCCTCTAGCTCGTCTGTTTTCTGTTTTCCGTGTGATTTTTCCTGATTTGTTGGATTCAGATCTAATGGCATTTCCATAGACGTTAAAAAGAGGGGGACATGTATTTCGATAGATAAACAAGGCACGGTACACATAATGGCAAGATTGGATCTAAATCTAAACGGAGAGCATAGATCTAAATAAACAAGGCAGTACATAATGGCAAAAGTGCATCGATCTACTAGTCATACTCCTGCCTAGGCCTATAGTACATGTACTCGTAGTCGTCGTAGTCGCCGCCGCCGTCGTCGTCACTATCGTCTGACGGTGCTCTGCACTCCCTCGGAGGATCACGACTCCAGGGCTGGGCCTGAGGGTAGCGCAGGCGAGGGATATCGCCGGCCCTGATGTAGTCCATGACGCTCTGTAGAGTCCGGCCGGACCACCATAGCCGACGACCGGTCTCGTGATAGTTCCCAGGAGGCAGACCGTCCTCCTCATACCTGGCGAGCGCCCTCTCACGCCGATTGATGAAGAAGGCATCCCAAGTATGCTGGTTATCGGGATGCCAACTGGGATTTCTCCGCTGCTCCGGCGTGAGCTCGTGGTAGTAGTGGTTTGTGATGGCCGCCCGACGCGCCACACCTTGAGGAAGAGGAGGGACCGGCACTCCTCCGGCGCTCAGCATCCAACCGGCGGGAACGTTGTAGCCGCACGAGCAGGGGTAGTTCGAGGCGGAAAGTGCCTCCGCCTGGATGAATGTTAGAGTGGGTACGGTAGAAGCCATGAGAGAGTGGTGAGTTTGTATGTGTTTATGGCAATGCAGTGGCAATGTATACATATATATAGCGAGAAGAAAACATCCCTTTAGTCCCGGTTGGAGGGACCAACCGGGACTAAATGGGTTATGGTTTCATTGGGAAACGGATCATCCCTATAGTCCCGGTTGGGGACACCAACCGGGACTAAATGGGAATTAGGGTTTCGTTTGGACCAATCAGATAGAATCACACGGATCGTGTGTTTCTTTCAAGCGCTCTTGAGTCGTTGGATCCGGGTGTGTTTTTTTCGAGCTGTTGTGAGCCGTCCGATCAGGGCTACAGTGTGTTTCCTTCGAGCTGCTGTGAGCCGTTGGATGAGTTGTTTCTTAACCGTTGGATCAAAACACTAGCTCAACACTTTGTGAGCCAGAGGACCCTATATATATATAGCCCAGCTTCATACACCGGTCAGTTCATCTCCCAAATACAAAACATCCGGATTCGCTCTCATACGTCCAGTCGTGCATTTGGTATGCATATATGCACCCAGTAGCCACGGTCGGGCTGTATGATGGCGATACCGTCTGTTTTGTTCCACACCCCCTTAAGGTTTGAGACATCATATATACTCAATTCATCGAGCAAATACAAAATATCCGGGTTCGACATCATACGTCCTGCCGTGCATTTGGGTCAGTGTTTAACACATTCATCCCCCTTTAACACATTCATCCATGCATGCTTGGGTCAGTGTTCACTTTGAGCTCGGGTAGTAATGTGCACGGGAACATCATCCGCGACGGCCGAGCACGACAGAACAGAATGTTTACCGCATCCCCCTCGGTGTTCGTTTGTTTTCTCTTTTTAATAAAAGAATTTTTCCTGTACAAAATAAATAAATAAAAGAATTTGTATTCCGGCGACATTGCGGCGCGCTAGCGCGTCTGTTTTCTGTTTAATGTAATTATTACTAATTTTAAAACAATATAAGATATTTATATTTAAATTAAGTGTAAATAGTGAAATAGTTAATAGTTTGAATAGTTAGAATAATTATTTAGGTAAACAGAAAACGGATTTGAATTATTTACGCAATTTCAAACAATTTTAATGTTGTAATTTTTTCGTAATTTGAAAGTATGTAGAAGTTATTCACTTACATATTTAAGATATTCAAAATTTGGCGCTAAAACAATTGGCGCGCCGGCCCATTGGTTCTGGCGCGGGCGACCGGCCGGGCCTTTCGTCCCGGTTGTTGCCACCAACCGGGACGGAAGGGTCTTTCGTCCCGGTTGTTGCCACCAACCGGGACGGAAGGGTCTTTCGTCCCGGTTGTTGCCACCAACCGGGACGAAAGGGTCATAGGATATAAACACGTCACCGCTCCCCTCAGTTCCAGACCGCGCGCAGGGACGAAATCGATGCCGCCAGGCTGCCCATTTTTTCCGTCCCCCCGCGCCGCCCCTCACCCCGTCGGCATCCGCGCCGCCCCCTCGCCCCGTCGGCATCCTCCTCTGTGGCGCCGCTCCCGACTCCGTCGAGCGCACCCAACCCCCCCTACGCGCCCTCTCCCGTTCGCCTCGGCCGCGCGCCGCCGTCTAGGTCCCGTCGCTGCCCCGCGCCGCCCCTCGATCCCGTCGCTGCCTCCCGTCGCTGCCCCGCGCCGCCCCTCGATCCCGTCGCTGCCCCGCGCCATCCTCCACCGCCCCCGCGCCGCCGCTGCGCCGCGCCGCCGGCCCGCCGCTGCCCCGCGCCGCTGCCCCAAGAGGAGGTAAAAGGCCTGCCTCCATCTCGCCCTAATCTGGGGCCTTTTTTGTTTTTCTTCCTTTTTTTTACTTAATTACTGTTTTTTATTATTGTTAGAATTATTAGTTTACAAATGTTAGAAATTTTAGTTTATAAATGTTAGAAATTTTAGATTAGACTTATTTACTTTAAATTTGTTTAGAATTGATATAAAAAATTTAAGAATGTTAGAGCATGTCTAACAGACCCCCTATATATATGGCCCAAACCCGTATAATAACCGCTGATATACGGGTTTGGGCTATGCCCGGCCATCTAGCAGACCCCGTAAATGGACCAGCCCGAACGATTTTTTACAAGTTTGGGTAGGGGGCGGCCCGTCGACCCCTACATGTGCGGGTCTGGAGGGGATATAGAGGGCCAACCCTATACCTCGTGCGAGCTAGGGCGCGCTGAAGATCTTTTCAGAGTATGGACAGAGTTTACTTTGTCTAGAAATAACAACAGCAATTAAAATTCAGATATGAAGAGGCATCCCTGATGCCCCTGTTAGAAGAGAGCAAATCAACACTAAAATGAAGAAAACAGATATTGCTGCTGTATGAATGTGTTGAAGAAGCAAAAACAGGACCAAAGGTTACCAAATTTGCTGGTAACCTTTGGTCCTGTCTTTGCTTCTTCAACACATTCATACAGCAGCAATATCTGTTTTCTTCGTTTTAGTGTTGCTTTGCTCTCCTCTAACACGGGCATTAGGGATGCTTTCCGGATATCACTACATACGCAGTGAATAATTCTAATTGGCATAATATATGATCCATCGCACAGGATGTATCCAATATGAGCAATCCTTGCGAATGCTGCCAAAGCAAGCTTAGGTTCATAAGACAGATTAATGGCAATTTCATGCATAGCCTGGTGAGTTACTAAAATCTTCTTTTTTGGGGTTTCCTCAAGTTTGTCCGAGTATTTTCACTGCCTCATTCTCTTTTGTTTTTCACCTGTTCCTGCCTGCTACAGGTCATAGCAGAGTGGTTTCTGAACTATTTTGGAGGAAAGATACCAGGAACTGTCAAATTACAAGCCCCTAATGGTATTGCATTTGATGTTGGAGTTATGGAGAACATGAACAGAACAATCCTCAAGTATGGGTTCCGCCCACCCATACTACCGATTGGCAGCGTTGCGTCCACGCAGCTACCGGATGATGATGCACCACCGATGATTTACCCGGTGGACGAGATCACGGAAATGACATCCTGTGAGCTCCACGTGAAGGTCGTCAATATAACCATCAAGGCGGCGGCCGGATATGTCTTACCGATTGGCAACGAACCAACTCACCATTGTCTCCCGGTTCCACGGGGCTACGCTGTTGTTGGGGTCGATGAAGTTGCCAACGGATTCGAGCGGGTAAAGCTTGATTTTCCTGAAGGTGAAGACGAAGAGTTGACTGAACTCGGAGAAGCCAAGAACTCGACCGTTCTATGGCTAAAGGAATGCATTGTGCTCACAAATCAGACGGCAAAGCCATCGAATTCTCGCATTTCTCGAGCGCAAAAGTCTCCAGCGCGGTCGTCTTCGCAACGCATGCCGTCTCCGGCGCGGTCGCCTACGCCGTGCACGTCTCCAGCGCGGTCGCCTACGCCGCCGCGTCAGCCCTCTCCGCCCACTAAGTTTCTGCCGAAACGTAAAAAATCACCGAAACGTCAACGGTCACCCCTCCCGAAGGTACCAAAAGAGGTACCCAAGTTACCTTACGACTATACTCCCGAGGAAACCCAGAAAATCGCAAAGGACGAATACGATGCGTGGAAATCAAAGCGGAAGGAGAAGCAAAAGCCAGATTTCCCTGAGACCGAAGAAGAGATAGAACGAGCTTGGAAAATGGTGAAGACTCTTCATCAACCCGAGCCGAGTCTGTCATCTGACTATGACCGCTCTATTCTGAAGTCACACCAGGAAATGGTGCAGTCAACGAAGAGTAGTAGCGCAAGCGGGAAAAAGGGGAAATCAGTTGCTCAACTCGGAGAGCAGAAAAAACAATCCACGTCCCCGCTCAAAGTGATTTCCAATACCCAGGTGGGGCCGAGCACTAATATTGCTGATGAGGATATTGATCCGGAGTTTATAACACTGTACGCAGACAAGGCAGCTGATGCGGGTTTGTCCATTGCTGAGTATATGCAAACAGTGAACTACTTCCCCGCAGCTGAATGTGCGTACAAATATGAGTCCGGGCAGCCTCTTGTCAAACCCGAGGAGATAAAGAATCTACCAACGAAAATGCGAAGAGTGCATAATTGGTATATGCAAGCCGCTAATGAATCTGAGGACTGGCTATGTCTCAGCGTTAAGGACGAGCACTATGGAACTGGAAATGGAATTGTTATGATTCAATTTGAGGAATTGTTTCAGTTATACCAGCAGCAGGCCCTCGACAAATCTATCCTTAGTGCCTATTGTCTGTAAGCACTTATTTCTCTAGCTCACCTCATTCAATTGCATATATATTCATATATATATATATATATATATAGTACACTCATATATTATAATTGCAGAATGAAGATTCTCGAATGCAAAAGAGATGGAATCTATGATATTGGGTTCATTGATCCAAATATTATTTATGAAAAGACTCTTCGGCAATCTCCCAAGGATACAGAAAATAATATTCTGAGGGCAATAATATTTAACCAACACCGACGGGAAATACTATTTCCTTACAACTTCAAGTAAGTGTGTTACTCTGTTGTAAACATTCTGTTTTCCTTACTCGATGTTCATTGTATAATTGATGAGTTCTGCGTGCGCAGCTTCCACTATATTCTGCTAATCTTCCAAATTGACAAAGGAAAAGTAATTGTAATGGACTCAAAACGTAAACCCCTCTCAATGTGGGCTGACATGCAGGAAATGATCCAGCGGTAATTTCAATCTTTATTAATTTCAGTATTTATATATTGCAATATATCGACTACTTTGTTTCATTTTCGGATATCAAGTAATTACTAACTCTTTTTATTCTTTTTCTTTCTCGGGTAGGGTTTGGAAGAGGTTCATAAAGAAGTCTCCCGGTGAATGGGAAAAACAACTTACATTTGATGTTGTGCAAGTAAGTACTATCTAGATCCGTGCCCATCTCCATTATCATGCCTGGTTGATTATTATTTTGATTGAAACAATCTTCTCGTATAGTGCTTGCAACAAGGAGACGGGAATAACTTGTGTGGATACTACGTTTGCGAGTTCATTCGTCAGACCACATCTCCCAAGGGCAGAAATTTAAAACAACTTCATGTATGTTAATCGTCAATTCTTCTTATTACTATCTATTTTAGTTACTTAGCTTCATATATTTTAGTGACCACTCTTCTTTATATTAGATCGAACGGCTTCGGGACGGTCTTCTACCTAGGGACCGCATACGAGCAATTCAGGAGGAAATTGCGGGCTTCTTAGATGCAGAGGTCATAAACGTACATGGAGAGTACCATGCCTCCGGTTGGAACTAAGTTTGATTTTGTAATACACTCCATCGGTCATGTAATATGATCGATATACTTTGCTTCTGTAATATAAGTGTTTCTTATTCTGCTTTATATACTTATTCACTCGTGCGATCCGGGGGCTCGGTGGAGGGTACACCGAGGCTCCTCTCTTCTCGAGGTCCAGGGAGGGGCCGCCAGGAGGTCTCGGGGACCAAAAAAACGGAAATTGTAAATTTCTGCCGCGGCAGAGAAAAGGGCAAAAGCCCTGCCGCGGCAGAAGGGGCATGCATCCCGGGTCGTATTCAGAACCGGGACTAATAGCCCTGGCCAGGTTCCAGCGCTCGGGCCACGTGGTCAGCCCCATTTGTCCTGGGTCCTGCCACAACCGGGACCAATGGGGAGGGGTATTTGTCCCGGATGCCCCGTCCCGGTTGCACAACCGGGACAAAAGGGGGCCTACGAACCGGGACTAAAGCCCCTGTTTCCACTAGTGAACTTTCGAGTTGGTGACTAGGTCTATAGGTATTTACGTCAGGTGATAGATATGAGTCAGCCATGGGGAATCTAACAAAGTGTTGGAAAGCTTGAAATGTCGGAAACTTGGAGAACACATGGCCGTATATTCCGTGATGTCTAGTGTTGGAAAGTCTGGGCATGTGTGTGACATGATGCAGAAGGAGGCGTAGTGCTATAGTTGTGGACATATCGAAAACTATACATGAAAAAGATAGACTAATCCGAATTTTATTAGTAGTGACTAAAAGGCAGCAGTGACAATCCTTGATGTTGTAAGAACTTTGACGCATATCAGTGTGATGGTGTTGAACGGGAAGGAGGGACTACAAGTTAAGGTGGACGAACAGTAAGTATAGGAGTAGCAACGGAACTCATGAATGACAACTCAAGTCCGATATACATGGAGGTTCGCCGCATTGACGAATTCAAGTGGTAGAGAAAATTCACCAATGTAGATTTTGTTATATTTGCGTTGAATATAATGTATGAATTGTGTTACATTTGGACTTAGACTTGTAATAGGCGTGGACTGGTATGGGTAGTGATTGAGTCGAACACTAGTAGGCCTCACCTCCTATAAAATGATGGGGCACCACACATGTAACCTATGACGACATGGTAGCATCAAGCATGCGGGAGAGCTGGTGGAATGTGCCACCACCTAGGGCAGTCAGGAGTTACGGTAACAGATGGGTCGTGCCCGTAGTCATGCCCTTCAAAGTAGGAGATTTCACCGAACTACCTTTAACAAATATCAGTACCTTTATCGCGTTGTGATTGTGATTTCTTGGTCCTCGATAGATCAATTCTACGCCTACGACGGTAACAGTAAGTGCTTTTTTTTTGTAAGGGTACATGTGTTGGACAAGCCAGTTAGGTTTCTCTTCTATATATGTATATGATATGGTGTCTCCAAGGAACTAAAATTTCTAAATAATTTAGAATAAAACAATGATTGCTTGCATTGTCAAGAAAGAATATTGTCATATCTACCATAACATCGGCATATATTGCAATCATGTAATCATTAAATAACTAGTATCAACAATGAGGATATAAATGTGAGCAAGCTAGCTACTAATAGATGGTTCAGAGTATATGAAGAAAAAGACTATGTACAAAATGGGCACATCAATCTGACTCAGCTATTGGCCTTGTTCAACTTATCAAATTGACGCAAACTAATACTTTCCTAATACCTAACACCACCTTTATAGTCACCCTGTTACGGCGTGATGTTTGATGACATAAAAGCACCCTATCGGTATCAGTGATTGACATGATCTCATGGTCTAAGGAATAAGTTACTTCGTACGCAAGATATAACAATATAAACTAAATGACTTGATCATATTGTTATCTTGATATTGGGTATGTGTTCATCACATCATTCTTGTAATGCCATGACCTCGTTATTAACAACATCCAATGTTCATGATCAGGAAACCTTGACCATCTATTAATCAACGAGCTAGTTAAAAGAGAGGCTTTACTAAAACCATTGTTTTTTTTATTAAACAAACATGTATCAACATTTCCGGTTAATACAATTCTAGCATGAGAAATAAACATTTATCATAAACAAGGAATAAGATAATAACCACTTTATTATTGCCTCTCGGGCATAGTCCCTTCAGTCTCCCACTTGCACTAGAGTCAATAATCTAGTCTGTAAGTACTAAACACATATGGCGTTCCAGTGTTATTACCATGCTTCGCATGTGGTAAACATCATAAAAAAGATCTAAACTATTCAGGTCCTATTGTATTTGCATGTCTTTCACCAAGTTCCGGTGATACCTTAATTCCTCAGCTTGAACTGATGTTACTAACATTGTGAAAATGTAGCTTCATAGTGTCAGCATTCTTGGAATTTCACCAAGTTCCATAAAGAACTCCTTGACACAAAATACGGTTATTATCAGTTGTCAACACAACGATATACTTTATCCTTTGTTGTAGTATCTGTCACAATATTTTAATTTTGAAACTCTTTCAAATACAGCATGGAACTTTCTTCCATCCTATTGTGGTACCCTTCATCACATATTTTAATTGAGATAAAATTATTTGAATAAATGACAAGACTATTAGTGTAACATATTACAACTAATATTTTGTCATTGCTAGATAGGAAAACATATCCTTAACATTTCTAAAATGACACAAGGATCTCTCCCACTGTTGTCTAATCATCATATGAATTATCCTGCTATAACATTTTATAGCATAGGACTCATCTGGTTGTGTACATAGCATGGAAACATGACTTAGAAATCTCAATTTCAATGATGCTCATCATGTGTCAAAACACTTGAATCTTGCTCAATTATTTTCCATGTGAAAAGAACTCCTTCTTGTGATTTGGATATTGACTTACTTCAATATTTCATCTATGTAATTTGGCTTCAATTATATCATGCGCTTCAATCCATCTCTTATAGATATCGATGCCCAATATCTTCTAAGCCTTTCATCAATATGAAAAACTTAACCGTGTTAATTTAAAATACATATTTTCCAATCAACCATATGTCATCTACATAATGTATTGGAAATATGTCATAGCGCTCCCACTTAATTTCTTGTAACTCTACAAGCCTCTTTATCGTTTCATGATGGAATTAAAACTCTTTTGATAACTTCATTAAGGTAAAGATTTCAATTTCCTTATGCTCACTTCAACCATTGAAGTGTGCATATCTTTCTAGCAACCTTTTGAATCTTACAAAACTCTCAGACTGTGTCAAGTACACATCCTTGATCAAACTTCCTCGAGAGGAGAGTTGGTTTTGTTATTCAACATCTATATCATAATATGTGACTTTTCTAGAACTATCCGCAAAGACTAAGCATCACTACGGAAGATCAAAATCTTGTAGTAGTCAACTCTTTGAACCTCATCGAAAACAACTTTTTGATAAGTACAACTTTCAAAGGATGTAAAAATCCATGTCTTTGTCTCTATATAGACCCTTTTTCTATCGTTAGGCATCATGCCTATCGAAATGACTAGCAAGTCACATACTTGATATTCATACAAGGATACTGTGGCGGATATAATGACTCATAGTCAATTTTACGAAGTCAGGGCCCATCATTTGCTTCCTTTATAAGGTCCAAGTCCTTCGTTGTCAAAACAACACTTTATTCTTAAACCACAAGTTGGTCTAAGTACAAAGTCTTAGGACTTTTTGGTTCAGTACGCAAACTCATCGAAAGTATCTCCAACACATGTAGTGTCTTCTACTTTGTCAAAATAGAAAACCCCGGAATAACTTCCAGTGATGCGCTACTCTTGACATGATAACGAAGATTCTCTAATCTCGTTGAGTTTGTACCGTGCTCCCACTCACTTGTTTCGCAAGAACAACTTTCTCGAGAAATCAACCCTTTCTGACAAACAATATTTGTCTTTTGGTTCGGTGATAGGAGAAATACCCAATGTTTTATTTGGGATAACCTTATAAACATATATTTATCCTATTTTGGTTCTAAACATTTTACACATGCTATGCATACCAAAACTTAAGAAAATGACAATTCGGGTCACTACCCAAACCAAATCTTATATGTTGTCAATTTCAATGGATCATAATTGTGCTCTTTTCATTGAAAAGACGGATGTCACTAATGTATAAACAAAAAAATTATAATGGCATTTTTATTAATCTTACCATGTCCAACAAGGTTTGATTTTGTCTCTCGAACACTCCAAACTAAAGTGGTGTAATTCGAGTAATATAAGTTGTAGAACAATTCTGCAACTTCTCAGATGTTTTGCTAAACTTGTAACTCAAACTTTATCCTTTATGATCCAATCATAAATACTTGATTATCTTGTTACATTGATTTTTACTTCATATTAACAACGTTTTAAACTAATTCAAAATATCAAACTCCGTTCTTTTTAAATAGATATACTCACATATCTACTCAAATCATCGACATATTTTTATAAAGGAAAAATTAATCCATCATACATGACTACACATAATGGACTATATACATCAATATGTATAATCTCTATTCTAGTTTGGCCTATGAACGGAATTCTAGTCATCTTTTGGAAGAGGTCTCACAAGTGTCAATTTATTCAAAAACAAAATGACTCTGAAAGTCCATGAACATGGAGTTTCTTCATGTTTTCCTTTCCGATATGAACTAAAATGGTGTTGTCACAATTTAAGTAAAACTCTTTTACGTCTTGCAACGTTTAGCATTTAGTTTTATAGATGTTTACTTTACCAACATGATTTATATAACATATCCATCAATTATGGAATATGGTCATAGTTTGAACAATCTCATTTGTTCTCACAAAAGACCAGAACAAAATAACAACTTATTAAGTTCTGAAACCATTACTGCTACTCCCATACGTTCCAGCCAAAGTTTCATGACTTTGATGTACACAAGTGATATAGGCGGGCGACGGAACAAATCAAAACCATTTTATCGAGCGGACGATATACCAGACCACATAGTGTCGTAAGGCCACATTATATAGTAGAGATGAGCGGTTTCTATGCATACATATACGGTAGAACTTCTGGCACATTACACGATGTGCCAAGCACAATATAAACAAAAGCTAGTCCACCAGGGAGAAGCCCCACTGAAACGGTATTATGGTACTACCTCCGGTCGGGAAAAAGCGTCGCCTTGTACGTGCCAAGTAGTTTTTTCGCCCTTTTTTGAGATCGGAGGGAGTGGAAGACCAACACTGGTGAGAATTTTGAAAAGGAAATCGCTTCGTGTAACCCGAGGGACGGCCCGCGGCGCGTCCCTCGCGTCCAGCGCGTGCCACGCGTCCCGAGCGCGAGGTAAAGGAAAGAGCTGCGCCCGCGTCCTCTCCGGGTGGGTCCACCACAATTTGTCATTTTTCACACCTCGTACTGCTACTTGTACCAACAAATAGCACCCAACAGTCACTCCTGACGTATTGCTGCATGCCAGACACTATATTAGAACAACTTTTTCTCACGCAAAGTCATTTTTTTTTGCTAAAATAGAACAACTTTTTTGCTGCAGTAATTATTTGGTTTTGGTATGATGGTACAAATTGTTTGCTAAAAATATTTTTCCGGCGAGAGTATCCGGCAATGTCTCCGACGAACTCAGGTTTCTTGCTTCAATAGAAGACTTTTTTTGCTATAATTGTTTTTCGATTTTGCTATCGTAGTACAAAATTTGCTACGATGTCTCTGGCGAGGTCTCCGACAAAGTCAGTTCTTTTTTGCTACAATAGCATAATTTATTTTTTGCTTCAATTATTTTTTATTTTTGCTATGTTAGTACAAAATATTTGCTATTTCTTATGTTAAATTTTATCCACGAACTGTTTTCTGCTCACTGCAGCAAAAGCGGGAGGTGCGCAGCAAAAACGGGGAGTTGTGCAGCAAAAGCGGGCTATTGGCATTTTTGGGGGGACACATGTCAGTTAGGGGAGGGGAGGATTACTTTTCTCTCCCCCGGAGGACGCTCAGCAGGCGCCTTACGAAAATCGGTCCTCGTGAATCAAACACCTGTTGCCCAGGGTTCACAACTGCGACCCAACCACTAGACTACTGCGGTACTGCCTGGTTCTCCCTCGCACAATAGGCAGACATACATACGTAACTTTAAATCTGCTAGCGGCAAAAAGATGACTTGAAGCCGGCTCCCAGGCGGTGTAGACGAGCTGGTACTGGTATGGTACACGACGTTCTCTGGTGCCGGAACACGCGAAGTGCATGGCAAGATTGAACCCCAACACCCCCCTTATACGGTAGAAACACCTAACTAGATAAAGAATTTGGCCTTGGTCTGCATGCGAATTTTGACAAAAAACCTCCCGACACCTTCCAAGCCTACTATAGATTAAACACTTGGGTACCTACCATGTAATCTTCGTCCCCTAGCTTATAATTTCTAAATGCTTCACTACAGGTATATAGTATGGATCTACTAGTCGGTCCATGAAACTTGTCGAAACGAAAAAATTGGCGGCAGAAAAAAAAACCCTGAAATTTTGGGCCTTTTGCCCCGGTTCGTGTTACCAACAGGGGCAAAAGGGGGGAGGTGGGCGGGCAAGCGAAGGCCCATCTCTCCCTCTTTTGCCCCGGTTGGTAACACCGAGCAGTTCGCAGTTTTGCGCTAAGTCCCTGGCGGCGAAATCCGGAGCGACGCCGTGAGGCTGCCCGATTTCGACGCCGGTGATTCTCCGCGCCGCCGCCGCTCGTCGAGGCCACCGTCCTCGCGGGCGCCTCCTCGCCCGCGCCGCCTCCTCGCCCACGCCGCCCTCCTTCCCTCGCCCGCGCCGCCCGGCCTCCTCCTCCTCGCCGCCCTCCTCCTCGCCGTCCAGGTGAGAGATCCCCTCCGCCCCTCCTCGATCGATCGCTGCATATTAGTAGTTAGTACTAGTGTTAGATTATTTAGTGTTAGATCGATTTAGTAATTACTTAGTGTTAGATTTATTTTGTGGTAGATTAAGTATTAGATTAGTGTTAGATTTAATGTTAGATTTAGTATTACTGTTAGATTAGTATTTGTGATAGATTTAGTATTTAGTGTTAGATTAGTATTAGGTATTAGCTATTTAGGTCTTGAACATATATAGAAAAAAGTTAGGTATTGGATACTTTGAAAAAATTTAGGTTTTGGAGACTTAGAAAAAATTTACGTATTGGAGACTTAGAAAAAATTTAGGTTTTGGACTTTGTGTTAGAAATTAAGGTAGAATTCTTTTACTTTGTGTTAGAAATTTTGAAGTGTTATTGCAGTTTTACTTGTGATGTTCGTTCGATCTTTTGAATAAATGTCGATGATTGAAAGAGTTGGTTCACACTCAGATGGCCTTGGTGGTTCGGTGCGCCGGGTCCACCAAGGCTGCTTGTATGTGTCCACCCTAAATATGAGGCACACAGACCGATGACCATCTTGTTCCTGTTAAGAGGTACTACAAGCGGTGGTGATCCGGGGAATAGAGCGAATGCGAGGGTTTCTGGATTTCTTTCGAACTAAATAATGTCACATATGTAATATGGTTCGTGATATCCGGATGAAGCTGAACCCTTTAGTGCACATTCATAATGGTGACATTCCTCAGAAATCCTTTCCGGGGTTATGAAGAATGTCCCTGTTATGTATGTGTATAAAAGGGTCTAGTTTTTTCCGGATTTCACTATTACATATATGATTTTGTTCAGTTTTAAAGATGTCCAGGCACCCTTCCTCCCCCCGCATCGCCATCACGTGTACTTACCTCATAACAAG
This sequence comes from Alopecurus myosuroides, assembly GCA_028641055.1. Taxonomy (NCBI): domain Eukaryota; kingdom Viridiplantae; phylum Streptophyta; class Magnoliopsida; order Poales; family Poaceae; genus Alopecurus; species Alopecurus myosuroides. Next base: position 12,518,097 of record CM054063.1, on the reverse strand, counting down.
CACAAATGTGAATGTCCAACTGCACATCAAGGCCCAGTGACCATCTTGTTCCTGTTAAGAGGTACTACAGGCGGTGGTGATCCGGGGAAAGGAGGAAGATGGGGGTTTCTGTATTTCTTTGGAACTAAATAACGTCACATATGTAATATCGTGAGATCCGAACGAAGCTAAACCCTTTTGTCGACATACGTAATGGTTACATTCCTCAGAAATCCCTTCCGGGGTTATGAAGAATGTCCCCATTATGTACGTGGACAAGAGGGTCTAACCTTGTTCGGATCTCACGATATTACAATATGATTTTGTTTAGTTTCAAAGATTTCCAAAAATCCTTGTCTTCATCCTTCTCTGGCTCGCCATCACGTGTACTTACCTCGTAACAAGCACAAAATGTGAAGGCCCGATGACCATCTTGTTCCTGTTAAGAGGTACTACAGGCGGTGGTGATCCGGGGAAAGGAGGAAGATGGGGGTTCCTGGATTTCTTTGGAACTAAATAACGTCACATATGTAATATCGTGAGATCCGAACGAAGTTAAACCCTTTTGTCGACATACGTAATGGTGACAATCCTCAGAAATCCCTTCCGGGGTTATGAAGAATGTCCCTAGTATGTACGTGGACAAAAGGGTCTAACCTTGTTCGGATCTCACGATATTACAATATGATTTTGTTTAGTTTCAAAGATTTCCAAAAATCCTTGTCTTCATCCTTCTCCGGCTCGCCATCACGTGTACTTACCTCGTAACAAGCACAAAATGTGAAGGTCTAGGCAGGAGTATGACTAGCAGAATAGAGCCACTCTTTCCTAATAAACTTGCGACTCAAACGGGTCATAACATCGTTCCAGATTATCCCGTCGTGTGTGAAAACGATGTAGATCACTTCCTCTTCTTCTTCTTCAAGAACAAGAGGAAGTGATCTGCAATGTTTTCACACATCATATGGATAATCTGGGATGCTACATCTGTTATGTCCCGTTCGAGTCGCAACTTTATTTGGCAAGACTCGATCTGATCTGCTAGTCTAACTTTGTTCGGATCTCACAAACACTTACGTCTTTGATTTTCTTTAGTTTCTCAGAAACCCTTGTCTTCATGCTTTGTATTTAACTTTCATCTTATTTATGTCATATTTCTCCATTTACTATTTTTTACTAAGTTAGAAACACTAAGATGTTTTACTTAATTAGGAATATTTACTTAGTTCCGGTCTGTTTTTAGCTTATGTCTCTGTTGGACCTGCCGGGCGATGTCCATGACTGGGCCCCGCCGGGCTAGCACTGGGAGGTCCTTACTACCGGGACACACGGCTTGGTGAGAAATCCGGTTGACGTGGTCGACCCGGATATTCTTTGGTGGCCATCGCGTGGGCCATGCTCGGTGCGGAGAGAGCCCGGCCCCTGAGGAGGTGGTACAACAACGTATCAGGGAGGAGGACGAGCACGTACGTCGCTATATGTACTTGGTCGATAGGAAGTATAGCAGGAATTGGTCGATTATTCGGAGGGTTCCTTACCACGTGAGCTATGACCCTGTGAGGGTTCCTTACCTATGGGCCTGTAGCATCCGCGACTCAGCATCCCGCTGCTTAGGACCCGGTCGGAGTTAATTAGTTTGAGAGATGTTTTAATGAATATGTATAAGTGATGATATTATTACATCATGATGTATTAGGGTTAAATAAAATGAACCCGAGCTATGTAATTCTTGGTGTGTATTATCATACGTTTAAATATTTCATCAATGTTGTATTTATAATTGAAATGAGGATCTGTAACATATAGTTACTCTTTTTTCGGACTTGTTTAAATATTAGTACCATTAGCTATTATCTATAAGCAATTTTGATGAAATGGATGCTATTAACTATATTTTTATTAGATTATATGCAATTGTTGCGAACTGATGAAATTGATGCTATTTGCTATATTTTTAGCCATGGCAAGACGGCCCCGCGGTTCGCGTGTAACCGGCGGTGGGCGCGGCGTCGTCACGGTCGAAGAAATCCAGCTTGTACGTGGTGGACGTCGACCTGGACGTCCACGTGGATCGCGTGCATCGAATGCACGTGGTGGTGGCGCCATTGTCATTAAAGAGGAGGAAGCGACGCCTCCTACTCGCGGACGTGGACGCGGACGCGGAGCACGGGGGGCATCAAGCGCAGCAAGGGGGACAAAGCGCGGTGCCAAGGGGTCAACACGCCGTAAACATTGCGGCGCTGTTGATGCAGAGGAGGAGGAGGATCCGGAGGAAGCTGCGGCGGAGAAGGAGGAGGAGGACGGTCTCCGGCTACTAGAGTTCTACGTCAACGTGCTACAGCCAGTGGAGAACAAGCTCCATCTTCCGGAGAAGATATCGGCGATCCTCCTCGGGCGCAGAGGCGGGCCCTATAGTTTCACCCTCCGGTTGTAGGGTTTTGACAACGGGCCCGTGCGCGTTGTCCTGCAGTGACGTGGCGATGACGTCTATCTGCACTATGGGTGGGGGCAGTTCGCGCGCATGCACAAGCTAAATGTGGGCAACATGCTCACATTCAGGTACTACCAGGACGAGGAGGCCCACGTGCTTGAGGTAAAGATCTTCGACGGCACCTTAGTCCGCCCCCTTTGCTACTAGGATAGCTCGTCTGAGAGCAGCTCCGACTCCGAGTCTGACTCCGGGGAGTCTAGCCCGAGTAAGGCTGGCTCCGACGCCGAGGGCAAGGGCAAGGCTGCCTCCGACGCCGATGTGTAGTATATATGTTTATGTCGACCTATGCTTACGTGTTTATGTCGCTCTATATTTTTGTACTATGTCTAGATATGTCGAACTATGTTTTCGTTCGAACTATGTTTAATTATGTCATTGTATCGAACAATATTTGTATTCGTGGCAGACTATATATTTATGTTATTCGTATTCGTTTTCATCTGTGCTTTTGTGCGATAATGTTTCATCTTTCTTAATATAAACGTTTAGTGAAGATAACAGGAAAACATATAAGAATATATGGAATTTTTAATCTAGCTGAGAGGACACGAAAACAGCTATTAATAAAAAAAACCCTTTGCCCCGGTTGGTGTTACCAACCGGGGTAAAAGGGTGCCATCCTGCTCGCGCTGCAGAGCCCACGTGGGGCGCTCCTTTTACCCCGGTTGGTAACCCAACCGGTGTTAGCCGAATTGGTAGGGAACGATAACCCCTTTCGGGGTATCGGCTTCGTGTTATATAGCAGGTAGGAAAAGCCCCTACCGTGGCGTATACAGAGATGTATACCGTATGGGTGGTGTACTACACCATGCCATACGGATACGATACATTACATTAACACCTCCCCTTAATCTTAACCTCTGAACAGGTTGAGATTACGCCTAAACTCTTGAAGGTTCTTTACAGGAAGTTCTTTAGTAAAACCATCAGCAATTTGGTCTTTACTAGATATAAACCGAATGTCCAACCTTTTATCAGCTACTCTCTCTCTTACAAAATGGAAATCAATCTCTATGTGCTTTGTTCGTGCATGAAAAATAGGATTAGCTGAGAGATAGGTTGCACCGAGATTATCACACCATAAGCATGTTTTTTCTTTCAACTGAACACCAAGTTCTTTGAGAAGTGCCTCAACCCAAATCAACTCAGCAGTAGCATTAGCCAGAACTTTGTATTCTGCTTCAGTGCTAGAGCGTGAAACAGTAGCTTGTTTTCTTGCACTCCATGAAACTAGATTTGGTCCAATGAATATTGCAAATCCACCTGTGGATCTTCTGTCATCAAGACAGCCTGCCCAATCTGCATCAGAGAATGCACTAAGGAGAGTAGATGATGAGTGTTGAAAATTTATACCAAGTTTCACAGTATCATTGACATAACGTAAAATCCTCTTCACAGCTGTCCAGTGAGATGTGGTTGGAGCATGGAGATATTGGCAAACTTTATTCACTGAAAAGGACAAATCTGGACGTGTGAGAGTGAGATACTGCAAGGCACCAACAATACTGCGATACTGAGAGCTGTCTTCAGGGCCTAAAGGTGTCCCCTCCGTGAGAGACAGCTTGTCAGTAGTGGAGAGAGGTGTTGGAGCTCCCTTGCAACCATGCATACCAGCTTTATCTAGAAGGTCATTAGCATATTTTTCTTGAGATAACAATAATCCATCATTGAGACGTTTTACCTCAATGCCCAAAAAGAAGTGGAGATCACCAAGATCTTTGAGAGCAAAGTCAACATTAAGATCATGAAGCAAAGCATCAATAGCCTTTGGGGAGGAACTGGTCACTATGATGTCATCAACATAAACAAGAACATAAACAGTGATACCAGACTGATCATAAAGGAATAATGAGGTATTAGCCTTAGAAGGAGTAAATCCAAGAGCCTGCAATTTAATACTGAGACGAGAAAACCAAGCTCTATGTGCCTGTTTTAATCCATAAAGAGCTTTATCAAGCCTGCAGAGGTAATTAGGAGTGTCAGGGTGCGCAAAACCAGGTGGTTGTTTCATATAAACCTCCTCTTCAAGAACACCATGCAAGAACGCGTTCTTGACATCTAACTGCCGCAAACTCCATCCTCGTGAAACTGATATAGCAAGAACAGTACGAATAGTGGCTGCTTTAACAACAGGACTGAACGTATCCTCATAATCAATGCCATACCTCTGTTTGAACCCCTTGGCTACAAGAAGAGCTTTATACCTGTCAATAGACCCATCTGAGCGTTTCTTGATTCTATAAACCCATTTGCAATCAATAACATTTTTGTGAGAGCTGGGAGGAACAAGATGCCAGGTCTTGTTCTGCATTAGTGCATCATACTCTTCTTGCATAGCAGTACGCCATTGTGCATTATCAAGAGCCTTAGACAAGGATTGTGGTTCACCTGTAGCTGCAAGTAAACCATAGCGAACCTTTCTGTTTTTCACATGATAGGTTAGTGTACCATCCTTATAGTTTTTGGGACGTTTTATACCTTTTTGCAAACGTGTGCGTGGAGCATTTGGGGGGGGGCATCTGTATGATCAGCAGCCGCAGAGGATCCCGTAGCAGTATTTGGCACAGCACCACCAGAATGCACAGAGGATCCGGTCGGGGCTGCAGTTTTGTCCGCGCCAGGTGAGGCTACGTGGTTTTCCGCGTCGTCGGCGCCAACAGGAGGCAGCCAGGTGGAGCGTGGGGCGTCGTCCGGAGCGGGTGTCGAGGAAGCATGCGCGGGAGGCGACAACAGCAATGATTGCTGTGGGTCCCGCGGTGGAGACGTGGCATCGGGCGAGTGGGGCGGGGTGGAATCTCCACCCGACCGCACGCGAGGCGAGGCGGGGGACCGCGCTGCAGGACTGGCGGGGGACTGCGCAGGGCTGTTGGGCGATCTCTCGGGATCAGCAGCGTCAGGCGGATCCGGCAGGGAATCCCCCTCGGGATCGGTGAGCTCCCGATCCGAGGCTGCAGGAGAATCCAGTTCTTCGTCTTCTTCTGAATATTCAGAGGCACTTTTCTCATCATTTGCTGCATCGTTTTGATCCAAATTTTCAACAGAAGCTTGATCAGCATGAGGAGTATCATCTGGAGTAATAGGATCTGAAATATCTGAACCATTAGGAGCAACAATTGGTATGATAGGTATGGGCATAAAGGCATCAACATTTGCATCTCCATGATTATTTGATGTGGGTGTATGAGGTAAAAGGAGTATATCATTTCGAAGTCTTGATCCAGCATTGGGAGTGAGAGAAGAAAAAGGGAAAACATGCTCATCAAACACAACATGACGTGACATGTAGACACGGCCAGTTTTAGGATCTAAGCATTTTACACCCTTATGACGTGGACTATAGCCAAGAAATACACATTGTGTAGACCGAAAAGATAAATTTCATTTGTTATAGGGGCGAAGATTAGGCCAACAAGCACAGCCAAAAATTCTAAGAGAATCATAGTTGGGTTTTGTATGGAGGAGACGTTCAACAGGAGTATCTAGTTTAAGAACTTTGGTAGGAAGCAAGTTGATAAGAAATGTGGCAGTGAGAAAAGCTTCATCCCAGAATTTAAGTGGCATGGATGCATTAGCAAGTAAGGAGAGACCAACCTCTACAATATGATGATGTTTGCGTTCAGTAGAGCCATTTTGTTGATGAGCATGTGGACAAGAAACATGATGAATGATGCCAATTTTCTGAAAGAAGCTATTTAATTTCTCATACTCACCACCCCAATCAGTTTGCATTGTGATGATCTTTCTATTAAATTTTCTTTCAACAAGTGCTTGAAAATTAAGAAAGACTTGATAAACTTCAGAACGTTTCTTGAGCAAATAAATCCAAGTGAATTTGCTGAAATCATCTATAAAGCTTACATAATATGCATGCTTGCCAACAGATAAGGGGGCAGGACCCCATACATCAGAAAACACCTGTTCTAAAGGAGTAGTGGATACACTAGTAGATACAGGATATGGTAGTTGATGGCTCTTGGCTAATTGGCAAGGATCACAAATGTAAGGGTTTATTTCTGGGGAATATGAAATATTATTCTTTCTAAGAACCTGTTGAACTATGAATGATGATGGATGACCTAAACGACGATGCCATGTGGATGAAGATGACTTTATTGAAACAAAAGCTTGCTTGGTTGATCCAGTGGAGATGGGTACTAAGGGGTAGAGACCATCTCGGCATGGCCCTTTAAACAGAGTCCTTATATTGTGTCCTGATCCTTGATAAAAAAGAAATGTGGATGAAATTCAATAAACACATTATTATCAAGGGTGAGCTTGTGAACAGAAAGAAGATTCATGGAAGCACTAGGAGCATGAAGAATATTTTTTAAGTGTAAGGAATTATCAGGAGTGTGCAATGTAGAGTGGCCAATATGCTTAATGTTCATACCAGTACCATTTGCAGTGTGGATGCAGTCATGTCCATGATACTTCTCACAGGTGGTGAGCTTGCTCAGCTCCCCTGTGATGTGGTGTGTTGCACCCGTGTCCGGGTACCAGTTGGTGTCGACGCCATAGGAGGCAACATTTGCCCCCTTGTGTTCGTGGTGATCACGGTCACCACCCTCTCCATCTGAGTCATCTCCTTTGCGCCACCAACAGTTTTTAGCCGAGTGCCCATGAATGTTACATATTTGGCAGGTGATGTTTTCATACGGTGTTGGTGCGCGCTTACGGTACGACGAGGGACGTCGATCGCGGCGCTGATCTTGGCCTCCACCCTCACGGCGAGCACCTTCTTGCGGGCGTGCATCACGGCTTCTTCCATCACGGTCACCACGGCGATCATAATCGTCACGGCGACGGTCGTAGTCCAGGCGACAATTGCGGTGCTCGTAGTCACCGCGGTCACCGCGGCGATCACGATCAGGAGATCGGCCACGGCCTCCATCAGTGCGCCTGTCATCGCGGCGTTCAGGTGAGCGGCGGCCACGCTCAGGAGAGTGGCGGGGGCCCTTGTTGTAGTCTCCACGTCCACGCCGAGCCGAGTTGGCAGAGGACATGAACGTCTCCGTGGGCTGACTAGAATCGGCCAGCATCTTCTCTCGCATGTCATGTGAATTTAGCAGGCCGAAGAGATCGGCGAGTGTGGTGTTGGTGTTGACGTTCACAGAGGAAACGAGAGAGTTATAAGATGCATCGAGTCCATTGAGTATGTACCCGACGAGCTCATCATCATCCATAGGTTTTCCGGCAGCAACTAGTTCCGATCGGAACCCCTTCATCTTGGTGAAAAATTGCGCCGTCGTCATGTCATTTTTCTTCGTCGTGTTGAGGGCCGTCCGCAGGTGCTGCACTCGCGATCGAGATTGCGATGCAAACATGCTGGAGATGGCGGCCCAGATTTCTGCGGTGGTGTCCATCCCGAGGACATGGGCTAACACATCTGGCGATAGGGAGTTGACGAGGAAGCTCACCACCTGCTGATCTCGCTCTAGCCATGAAAGGTAAGCGGGATTGTCGACGATTCTCTTCTACTTGGGGTCATCAGCATCTTCAACCTCCAGTTTTTGGGCTGGGGCGGCATCTGTGCCGTCGAGGAGCCCGAGGACTCGCGCACCGCGCAGAGTCGGCATCACCAACGCCTTCCAGAAGAGGAAGTTGTCGGGTGTCAGTTTTTGGGACGGGGGTGACCCCAATCCGGCCGGGGCGGCGCTCGAGGAGGCGGCCATGGCGATGGAGGGAGCTAGGGTTTTTGGTATTTGGAGATCGGTTCTTTGCGGCGGCGGCTAGGTCAGAGAGAAGGTCGATCTGATACCATGTTAGCCGAATTGGCAGGGAACGATAACCCCTTTCGGGGTATCGGCTTCGTGTTATATAGCAGGTAGGAAAAGCCCCTACCGTGGCGTATACAGAGATGTATACCGTATCGGTGGTGTACTACACCATGCCATACGGATACGGTACATTACATTAACAACCGGGTCATAAGGGGGACTTTAGCCCGGGTTTGAAAACCCCTGTTGGGAGACCCGGTCTTTAGGCCCTTACCAACCGGGGCAAATGCCCCGTTTTCCACTAGTGTACGCCCACCTACTGCTGGAGGTTGCCATTGATCCATGCACGCCGCGCCTCCCGACAATCTCATATGAAGCTCGCACCAGGCTCGGCCATCATCGGCGGCGTAAAAGCAGGACAAGTCCTCCTTGTCGATCGAGAGATGCACAAGCGCCAACTCCCATGCAGGTGCTATGCCGCCGCCCCCTCCCGGCTAGGACATTGTTGATCCGCCGCAACTGATGCCGCCGCGGGCGTCGACGGATCTCGCACACTTCATGTCATCCTGCTCTTACACGCCCACCGGGGCGATTGGCCGCAACCCATCCACCCTCTTGGGCCGGGGCCATCTGGCGAGGTGCCGAAAGGGATGCCCCTCCCTGGCGCTCGGGCGTCCTGTGCTCACGTTTTGCTCAACGGATGCAGTTATTGGGTCGGCCCATTATACCGGGTCTTATGTGTCGTTCGTCCTCACTGGCGTTTGGGTCCCGCAAATTCTAGACCCACTTGCCCGTTGACGTTCCACAGCACAGCGTGCGCGCTACTCCCAGTCTTCACGTCGTTGCGGGCCCCGGACTAGACTGGATGTGCATGTATTGCATGTTGGCCACACAATTAGCGAAGAGTGCCGCATATGCATTGTGGGACCAAGAATAGAAATCAACGCTGCTATGCCAGTCGCTGCTCTTGCCTGCATGTAGCATGTGCATGCATGAACTGTCGACTATCCTTGTTTTTTTCGTACGAGCTCGCTGCTGCTATGTGGCTTACTCTTCTGGTTCGCTGCTTTTTTTGACTAGGTGTGTGTCACGACCCGTATACTACCTGACGTGTTGACACAACAGAAGAGAGGCAAGGAAAGACAGGGGAAGGCCAAGACAGGAGATACGAAGGACATCCACGGCGCTGTCAAGGTGGGTCCAAGGGAGTAGGTGGCCGCACGTTATAAGCCGAGGTAGCGTCCCATCAGAGGGCATCGAATTACTGTGTACTGACAAGATTGTCTAAGATAATTCCCTTCCTCCTCTCTCGCGAATCTCGCTGAGTTCCTCGCTGCGGCGTGACGCCCAGCAAAAACTTGTATCCTGTGATCGAATCAATGAAGTGTGGAGTCGGGGTTTGACATTTGGTATCAGAGCCGAAGATTGGGCTCAAAATTCTTTCAAATTTTTTTCACAAATAATCCACCAGAGCGAGGGGAATTGAGAGAGAAGAACTCCAGATCCAGATCCCGTGGCGGCGAATCGAGGGCGGAGTATCGGCGGTTGGGTTCTCCTGTAAAATCCCACCGACACTCTCAACTCGCGGTGGCGGAGGGTTGCTGTATCACAGGCGACCTCGGCGGCGAGAGGCGGCGGTAGACTGCTCGGGTACAAATTCACGGCGGTGCGGGGGTTGCTCGTAGTCCTTCTACGAGTGGTAAAATTCCTGTCGCACGGTGGATTCGTGTACCAGTGGAGGCGCATCGGTGCGGCGGCGATTGACACTGGCTCCCGGCGCGGCGGTGTGGGACCAGGCAAAGGAAGTGGAGATGGAGAGAGCTCAAGCAGATTTGGCCACGTTGAAGAAGCAAGGGGATGAGTTGCAGAAACAGTGTGCTGAGACAACATCCACTCTGAAATCGATCAACGACACGCTGAAAGGGCTCGGAGCATGGGTGCCGCAGGTGGACGCAACGATCAAGGAGATTCAGACCTCCATAGAGACAGTGCACACTAGATTGGAGACGCTGGAAACAGAGAGAACACCACACGCAGGCGCAAGGACATCCGCGACAGCAACTGAAGAAGCAAACGCAGCACCGGGGTCATCAGCGCTCAAAATCATCATCCCAACTCGCGGAAGCAGACGGGAATTTCCCAATACACCAATTCAGTTCGACTTGACAGATAGGTCAGGCACCTTCGAAGACAGTGGGTATCCTGAATCACGAGCAGGGCATCACCGATCAAGGCCACCGAAGATAGAGTTTCCGCGATTCGACGGCGACAATCCCAAGTGGTGGAAGGCAGTATGTGAGAAATACTTTGCACTGTATGCAGTAGAACATGACACCTGGGCAAGCTTTGCAACAATGCATTTTGTGGGGAATGCTGCACTGTGGCTACAAACGTATGAAGCAGAGCATGATGTTGATAGTTGGGAGGAACTCTGTGTTGCAATTCATGCCAAGTTTGGCAAAGACAGGCACCACAAATACCTGGAAGCACTTGAACGTTGCAGGCAAACGCACAGTGTGGAAAAATATTACCAGCACTTTGAGGCACTCAGACATAAGGTGTTGGTGCACAATAAGCATTACGATGAGGCATTCTTCGTCACGAAATTCGTCAATGGACTGAAAAGAGAGATTCAGAGAGCAATTAAACTGCATAAGCCGAGGACAGTAGACATGGCATTATCATTAGCAGAAACACAGGAAGAGTTGCTGGAAGATGGTCGTCAATACTCGTACACACGTTCTACCAGTGATCAACGGCACAAATATGCAAGAACAGGATATCCGGGGAGAGGAATGTTGGGCAGCAGCCCGGATGACAAAGACAAAACAGAGGAGAAGAAAACTGCACCTGCACCACCATGGACAGACGACTGCAGAATCTGAAATCTCAACGCAGAGCACGGGGAGAGTGTTTCAAGTGTGGCGACAAGTTCACTCCTGGACATTGCTGTAGTAAATCAGTGCCGCTGCACGTGGTCGAGGAGCTTATGGAAGTGTTACAGGTGGAGGAAGACGGCTCTGACAAAGAGGGGGAAACGGCAAGCAGCAGTGACGAATCGTTAATGCAGATATCACATAACGCATTGGCAGGCACCACCACACCGAAAAGCATTCGATTGCAGGGAGTGGTAAATGGCAAACAGGTGTTAATACTTGTTGATTCAGGGAGCTGTGGTAGTTTCGTCAGTAAAAGTGCAGTAGAGCAGCTGGGTTTGATCACATCAAAAGTAACTCCAGTGACAGTCCAGGTGGCGGATGGTGGTAAGACAGAAATCAACGAGGCTGTTAAAAATTTGTCCTGGGAGTGTCAAAATCACAAATTCCTTGGGCAATTTAAGGTGTTTTCCATTCCATGCTATGATTTAGTGTTGGGGATGGACTGGCTGCACGAGTGTGGGAAGAGGTGGATCGATTGGCCAAAGAAAATCTTACGATTCCGCCACAACGACAAGAGAATTACGTTGAGGGGAGTGAAAGACAAAACAACCAGCTGCGAGGCCATTTCAGGAGCAGAGCTACAGAAACTTATGACACAGCGAGCGTTGGCGCAGTTGGTGTGATTGTGCCCAATAACTGACAGCACGGCAAACCCTGAGATGCCATTCGAAATTGAGGAGTTACTGCACAATCACGAAGATTGTTTTGCTGAACCGCAAGGATTACCACCGCAACGAGCATTCGATCACAAGATCCCACTTATGACAGGGGCGCAACCAGTCAATGTGAAGCCATATCGATACTCACCTCGACAAAAAGATGAGATCGAACGCCAGATCAAAGAAATGATACGCCAGGGCATCATTCGACCAAGCCAAAGCCCTTTCTCATCGCCTGTGCTGCTAGTGAAGAAGAAGGATGGGACTTGGCGTTTTTGCGTCGATTACAGACACTTGAATGCCATCACAGTGAAGGATCGTTATCCAATGCCAGTGGTCGATGAACTGCTCGACGAGTTAGCAGGTGCTGTCATATTCACGAAATTGGATTTGCGGTCAGGGTACCATCAAATTAGAATGGCAAGTGGAGACGAGAGCAAAACTGCATTCAAAACGCATAACGGGCATTTTGAGTTTCGTGTCATGCCGTTTGGATTGACATCTGCGCCAACAACATTCCAGGCTGCCATGAACACCATTTTTGCTCATATCATTCGCAAATTTGTGTTGGTGTTTGTTGACGATGTGCTGATTTAGAGTAAAACACTGCCCGAGCATGTGAAACATCTAGAACACGTGTTCCAATTGCTGCAGCAAAATAAATTGTTCTTGAAGCGCAGCAAATGCACCTTTGCACAGAAATCTCTGGAGTATCTTGGACATATAATCAGTGGTGCCGGGGTGTCAACTGATCATATTAAAATCAGTGCAGTGGAGCAGTGGCCGCAGCCAGAAAACATCAAACAGCTGCGAGGGTTTCTGGGTTTAGCAGGGTATTACCGAAAATTCATCAAGCAGTTTGGCATCATTAGCAGGCCACTGACCAACCTATTGAAGAAGCATACTCCATTTATATGGTCTCCACAAGTGCACGAAGCATTCACAACATTGAAGAAGGCTCTGGTGTAAGCCCCAGTGCTAGCACTGCCAGATTTTGAGCAAGAATTCGTCGTAGAAGCAGATGCCTGCACGACAGGAGTGGGAGCCGTACTAATGCAGAAAGGACACCCCCTGGAATTCCTGAGCAAGGCTCTCGGGCCTAAAAATCAAACAATGTCAATTTATGACAAGGAATGCTTGGCAATTCTCTTGGCCATAGATAAATGGAAATCCTACCTGGCCCATAGACCATTTGTCATCCATACAGACCAAAAGAGTTTAGTTCATTTGGGTGATCACAAGTTCAACACCCCCATGCAACAAAAGGCATTCTTCAAGCTGATGGGCCTACAATATAGAGTGGTGTACAACAAAGGAACAACAAACACTGCAGCAGACTCAATATCTAGACGACCACAGATCGCGTATGCTGTCTCGGAGGTGACGCCTAAATGGCTTGAAATCATTGTGGAAGGATATATGCAAGATGACAACGCCAAGAAGTTGCTGTCAGAACTTAGCTTGCACTCTCCGAATGATCGAGGATTTTCGTTGACCAATGGAATTATCAGAAACAAAGGGAAAATATGGTTGGGGAGCCACAAAGCAGCACATCAGGCGATACTCAAAGCACTTCATGACAGTGGATTAGGAGGACATTCAGGGTTCAGGGTCACGTATCATCGAGTGCGTCAGCTATTCGCATGGCCAGGCATGAAAAATGACATATTTTCCTATGTGCAACACTGCCAGGTGTGCCAGCAAGCAAAAGGAGAACATGTCAAGATCCCAGGTAAGCTTCAGCCATTACCCATTCCTCCTGAAGCATGGCACTCTGTGGGGCTCGATTTCATTGAAGGATTGCCCACATCTGGACGTTTTGACACTATATTGGTGGTAGTGGACAAATTCTCCAAATATGGCCATTTTATTCCTCTCAGGCACCCCTTTACAGCAGCTACAGTGGCTCAATTGTTCTTTGACAATGTGTTCAGGCTGCATAGCATGCCCCAGGTGTTGATCTCTGACAGGGACAAGGTGTTTGTGAGTGCGTTCTGGCAACAACTCTTCAAACTAGCTGACACCACGTTGAATCTCAGTTCCTCTTATCATCCACAGACAGACGGGCAAACGGAAAGACTGAACCAATGCTTGGAAAACTTCTTGCGATGTTTTGTGCATGACAACCCAACTCACTGGTCGAAATGGTTGACGCTCGCCGAATATTGGTATAACACATCTCTGCATTCCGCGCTGGGTCGCACACCATTTGAGGTTTTGTATGGACGGAAACCACGGCATTTTGGTTTTGCTCACACACAAGACACAGGCAATGTTGACCTTGATGCATGGCTGGCAGAGAGGGCAAAGGTGTTACCTGTGATCAAACAACACCTGGAACGAGCGCAGAACAGGATGAAGGGCCATGCTGATAAAAAGCGATCAGAGAGAACATTCCAGGTGGGAGATTGGGTCTATCTGAAGTTGCAACCACACGTTCATATGACAGTGGCGCATCGGCCATCGCAAAAATTGGGGTACAAATTTTTTGGGCCATTCAAGATTCTTCAGCGCGTCGGCAATGTGTCTTACAATCTGCAACTGCCAGAAAAAGCACGCATTCATCCCGTGATTTATGTCTCCCAGCTGAAAAAAGCACTGCGCGAAGGGGAGCACGCAACCGAGAACTTGCCATTGGCTCTGATGGATGAAACTGTGGTGATACAACCAGTAGCAGTGGAAGCAGAACGACTCATCAGGCGAGGCGCCAAGCAAATTCCTTAGGTTCGTGTGCGTTGGAATGGTTGGCCTGAATCGTGCAACACTTGGGAACCTCTTCACCCGCTGGTGTCCAGGTTTCCTGATGCGCCGGCTTGGGGGCAAGCCGTGACTTCAGGGGGGGTATTGTCACGACCCGTATACTACCTCACGCGTTGACACAACAGAAGAGAGGCAAGGAAAGACAGGGGAAGGCCAAGACAGGAGATACGAAGGACATCCACGGCGCTGTCAAGGTGGGTCCAAGGGAGTAGGTGGCCGCATGTTATAAGCCGAGGTAGCGTCCCATCAGAGGGCATCGAATTACTATGTACTGACAAGATTGTCTAAGATAATTCCCTTCCTCCTCTCTCGCGAATCTCGCTGAGTTCCTCGCTGCGGCGTGACGCCCAGCAAAAACTTGTATCCTGTGATCGAATCAATGAAGTGTGGAGTCGGGGTTTGACAGTGTGCTAGCCGATGCTTACGATAATAAAAAAATGATTCACTAGCAGTTGCGGTGCTTTATTATGTACGCGTGGTTGAGCAGCGATTCACTAATTACTGTTGTGTACGTGAAAATATTCCATCCGCATACTGTAGCCTACACATGAGCATGCAACAATCTATTGTACATGTACATGTATATCTACATCCAACTTATAGTAGAAAATCATAAAAAAGTGATATGGTAGCAGCAACGAGGTATGAAAAGGCCAAAATCAACCTTTTTATGTAGGAAATTAATAAAATGAGAAGAAATCTAAAGGTAGCGAATAAGGAACAAAATCACTTCCGAAACCGGAAGTAAAATAGACTAAGAGCGCGCATCAGATGGTGTATTTTAGAAAACTACGGGTTAATTAACAGGGAATCGTAGAGCTCTTCAAAAAAATCTGCGCGCACATGCAGATAATACGGCTATGGAAATATTTATTACATTCCAAGTGGCGCATGACTGGAAAAAATAAAATAAAAAACATGACTCAGATAGGATAGAAAGAAAATAGCACAGAAAAGAAAGGAACAAGTTGTGATGCCCATTGAAAAAAAAGGGCACTAGGAACAAAAACTTAGAACACTCTGGGAGGAATGCCACAAATAACTATACACAAGAGAATAGAAAAACAATTAAGTGCGTGAAACCAATTTTCTCAAATAAAATGGGAAAATCTTCCGGAACTAAGGAACAACTAGGTATACACTAGGTAACAAATTTAGACAAACGGAAATCAAATTTAAACACACCAGGAACAAAATTTTAGACTAAGGGAACACATATTTAACTATATTAGGAACATAACTGCAATTAGAAAAGGAACAAAATCTAGGAACAGATGATTGGAACAAAATTGTTAGAACAAAAATTTAGAAACACATGCTATGAACAAAATCTAGGCACAAAATGTTAGGAACAAAATCTAAGAACAAGTGTTTAGAACAAATGCTTGGAACAAAATGCGTGGAACAAAATTTAGAAGCATAACTTGTAACAAAATTCGTGTAACAAAATTTAGAAACAAATGCTTGGAACAAATGTTAGGAAAAAATCTAGAAACAAATGTTAGGAACAAATGCTTGGAACAAAATGCGTGGAACAAAATTTAGAAGCATAACTTGTAACAAAATTCGTGTAACAAAATTTAGAAACAAATGCTTGGAACAAATATTAGGAAAAAATCTAGAAACAAATGTTAGGAACAAATGCCAGGAACAAAAATCTAGGAACAAATGTTTTGAAAAAAAATGCTTGGAACAAAATTTAGAAACAAATGATTGGAACAAATGTTAGGAACAAATGCCAGGAACAAAAATCTAGGAACAAATGGTTTGAAAAAAAATGCTTGGAACAAAATTTAGAAACAAATGATTGGAACAAATGTTAGAAACAAAATCTAGAAACAAATGGTTGAAACAGGTGTTAGGAAAAGATCTAGGAACAAATAATTGGAACAAAATGTAGAAAAAATGCTAGGAACAAAATCTAGGAACAAATGTTAGGAACAAAAATATACGAAGAAATACTAGGAACAAATCTTTGGAACAAAATCTAGGAACAAATGATTGAACAAAATTCAGAAATAAATACTTGAAACAAATGCCAGGAAAAAAATCTAGAAACAAATGCTTGAAAAAATGGTAGGGACAAAATCTAGAAACAAATGTTAGAAACAAATTTTTGGAACAAATGATTGCAACAAAATTTAGAAACAAATGCTTGGAACAAAATGCTAGAAACAAAATATAGTAAACTAATACTTGGAACAAATGTTAGGAACAAAATATAGGAACAAATTCTAGGAATAAATGTTTGGAACAAATGCTAAAAATAAAATCTAGTAACAAATGATTGGAACAAAATTTAGAAATATATTCTTGGAACAAATGTTAGAAATAAATGTTTGAAACAAATGCTAGAAAGAAACTCTAGGAAAACAAAGTTCCATGGAGATAGGAACAAAAACTAGAAAAAAAAACTCGGGCAACAAAGTTAAAAACAAAAGTTCCACATAGATAGGAACAGAAACTCTATAGAGAGAGGAACAAACGCTCGGAATAAAAGATAGAAACAAAGCACTCCATTGACGTAGGAACAATGCTTGGAACAAAGCTAGGAACAAAAATCTCAATGGAGATAGGAACCGAATAGAGGAACAAAGTTCCATGTAGATATGAACAAAAGTAGAAACAAAAACTCGGGCAATAAAGTTAGGAACAAAAGTTCCACCAAGATAGTAACACAAACACTATAGAGCAAGGAACAAAGTTCCATGGACATAGCAACAAACACTCGAAATAAATGGCAGGAAGAAAAAGCTCTATTGACATAGGAACAAAATTGAAGAACAGAGCTAGGAACAAAAAGCTCAATGGATATAGGAACCAAAAAGTCTATGGAGGAACATATTTCCATCGAGATAGGAACAAAAACTCCGTCGACATGGGAACAAAATGCTTGGAATAAAAGTGAGGAACAAAGCTAGGAACAAAAGGCAAAATGGAGATAGAAGCCAAAAATTGTATAGAGGAACAACGTTCCATCGATATAGGAACGAAAATTAGAGAAAAAAAACTCGGGCAACAAAACTTAGGAAGAAAAGTTCCACAAAGATAGGAACACAAAACTGTATAGAGAGAGGAACAAAGTTCCATAGATATAGAAACAAAAACTCGGAACAAAAAGTACAAACAAAAAGAGCTCCATTGACATAGGAACAAAAATGTTTGGAACAAAAGTGAGAAACAAGGCTAGGAATAAAAAAAAGCTTAATAGAGATAGGAATCAAAAAATCTATACAGGAACAAAGTTCCATAAAGGTTGGAATACAAACTGTGAACCAAAATTCGGACAAAAAAATAGAAACAAAAGTTGCACAAAAAGATAGGAACACAAACTCTGCCGAGAGAGGAATAAAGTTCCATAGACATAGAAACAAACCCTCAGAATAAAAGGTAGAAACAAACGCTCGAAATAAAAATATTTCTAAATAAAAAACACATAATGATACATCATGGAAAAAAAGTACACTAGAGAGAATAGAAAGTGTAAACGAGGTACCGAAAACGTTAAAAAGAAAAATATTGCGAAAAAAGAGTGAATGAAATATATGAAAAAAATAGAGAAAAATGCGATAAAATTTTGCAATGATAAAAAAAATCTATGAATAAAGGAATAAAAGAAACTATGCATATGTGAACAAAAAACTAAAAAAGGTACTCCCTCCGATCCTAAAAAAGTGTCGCCACAAATGAACTAATCCTATACAACTTGTAGGCATAGCTCACGACACTTATTTAGGATCGGAGGGAGTACTATTTAAAACAAACAAAAATTGGAAGAAAAAGAGGTGAAAAGAAATATATGAAGGACAAAATAAAAAATAAAAAAATGGGATCAGTGCACGCACGGAAAAGAGCTAACTACGCTCATGAGCTAGCTACGCTCTACATATATGGGTCAGTGCATCCTACATGAGCTAGCTACAACTAAATGAAGGTAGGAAAAAAAATGATGTAGCCAGCCAAGGAACCAGTACTAGCTGACGTACGGTAGGACTTTGTGTTACCGGCCGATCGAGCGAAGGAAGCTGAACGCGCGAAGAAACTAGATGGGCCGGCCCACGGACAACCGTCCTTACGCGAAACGGTCGATTTGGATCGCTCGGGCGATGCCGAGTGTTTTCCGCCGAAAGGCACCAGTATGAGTTGGACTAGTGCGCTCTTTTGCACCGGTATGAAATATTTTAGGCCTTTGGATGAACAAAAATAAAGGGCTATTATTTATGGAAAACACTTCTATTCCCCAGGGATCACTTCCTCGAGTAGTCCGGTTGGAGAATAAGCCACGCGTCCGTCCGCCTGCGTGGTGAGGCCCACCACCGTGTCCACGCCGAGTAGAAAACGTGATGTGTCGGGTTTATCCTCCCAAGCTTCATATTCCTCCTTTCTCTCGTTTCTGCTGACACACAATACACCATGGCCTCTTTTTCAATCCCTTCCGCTGCGTCCACCCCCACCCCCGCCCTCGCCTCTCTCCCTCCATGTCCGCCCTCTCACTAGAGAGGTTGTGCCTCCCAGCGCTGTCCGAAGCCCCCGCCATGGTTGACGGCGCTACATCAAGAGCGGCCGAGGTGGAGGCGATGCGGGATTTTGGGGGGGGCGCAGGATGCAGTGGATGGTGGTCGGCCGTGGCACTGTATACACGCGTGAGAGGGCGCGAGGCCAGCGCGGTGGCGAGGAGGCCACAGCAGGGACGACACGACGGGTAGGAGGCGACGGGCTGACCCGAGGAGCCGATCTTGAGGAGGCGCGGTGGGCATTGGTGGCAACCGGCATGGGGCAGTGGTGCATCGGAGCTCCCCTACCACGAACCCTCGAAGGTCGATGGCGCTCCATACCGCGGAGGTGCTACTCGTTCGGCAGGCTCGCCGAGCGTGCTCCCATAGGAGCGTGGTGGTGCTCCGGAAGGCCCGCAGTTGTTTTTAGTGTTTTTGGGTGATTGGCAGAAATTTGCTACAGAACTGTATTTTTGTTGCTATTTTAGTATAATTTTTTTGCTATTCGAAATCCAGCAACATCTCCGGCGAGGTCAACTAGTTGCTACGATATAACAATTTTTTTGCTACAATTGCTCCAATATTTTGCTATCACATTACAATTTGTTTGCTATGAGATTTTTCCGGCGATGTCTCTGGCGAAATAGATTTTTGCTACAATAGCACTATCTTAGTTGCTCCGGTGTCTCCGGCGAGTTTTGACGTTTACTTTTTATTTTCTGATATGAACCGTTTTTGCTACATAGGAGCAAAAGCGGGGTATTTTTTTTTTGCTACACGGAGCAAATACGAGGTTTGGGAAAAAATGGAACCGTGTCAGCACGGGGATCCGGACCGGGGATGGGAATTTTTGATCCCCGGGGGACGCCCAGTGTTGTCCATTATTTATTTGAGGGTACCATAGAACAACTCATATATATATCACTTCAACTCAGGCCGAGCATGTTATGGTGAGTTATTCAGTTCAGCTTTAAAGTTCTGACATAAAAGTAGAAGGTAGATGGAAAACGCCTAATGTTTGGACATTAAAGTTAAGGTACATGTCCTATCACTTTGGTGGTTTCTTTAATAAAAAAATCACTCGTGGAAATGCCAAAATTTTCAACTAAAATACTCTTTAAGAATGATATGGGAAATCGTTTAATATAGTCCTTGCTCTCAAATTACCCTTGTGTATGCTTTATCCCTATCCCTACTATATAATATGCCTTGTGGTGACCGTCGTACCGGTTCGCCTATTTTGCTCCTCAACCCGATCGACGTACCACATCTTCGTACATAAACGGAGAAACGCTGGCCGGCGGGTCGGAATCCCTCACAGTCGGCTCACATCCTCGAGCGTTGTTGGAAGCTCACCCGCCTCCTCCCCATCGAGTGGCGCGCCACCCACAGGGGCGGAGCTACAGTGTTCCAGCTGGTGTCAATTGACACCGATGACCTTGGCCTAATCCCCATGTACGTGTACCCAGTCTAGGAAAATGACCCCAGTAAAAAATGTATTTGACCCCAGCCCATTTATGGCATAGTGGAAGACGCATTGTTTTGGCAGGCCCAAAACCTGAAGCCTAGCACTAGCAGCCCACGACACACCCACGACACAGCTGATCGATCGGGTTCCCCTATGTAGTGCTTATAGCACTACGTATTAGGGATCACCCATGTCCTACGCGTTATGGGCCGGCCCATTTACCTTTTTCTTGAAAAATAATCAAATACGAAATTTGTTCAAATTGAAAATTTTGTTCAAATTCGAAATTTGTTCAAATTCGAAATTTGTTCAAATTCGAAATTTGTTCACATTCGAAATTTGTTCACATTCGAAATTTGTTCAAATTCAAATTTTTGTTTGAACATATTTCAAAACGAAAAATTTCCGATCAGAAAGGAAAAGAAAACAGAAAAAAAAAACAGAAATGGTAAAAGAAAAAAGGAAAAAGCGAAACTATAAAAACCTAAAAAAGCAAACTATCCTCAAGCCGTATCGTGGCCCAGTGGTTTCGCCACGTCGGGCGCAAGGAGAGCGCGCGGGTTTGAGCCCCCTCCCCCGCACTGCACCCTCTATTTTCGCGAATAAACTCGTTTAATGGGCCGGCCCAGCTAAGAAAAATACATAGGCGTGCTCTAATACGTAGTGCTATAGGCGCTAAATAGTGTTTCCGGATCGATCGATCACATCCTGTTCGCTGGGAAGTTTTTTCCCTGCAGCTTTACGCTCGTCTTCCTGCGGAAACAACGCTCGAGCCTGACTCTCTGTTTCCGTGAACCATCGCCGCAGTCGCCTATCGCGGATCCACTAGTAGAGAAGTGCCTTTCTATGGAACAGATTCTGTGGCGCACCCCTATCCGGTGCGCCACAGAAATGTAATTCTGTGGCGCACGGGTGGGCATGCGCCACAGAAAACAGGAATTCTGTGGCGCACCGGATAGGGGTGCGCCACAGAAAACAGGAATTCTGTGGCGCACCGGGTAGGGGTGCGCCACAGAAATAAGTTGGGGGCCCACACCATGATTGCCACACTCCTATTCTGTGGCGCATGGTGGTTAGTGCGCCACAGAAATATGACAATTCTGTGGCGCACCACTGCCACATGCGCCACAGAATTCCCATCCGAAAAAATTCTGTCCACACGCACCAACTCCACCCCCCCCGGGAACGCCTTTTCTAGTTTTTGACGGAAGAGTTGGCAGTCTAAAAAGTATCAAAAAATAAATCCCTTATAGATGCACGGAGAGTTTAATGTCTACTTTTTTGTCAAATTTTGAAATATGTATTTCGACTATCTGAGCAAAAGTTTTATAAAAAAAGTAAAATGGGCATAACTTTTGCATACGATGTCGAAAAAAAATGATCAAGATATTAAAAAAAACTAGAGAGAAAAATAAACCCAACCTCATTGGCCTTCGGCCTGTGAGCTTTTTTTAGAATTGCCAAATTCCAAAAGGAACAAAAGTTATAGCAGTTTTAAGATTTTGACTAGAAAATAAAAAAAAAAATCTGTGGCGCACCAAGGGGGGGTGCGCCACAGAATTGGGAGGCAGGATTCGAAATCTGCCTCCTCCCCTCCTTTTCTTCCCTTCTCCCCTCCACTTCTCCTCCACTTCTCATCTTCTACCTCTCCTCTCCTCCACCTCTCCTCCTCCACCACCACCACTACCACTACCACTACCACCACCACCTCTCCTCCTCCTCCTCCACCACCACCACCACTCCTCCTCCACCACCACCTCTCCTCCTCCTCCTCCACCACCACCACCACTCCTCCTCCACCACCACCACCACCTCCGGTGAGCTCCTCCTCCTCCTCCTCCACCACCACCACCACCACCTCCGGTGAGCTCCTTCTCCTCCTCCACCACCACCTCTCCTCCTCCTCTTTCTCCTCCTCCTCCACCACCACCTCTCCTCCTCCTCCTCCTCCTCTATCACCACCACCTCACCTCCTCCTCCTCCTCCTCCACCACCACCACCTCCGGCGAGCTTCTCCTTCTCCTCCCCACCAACTCCGGTGACCCCCATCCTCCACCCACCAACTCCGGCGAGCATCCGACGAAATCCGGCGAAATTTCGAATTTTCGAAAAATTACCGCGGCCAGATCTGGCCGCCTTTTTTTTTTGAAATTCAAAAAAAATTTCTGTGGCGCACCCCCCCTTGGTGCGCCACAGAATTGCAAATTTCTGTGGCGCACGGCTGAGGTGCGCCACAGAATTGACATTTCTGTGGCGCACGGCTGAGGTGCGCCACAGAAAAAAATTTAGTGGCGTAGATTCTGTGGCGCACCACTCTGGCCCCTTGGTGCGCCACAGAAAGCCAAAATGGTGCGCCACAGAAAGGCCTTTTTCTACTAGTGATCGCCAGATCCTCTCCATCTCAGCGAAAATTGAAGATTCTCCACTGATCCCGACCGTAAGTGAGACTAGAACTGATCCAGGCCCTTTACATGAAGAGATTTAATTCCATGGATCATCAATTTTTGTGTTGTCTTAGGGTTTCTCAGATGTGTTTAGTTTTCTAAATTGTTTGAAGGTTTGGGTGAGCGATCCACTCCTATTGTCTTGCCTGGATTGTCATTGCTTCCAGTCACAATGTCAGGTAAGTTGCCAATAAGTAGAATACAATACAAGATGTGTACTGAAACTTTTCATATATATCAGTTCATATGTATTTTTACTACTGACAGGCTTGCTAATTTAATTTAGCAGGTAGTAAAAAATTTATGGAGCGTTTCTTGAATCTGAAAAGAAAATCACCACCACCAAGCACTAGTGCTCCTGATCATGATGATGGTCCATCAAATATTACACGTGCTACTCGCCCGCGTCCTTTGTCGGTGCCTCCAGCTCCAAGAGAGGTACATGTAACTGAGATTCCTTATGACCTTGCCGATAGGATGAGAATATCTGAATATATAGGACCAAAGCTACAGGATGAGATGAGACGAAAATATTTGATTAGAGCTCCCTATAGGCCACAAAAGGGTTTCAATTATCCACAAAAAATTATATCAGGTTACTCACGCCGGTTTAGTACTAAATGGTTTAAGAAGTATGACTGGCTAGAGTACAGTGAGAAGAAAGATGCGGTGTTTTGTTTATATTGCTACTTGTTCAGAGATTCTATTGAAGGCCAAGGGGGCAATGATGCATTTCTAGTTGATGGTTTTGATTGTTGGAACAAGTCTGATAGACTAAAAGACCACGTGGGTAAATCTCCTAATAGTTTTCATAACACGGCTGTCAAAAGATGTAATGATTTGCTGAAACATAACCAATCAGTTGTTGTTGCTCTCGACAAACAAAATAAAGTCACTCAAGAGGAGTATATGATTCGTTTGAATAATTCCATAAGTGCTGCTCGTTATTTGCTGCATCAAGGTTTAGCATTTTGTGGCCATGATGAATCAAAAGAGTCTAAGAACAAAGGAAATTTTAAAGAGTTGGCACATCTTTTGGCGGAGCAAAATGAGAACACAAAGAGAGTTGTGTTGATTGATACTCCTAAAAACAATCAAATGGTAGCTCCAGAAATTCAAAGGGACATTGCTAAATGTTATGCCGAGGTAATAAATTAGTTTTGTTGTCATTTACTTTATTTTTTATTTACATCTTACATATGTCATGATTTCCTAGTCATAAAACTGATCTTTGTTTTGTTTTGTGCAGATCATAGTCAAATCTATTGTTGATGAAATTGGAGGTGGTGTATTTTGTTTGTTGGTTGATGAGTCTGCTGATGTTTCAGACAAAGAACAAATGGATGTAGTTTTGCGATATGTTGACAAGTTTGGAGCAATCAAAGAAAGACTTATAGGTGTTGTTCAAGTGAATGAGACTTCTGCTTTATGTCTTAAATCCAATATTGATGACCTATTTGGTAAGTATGGATTGAGTATAAAACAAGTTCGAGGCCAAGGTTATGATGGTGCAAGCAATATGCGAGGTGAGTTTAATGGCTTGAGAGCTTTGATCACAAGGGAGAATAGCTCAGCATATTATGTCCACTGCTTTGCTCATCAGCTTCAACTAGTCATTGTAGCCGTAGCTAAAAAGAATGATGATGTTAGCGACTTTTTTGACATGATATCTCTTCTAATTAATGTGGCTGGAGCTTCTTGTAAGAGAAAAGATATGATTAGGGAGAGTCAACAAGAAAGAGTGAAAAAAGCTATTGGATGTGGACAACTTGGCACTGGTACGGGGTTAAATCAAGAGCAATCGCTTCAAAGAGCCGGTGACACTCGTTGGGGTTCTCACAATAAAACTCTTCTAAGCATAAATAATTTGTTCCCAGGTGTTATTGATGTGCTCAAGTATGTTGAAAAAGATGGACCAAGTGATGCAAAGAAACGTCAAGCTCGTGGTCTCTTAAATTATGTCAATGATTTTGACTTTGTGTTTCATCTACACTTGATGTTGCTTATCTTAGGACATGCAAATGCTTTATGTCTATCATTGGAAAGGAAAGATAAGGACATCTTGGAGGCTATGGAAGAGGTGAAGTTGACAAAGAAGAAATTTCAGCAAATCAGAGATGATGGCTGGGACTCTTTATTGGAGAAAAGTTACTTGTTTTGTGAGGAGCATGGTATTCCAAAGTTGGATATGGAAGAACAGTATATAGACCGTCATAATCCAAGGAAGAAGACCAACCGCACTACTTACGAGCACTACAAATATGATTGCTTGAACCCTGTTATTGACTTGCAGCTTGGAGAGTTCAATGATCATTTTACTGAGGTAAACTCAACTCTGCTTACCCAAATGGCTGAATTTAGTCCCAAGGATTCATTTGGTTGTTTCAATATTCAGACCTTAGTGGATTTAGCTAAGTCCTATCCAGATGATTTCAGTTCCATTGAACTGAAGGATCTTGCCCACGAGCTTCCATTCTACATTGATAATGTGCGAACAGATGAAAGATTTGTGAGTTTGAAAACTATTTCTGAACTTGCTAAGCTGATGGTTAGTACAAACAAGCATTTGGCATTTCCTTTGGTGTATCAACTCCTCAAGCTAGTGTTAGTTTTGCCTGTGGCCACTGCATCTGTTGAGAGGTGCTTTTCAGCAATGAAGATAGTGAAGACAGTGCTACGTAATCGCATTGGTGATGATTTCATGAACCATTGCATCATTTCCTTCTTGGAGCAAATACTTTTATACTCAACTCCGCGTAAGGATGTGATAGACCGATTTCTCAAGATGAAAGATCGTAGAGGCCAAAAGAAATAGAGAGGTAATTATTTTAGTAGTTGGACCTTTATTTTGATATGATATATTGACAGCTATTGTTTCTTATTTGTGTTAGTTTATTAAATAAATACATTGTACGAATGTTAAAATATACCGGTTGTGCCTTTAGCAATACCAGCTATATACATTCGTGGTATATTTTAGACACAGTTTCTCTTTTTTGATGGTGTTGACACCGGCGACCAAATTTCCTGGCTTCGCCCCTGGCCACCCATCCACACACGTAGGTGGCCAAGATCTCAGCATGGTCGTTCCCTCCATCTACCTTCCCACATGGTCAACTACAGGCAACCATCGCCCCCAGAGGTACACGATGCCTCGCCCAACGCCACGGTCGCCGGCCTGCTTTATGTCGTCCAGTCGGACTGCTGGTAGAAACAGCGAACTAGATATAGAATTTGGCCTTCGTCTGCATGCAAAATTTTATAAGCACACGATAACAAAAGCTCCCGACACCTTCCAAGCCTACTCTACAATAAACATTCGGGTACCTACCATGTAATCTTCGTCCCCTTACATATAATTTCTAAATGCTCCACTAGAGGTATATAGTATGGATCTACTAGTTCGTCCACGAAACTTGTGGGCTCATACAATATATGGACATATATATATATAGCACTTCAACCCAGGCCGAGCATGTTACTGTGAGTTATTCAGTTCATCTTTAAATATTCTGACATGAAAGTAGAAGGTAGATGGAAAACGCCTAATGTTTGGACATTAAAGTTAAGGTAGGT
Source organism: Alopecurus myosuroides (assembly GCA_028641055.1). Classification (NCBI taxonomy): domain Eukaryota; kingdom Viridiplantae; phylum Streptophyta; class Magnoliopsida; order Poales; family Poaceae; genus Alopecurus; species Alopecurus myosuroides. Next base: position 12,491,571 of record CM054063.1, on the reverse strand, counting down.
GTCCTATCACTTTGGTGGTTTCTTTAATAAAAAATCATTCGCGGAAATGCCAAAATTTTCAACTAAAATACTCTTTAAGAGTGACATGGGAAATCGTTTAATATAGTCCTTGCTCTCAAATTGCCCTTGTGTATGCTTCGTCCTTTGTAATAACACAATGGATCTTTGGATAATCTAGTTCGTACTATAATTTCTTTTAATGATAAAGCAAATATATTAATATATCCAGAAAATACCGACTACCTACCGACCGCCTAGTTTCGGCACCAACATAATGCAATGTTAGACACCAAAGATACACATGAACAAAAAAGACAAAATAAATGAAAACACTTGATAGGAGACTGTTCAAATATGAATACTCCAAATGTCTCGTATTAAGTGTCGCAAAAATGATGTATCAAGATGTATTTTAGTGTTAGATACATCCGTTCTATAACGCTTGATAGGAGACACAAGAGTATGTTGCATAGCCCTTTTCCACTAGTTCGCACTTTGAGCATAGATGACGAGTACATCAAATTCTATATGGCATAAGAGCCACTAACTCTCAACTAAGACCCTACTCACGCAGTATTAAAAACAAAAACAAAAAAGATTGTGTTCATCCATGAGGTTAGTAGTGGCCTCTTAATCCCCTGCAACATGACATCATTCAGCCATGAGGTTAGTGGTGTCCTCTTAATCCCCTAGCAACAGGTCATCATTCCTAAGTGAAAGTACGGTATGGTCGACTAGAGGGGGGGCTAAATAGGTGACTAACAATTTTACTTTTTTATTTTTAGTTTGGGATAAATAAGTAAACAAAAGGTCATCTAGATGTGCAACTAGGTGAATAATCTATGTGATACTATACAAAGTAGCAACGGAAGAAATATGTAAAGCACAAGATAAACCACAAGTGTAAACAATGAGATAAGGATATGTTTCCCATAGTTCCTTCCCAAAGGAAGCACGTCTATGTTGGAGAGGTGTGGATCCACCTAAGCACTGCAATAGCACCAATGTGCACACCTTACTCTCATTTGAGCTTCTCCGTGAGGGAGATTCTCATTTCCACTATGAGGTCGACTTGAAGGCGTTGACCAAACCTTTACTCAAGGTAGAGGCAACTCCACAAGATGGATGGAGGCTCTCAACGATCCAAAGCATCTTCAATCAAAGTGGAAGCTACAAGCACTAGCATTTTCTATAGGGTTGCACGGTACCCACGAGATCTCAAGATGCGCTTGGATTTGGTGGATGGATTTGCAATTCCTTTGGTCGAATCACGGATCTAGATCTCCTCAAGCACTCCTCAAAGTATCGAGACGTTTGGGCGGTCGGAGGGGAGATCTAGTATGTTAACACTCGCATTAATGGAGGATAGAGAATAGGAGTGAAGCTTATGCAACTAGGAGGAAGTTGGGTGCTATAAATTCTCTCTCCAAACAGTCATGTGTGCACAACCTGCACAACCAGTACTACCGGACTCAGTCCCGGTAGTACCGGGCTCTCTGCTCCGCAACGGTCAAACATGTTGGGCGCTCCTTCTTCCGCTTCCCCGGTAGTACTGGGTGTAGAGCCGGTAGTAAGCACTACCGGGCAACTACCGGACCGGAGACAGTGCAACATAGCATCATTACCAGCCGAATCTGATAGTGGTAGTACCGGAGTAGACATCGGTAGTACCGCGAATGAAGTACTACCGGAGTACCCAACAGCGCCGTGGATAGCCGATCCCGGTGCTGGAGCCAGTAGTACCATGGTCAGAGGTTGTACCGGAGTAGGGACCGGTAGTACCACCGAGGCAGCACTACCGGGCTACTGCCAGACCAATTCCAGTACCCAGCTGCGCCGTCACCAGCAAATCCAGGTAGTGGCGGTAGTACTACGGACAGCCCGGTACTACCGGGCCAAGTAGCGGTACCACCACGCTGCATATTGCAAACTTCTTCTTAGGGGTTTTGTGCTCTCTTATTTTTGGTGATGAAAAATATAATGTAAACATGTAGACTTAAGAGGCACACATACAAAGTTAGATAACCTAACCATGTTGTCGTCAAACTCCAAAACAGATATAGTACGAAATGTACTTTCAGTCTCCCCCTTTTTGGTTTTTGATGAAACACGAGTTAGTTCACTTTGTGCCAACCATGGTCTGACAGGAAACATAGCTCCTTAGTAGGCCCAACAGGTGCTTGCTTTGGAGCTTGAATATTATTTCATTCTTCAAGAAGGGCAACTGTCCTTCTTGCAATTCTCATTGGATCTTCAATGCAGTCGGGCTCCCCACATTATTCCTTACGAGGCAAAGTTGATTCAGGTTCATTAGCATAAGTTCATTGTGATGATCGTCACTTTTCCTCCAAACAATCCAATATCTACCACTTCTTATCAACATGGGTCCTGATTATTCGGGGGGCTTGTCACAGACACCTGTGAGGGCTGATAGTTCGATCCACTCCATAGCAACATAGCAGATGTTAGTGGCGGAATACACCACAACAATGAAGCCACATTACAGTGAAGGAGAAAGGTAGAAATGAAATTGTACGAGAGCAGAGCATCAAACTAGTAATACAATCTCCCTTTACCTCGCACTAAACACCATTGAAAATATCTAGAGCAAGGAACAAACCAGCGGACCAAACTACAATATGAGCTTACAAAGGACCATGAGATTAAAGAAATTACTATAGACGAACAGGTAAGCTTCGCCTCGATGCCTACATAGCATTGTTACGCGTTGCTGTTGCCATACGCTCATGGGCGCTTTGACATGTGACATAGTAAGGCGTAATGCATTTGTGGTTTTACTGTTACTGGAGGCACTCAATGCCTTCTCTAGCACTCAATCCCTTCTCTAGAGCCCGAGACTTCTCGAAGGTAACACATTCCTATAGGCTTCAGTTCGGACCTAGTATTGATAGCATATTTGGAAATAATACTATGCTTCGGAAAGATGCATTCCTATAGGCTTCTATTCAGACCTAGTATTGATAGCATATTTGGAAATAATACTATCCTTCGGAAAGATCCTCGCTTCACCACACACGCTAACATTGCTTTAGTGATCACTGTTGCATCATATGGACAAAAGATAGGCATGCAAAGATTAGCTCCAATAATCTTGGTTTCGAGATGTATATAAATTGTACAATTTAGATCTAGTGATTATGTTGGTTCCTTTTTGGCGTTATGGTGAATTCTTGTAGCCAACAATGTTCACTTGTTTTGTTAAATCTGTTTACATGATAATTCTCTTGCCTACTTCATAATAGCAGGATAGTCAAATTTGTAGACTTCATTTCTATGAAATGAAAACATTCAATAAGCATATAAGAATACTTAAAGAAGATTTATATTCAGTTTTTAGCTGTCAAATTACCTTAAAAAAATAGTTACCTATTTTTTCGACAAAAATAAAATTGAACTCATTTTCAAAAAATGAACATGAAATAATATGTACTATGTATTTCAATGGTTGACTCAAAATGTGTACATAAATAAATCAGAGAAATGATCTAGAAAGACATTATCAAAACCTGAAATATACATTGGCCTCACAAACAAAGCTCAGTGTACTGCATGGCGTTCAATGTTTCTTGCTACAAATTAAACTTAGATATTATATCATGACTTCATCAACCACAACACACTAAGATTTTTTTACAGAAGGTAAATGTAAAAATTAATATCAACCACAAGCAATCCTAGTAGAACTGGCTAACCATGCGTGTGGATGCCGAGAATGACCTAACTGGTTGGCCTGCACAACAAAATTACATAAGGGGCTGATGATGGGTTGGGCTATACTCCTTCCTGTAAGTACCCAGATTTATAGGGAGAGAAGAAAATTTTCCGAGGGAAGGTGAAAATGTTATAATATTTGGCGCGTCTATATGCGGAGAAGCAGCCACTAGTAAAAAACGGCCTTTTTTTACCGGTTTCATGGGCCTATTACTACCGGTTGGACAACCAGTACTAATTAATCGGTACTAAAGTCCCACCAGCCTTTAGTACCGGTCGCTCACGGACCGGTATTAAAAGGGCCATCACGTGGCCCTGGAGGAGAGCCCACGGATCCGTGTCCCTTTGGTACCGGTTCCTGTTACGAACCGGTACCAAAGATTTTTTTCTTCTCTTTTTTTGATTTTTTCCCGAAAAAATTCATTTTCTTTTGATTTTATTTATGTCTATTGTTTAACCACATAAACTCACGTTTATCACTAACAATTCTAAATTTCAATCTAATTTACTCCGTTATACTAACACTTCCCGCAGAGGTCACCCATCCTCACACTACTCTGGCACTAGCACGCTTAACTTCGTAGTTCCTTTCCTATGAGGAACCTACAAACAAGAGATACTTACCTGACACTAGTATCCTGTCAATCATATTAACCCATAGACTATGATGTCATACACATTTATTTTATGAATCAAAACAATTATTTAAATAAAAATAAATGATTCATTAATAATATTTTTAATTAAATTATTCTTAAATGGAAATAATAGTTAACTTATTTGTCTTTTTCCATTTAATATTGAATAATGCATACATGCAAAACTGTAAATTTAAATTTGACAAATAATATGTCTAAATCGATTAGAAAAATGAGAGAAATCTAAATATGAGACATCCATAAGCCAACTCTTGTCTGATCTAGTACTTTTAAGCTCTAAGTAATGAAACTCCCTCGAGAGAAGTTGATAACGGTGAAGTAGGTCACACCACGAAGTGCAGTATCTGTCATCGAAAACCATAGCACATTTGTAAACACATGTTATGGCACCTCCTATTTTGTGTTGGGATCCCAACCCCGGAGTCCTTCTCCGACGAAACCCTAGCCCCGTTGTAGAAAAACCAGTCTTATACTAATGAAGCCGGCACCGACGTCATAAATATTTCTAATGTTTGTCTGATCTAGTACTTTCAAACTATAAGTCATGAAACTCCCTAGAGAGAAGTTGATACCGGTGAACTAGGTCACACCCATAGCACACTTATACACATGTTATGGCATCCCCTATCTTGGGGTGGGATCCCAACCCCGTAATAGAAATATCAGGCTTATACGAATAAAGGCAGTACCGTCGTCAAAATGGGGTTGAAAAGAGAGAATACATAGATCATTGAATTAATGACATCCATCATAGAATTTTTAGTATTGTTGAACACAATATATATATATATATATATATAGGTAAATTAACAGATGCTCCAATATATATATATATATATATATATATACACACACACACAATATAGAATTAAATACATCTATATATTTTTATAGCATATTTTAGATGTCTTAGTGCTACAATTTGGTATTTACAAGAAAAATGCCCGATAAATAGTCGATAATTTAACGATAAGCGATATCCTGAACATTACATAGATCACAATGAAATCTTCTTACATCATAGTTAAACTTAAACATGAACATAAATCCCAAACACAAGAATATAAATTCCAAGTACTCACATCATACTTAAACTTAAACAGGCCGTCGTCACCCCTGCATCGCTATGGCACCTTCCCCATCTAGGTCCCACGAAGTCAGTGGAAGATGGGAAAATGATATACTTAGCTTTTGGTTGACACATACACTGGCAATGTTTATTCATGTACATTGTTTATTATTCGCGAGGATTATTGAGAATATTATTTCAGTTTGATTTTTCAACCTACCAGCCAAGGTACAAATGACTCGTAGTTCGGAAAAAAGGTCGAAAAGGTATTCCTGGGCATCACCGGCAAAATCAAAGAAATATCATGGTTCTACTCCCACCAAACTGGGTAATAGACTTTAGAACATGTCAGCTTTTTTCTAGAGAATTGGACAACTTTACCATAAAATTTTGGGCATCCCAGAATGTGATTAGTGATAATGGATTTTTCGACCCAGTAGTGACCGGCCTCATGTAGGTGAAAAGTTTGTATTAGCCTCGTTTATTGCCCCGAAGTTCACATTCTGTTTGTAAATACATGTGAACAATAAAAAGCAACTCAGAACGTGTGTGCACATTTCCTCCTTTGCATGCATACGTACGAATGAACTTCTGGTACGAAGTGATTTTTGATGCAGTGGCCAAAATATGACATGGAGCCGGCTCCCACGGACGACGCAGACGAGCTGGTAGAACTTCTTGTACGGTACACGACTTGCCCCCCAGCCTTCCGGAACAGGAGAACACCGTCGAAGCTGCGCGCAAAGTCCATTTCATGGTTGAAGCCCTAGAGCGCCATGACACGGTAGATACTCCTGACTAGATAGAGAACCCTGCGCTGGCCTGCATGCGAAACAAGGCCATCGCACGAACACAAATGCTCTCGATACCTTCCAATCCCACTCTAGAGAAAAACACTATGGTGCCTACCATGAACGGTTCTTCTCCCTTATATAGAATTTCTAATTAAATGCTTCACAGGAGGTATGAACTTGGTCCATGCAATTATATATTCAGCTTTCTATATATAGTGCAATTCGAATTGACCTTGCACCATATTGTCATGTATATATATAGTTTCAACCGAAGCTGAGCATGTTATGGCCAGTTATTCAGTTTAGCTATAAAGGTTGGAGATGCACGTAGAAGGTAGACGGGAAAGCGCTAAAGTTTGGACCGTAAAATTGAAGGTAGATAGCAAACGCCTCTATGTAATCACTACGGTGGTTTCACAGGTTTGACTGCTACGGGAGTCATAATATCTGGCGGCCTCTCTTTCCGGTTCATGCCACAGTGTTAGAAATTATAGTTGTAGGTCTAAAAAACGCGTGTGTATAGTTGTAGGTCTGGCTTGCAGGCTGTGGTGTCCGTGTGTATAGTTGTAGGTATAGTTTGCAGGCTGTGGTGTGCGTGTTGTGTTGTGTGTGTGGGGTGTGAGATTCCTTGTAAGATCATATGCTACAGCTGTACCTGCCTAGAGGTCTAACAAAATCGAACTAAACCACACTGGCGCAACGGAGTGTAGGGTACCATGACGCGAGGTATGGCCGGTCAGACTGCTTGGCATAATTGGATAATGAATCGACGCAGTGAGATGAGCACGGGCAAGGTGGATGTTGGCGAACATGAAGCGGAAGACGAGTTTGACGAAAACAGTTTACAGAAATGGAAGGGGGCAGAAGATGCTCAACACACAGCAGACAAAGTATTTCATCCGGCAACGGGCAACACAGTGAGGTTGCGGAACATGCAACTGATGTTGATGGTCAACGAGAAAATAGCAATTCAGTCATATCGCCGATTTCCAGCGCGACCTGGTCATATTTGCTTGACGGTGCATTTTACTCATGCTATTTTTACCCGGCCAAAATTTTCATGTTGGATGAGATTGATCAGGATGGAAATCTTCCGACATGCTACCAGCTGATCATATTTGCAGCTGCTTGATCATGTACTACTGCCTACAGTCGAGATACTTGAACATGTGACCTGCAGTGGTTGACTAATAAAGCTATGTAATACACAAGAAATAGTGCTCAACGCATAACCCAACCTGGAGTGAAAGGTTGGATGTTAATTCTAGCAACACACGTCCGGTTGATCCTTGAAATACTCGTTCTGCATATTTGCACACACTCCGGCTCGTTCCAGATCCGCGAAGCTCATACATTCGGTGGCGGATTGGCATCTCATACGGATGCGCCGTGGTATGCTTGATCCTGGAAGCTGCTGCACACGACGTCTTGTTTGCGGTGTCAAGTCATGCCTCCTGGTGTTCGTTATGAAGTGGTGTGATAATGCCTAGAGTCTTGGTGGTATGAGATGTGTCGGCTTCTAGTTTCTCCTCCAGGAGGATCTGTTCACTGATGTGTCGTTGGCCGGACATATGATAATGGACATGTTTCAACGTTGTGGTTTGCACAGTTTGGTGAAAATATTTGTGGCGATACTGACACGTGTTTTGCGTCGTGCACATGCTGAAGGTGGTGTCTCGATCCTCGTCTTTGTGGATGAAAATCCCAAGTCGACATTTGGTTGAACTCATAATTGTTGGCGCACATGCGACATTTCCTTATTGAAGGATTTGCCTAGAAGTTGTTTATTTCCTATTTGTTCTTGTCTTTTACCATAGGGATAGTGATAGTCGGGTGGAGTTACTATCGCGAGCCCATACGGCCTCGGGTTTACTTATTTATAATCTTCCAAAAATTTGCAGTTAAAAATGTTGCGCTGATCTGCTCGCTCCCATCTAAAAGCACAGGGCCCGAGTGTTCCCGAAGTGGCCCTACATTCATATAGACCAGTCGACATATATTACTTTCCCAACGATTAACTGCCTCATAGGTAGCACTATATCAACCATACTAGCAATTGACAATACAAGGTAAAGGTAAAGACGTTGCTTGCACATGCTCTTTATTAACTTGCCAAACTCAATTAAGAAACTCAAGATATTGCACATGCTCTTTGTTGAACATACTAAACTTGTGACAGAGCATTTGAGCCAACGTTTTTGTACGAGCTTAAAAATTAGGCGTTGATCTTTGTGACCGTCTAGGGAGAGGACGGCGTGAGTAATTTGGTGTGGATCTGAATGAACAAGCTATTTTACGAACAAATCGTAATATTAATAACATTTCTAGCATGTGAATAATCACGAATGGAATATAAAAATAACTATTGGTATACATTTTAAATTACTGCATATAACATCAAATAAATAATATTATAGTTCGTTAAGTTGAAATTTGTGTGTATTTATATGTGTATCTTTTAGAATAGGAGCCACATCCTGACACAGTGAAAATTTGACGATGTTCGAGAAACTCACCCCGGCCCGTGAAATTCTTTCCGTTGAGATCCTCCGATGGGAGAGGTTTGGAAAGATTTTTGGGAAAATATTGGATACATACACATTGGTAAGGCGTCCTACTACACGAATACGGCGAGAATGGCCCCGGGCAGCATTGCTTTGTATTTTGTAGATTCTAATGATTTTGTCCATTCTTGGTAATTGTAGGGATTTATGGTAATGTGGCAAGAGGAAAATGGTACTCTGGTCGCACAAGTACATGCGGTGAAACTACTACATACTTTATTATTTTTGAGCGCGGTAGGATCTCTGCATTTTCATTGATTCAGAAGTAGAAAAGGGACTAAACCTATACAAACAAAAAGATCTGGCCAAGCCAGAGGAGAGACCAAAAACAGTACATACAGTCATTCTCCCGCTTGATCAAGGGAACAAGACAAGTTCGAGACGGCTTCTATAGGCGCTGCCCACTTACGAGCTGGTAGCTTTTTTGTTAACATGTGGTTGCGATTCCTGCTACTGCATCCGGTGGATGTGATTCTAGCTACTGGAGATCTTGTAACTGCTTGTATCATTTACCACGCACACACCGAGTAGATTCCCGTTACCTCCTATTCCTACCTGGGAAAAGAAGTAAAGAAATTGAAGAATGGACGTGTGGAAACATGGTAGAGAAAACGAAATGCTCTTATTCTTTTATTCTGAAGTAGCCAGCTAGAATCGCCTATATGTAAAACTAAGGAGACGATGGAGTAGTGACTACTGACCGGACGGTGCTTTTTATGAAGGCGATACATTATCGGGAGCTGAGATAAGCGGCGGGTCGCAGATGACACAAACTTATTAATGGTCCGTGGCACACCATGGAAGAGATATATCCGAGCCCGAGATGGTCTTGCACAGTCACCTTCATTGCAGCGCTCGTATCAAAATGTTGTTTTATGTCTGTATTTCAATTTTTTACACTAGGCTTCTTTCATAATGTATTCCGCTCCTTCTTTAATATCTCCATGTACAAGTTAATATCGTTCCTTGGTTGTGTCGGTCCCTGGATTAATGTAACCATTTGTATGTACTTTCTCTTCATGCACAATCCGGGGGGACGTTGTACATCCATGCAAACACGGGCCATGTGTTATGTACGCTGCCCTTGTTGCCAAAGGGACTTACTCCATCCGTACTCATGCCCAACCTTACATTCCTTATCTCTGACGTGAAATCTTCGTTCTTAAAATCGAGTAATTTCCACTAGAAACCATCTGCAGAGTGTCTCATCACATCATCGTGTATAGATTCCTCGGTCCTTTCTGCATGCCAGCGCATTAGCTTTTCCACCTTTTGTCCGCGTAATAATGTTGGAACAGAGAAATCATTGGAAAGAACCGTACAATCTTATGATGACTCTTCTTTCCACGCTTGTATGATTAGTGCTTGCACACTGAACACACAATATTGTTCGCCTGCTCGTTTTGATGTATGATATGCAATCATATATGCATGCGTGATATATGATATGCGGAAAATCGAGAGGGAAAATAATATTCCATACGTCATTTAGGGTATGAAGCAACATGTTCCCTTTGGTTAAAAAATCGTGAACATACTCAAAAATCAAATGCAGAGATCTATCCGTGCGTTTTGTTTTAGCCTTGATATCTAGAAGTTACAGAGTCACGTCCAGACGGTTGTACTCAGGATCACAACCACTATATAAAAGATTTTTGGCATCTTTCATGAGTCGATCCAACTTTGTTGCATCTGCTCGTTCGTTGGTTCCTTTCTTAAGCAGATCTTGAAAATGAGGATCTTCCAACTTCGAAGCCATAGACGAATTCTGAGTGTCCTCCTCTTCTTTATATCCATCGTCCTCATCATGTCCTCCAGCTTCTTTTTTAACTTATCACTGGTAGAAAATAGGCCTACAGTCCCGGTTCGCCAGGACTATTAATCCCGTCCGGGCAACCGGGACTAGCTATGCGCGACTAAATGCCCCCCCCCCTATAGTCCCGCCACTTACGGACCGGGACTAAAAGCCCGTCCACGTGGGCGCTAGGGGTCCGTTGCGGCGGAGGACCTTTAGTCCCGGGTCTTGTGGTTAACCGGGACTGAAAACCTGCGCAGGTTTAGGGTTTTAGGCCCCCTAAACCTGTTTCCTTTTTAATTTGTTTTGTTTTAATTTCAGTACACATATTCATGCATATATATATATATGAAATATCAAACAAGGAGAATTCAATAGGAATATATAATATATATTCAATATCGGGTGACCATATATACAACCTCGAACAAGTTTCCATATTACACAATTAAGATGGACGAGCATACACAAATTCGCACAAGTTTCAAAGTACTTAGGGCTTATACATGCTTATAAAAGTCATCGTCGGTGGACGCATGGAACTCTCCTTTCTTCTGGATGACATGCCTAAGGAAAAATCCTGCTATTTCCTCTTGAATTGGTCGGAAGCGAGCTTCTGGAGTAAGCGCCCTCCGCAAGTTATTGAGACCGTTCCGCGTTTGCTCGTCCTTCTTCCTCTCAGATATTTCTTTCCGTATGTTCTCACAGACATAGTATCCACATAGACCGGTCCCCGGTGGCTGCTTATCCACACCTTTGAACACATTTTTAAATTTTAGCGCATCTTTGAATTCACCGACATGTTGAAGTGAGAGCCGTCTCCAAACTCTACAATGCAAATAAAATTAAATGAACAAGGGAGTTATTAGCTTAGAAAATGAACAAAAGAGACCGATCGATATAGAGCGCAAATGATTGAAAAATAATTACTTTTGCATCATTTTTCTCATGTCGACCCAAAGATCTGTATTTGAATTCATAGAGTCAATGATGAAAACTATGGACTTGTGAATATCAATTTTTAGCAGAATCCAGTGGTACCTGCGGACACATTAGATGCAGAGTCATGCATAATTTATCGATTGGACATACCATGCATGGAGTAAACAAAAGAGAATGGGAACATGAGAGAAACACTCACCCAAAATGGTAAGGAAATAGAATATATCTTTTGGATTCATGCTTTTTAAAAAAATTGTACAAGTCTTTCTCCACGTCTATGGGGTGACGTTCTAACATAGTTCCATTAATGATTTGTGGGTCAATGAACCCAATATCATGGATGAGTCTTACTTTGCATTCCCAAATCTTCAATCTGCATAATAGCGTACGGAACAATATAGTTAGGACAATATATATATATATATATATATAGTGTAGGCAAATGAAGAACGAGATGAGGTAGAAATAAATCACTTACAGAACGTAGCAACTCAGGATAGATTTGTCGAGCTCACGCATATTGAACAGTTGGAACAATTCACTCAACTCAACTGTTACAGAGTACTTTTTGGTGTGATGCTCCTCTGTATAATCCACATACACATATTCTTTGTCGGTAAATGTTATGAAATCTTTGTACCAACGTAGCAGACTTTGCATTAGTGGTGGTAGATCCTTTTCCTTCGCAGGCTCGACGAGAGGCCCTTTCTTCACATATTTTAATGCTACATCAGCCACTGGCATATCGTCCATGTCTAAAAAGGCACGGAGAGACATACCGGCCTCGGACGCATTTTGCATGGCAGTAGCTACAGTCAATCCCATTGCTGTCACAGCATTTATGACCTCGGGGTCATGTTCCGGAGCGGCTTTCACTATGAGGGGGGATATCGATTGTTTACTCTGCATCCCGAGCTGGGCAACTTGTTTCCCGCTTTGTATCATTTTTGCTTTTTTTTTCTCCTCCTCCAATATTCCTGCTTGCTTACGAAGTTCAATATCATAGTCTTTAGGCAAATTCTTCACGGATTGGGACACTGTCGATAAAAAATCCGTAGCCCAATAGTCTACAATCGGAGGGAATACTTCCTTGGGCTCAGGCTCCTTTAGCGCCTTCAGTTTGCCCTTCCATTTCTCAACGTCAGCCTTCACGACCAATTTGGTTTCAGCATCACTAAGTTCCCAAGGCCTTGGGGTGAGAGGCTTCAGTGATGGCTCCGGTACCCGTGTGGTCTTAGGTACATAAGGGTCCGGGTTAATAGACCAAGAGCGTGTTCCCTTGCTGCCCGCATGCTTCTGTTTCTTCGCTGGAGGAGGAATGGGGGGCGACGTCTGCTTATCCTCCGGAGGAGGAATGGGGGGCGACGTCCGCTTATCCTCCGGAGGAGGAATGGGGGGCGACGACGTCTGCTTTTCCTCCGGAGGAGGAATAGTGGGAGACGTCTGCTTTTCCTCCGGAGGAGGAATCGTGGGCGACGGCTGCTTAACCACCGGAGGAGGAAGATCGGGGGACGGCGTCGAATGGCGTGAAGGAGGCGTAGGTGAACCAGCACTAGCACCACCACCACCACCAGCACCTGCACCATCGTAGGGGGGTGGACTTGTTAGCCTTGGCGTCTCGCCTGGAAACACTATGTACTTCTTTTTCCATAGAATGAACTGGCGCTTGACATCTCCAAGTCTTCTCTCCCCTTCGGGTGTAGCTATGTCAATCTCCAGGTCCTCAAACGCTTGGACTATGTCTTCCACCGTGACACGAGCATAGCCATATGGAATGGGGTTGTTGTGATGGAGTGCTCCAGGTGTATAGGGTAAAGCACTGCCGGTAGCCACCTTCATGGAAATGTTCCCCACGGGATAATGCAGATCACATTCTTTCATCTCCTTTACGTCATCCACGGGGTAGTGAGGCTCCGGTGCACGACTCTCGATCATCGGTGCATTAGCACCTGCAGTCGGGGCCTCCGTGGAAGCCACGCTGCTTCTCCGCTGCTGGCTTCCGAGATCCGTTGCATGTTCTTGATGCGGCCCTGCAGCCGACGCTTTTTCTTTCTCAAGTATTCCCGCCACGACCTTCTTCAGGTCAGAAACTTCCATTGCAAGATTCGCCAGTTCATCTGCAGCCCGGTCCGTACCTCTCCTACGGCTTCTGTAACAGTACGGGTCACCCTCCTGGGAAAACCCTACTTTCCACGGCATTCTGCCTTTGCCTCGTATATGTCCTCCGTGTTCAGGATTTCCGAGGGCAACTGTCAGTTGGTCTCTCTCTCTGTTGAACGTGATCTTGCCCTATTGAGCTTTGGTCATTGCGTCAACAAGTTCTTTTGTGGGAGCAAACTTTTTCTGCCGGTGAACACACTCCCCTGTCTCCGGGTCTAGCGATCCCCCATGCCCGTACCACCACATTTTGGCTCTTTCGTCCCATCCCTCTGTACCTAGACGGATTCCTCTTGCCCTTAGGCCGTCCTCCATTGCCTGCCACTTAGGCGCCGAAACGCGGTATCCTCCTGGCCCCATAACATGATGGTACTGTTTCTTTTTCGCATTAGCCTTATTTTTTGCCGACATTTCCTTGAAATGCTCCGATTTATGTTGCGTCACAAATTCTGTCCAATCATCTCTCAGTTTCTCATATTGTCCAGTGAAAATCGGAGTCTTGCCCTGGCTGACATATTCACGGAACAATTTTTTCTTGAAGTTCCGGAATGCTTCGGCCATCTTCTGAAGAGCGAACTCTTTGACTATCCTCCTCCTCTCACGTCCACCCGGAACGTCCTGACCGAATTCATCTTTTTTGTTGTATTCCGGAGGTAGAATGAAATGTGCAATAAGCTTTCTAAACATAATCTTTTTCGTTCTCTTGTCGACATAAGTGAAACCAACACGTGCTTTCTTTGGCTCCTTCCATTCCTGGACGGTGATCGGGACGACGTCTCTAACAATGACTCCGCATTGGTTGATAAACTTTGTGGTGTGCTGTAGGGGCTTGCCGATTTGACTGACTGATTCGATGGTATATATTTCGGAATCTTTCATCGCCTTGGATTTGCCACGCTTTGTCATACTAGATCCGACCGAGGGCTAAAATAAGAAAGAGAGTCGCGCGCGTTAGTCTTTGCAATTGGACCGAGGGCTAAAATAAGACCGAGGGCTAAAATATATACCTCGCCGGAGGTGGTTGTTCTTTGCAATTGGAGATCGTCGTTTGTCGACGGTTGACCTCCGTCATCAATGTCCATTCCTTCACCTCCTTGATCATCGACAATGTCTGTTCCTTCTTCACCTCCTTGATCATCGACAATGTCTGTTCCTCCTTCACCTTCTTGATCCTCAAGGTTCAGATAAGAAGAGATTACATCATCGTCAATGTCTGTTCCTCCTCCGGCTATGATATCTAATATATAACCTTCAGCCACCTGTTCCGCCGTCAGGTCTCTATTGTCTGCCATATGTCACTCCTGCAGACATGCATGTAGTAAAAATTAATTAAGTATATAGGAGACTTAGCAAATATTGTCGTAGAAAGAGGGAAAACAGATTGGTAGGGTCGCTCAAATGACTTGGAGAACCCCATAGCTAGGTTGCATTTGCTTTTCTGGTCATTTTGGTATATTATACTTAATATTCTGAATTTATTGAATTAAAACTTACTTTCATTATTTTAATGAATTTAACTCAAATTCAAATATGGTCTCATTTTAAACTTTGTCAAACATGAATTATAATGATATAAACAGATAGCTTACATTTTTGTGAACATTTTGCATATTTTTCCATAATTTTTGGAATTATAAATTAAAAGTTATTTAATTTAGAAGATTTAATTATGTTCTGTAATTCCATATACAGTGGGCCCCACGTGTCATGATGACGTCATTAAAAAAACTCGTCAACACGTGGCCAGGTGACGTCATGATGACGTCACCCCTGGCGTCACACGGTGGCCGGCGGTGGCAGTTCAGGCTCTCGGGTCTCCGGCGATTCCGACGATTCCGGCCACGGGGGAGGGAACGGAGATGGGGAGGAGGCCACTGTGGTGCTCGCCACGGGGGAGGGGACGGAGATGGGGACGAGGCCACGGCCACTGTTGTCTCGCCGGCGGCGAATCTGACCGCGGTAGCGAGCGCGAGGGCGGCGCGTTCTCAGTTCGTGGTCGCCGTTCGAGGGCGGCGCGTTCGCGCGTGATTCGTGGTCTCCGTTCGATGGCGTTCGCGCGTTGGATCTAGGGCGACGGCGACGGCCCGCGGGGAACCTACCGGAGAGACGGCGACGGGACGGGGGCGGAGCAGGGTGGAGGCGGTGGAGAGAAGGTCTCGACGACGGCGACGGCGACGGCGATGGAGACGGCGCGGTCCTCTGCGCGGGCGACGGCGACGGGGCAGAAAGACGAGCAGGCGCCGGCGCGAGGGAAGAAGAGGGTTTGTGACTTAGAAAATTTTGGGGCAGGAAGGCATCCACATATATAGTTCCAGCCTTTAGTCCCGGGTGGTGTCACGAACCGGGACTAAAGGTCCCCTGGGGTACCATCCGCGGGCCTTTAGTCCCGGTTGGTGTCACGAACCGGGACTAATGGTGAAAATTTTCGCGGCTTTCTCGTTCCCGCGCAGAACGAGCCTTTAGTCCCGGTTCGTGACACGAACCGCGACTAAAGGTGGTTATTCGAATAGAAATAATAGATGCGTGCAACCTTAAAAATACAAATAATATATCAGAAAATTCAGAAAAATAAAACTAATTCTTTTTCCAATCTTAAAAATACAAATAATATATCAGAAAATTCAGAAAAATAGAACTAATTCTTTTTCCAATCTTAAAAATTCCCATAGATAAAAAAGGCAGTACATAATGGCAAGAGTGGATCTAAACCTAAACGGAGAGCATAGATGCATGCATGATCTGATATCTGCTGCTAGTCATACTCCTGCCTAGGCCTACGACATGAGAAAATTCAGATCCCAGGACTGGGCCTGAGGGTAGCGCAGGCGGGGGTTATCGCCGGCCCTGATGTAGTCCATGACGCTCTGTAGAGTCCGGCCGGACCACCATAGCCGACGACCGGCCTCGTGAAAGTTCCCAGGAGGCAGGCCGTCCTCCTCATACCTGGCGAGCGCCCTCTCACGCCGATTGATGAAGAAGGCATCCCAAGTATGTTGGTTATCGGGATGCCAGCTGGGATCTCTCCGCTGCTCCGGCGTGAGCTCGTTGTAGTAATGGTTCGTGATGGCCGCCCGACGTGCCACACCTTGAGGAAGAGGAGGGACCGGCACTCCTCCGGCGCTCAGCATCCAACCGGCGGGAACACTGTAGCCGGGCGGGCAGGGGTAGTTCGAGGCGGAAAGTGCCTCGACCTGGTTGAATGTTAGAGTGGGTACGGTAGAAGCCATGAGAGAGTGGTGAGTTTGTATGTGTTTATGCCAATGGTGTGGCAATGCACATATATATAGCGAGAAGAAAACATCCCTTTAGTCCCGGTTGGGGACACCAACCGGGACTAAATGGGTTAGGGTTTCGTTTGGACCAATCAGATAGAATCACACGGATCGTGTGTTTCTTTAAAGCGCTTGTGAGTCGTTGGATCCGGGGTGTGTTTCTTTTGAGCTGTTGTGAGCCGTTCGATCAGGGCTACGGTGTGTTTCTTTCGAGTTGTTGTGAGCCGTGGATGAGGTGGTTTCTTAACCGTTGGATCAAAACCCTAGCACCACTTTGTGAGCCAGAGGACCCTATATATAGCCCACCTTCATACACCGGTCAGTTCATCGAGCAAATACAAAACATCCGGATTCGCCATCATACGTCCTACCAGGCATTTGGTAGGGCTGTAATGTGCAACTATTTGCTTGGTTGTGTTAGGGTGGCGCGTGGCGCGGGAATTGTGACACGTGGCGCGGGAGTTGCGACGCGTGGCGCGGTAGTTTGTGACGCGTGGCCAGGAGGGCGCGGTATAAACTGTCGCGCCTCGAGCGCGTCTTCTCCTCTCCACGCACCGTCGCGCTTCCACCATGCCTCCGAGGAGGAACAGCACCACCGGCTTCCGCGGCGTGCGAGCACGGCAGAACGGAATGTTCAGCGCAGATATCCGCTGGGGGGACGACCGCATCCCCCTCGGCACCTTTGCGACGGCGGCGGAGGCAGCCCGCGCCTGGGACGCGGCGGCCTGGCGCCTCAACCGCCCGCGGTCGCTGATGAACTTCAACGACTGCCACACCGTCTGGGAAGCGGAGGCCAGGGCGCCGAAGCCGCAGATCATCACTGCCGCCGACCACCTCCACCTCCGCCACCGCGCGTTTCAGGGCCTAGTCGACGCCAGGGAAGACCGCGTCGTCCGCGAGTATTACCGGAACAACCCGGGGGAGGAGAGCGCCGACGAGGAGCTCTGGCAGACCCGCGCGGGTCAGCGGGCGGAGCGCCGCCTCGAACGCCACCTTGCGTTAGATGCCGCTCGGGAGGCGAGGACGAGGGCGCTGCAGGAGCTTCGTCGGGCCGACCGCGCCGGCGAAGTCTGGGCCTCCGACGATCCGAGGTGGGGGCCTATCTCGGACATACCATCATGCACCTCCGACGACGACGAGGAGGTCACGGACGAGTTCGGCGACGATGATGACCCGGAGGAGGTCACCGACGAGTTCCCCGACGACGACGGCGAGGAGTAGCTAGTGTTCGTCTGTTTTCTCTTTTTAATAAAAGAATTTGCATTCCGGCGACACTGCGGCGCGCTAGCGCGTCTGTTTTCTGTTTTTAGTAAAAGTTTGGTACAATAAATTAATTAGAGATAATATAATTCAAAATGATCCATTAAACATGATCCATTCAACAAAGTTTGGTACAATAAATTATTACACATCAATTCTTTCCTTGTGTCCCCGCTTTCTTACGATTTGGACGTATCCATGGAGCATCCTCATCATTTAACTTAATGCTTGGGTTAGAGTTCACTTTGAAGGGCGGAATTTCACCAAACATATTATAATCTTCTGACATGTCTGTCTTGTCCTCCACTCCCACGATGTTTCTTTTCCCTGAAAGAACAATGTGACGCTTTGGATCATCGCATGATGCACTGATCGTTTTCTTATCTTTCCGTTTCCTCGGTTTGCTACTCATGTCCTTCAAATAGAAAACCTGAGCGACATCTTTGGCTAGGACGAATGGTTCGTCAAGGTAACCAAGATTGTCGAAATCCACCATTGTCATTCCGTATTGCTCGTCCACCTTTACCCCACCTCCTGTTAGCTTGAACCATTTGCACCGGAACAAAGGGACCTTAAAATAGGGTCCGTAGTCAAGTTCCCATATCTCCTCTATGTAACCATAATATGTGACCTTTTGCCCAATCTCGGTTGCTGCATCAAAGCGGACACCACTGTTTTGGTTGGTGCTCTTTTTATCTTGGGAGATCGTGTAAAATGTATTCCCATTAATCTCGTACGCTTGGAAAGTCGTGATAGTCGAAGATGGTGTCTTGGCCAACATGTACAGCTGATCTTCAACATCATTGTCATTCATTAAATGTTTTCGCAACCAACTGCCGAAAGTCTCCATGTGGGCCTTTCTAATCCATGATTCAGGCTTCCCCGGGTTGTTCGAGCGTAAAATATTCTTGTGTTGCTCGAAGTACGGAGCCACCAAGCTCGAATTTTGCAGAACTGTGTAGTGTGCTTCAGTCATAGAATGACCGTCCATACATATCGTTGATTTCCTTCCGATCGTGCCTCTTCCACTTAGTCTCCCCTCGTGCCGCGATTGAGGAATACCAATCGGCTTAAGGTCAGGAACATAGTCAATACAGAACTCAATTACCTCCTCATTTCCATAGCCCTTTACGATGCTTCCTTCTGGCCTAGCACGATTACGAACATATTTCTTTAATACTCCCATAAACCTCTCGAAGGGGAACATATTGTGTAGAAATACAGGACCGAGAATGGAAATCTCTTCGACTAGGTGGACCAGGAGGTGCGTCATAATATCGAAGAAGGATGGTGGAAACATCAACTCAAAACTGACAAGACATTGGACCACATCGTTCTGTAACCGTGGTAGATCTTCTGGACTGATTACCTTCTGAGAGATTGCATTGAGGAATGCACACAGCTTCACAATGGCTACTCGAACATTTTCCTGTAGGAGGCCCCTCAAAGCAATCGGAAGCAATTGCGTCATAATCACGTGGCAGTCGTGAGACTTCAGGTTTTGGAACTTTTTCTCCGCCATGTTTATTATTCCCTTTATATTCGACGAGAAGCCAGACGGGACCTTCATACTGCTCAGGCATTCAAAAAAAATGACCTTCTCTTCTTTCGTAAGAGCGTAGCTGGCACGACCTTGAAACCATTCCGGATGCCGGTCATCTGGGTCTTTCAAAAGTTGTTGATCCCGCCGTGCTTCCTTTGTATCCTTTGTCTTCCCATACACGCCCAAGAAGCTTAGCAGGTTCACGCAAACATTCTTCGTAACATGCATCACGTCGATTGCAGAGCGGACATCTAGGACTTTCCAATACTGTAGCTCCCAAAATATCGATTTCTTTTTCCACATGGGTACGTGCCCGTCAACTCCCTGCGGAACTGATTGCCCGCCAGGACCCTTTCCAAAGATGACATTCAAATCCTTGACCATATCAAATATCTCATCTCCAGTACGTTCCGCAGGCTTCGGCCGGTGATCTGCCTTGCCGTTGAAATGCTTGCCTTTCTTTCTTACGTTATGATTTCGGGGAAGAAATCGACGATGACCCAGGTACACGTTCTTCCTACAGTTATCCAAAAATACACTTTCAGTCTCATGTAAGCAGTGCGTGCATGCTTTGTATCCCTTATTTGACTGTCCAGAAAGGTTACTGAGAGCAGGCCAATCGTTGATGGTTACAAAAAGCAACGCTCGTAGGTTAAATTCCTCTTCTTTGTGCTCATCCCACACAGGTACACCAGGTTTGCCCCACAATTGTAAAAGTTCATCAACTAATGGCCTTAGGTACACATCGATGTCGTTGCCGGGTTGCTTCGGACCTTGGATGAGCACTGGCATCATAATGAACTTCCGCTTCATGCACAACCAAGGAGGAAGGTTGTAGATGCATAGAGTCACGGGCCAGGTGCTATGGCTGGAGCTCTGCTCGCCAAAAGGATTCATGCCATCAGTACTTAGACCAAATCTTATGTTCCTTGCGTCAGCTGCAAAATCTTTGAACTCTCTGTCGATCTTTCTCCATTGCGTTCCATCAGCGGGGTGTCTCAACTCCCCGTCGGACTTACGGTCCTCTTTGTGCCATCGCAACAACTTGGCATGATCTTTGTTCCTGAACAGGCGTTTCAACCGAGGTATTATAGGAGCATACCACATCACCTTGGCGGGAACCCTCTTCCTGGGTTTCTCGCCCTCAACATCGTCACCAGGGTCATCGCCTCTGATCTTATAACGCAATGCAGTGCATACAGGGCATTCATTCAAATCCTCGTATGCACCACGGTAGAGGACGCAGTCGTTAATGCATGCATGTATCTTCAGAATCTCTAAACCTAGAGGGCACACAACCTTCTTTGCTTCGTACGTACTGGTGGGCAACTCGTTATTCTTCGGAAGCATATTCTTCAAAATTTTCAGCAAATTTTCAAATGATGAGTCAGCTACACCTTCCCGTGCCTTCCATTTCAGCAAATCCAGTGTGGAGCCCAGCTTTTTCAGACTATTGTCGCATCCTGGGTACAGTGACTTCGTGTGATCCTCTAACATGCGATCCAAATTCTCCCTCTCCTTGTCAGTTTCGCAGCGTCTCCGTGCATCAGCAATGGTCCGACCAAGATCATCAGCGGGCTCATCATGTGCCTCTTCTTCACCTTCACCAAACCCTTCCCCACCTTCAGCATCATCCTCCATGAAAGTATCACCGAAAAGGTCATGATAGTTGAAATCGATATCATCCTCTTCTTCATCTTCTTCCATTCTAACCCCTCTTTCTCCATGCTTGGTCCAACAATTATAGCTTGGCATGAAACCGTGCCGAAGCAGGTGCATGTGAACGACTCTTGAGGAGGAGTGACCCTTCTCATTCTTACATTCAGCACATGGACACATAATAAAACCTCGCTGTTTGTTCGCATTTGCCACTACGAGGAAATCTTTCAAACCCGTAGTGAACTCACCGGAGAGTCGGTTACCGTACATCCATTGCCGATTCATCTGCATTATTATTATAAAAAGTATATAATTAACCATCATGCATCTGTTAAACTAACTAGCTAGCTGGAAATAATACAAATCATGAAAGGTTCAAGTTGCTAACCGCGATCACGGAGGTAAAATAAATGAAAACGCTCAAGTGTGTTTCATGCTATGGGGCATTTCATCGAACACCTTGTGTGCATAGTAGGAACCAAAAGCATACCCACCACCCCCTTGTGAATATTGTGAGCAAATGTGGCCAAGTGCAGCGAGGTGAGTCCTATATATAGGGATGGGCCTTTAGTCCCGGTTCACCTGGACAACCGCGGCTAAAGGCCGTGGGGCCGGCCCGAGGACCTATTAGTCCCCGTTGGTCTGGCCAACCGGGACTAAATCCCCTCCCCTCCGCCAGCTGTGGGCCGAGCGCGCTGGGCCCAGACTATTGGTCGCGGGTCTCGTCCCGAACCGTGACTAAAGACCCCTATGGTCGCGGGTCCATTATTTTGGGGACTAATGGGGGCGTACCGAAGGCCTATTTTCTACCAGTGTATGCTTGCTCTTTGTCGTCAATATCTCCCCCTTTGCCCATTTCATCATCGGACAGATCCTCAGGATCCATCTCATCATCCTCAGGGCATGTATAACCTTCCATGAAACCATGTTTGAGAAAGTGATAGTACAACATGCCTTTGTAGGGGTTTAACAAATCCATGATCCTACAATTAGGACAAGAACATAATATCTCATGTTCACCAATTTTTATCATTATCTTCATTACCCTCGTCAAATATGCCTCTATAGTCTCTGCTCGATCAATAATCACTTCCAGCAATGTCTAAATGAGTGACATAACAATTATAATAAAATAAAAAATTAGCATGACCTTTCCTAAAACTAACAAGTATATACTGCCAGAAATTTGACGAAATGAATGTGTGAATCAATGTTTCACCAAAACATTGGGAGCTCATCCCTACAAAAATAAACAACACACAACGCCATCATGTCGCGTAAAATACTATATATGTTCTATTCCCATTAACACAACTATTGACTTCCACTTGCTAGAATGGCCAAACACAGTAAAAAATGCAATTAATTAACCAAGCAAAACATACCTAGACACAAGAGATAAGTTGCAAGCAGTCAACCACCAAAGTTACCATCTCCATCCATTTAATAATCTGTTAGTTAATGTAGAGGTGAGTGAAAGAGAGTGATTGGGAGAAAGAAGGAGTGGACAAGGAAGATATTAATAGGGATATTAAAACTGGCACAAAAGGGAGCTCTCTCACAAGCTCGACAATTTTAGCCATCCGATCACGCCTCTTAGGCTTACCAGCCGTTAGATTTGCTCACATTCCCGCACCGGGCTTAATTATCCCTGCTACACTCAGGCATGAAATCATCCTCGTATGGTGGTTGGGCCAAGAGAGAGTACGTTCAAGCCCATGGACACGTCACGAGCGAGACGATTCCCCCGTTCCAATGTCACCATTCTCTTCCCCTCCCGTATTGAATATTGCGGGAGGCAGCCACGCCGGCTTGCATCTCGAAGGGAATGAGAGCGCCGCCTCCCCTAGACTTGGACCTCAAGCGGTAGAGAGTTGAGGTGACCGGACCTCTTCCAGGCTGCCAAACTCTCCTATCTATCCCCGAAAACCCTATGCTAGGCGCATCTGTTGCTGATTCACACCACTATCCCGGCCAGGATCGATCTCGTCCTCCGTCTCACATAGGCAGGCCACGATCTAACAGCATCGTGGTAGAGTGGCGGCGCCCACAGCGACTAGCCAGCTCGCCTAGCGGCGGCGGAACCAGACCAGATGTCATAACGCACTGCCTCTCAAGACAGCTGCTACCCTTCTCTTCCAAATGCCGCACGTGTTCATGCAGGTAACTAACTGATTATTTCCTTTTTCATATAAAATAGATTATAGGAAGAAGTACAATGAGAAATATGAGGTATAACACAGTATGTGTTTAGGCTGAATTTTCTTTCTAAAGTTCCCATCTGTACTCCACGTTCTCTTCATAGTACATCTTTGTTTTCTCCTATAGCTCACACATTTGTTACACAGGTCTGAATTCCTGAAGATTCAGGAGGATCCCAAGTCTTCTAAAGAGAGACAGAAGTCTCAATACTACTCCCTACGTTCCATATTAGATGACTCTCAAGTAGATGTATCTAGTACTAAAATATGTCTAGATACATCTATATAGGAGTAATCTGATATGGAACGGAGGGAGTATAAATGATATGGTTTCTTCCTTCCTTTTCCTTAGTGATTAAATTTGAATAGATGACTATTTTCAGTTCTCCTATAGCCTAAACTGGTTGGTGGGTGGGTCCCCGTTTCCTATTTCATGCATTGAAATTTGTCCAAATTGAATACTTTAATTTTTCCCATATCATTTGACATCATATATTATTGAGAACATAGATTTTGCATATGCATAAACTGATGAAGAAGTTGGTTGTATGGCCTCATGAAGAGTTGCAGGTGTGTAATGTGATATTTTAGTTTTGGTATGAATGTTGGTAGTTGATTATGCAATTGATTTCAGTGCCATTGGTCTTAACCTCTATATGTTTTCGTTTCGGTTGGGTCTATAGCCTGCTTTGATTCTGTTGGTCGTTAATTCCCCACAATATCAAGAAGTGCAGAAGAGGAATGATTGTACTCAAAGTTCATTTTCTGTGTGTGAGGACTTTAACATGGACTAACTATTTAAGATGCCATGAGCCTCCATAGTCCATCGTTGCAGCCGATGTTCATGTAAAGTTTACAATAGAAAATATGTTTGAGTACAAATATGTTGCCTCAAGAGCCACTGAAACTTTTCACTTTCCTATTATGATCTGCTCAACACCCATTCTGTTCAGTCCACCGGTGTTGTGTTAGTAATACAGTGTTCTTATGTTTGAATATTATCACGTCTTCCAGAAATTGAGATGTATGTGAACAATATGACAACTATGGCAAAGTAATTTGTTTTGGATTTTTTTGTATATGAAGTAGTTCACCATTTCTCTCTTTTATAGTATGTATTGTATAACTAGAACATCACATTTTATATAAGGATAATTGTAGTCTGCCAATGATATAAAAATATCATTTAGAGATTTTACAGATTGTGAATTTAATTTTCTTGAAATAGGCTTTCGCCCCGCTTTATAAATAAAGGAAAATGAATTTAATCTTCAGCTATTGGTTTTACGGCTATTGGTAGGGATGGTAATGGGGCGGGTTTGGGCGGGTTGATCTTATCCAAATCCATGCCCATATCCATGAGCTTCTTCTTTGCCCACCCATGAAAGTATCTATGGGTCATTGGTGCTACCCATGCCCATACTCGTTGGATATCCATCTATCCGTGGATATCCAGATCCATGAAGCATCAAAACACCGTCCATAATAATATGTATGTGGCAACATCAAGGATCAAAATAAAAGGTCACATAACACAAAACACCATCCATAATAATTTGTTAGTCCTTATTAGGTATAGAATTAGGCCAATGGGCCTTGTATGTTGTTTTTTAATTAATTATACTTAGGATTTAAGCCATATTAAATTACATGTCTCACATACATATGGGGCATTATTTTAGATGGATATCCAACGGGTATCCATGGAGCTAGATTTGGATCCATGCCCAACCCGTAAGTTTGTGGATATCCACCCGCAAAAATCCATGGATAGAATATGCCCTCCAAACCCTTACCCACCGGGTTGAATATCCATGGATATCCGGATCCGTGGATAATATTTTCTTCATTATTCAAGTGTATATTGTCCTATTTTTCTAGGCAAATATCTTCCTAGATGTAGATCCTACTACACTGAAGCGAGGACCCTAATAAATTGTAGCCAGCTGTATCCTTTTACTTCCTAAGGTCACCACTTTACACCGGTTTCTTCTAATTTGACATATGTGTAAGATTTAAACTTTGCCACTTTGAGTAAAAAAAATCTCTATATATGTATATGTCAACTTGCGCAGATTTAACTTTCATGTTTTGTGTTTTGTGACTATCTTTATGTAAGTTCCTATCATTTTATTATCAAAATGAACGGGCGCGGCAACGCGCGCCATTATGATCTAGTACAATAAAAAATTGTACTAGTTGGATTGTGCCAAAAAATATGTAAATAAGTATAAACAGAAGTTGGCGAACATGCGAATTTTTTTTATTGAAGGATTTGCCTAGAAGTTCTGTATTTTCCTATTTGTTCTTGTCTTTTAGATAGTGATAGTCGGGTGGAGTGACTATCGCGAGCCCATACGGCCTCAGGTTTACTTATTTATAATCTTCCAAAAATTAGCAGTTCAAAATGCTGCGCGCATCATTTCCATGCAGATATTGGGGCTTTGTTTCCATTTCAAAAAAGAATAAAAAAAATCTTTGGAGCCGATAAACAGAGGGCCTGAGTGTTCCCGAACTGGCCCTACGTTCATATAGATGAGTCCACATATATTACTTTCCCACCGATTAACTGCCTCGTAGGTAGCACTATATCAACCATACTAGCAATTGACAATACAAGGTAAAGGGACTAGTGGACTGCAGGCCTTTTGCCCAGGTTGGGGGGCCTTATGCACCGGCTGCGCAACTGGGTTTGCCAAACCCAGGCTAAAGCCCCCTAATGACCCGGTGGGCCTTACCAACCGGGGTAAAAGGGGTGCCCACGTGGACTCTGCGCAGCGAGCAGGCCGGCACCCTTTTACCCCGGTTGGTAACACCAACCGGGGCAAAAGGTTCTCTGCTTATTCTAGTTATATTTGTTTCCTATTCTTTTGTCATTTTTCTTGCTTGCTGCTTATTCTATTCTACCTTAACAATTGGCAAGATTAAAAATTCTATTTTTCTTAAGTGCATTATTTCAAGTGCACTAAAAATTCAATGATCTTTCAAATAATAAACATTTATAATAAAAAAGATGACAAATTGTGGAACATAAACACAGATCAAAATCAACAATAACATAAACATAGTCTGCCACGAATACAAATATTGTTCGACACGATGACATAAACATACTACAATATAAGTCTGAAAACATAGTCTGATGATATCACTAACAAAAGAACACGGGACTGGACACAGATAGTGATACACTGCTCGGCATACTACACCTCTTCGTCGGAGGTAGACTCGTCCGAGCCAGACTCGCCGGAGCTAGACTCGTCAACCTCGTAATCGGACCTGCTCTCATTCGAGCTATCCTGGAAGCAACGGGGTCGGAATAGGGTGCCGTTGAAGATCTTCACCTCCAGCACGTCCACCGCGTTGTCGTTGATGTATCTGAATGTCAGCATGTTGCCCACATCCAGGTTGTGCATGCGCCGGAACTACCCCCACCCATGGCGCAGGTAGAGGTCCTCGCCACGTCGCTGCAGGAACACCTCAACGGGCCCGTTGTGGAAGCCCTCCAACTAGAGGCGTAACCTAAAGGGCCCGTTGCCCTCGAGGATCTCAGATATCCTCCATGGCAGACGAATCATGTTCTGCAGTGGGTGGAACAACATGACGTAGAACTCCGGTAGCCGGAAACCGTCATCCTCCTCCTCCTCCGCAGCCTCCTCCACCGCAGCAAAAGCGCCGCGCCCACACCCACGCGTTACATGTCCTACCCGCCGTGCTCCGCGTCCACGCCCACGTCCACGAGCTGGAGCCACTTCCGTCGCCGCAGCCTCTTCCTTGATGGCTTCACGACCACCACGTCCACGCGCTGCACGCGATCCACGTGGTACAATTGCGTCATCTTCGACGCGGACGCCGCGCCCACTGCCAACACCCACACCGCGTCGCCGGGAGCTCTCGCCATAGCTAAAAAAAATTATAGCATCATAAGTTACAACCTAATAGTAACTAGTTCACCTAATTAATGATGATGTCTAGTTAACATCCAAGATTGCAAAAATAAAAAAAATGAAAACCTAGTAGTAACGGGTTCAACTAGGGTTTCAAATATACTATTGCTACATAGGCTAATACTAACACTAATATTAATACAAATATTACCTAATACTACCACTAATACTAATTGTACGAACACTAATACTAACAGTACTATATTACTAAAATTACTAATACTAATACTAACACTAATACTAATACTAAACTAACAAAGTAATTGAATTAACTTAAAAATTTGAAGAGGTGTGGAGGCCCAGGGCACGGACGGCGGCACTCTCACCTCGAGGAGGAGGACACGGCGGCGAGGAGGCGACGAGGTCACGTCGGACGGTGGCCGGCGGCGAGCTCGGGCGCCCGCGGGGGGGCATGGGGGCGGAGGAGCACGTGCGCGGGCGCGGAGGAGCACGGGAGAGGGCGCAGAGGAGGTGAGAACCGGAGGCGAGGATCGCGACGGCGAAATCGGGCAGCATCACGGCGAAGTTCTCGATTTCGGCGCCGCGCGACTTAGCGAATTATGCGGGTTTGCCCTAGACGGAGCAACCGCCCGGTGTTATATAGGTGGAGGCCTTTTGCCCCGGTTAAGGTGGCACGAACCGGGACAAATGGGGGAGGTGAGCCATCGCTTGCCAGCGCATCTCCCCCCTTTTGCTCCGGTTCGTACCACCAACCAGGGTAAAAGACCCAAATTTCTATTTTCCCCGCCATTTTTTTTGGCTGTCACGTTTTAAATACTATTTCAAATACATTTCAAATGGTTTTGAACTTGGAGTAACTTTTAATATGAAAAGTGTTTAAAATTGCGTAAATATTTTAAATACATTTTATGTTTAAAAAATTAATAATTCTAACTAATTAAACTAGTAACATTTTTTTTAATTTTCAAACATTTTAAAAAACCTAGTCTATGAATGGTTTTGAATTTGGAGAAACTTTCAATGTGAAAAGCGTTTCAAATTGCATAAACATTTCAAATAGATTTTCTGTTTAAAAACTAATTATTCTAACTATTTAAATTAGCAACAATTTTTTAATTTCCAAACATTTTTAAAAACCTAGTTTATGAATGGTTTTGAATTTGGAGAAACTCTCAATATGAAAAGTGTTTAAAATTACATAAACATTTAAAATACATTTTCTGTTTTAAAAATAATTATTCAAAATATTTAAACTAGTATCAATTTTAAAACGCCATCCAAGTGCGACCCACAGCAGGAAGAAAAGAGGAAGAGCTCTGCAATGTTTTCACACTTGATATAGATAATCTGGAATGCTACATCTGTTATGCCATGTTCGAGTCACAAGTTTACTCGGCAAGCATCTAAAGCTTTCACCATTTTACCATGATTTTCTGCAGTTGTAGTAGGTAGTATCACGATTTGCGCCAATAACCATAGTGCCTTGATTGACGATCGATCCGTGCAAGAATGGGCATGCGGCTTGTGCCAACTGCCGCATCAACATGGAGCGCAAATGCCCCAGTTGTAACGAGTCACAAGAGCTAGAAAGAAACACACGATCCATGTGATTCTTCCTAATTGATGTGATTCAGACGCTCGAGAACCACTGATCCAACGGATCACAAGAGCTAGAAAGAAACACACCCCTGATCCAACGACTCAGAAGAGCTAGAAAGAAACACACGATCCGTTTGATTCTTCCTGATTGGTGGGATTCAGACGCTCGAGATGTTTGTTAGCCACACGCCCCTATTTATAGTCCACCTCTCGGATTCCGTGCAAACATCTTTCAGTTCTTTGACCGAATACGAATCATTCGGATTCACCGGCATACGTCCAACCGTGCATTTGATATACATATATGGACTCATGAGCCGATGTTGGGATGTATGACGGCGATACCGATTGTTTTGTTCTATATATCTACAAATCCTCCAGCTCATCCACCGTATACAAAGCATTCAGATTACCCTTCATACGCCCGACGATGCATTTGATATGTGGGCACTTGCTTAGGAGCCACAGTCGGGCTGTATGAAGGAGAACCGTGTGTTTTGTTCTATATATCTACAAATCCTTCAGTTCATCAACCATACACAAAGCATTCAGATTCCCCTGCATACCCCCGACATTGCACTTGATACCAAACATGTGGAAAACAGAGGTGGACTAATCCAAATACATGAAACATGAAGGTTTGATACATTATTACACGGTAGTCTAGCATTATTACATGAACCATGAAGGTTTAATACGTTATCACCAACTAGCGCTGCCGTTATTTACTTTTCTGTCGTAGCCATGGAGCATCTTCATTATTTAACGCGATGTTTGAGTCAGTTTTCACTCTGAAGGGCAGAATTTCTTGAAAGTTATTATAATCTTCTGACATGTCTGTCTTGTCCTCCACTCTCACAATGTTTCTTTTCCCTGAAAGAACTATGTGGCGCTTCGGCTCACTGCATGATGTACTAGAATTCTTATCTTTTTCTTTTCCTTGGTTGGGTAGACATGTCCTTCACATAGAAAACTTGAGCCACATCTTTGGCTAGGACGAATGGTTCGTTTCTGTACCCAAGATTGTTGAGATCCACTGTTGTCATTCCGTACTTCTGGTCTACCTTTACTCCTGTCATCTTGACCCATTGGCACCGAAACCGAGGTTCCTTAAAATTAGGTCCATAGTCAATTTCCCATATCTCCTCTATGTAACCATAATTTGTCTCATTTTTCCATTGTATCCGGTTGCATCGAAACGGACACCACTGTTTTGGTTGGTGCTTTTTTATCTTGTGCGATCGTGTAAAATGTATTCCCATTTATCTCGTACCCTTGGAAAGTCAGTACAATCGAAGATGGTGACCTGGCCAACAAGTAGAGATGATCTCCAACAATATTGTTACTCATGAGTTCTGTCTGCAACCAGGCGCTGAAACTATCCATTTGTTCATCATTACTCAAGGATTCAGACAGTCCCTGGTTTTTGGACCGCATAATATTCTTGTGTTCCTCGATATAACGAGCCACCAAGGTGGACATCTGTAGAACTATGTAGTGTGCTTTAGTGAACGAATGTACGTCCATAAATATCTTTGCTTTTCTTCCTAGTGTGTCTTTTCCACTCATTCTTCCCTCATGTCGCGATTCGGGAACACCAATCGACTTAAGGTCTGTAAGAAAGTCAACACAAAACTCAATGAGATCCTTTGTTCCGTAACCCTTGGAGATGCTTCCTTCTAGCCTAGCACGGTTGTGAATATATTTCTTTAAGTCTCCCATGAACATGCTTCCTTCTGGCCTAGCGTGTCCGTCAGCGTCATTCAGAACAGTTTGTCTGCCCGGACCCTTTCCAAAGATTACTTTCAAATGCTTCACCATATCAAATACATCATCACCAGGTCGGAGGATAGGTGTCTTCTGGGTATCTGCCTCACCATTGAAATGATTGCCAGCTTTTCTTAAGGGATGCTTGCGCAGAAGAAAACAAAGATACCTGAGGTACACAACCTTCTTACATTTATCCATATATACACTTTCGATGTCATCTAAACTGTGTGTGCATGCATTGTATCCCTTGTTTGTATGTCCAGAAATGTTACTAAGAACAGGACAATCGTTGATTGCTACGAACAACAACGCTCGTATGTTAAATTCTTTTTTTCGTGCTCGTCCCACACAGGTACACCTTCTTCACGCCACAATAGTAAAAGTTCGTCGACTAATGGGCTTAGGTACACATCAATATCGTTGCCCGGTTGCCTCAGGCCTTGGATCAGCACTGGCATCATAATGAACTTCCTCTTCATGCATAACCAAGGAGGAAGATTACAGATACATAGAGTCACAAGCCAGATGCTATGGCTATAGCTCTGCTCACTAAATGGATTCATGTCATCTGTTCTTAGACCAAAACATAAGTTCCTTGCATCACCTGGAAAGCGCGGGAACTTTCTCTCGATTTTTCTCCACTGCGACCCATCAGCGGGGTGTCTCAACATCTCGTCTTTCTTATGATCTTCCATGTGCCATCGCAAAAATTTGGCATGCTCTTTGTTTCCGAACAAACGTTTCAACCGTGGTATCATAGGAGCATACCACATCACCTTTGCAGGAACCCTCCTCCTAGGGGGCTCACACTCAACAACGCCAGGATCGCCTGGTCTAATCTTACATCGCAATGTAGTGCATACCCGGCATTGTTCCAAATTCTCGTACTTCTCACCGCGGTAGAGGATGAAGTCATTAATGCAGGCATTTATCTTCTCCACGTCTAGTCCTATGGGGCATACAATCTTCTTTGCTTGGTATGTACTGTCGGGCAATTCATTGTTTCTAGGAACCTGCTTCTTCACTATTTGCAGCAACTTTGTAAATCCGTTGTCAGTCACACCGTTCTCGGCCTTCCATTGTAGCAATTCCAGTGTGATGCCCAGCTTTTTCTGCCCATCTTCGCAATTTGAATACAACAATGTTTTGTGATCCTTTAATATCTGGTCGAACTTCACCATCACCTTTTTAATCTCACTTTCTATCTTTGCATCCTAAATTGCCTGGCCAAGATCATCGATGGGCTCATCTGGTGCTCGGTCTTCTGCTTCTACTTCATCGTTATCTTCCATTCCAGTATCGGCACCGTATTCAGGGAACATATCATGATAGTTGTCCATTGTTTGTCCACCAATTATAGCCGGGCATGAAACCGGACTGAAACAGGTGGAAGTGGATGACTCTATGCGAAGAGTGTTCCTTCTAATTCCGACATACATCACATGGACAACACATAAAATTATTCCACTTGTTTTCATGGGCCACCTCGAGAAAATAACCCACGCCTTTCATGAAAGCGGCAGAGCGTCGGTCAGCGTACATCCATTGTCGGTTGCTTTATATGATTATTAATTAAGAAGTGTTCCAGAACATCGTGAATAGAGAAATGACCAATTTTACATCGACAGATGAAAGGTTAAAGTTGGTACCTCGACCGTGGAGGAAAGAAGGACGAGAAAGCTTATTTAATCAAGTGTGGCTCGGACAAATTAAATCATGTTTGTTTTCTGCGAGCTAAGAAGGCGTTATGCTGTCGGGCATTTCATCGAACACCTCTTGTGCATAGGAGGGACAAACAAGTGAGCACACACCACACAACTAGAATATGTCCTCGAAAAAGTGAGTGACATGAGGAGTGGAGAGGGCTGGCATGGCAGGGTTTATATAGTGGGGGGTCTTTTGCCCCGGTTGGTGGCTCTAGCCGGGTCAAAAGACCCCCCCCAACGACGCGCCCTGCTTGTTGCGGGCCTTTAGCCCCGGTTGGTGGCTCAAACCGGGGCAAAAGACTACCCAACCATGCGGCCTGCTCGCCCCGGCCCCACCTTTGCAGCCTTTTGCACCGGGTGGTGGCCGAGCCGGGACGAAAGGGTTGCTTGCCACTGAGCAAAAGCCCCGTTTTCCACTAGTGAGGTAAAGACGTTGCTTGCACATGCTCTTTATTAATTTACCTAAATCAATTAAGAAACTCAAGATATTGCACATGCTCTTTGTTGAACATACTAAACTCGTGACACAGCATTTGAGCCAACGTTTTTGTACGAGCTAAAAAATTAGGTGTGGACCAGTGTGACTGTATAGGGAGAGGACGGCGTGAGTAATTTGGTGCGGATCTGATTGAACAAGCTATTTTACGAACAAACCGTAATATTAATACCATTTCTAGCATGTTAATAATCACGAATGGAATATAAAAGTAACTATGGGTATGCATTTTAAAGTACTACATATAACATCAAATAAATAATTTCATAGTTTGTTAAGTTGAAATTTGTGTGTACTTATATGTGTATCTTTTAGAATAGGAGCCACATCATGACACCGTGAAAATTTGACGATGTTCGAGAAACTCACCCAGGCCCATGAAAATTATTTCCCTTGAGATCCTCCATTGGGAGAGGTCGGGAAAGATTTTTTAAAAAAATATAGGATACATACACATTGGTAAGGCGTCCTACTACACGAATAGGACGAGAATGGCCCCGGGCAGCATTGCTTTGTATTTTGTAGATCCTAATGATTTTGTCCATTCTTGGTAATTGTAGGGATTTATGGTAATGTGGCAAGAGGAAAATGGTACTCTGGTCACACAAGTACATGCGGTGAAACTAGTACATACTTTATTATTTTTTAAGCGTGGTAGGATCTCTGCATTTTCATTGATTCAGAATTAGAAAAGGGACTAAACCTATACAAACAAAAAGATCTGGCCAAGCCAGAGGAGAGACCACAAACAGTACATACATTCATTCTCCCGCTTGATCAAGGGAACAAGACAAGTTCGAGACGGCTTCTATAGGCGCTGCCCACTTACGAGCTGGTAGCTTTTTTGTTAACATGTGGTTGCGATTCTAGCTACTGCATCTGGTGGATGTGATTCTAGCTACTGCATCCGGTGGATGTCATCCTTGCGAAACTGGCAAGGAGAGGGAAAATTTGGATCGCATGTTAGAGGATCACACGAAGTCGTTGTACCCAGGATGCGACAATAGTCTGAAAAAGCTGGGCTGCACACTGGATTTGCTAAAATGGAAGGCACGGGAAGGTGTAGCTGACTCAACATTTGAAAATTTGCTGAAAATGTTGAAGAATATGTTTCCGAAGAATAACGAGTTGCCCGCCAGTACGTACGAAGCAAAGAAGGTTGTCTGCCCTCTAGGTTTAGAGGTTCTGAAGATACATGCATGCATTAACGACTGCATCCTCTACCGCAGTGAATACGAGAATTTGAATGAATGCCCTGTATGCACTGCATTGCGTTATAAAATCAGAGGCGATGACCCTGGTGACGATGTTGAGGGCGAGAAACCCAGGAAGAGGGTTCCCGCCAAGGTGATGTGGTATGCTCCTATAATACCACGGTTGAAACGTCTGTTCAGGAACAAAGAGCATGCCAAGTTGTTTCGATGCTACAAAGAGGACCGTAAGTCCGATGGGGAGTTGAGACACCCCGCCGATGGAACGCAATGGAGAAAGATTGACAGAGAGTTCAAAGATTTTTCAGCTGACGCAAGGAACATAAGATTTGGTCTAATGTGACGCCCCAGGATCGGGCACTATGCAGATTTCAGCATTCCCGCCAAAATCCACATAATAACTGATTCCAGGTTGCCACTTGTGATAACATTACAACAGTTCACGAATAATCCACAACAACAACAGAAAAGATATATACAAGATGACTCAAACGAGTCAGGGATACAACTGATACAATACAAAGATCCAAATAACAACGGAAGAAACAACATGCGTCCGACTACGGACAAGATACAAATTGGACTAAGAGTCCTGAAGATAACCGAGAGCGTCCAATCCCTGCCCAGGCCAAGCCGGAGGGATTCCCAAGCTAACGTCGTCAGACTTCAAACCTGTTGACTGCAATGTTGAATATGCAGCCACGAAAAAGGATTCGTGGGTCAGTACGGTTAAGTACTGGCAAGTGGATAAACCATACTCACAAGATACCGGCGTAACGAGTCATCACAAGATACAAATACTTTGGGTTCAACGGAAAGGAAAGGGTTATTGCAAATAAGCGGCAGCGGGCTGCACTAACCAACTACAGAGACTCACTACAACTTCCGACTAAAAGAAAGGAATAAGATAGCGTATCGTAACCAACTACAACTACTCACCAAACAATACCCATCCAATCTTTCCCCCTTCTAAGGAAGCAACCCAAGGAAAACTCACACTGTTGATTAGGGTGACATCATTTATATGGTGGAGGTAATCTATATTACTAGTCAAGTTATTATCATTAGGTGTAAGTTGTCTGAGTACTTGTTAGCCAGTACTTTCACCAAGTCGTCACATAACCGCGGACAACACGGCTTCTCGAGAAGATTCATCCCTGCAGGGTGTGCTCCAGTACCCGTACACACTCAAGCCACCAACTAAAACTCAGGTTGGCTTGACACGACCCAAACCATCTCTACAACCCATCCTAGGAGCCACGGAGCTATAAGGTCCCAGCCACGCAGCCGAATACTCAGCGCAGGTGTGCAAAACTCCCGCAGGACACAACACCCCGGCACTACAGGCCTCGCCCTATATGCATCATCATCATCAGTAACCAAGGGGGGCCAACCCATTATGCAAGGAGAAAATGGAACACCCGAACTAAGTGTGGCTCTTCGGACAAGCTGCAGATCAGGTCTAAATCGAGGGGGTCCCATACTACCACCCGGATGCGGTGAGCACGCTCATCATGGATCAGTAGACAAGACTCTTTTCCTAATTAAGGTCGACACTAGCAGGCTCCAAAACCCTAACCCGGGCCTCCTGCCGGTGCCTTAACATCAAATTATTATTACCCAAAGCATTGACAGGTTGATTGAATTGAAACCCAACTATCAACTAAACAGGTGATACGACAAAGGATAACAAGACTCGAGCACAAACAAATCTAAGCATGCAACTACGACACGAGGGCCAACAAGGTAAACAAACAAAAGTTAATAGGAAGTGGAAGGAAGGCTATATCAGGGCTGCAAGTAAACATATGATAGGATCGAGACACAAGCATCAAATCAACAGGCTAGAATAAGAACAATGGAAAGAATCGGTAACAAGTGATGAAAGGCAGCCATTTGGCAGCAAGTGAGTATACTTGCCTGAGATCCAGCAAGTAGAGGTACATCCACAGAACTTGTCGTTGCTCACATCATCTCAATGTCCTATCCGGGAAGAAGCAATGAACCTCGAACAAACACCGGATGCAACAATTACTACTACGGCAAAAGATCCAGCATGATCAAGATATGGATGCATGACAAGTTTAAGGATGCATAGAAATAAACTAGTTGACAAGATAACATGTTTAAATGGACCCATATGCAATTTGAGTTGCATATTAAAAGCCCATGAATTAAGGTTGAAATAGTTGTTTTACAACTAACCAATAGGTGAAAGTGGATTAGCATGATGCATGGATGATGAAAACAGAAAAATAACAACAATAGAACCAATTGGAAATAAGGTTTACCCATTATGAAATTCACTTATTAAGTTTTGGAATTTTTTTTGGTTACTTAAAGGTGTCACACAAGCATTTGTTGTTTTCATCAAGTTAAATTGTTCAAAACAGATAACAAAGTTCATATTTGAGAAGGTTATGCTTTTATGGTTTGAAAACATATTTTATATGTTCAAAAAGAATTTAGTTTGATCAAGTTATGAATTTAGCAATATTAAATGATTTAAACAAGGTTTAAATCATTCAACCAAGTTTAATTATTCAAAACATGAAACAAATTTTATATTTGGAAAGAGGGTTTAATTTTGCATGGAAAACATATTTTATTTGTTGAAATTGGATTTAAAATGAGCAAGTTATTATTTTGGCAATTTTAATTGCAATAATTAAGAAACAGTTGTTTTCAGCAATTTAAATTATTCAAAACAGCAAACAAAATTGATATTTGGAAAGTACATGAAAAGTTGATTGGAAAACATATTTAGTTTGCGGAATTTGGAATTTTTATGCCCAAGTTATGAATTTTGCAAAATTAAGTGATTTAAACAAGAATTCAAATGTTTCACCAATTTAAAATATTCAAAACAGTAAACAAATTTTATATTTGGATAGACAATTCAATTTGGGACGGAAAACATATTTAAAAAGTTAAAATTGGAGTTAAGATGAATTAGTTATGCATTTTAGAAGTATAGGGTGCCAATCTGCCATTTTAACACCTCTAGGGACTTTTACAGGGACTAGAAAAAGAGTAGCAAGGACCTAGCTGTGATTTCTGGAAGTTCTGTATGAAAACAAATGGAAATAAAAAACATGGGTTTTATTGAGGGAGGGGGGATTCGAACCCCCCACCTCCTGCTGCGAGTTGGGTGCTGCTAACCAGCGAGGTGGTTGCTCGGATGGTGATAGGATAGGGGCAGTGGGGGGTATGAGGTGTGGGTGCGGGTTTCTGAACATCGTTTTTAACTGAACCTGTACTGGGAACGGACGGGGAAACGGCCGGCGGCAGCGATCGCTGCTGCTACGATCTCGGTGACGCCGGGGCGCTGCGGCTCGTAGCGGAAGGGAGAGGGGAGAGAGGTGAGGGAGTAGGGGCGGAGCGCTCACCTTGAGGGTGTCGAGGAGGCGTTGTCCGATGGCGAGGAAGAGGCGGCGACAGTGGCTCGGCGGCGGAAGAAACCTTGACGGCGTCGCCGACTCGGGCATCCTCCCGTCCCCGCGCCTTCACCAAACCCGACGAGGACCACTCCCCGGTTCCATTCCCAACGACGGCTAAGCCCCGAGGTGACCGTGGCAGGGGGCGATGGGGAGGTAGTGCTCTCTGTATCTCTCTCGCAGGTACAGAGGTTCAGAGACTGAGGAGAAATCGGGGGGGGGGAGAGAGGACGGCGGCGTGGGAGAAGGAGGGGGCTCTAGGGTTAGCAGTGGGGAAGAGGTGGATGCTTTTATGGAGTAGGGAGCTTGGTACGGCAGCACATCGAGGAGGGGGAGCAGATGATCTATGGTGCTGCTGCAATCGTACAGGGATGACGACACTCGAGGAGGAAGACGACAAGCAGAAGGGTATGGGCCAGAAGGAAAGGTGGGCTTGGGGGAAAAAGATGGGGTGGCTGCCTCTGCTCACCTCTCCCTTTTCTATTTTTTTCCTTCTCTTTTTTTTGGCTTGTAAGAAAAAAATAGGAAAGAGATAAAGAATGGCTTGGGGTTTTTATTTTATTTGATGAACATTGTTTATTATTTGCAAAACAGCAATAACAAGGTGGTTTAAAATTATTTTCAACAATTTGAATTACTAACTTGATATTAAATTGTTAGGTGACTTTCAAATAGGGTTTGGTTTGGACTTTTGGAAATAAACAAATTTTATTTATTAAGTTCAAACAATTAGGCAAACATTATTGAATTTAATTTGTTTGCAAGATTTTAATTTTTAAACCCACAATTTGATCATGCCCATTATGAATGGTTGATTGATTTGATTTGAATTTTGAAATTACCACTAGGGTCTTAACAAAAGGGAAAATTTTATTAACAAGCAATTTGATTAAAACAACTTCAAACTATTGAAAAACAATTTGAGGTATTTAGTTTGCAATTTTTGAATTGGAAAATTGGGACAATGTTTGAAAGTTTAAATTGGTTTGAAATTTCCAGTTGTTTTTGAAAAACATGATGCAATGCTTATGTGATGCATGTGATGCAAGCAAAAGAAAACAAACAACTTCCTATTTAGGGTAACACCCCAGGTGTTACAGACGACACCACTAACAAGGGATTGCGCCCTCGCAATCCACCTGCTAACCCGGGAGGGGAAAGAAGTTCGACTATCGATTTTTCATGCTTCCAGTTGATCTCCTCGACACCACTAACAAGGGATTCTTGCTCGGAGTGACGACGATGTTCTTCCACCAGGAATCTTCCGATGATCGAACCTATTAGGTTAACGGCTCAGAAAACGTCCACCCACGTAGGATCCTAACACTTTGAAAGATAGACCAGGGGGGAGACTCCAAAACAAATAAGATGGGAGGGGAAATAGAATAGAGATAAGGAGAAAACGAGAATCCTATTGAGATGTTTTCCAAAATAGTTTAGCAGAAATAGTTTTTGACATTCTAGAAACACGACCGTTAGCGAGGTTATCCTACAGGCTTTGCGGACCCGTTGCTTCGATAACCATTCGTATCGAAACAATCCCGGGAATCGGAACCAAGGCTCTGATACCATTTGTGACGCCCCAGGATCAGGCACTATGCAGATTTCAGCATTCCCGCCAAAATCCACATAATAACCGATTCCAGGTTGCCACTTGTGATAACATTACAACAGTTCACGAATAATCCACAACAACAACAGAAAAGATATATACGAGATGACTCAAACGAGTCAGGGATACAACTGATACAATACAAAGATCCAAATAACAGCGGAAGAAACAACATGCGTCCGACTACGGACAAGATACAAATTGGACTAAGAGTCCTGAAGATAACCGAGAGCGTCCAATCCCTGCCCAGGCCAAGCCGGAGGGATTCCCAAGCTAACGTCGTCAGACTTCAAACCTGTTGACTGCAATGTTGAATATGCAGCCACGAAAAAGGATTCGTGGGTCAGTACGGTTAAGTACTAGCAAGTGGATAAACCATACTCACAAGATACCGGCGTAACCAGTCATCACAAGATATAAATACTTTGGGTTCAACGGAAAGGAAAGGGTTATTGCAAATAAGCGGCAACGGGCTGCACTAACCAACTACAGAGACTCACTACAACTTCCGACTAAAAGAAAGGAATAAGATAGCGTATCGTAACCAACTACAACTACTCACCAAACAATACCCATCCAATCTTACCCCCTTCTAAGGAAGCAACCCAAGGAAAACTCACACTGTTGATTAGGGTGACATCATTTATATGGTGGAGGTAATCTATATTACTATTCAAGTTATTATCATTAGGTGTAAGTTGTCTGAGTACTTGTTAGCCAGTACTTTCACCAAGTCGTCACATAACCGCGGACAACACGGCTTCTCGAGAAGATTCATCCCTGCAGGGTGTGCTCCAATACCCGTACACACTCAGGCCACCAACTAAAACTCAGGTTGGCTTGACACGACCCAAACCATCTCTACAACCCATCCTAGGAGCCACGGAGCTATAAGGTCCCAGCCACGCAGCCGAATACTCAGCGCAGGTGTGCAAAACTCCCGCAGGACACAACACCCCGGCACTACAGGCCTCGCCCTATATGCATCATCATCATCAGTAACCAAGGGGGGCCAACCCATTATGCAAGGAGCAAATGGAACACCCGAACTAAGTGTGGCTCTTCGGACAAGCTGCAGATCAGGTCTAAATCGAGGGGGTCCCATACTACCACCCGGATGCGGTGAGCACGCTCATCATGGATCAGTAGACAAGACTCTTTTCCTAATTAAGGTCGACACTAGCAGGCTCCAAAACCCTAACCCGGGCCTCCTGCCGGTGCCTTAACATCAAATTATTATTACCCAAAGCATTGACAAGTTGATTGAATTCAAACCCAACTATCAACTAAACAGGTGATACGACAAAGGATAACAAGACTCGAGCACAAACAAATCTAAGCATGCAACTACGACACGAGGGCCAACAAGGTAAACAAACAAAAGTTAATAGGAAGTGGAAGGAAGGCTATATCAGGGCTGCAAGTAAACATATGATAGGATCGAGACACAAGCATCGAATCAACAGGCTAGAATAAGAACAATGGAAAGAATCGGTAACAAGTGATGAAAGGCAGCCATTTGGCAGCAAGTGAGTATACTTGCCTGAGATCCAGCAAGTAGAGGTACATCCACAGAACTTGTCGTTGCTCACATCATCTCAACGTCCTATCCGGGAAGAAGCAATGAACCTCGAACAAACACCGGATGCAACAATTACTACTACGGCAAAAGATCCAGCATGATCAAGATATGGATGCATGACAAGTTTAAGGATGCATAGAAATAAACTAGTTGACAAGATAACATGTTTAAATGGACCCATATGCAATTTGAGTTGCATATGAAAAGCCCATGAATTAAGGTTGAAATAGTTGTTTTACAACTAACCAATAGGTGAAAGTGGATTAGCATGATGCATGGATGATGAAAACAGAAAAATAACAACAATAGAACCAATTGGAAATAAGGTTTACCCATTATGAAATTCACTTATTAAGTTTTGGAATTTTTTTTGGTTACTTAAAGGTGTCACACAAGCATTTGTTGTTTTCATCAAGTTAAATTGTTCAAAACAGATAACAAAGTTCATATTTGAGAAGGTTATGCTTTTATGGTTTGAAAACATATTTTATATGTTCAAAAAGAATTTAATTTGATCAAGTTATGAATTTAGCAATATTAAATGATTTAAACAAGGTTTAAATCATTCAACCAAGTTTAATTATTCAAAACATGAAACAAATTTTATATTTGGAAAGAGGGTTTAATTTTGCATGGAAAACATATTTTATTTGTTGAAATTGGATTTAAAATGAGCAAGTTATTATTTTGGCAATTTTAATTGCAATAATTAAGAAACAGGTTTTTTCAGCAATTTAAATTATTCAAAACAGCAAACAAAATTGATATTTGGAAAGTACATGAAAAGTTGATTGGAAAACATATTTAGTTTGCGGAATTTGGAATTTTTATGCCCAAGTTATGAATTTTGCAAAATTAAGTGATTTAAACAAGAATTCAAATGTTTCACCAATTTAAAATATTCAAAACAGTAAAAAAAATTTATATTTGGATAGACAATTCAATTTGGGACAGAAAACATATTTAAAAAGTTAAAATTGGAGTTAAGATGAATTAGTTATGCATTTTAGAAGTATAGGGTGCCAATCTGCCATTTTTAACATCTCTAGGGACTTAGGAAAAATTTTACAGGGACTAGAAAAAGAGTAGCAAGGACCTAGCTGGGATTTCTGGAAGTTCCGTATGAAAACAAATGGAAATAAAAAAGATGGGTTTTATTGAGGGAGGGGGGATTCGAACCCCCCACCTCCTGCTGCGAGTTGGGTGCTGCTAACCAGCGGGGTGGATGCTCGGATGGTGATAGGAGAGGGGCAGTGGGGGGTATGAGGTGTGGGTGCGGGTTTCTGAACTTCGTTTTTAACTGAACCTGTACTGGGAACGGACGGGGAAACGGCCGGCGGAAGCGATCGCTGCTGCTACGATCTCGGTGGCGCCGGGGCGCTGCGGCTCGTAGCGGAAGGGCGAGGGGAGAGAGGTGAGGGAGTAGGGGCGGAGCGCTCACCTTGAGGGTGTCGAGGAGGCGTTGTCCGATGGCGAGGAAGAGGCGGCGACAGTGGCTCGGCGGCGGAGGAAACCTTGACGGCGTCGCCGACTCGGGCATCCTCCCGTCCCCGCGCCTTCACCAAACCCGACGAGGACCACTCCCCGGTTCCATTCCCAACGACGGCTAAGCCCCGAGGTGACCGTGGCAGGGGGCGATGGGGAGGTAGTGCTCTCTGTATCTCTCTCGCAGGTACAGAGGTTCAGAGACTGAGGAGAAATCGGGGGGGGGGGAGAGAGGACGGCGGCGTGGGAGAAGGAGGGGGCTCTAGGGTTAGCAGTGGGGAAGAGGTGGATGCTTTTATGGAGTAGGGAGCTTGGTACGGCAGCACATCGAGGAGGGGGAGGAGATGATCTACGGTGATGCTGCAATCGTACAGGGATGACGACACTCGAGGAGGAAGACGACATGCAGAAGGGTATGGGCCAGAAGGAAAGGTGGGCTGGGGGGAAAAAGATGGGCTGGCTGCCTCTGCTCACCTCTCCCTTTTCTATTTTTTTCCTTCTCTTTTTTTTTGGCTTGTAAGAAAAAAATAGGAAAGAGAGAAAGAATGGCTTGGGGTTTTTATTTTATTTGATGAACATTGTTTATTATTTGCAAAACAGCAATAACAAGGTGGTTTAAAATTATTTTCAACAATTTGAATTACTAATTTGATATTAAATTGTTAGGTGACTTTCAAATAGGGTTTGGTTTGGACTTTTGGAAATAAAAAAATTTATTTATTAAGTTCAAGCAATTAGGCAAACATTATTGAATTTAATTTGTTTGCAAGATTTTAATTTTTAAACCCACAATTTGATCATGCCCATTATGAATGGTTGATTGATTTGATTTGAATTTTGAAATTACCACTAGGGTTTTAACAAAAGGGAAAATTTTATTAACAAGCAATTTGATTAAAATAACTTCAAACTATTGAAAAACAATTTGAGGTATTTAGTTTGCAATTTTTGAATTGGAAAATTGGGACAATGTTTGAAAGTTTAAATTGGTTTGAAATTTCCAGTTGTTTTTGAAAAACATGATGCAATGCTTATGTGATGCATGTGATGCAAGCAAAAGAAAACAAACAAATTCCTATTTAGGGTAACACCCCAGGTGTTACATCTAAGTACTGATGGCATGAATCCTTTTGGCGAGAAGAGCTCCAGCCATAGCACCTGGCCCGTGACTCTATGCATCTACAACCTTCCTCCTTGGTTGTGCATGAAGCGGAAGTTCATTATGATGCCAGTGCTCATCCAAGGTCCGAAGCAACCCGGCAACGACATCGATGTGTACCTAAGGCCATTAGTTGATGAACTTTTACAGTTGTGGGGCAGACCTGGTGTACGTGTGTGGGATGAGCACAAAGAAGAGGAATTTGACCTACGAGCGTTGCTTTTTGTAACCATCAACGATTGGCCTGCTCTCAGTAACCTTTCGGGGCAGACAAATAAGGGATACAAAGCATGCACGCACTCGCCGTCGCAAAGGAGCCGAGGGGGATGCGGTCGTCCCCCCAGCGGATATCTGCGCTGAACATTCCGTTCTGCCGTGCTCGGACACCACGGAAGCCGGTGGTGTTGTTCCACCTCGGAGGCATGGTGGCAGCGCGACGGTGCGTGGAGAGGAGTGGGCGCGTGGAGAGCAGTTTATACCGCGCCCTCCTGGCCACGCGTCACAACCCCCGCGCCACGCGTCACAACTACCCACTCCGGGCTCAAAGTGAACACTGACCCAAGCATTAAGTGAACACCACTGTTTTGATCCAACGGTTAAGAAACACCTTGATCCAACGGCTCACAACCGCTCGAAAGAAAAACACCGTAGCCATGATCGAACGGCTCACAACAGCTCGAAAAAAACACACCCCTGATCCAACAACTCACAAGCGCTTGAAAGAAACACACGATCCGTGTGATTCTTTCTGATTGGTCCAAACGAAACCCTAACCATTTCGTCCCGGTTGGTAAAATAGCCGGGACTAAAGGGACGATCCGTTTCCCAACGAAACCCGAACCATTTCGTCCCGGTTGGTAAAACAGGCCGAGACTAAAGGGCTCTGTTTTCTTCTCACTATA
This sequence comes from Alopecurus myosuroides, assembly GCA_028641055.1. NCBI lineage: Eukaryota > Viridiplantae > Streptophyta > Magnoliopsida > Poales > Poaceae > Alopecurus > Alopecurus myosuroides. The sequence continues at coordinate 12,447,057 of CM054063.1, read as the reverse complement.
TATATGTATGCATTGCCACACCATTGGCATAAACACATATGAACTCACCACTCTCTCATGGCTTCTACCGTGCCCACTCTAACCTTTATCCAGGAGGAGGCACTTTCCGCCTCGAACTACCCCTGCACGCACGGCTACAACGTTCCCGCCGGTTGGATGATGAGCGCCGGAGGAGTGCCGGTCCCTCCTCTTCCTCAAGGTGTGGCGTGTCGGGTGGCCATCACGAACCACTACTACCACGAGCTCACGCCGGAGCAACGGAGGAATCCCAGTTGGTATCCTGACTACCGCCCTACTTGGGACGCCTTCTTCATTAATCGGCGTGAGAGTGCGCTCGCCAGGTACGAGGAGAACGGCCCGCCTCCTTCGAACTTCAATGAGGCCGGTCGTCGGCTGTGGTGGGGCGACGGACGGACTCTTCAGAGCATCATGAACTACATCAGGGCTGGCGATAACCCCCGTCTGCGCTACCCTCACGACCAGTCCTGGAGTCGTGATCCTCCGAGGGAGTCCAGCGCACCGTCCGACGATAGTGACGACGACGGCGACGACTACGAAGACTACGAGTCGGAGTACTATAGGCCTAGGCAGGAGTATGACTAGCAGATATCAGATCCAGTCTTGCCATTATGTAGATATCTATGCTCTCCGTTTAGGTTTAGATCCACTCTTGCCATTATGTACTGCCTTTTTTATCTATACTAGAAGGATACCCTGTGCGTTGCAGCGGGATGCATTTAGGAACTACGATAAATTTCATATGCATCATTTCAATGCAGCGGGTCGGGGCTAAAAACACATGTATGACATATTATGTTTTCTAAATAAACATGTAAAATCAGTTGATCTCGAGATAGTTAATTTTCATATACATGTGATGAGTATGTTTTATAAATTATTAATTTGAATAACTGGATGCTTTAATAAATGAATTATGTGTAGCTTGCATGTAATAATTAATAAATATTAGTGGAGATGACATGTACTATTGATTGGCTCATAGAGTGGATGATGTGGATAGCTTGAATGTTGAGATAGAAAAATAATTAATGCATGTTAATGGGGTTTTGCTTTATAAGAAGTATAGATATCCAAGATGCATGTTTATGTGCAATATTTGTGTTTTTAAGATTTTAAAATGAATTAGTTTTATTTTCCTGAATTTTTTGTTATATTACTTGTATTTTTTAGATTTTTAAATGAATTAGTTTTATTTTTCTGAATTTTTTGATATATTATTTGTGTTTTCAAGATTTTCAAATGAATTAATTTTATTTTTCTGAATTTTTTGATATATTATTTGTATTTTTAAGATTTTCAAATGAATTAGTTTTATTTTTCTGAATTTTTTGATATATTATTTGTATTTTTAAGATTTTCAAATGAATTAATTTTATTATTCTGAATTTTTTGATATATTATTTGTATTTTTAAGATTTTCAAATGAATTAGTTTTATTTCTCTGAATTTTTTGATATATTATTTGTATTTTTAAGATTTTCAAACGAAAAGAATTTGAAAAACTACCTTTAGTCGCGGTTCGTGACACGAACCGCGGCTAAAGGCTCTTCCCGCGCGGGAACGAAAACGCCACGAAAATCCCTTTAGTCGCGGTTGGTGTCACCAACCGCAACTAAAGGCCTGCGGATGATACTCAGAGGGGACCTTTAGTCGCGGTTGGTGTCCCCAACCGGGACTAATAGCTGGCCCTATATATTTTCTGCCCCGAAATTTTTCTAAGGACCAACCGCATCTCCGCACTGCTCGTCTTCCTCGCGCCGATTCTGCCATGCGCGTCGTCAATTCCGCCGTCGCCGTCACCCGCGCAGAGACTCTGAGAGAGGACCGCGCCGTCGCCGTCGCCGCCGTTGCCCGCTCCCTTCTCTCCACCGCGCCCGCCCTGCTCCGCCCCCGCCTCGCGCCGCAGTCTCCGGTAGGTTCCCCCGCGGGCCTCGCGCCGCCCTCGAACGGACCACGAACACGAACGCACCACTACTAGGAAAAAGCTTACCCGTGACGCACCAATTCGCTTATCCGTGACGCACCAGGGCGCGTCACGGCTATCACGCCGCGCCTATTGGTTTATCCGTGACGCACCGAGCCGGTGCGTCGCGCCTATTGATACCCGTGACGCACCGTCACGGTGCGCCACGGATATCGGGAGGCACGTCACGCCTAACTAAGGAGGTGCGCCACGGCTAGGAATATTGGTGCGTCACGGCTAAGTAATGCCTCCACGGCTAAGTTACTGGGTGCGCCACGGGTATGAACTTTTGCGCGTCACGGCTATCCTCCCTGGTGCGTCACGGGTATCCTTTTTGGTGCGTCACGGGTATACTGTGCTGTATTTTTTTGAAATACGCGGTACCGTATTTATACAGGTATATACACAGCTCAAATACAGAAAAATATCAGTAAACAAAATGTATCAAAACAGTTCTCTGACTAACAAATGATATATCATAGTTGATCATACTGTTTAATTAGAATTCCGAATAGCTACATCAAACAGTTGATTATGAATACAACAAAGTGTTTATCATGTCAAATAGACCTACATCATACGGTTAATCATCGGGACCGATTACATCGATCGATGATGCTTCATCATCCGGACAAGTGACTTATCTAGTCGCCGATAACCTAATCATCTAACTAGGAACCATAGCATGACGAGCGAGGCGACGGCGACAAGAGCGGCTGCGATGGTCTTCATCATCCACGTGTTGTTCTTCTTCTTCTTATTTTGTTCCTCCTCGAGATGGATGAACCACCTAGCTTACGCCGCCACTCTTGTGTTGTAGGATTTGTAGGCATTCCCTTTGAACTTGTTCACCTGCTCGAAGCAGTCTTCCCAGTGATCGTAGACTCCTGGAACCCTGCCTCTAAACACCACGTAGTACCTCGGCATCGGTAATGACAAGAAAGAAAAGCAAAAACAATAGTTTTAAACATGTCTACAATAAGTAGTAATTGGAGAAATATAAAAGGCCATCTGAGTGTGAACCAACTCTTTTAATCATCGGCATTTATACAAAAGATCGAACGAACATAGGACCGGAATAATATAAAAGCAATATAATCAAGCATTGACATAATTGAGCATCAGTTACGAATGGACGATTCATAACCGTAACGATGTGTGCCTCATATTTAGGGTGGACACATACAAGCGGCCGTAGGTGGTGCCGCTGCGCCAAGTGGGATGCACAAGATCCTAACTTTGTGAAAATCACAAGGCGCAACGGACCACCTAGGCCATCTGAGTGTGAACCAACTCTTTTAATCATCGGCATTTACTTATTCAAAAGATCGAATGAACATAGGACCGGAATAATATAAAAGCAAGATAATCAAGCATTGACATAATTGAGCATCAGTTACAGAATGGACGATTCATAACCGTAACGATGTGTGCCTCATATTTAGGGTGGACACATAGAAGCGGCCGAAGTGGTGCAGCTGCGCCAAGTGGGATGCACAAGATCCTAACTTGCACAAGATCCTAACTTTGTGAAAATCACAAGGCGCAGCTGACCACCTGGGCCATCTGAGTGTGAACCAACTCTTTTAATCATCGGCATTTACTTATTCAAAAGATCGAACGACCATCACAAGTAGGACCGCAATAATAAAATGCAAGATAATAAAGCATTGACATAATTGAGCATCAGTTACAGAATGGACGATTCATAACCGTAACGATGTGTGCCTCATATTTAGGGTGGACACATACAAGCGGCCGTAGGCGGTGCCGCTGCGCCAAGTGGGATGCACAAGATCCTAACTTTGTGAAAATCACAAGGCGCAACGGACCGCCTAGGCCATCTGAGTGTGAACCAACTCTTTTAATCATCGGCATTTACTTATTCAAAAGATCGAACGACCATCACAAGTAAGACCGCAATAATGAAAATAAAGATAATTAAGCATTGACATAATAAAGCATCTGTTACACGATGGACGATTCATAACCCTAACGATTGAGTTCGACTAATTTCAGAAAATGTAGCAAGCCTTACAATAGTTCTCACTCCTTCTGACAAATCCTCCCAGGGATTACAACGGGACAGCCCTCCTGAGTGATGAAGGGCCTGTCGTCACAGGCAGTTGCTAGGTAGGTATCTATGTCGCCGTTCGGCATGTTGAACCGGCTGTAAAATGTCCCACTCTTGTTCACCACTTCATGAACGATTTTCGTGGCAAAGCACTTCTGGATATCATATATCTCTTCTCTAACCTTGTCATCGCCGACCATCGACAAGCGGGAGGCCCATTGTTGGACTTGACTAGGCAGGGTAAGGAACTGTTGATCCCGTACATATGCCCGCATATGATGGAGGACATAGTAGGTGTCTCGGTTACTGCCCGCCGGCTGCTTGACGCACGCGAAAGTCGCCGTGTGGGTGAACACCCGAGCGCCCTGAACGACCTTCTCCCTAGTGATTTTGCCCCCCCTTGCGTGGTAGCCGGTGAGAGCATTATCCAAAACTTTCTTCACGTTGGAGTAGTCTTTCTTCACCGCACTCCCTGAGTCGAGATACGTGGCATGCGAATGACTGATACAAATGCAGATGAGTGTGCATTGTGTATATCTGCGCGGAACAATCCAAACAAAGTGTTGGAAAGGAGCGATGAAAATCTAAAGAAAATCACTTTCGATTCGGCTAATAATATTGACTTACCCGGCAAAGTAAGGCACGAGGATGTAATCCTTGGTCTGGTTCGCCAGCATGAAGTCCCGGAGATATGTCGACGCGACTACCTGGTTCCCAACGCCGCACAACACGTCGTGGCACATGTAGAAGGGGTCCGCTATCGCGATGCCCGGTGTATTATCCCTCATGACTTGCACCGCCAGACTGAGCGAGTATAGGCGGATCATGGAGTAGTGCAGCGGATTGCTATGGAACATATCGAAGATGTCCGAAAACCGCAGTACTATCCTATCCGCGCCGGTTGACTCGACGAAGCCCAAGTCCTTTGGCACCATGGCAATGAAAACCGGGTATGATGGATCCTTGGATTCAAGAAGGCGCGATTCAAGAAAAAGAATGCTGTCATGCAAACTCCGCATATCCCCACTTGCGGCCTTGAGCTTGCTCTGGCTAAGCATAGGCTGACCAATCACATGCATCTTCGTATGCTTAGATGTAGGTGGGCCGTCCTGAACACGGAGCGGCATCTTAGCAGGCTGGCTCGCGGACTTTGCGGCCTTGGATCTAGGTCCTCTTTTCCGCGGCTTCGGCGCTTTCGGAATGATCTCCTTCTCAATCTCCTCATTAGCCGCCTTACGGATTGTGCTAGGGCTGAAAATAACTCCACCCTTCGCACTTTTCTGAGTCTCGGTGCAGGGGCCGACATCTGGAGGCGTGTCTTCCTGAGAACCGAAGAGACGCTTGCAATTGGATTTATCCGCAGGAGGAGCCTCACCACGAGCCTCCGTGCTATGGTAGGGTTCTTCTGGAGGAGGAGCAACGTAATCTCCGCCATCAAAGTCATCAGCGATGAAATCCATGGCATCAAGATCAACGTCATTCTCCTGGTCTTGTGCCATCTCCATGTCACGGGTAGGCGACGGCGCGGCGACGGTCTTGCCATGGCTCCGCTCCGGAGCTTCTAGAGGGGTTGTCTTCGAGGTGGTGCCTCGCGCCGGTAGTTCTAGAGGCGATGTCCGCGGGGTGGCGCCCCTCTTCCCCAGGCGAATCTGGCTCTTCGGCCATTCCATGTTCCAAGGCATGCACTGGAGCAGCGTCAGGGTATCGGGGTCATCTTCTTCTTGGTAGGGTTGAATGGGAGGCAACAAGTCGTCGTAGCCCGCCAGCAGCCGAAGCACTCGAACTCTATATACGTCTTCGCGCATCGGCCTGTTGTGGAACCTGCGGGTTGACGGTTGAACGATCATACCCACAACAACATCCTTCAACACGACGTCCACTGTGTGTAAGAGAGTGCATGGAACATCGTCGTTCTGCGGAAAACATGCAGGGCGTCAGAGAGGCCAGTCTAAGGCAAAGGAAGATCGACGCTCCAACGCTTAACTATTTACCTGGCTGGCGAGGGCGTCGAGCTCCTCTAGTGGCGAGGGGCCAACGACGACGGCGGGCGTGCTACTGTTCAATGGCGAGGGAGAACCGGCGGCGGGCGTGCAACCGATGGCCAGGCGGCGGTTGTTCGTTGGTGCACGCTCTTCATTCGGCGGAGGACCGCCCACTGTGGGCGTGCAACGGATGGTCAGGCGGGTAGAGGCGGGCGGAGTCACTATCGGCGCCGTGGTGTAGGCGGGCGGAGTCACAAGTGGGTCCGCCATCGTGGCGTTGGCCGGCGAGACTCTGGACAAGTCTCTTGAGTTGCTGCCCTGCACGCTAGGCACCGGGCACGGCCCCACTCGACCTCCTTCATTCCATCGAGTAACCACATCGTAGATGGTAGGCAAAACGCTGCCCATTTGTTCTGCCAAAGCTGTTTTGACAATATTAGGAATATCGGCAACTTTGGCCTTGAGGTCTGCAATCTCGCGATCGCGGGCTTCGTCACGTTGGATATCTTCGATGGTCCTCTTTCTATTCCTTCTCGCCTCCCTGGGCTCCTTGAAGTACTCTCTGAGCTTCGTCGTCGTGCCCAGGCCACAAACTCGGCCACCTGACGGCCTTTTGTGCTTTTCCTTCCCCTGCGTCACGTTCACCGCCCTATTTAAACTGTCGTCCCATGGGCCGTGCAGCCTCGGCATGGATGACGAGGTTCCACCACTTTCGATTTCTAAGTTCTGCACAATTAGCGTGAACCGTTTAGAATTCCACCAGTACACTATAATGCAATCGACTAGATCGTCGAGAGGGAACTAACTAGGGTGGTGTATTTACTTACCAAGTTGTCATACAACGTCTTCACCTTCTCATCATCGGTAGTATACTCATTACCTACCGGGTCATATGTAAACCGGGCCCTGATGAAGTTTTTCGTCCGCGGCGAGTACTTTGCGAGAGGGTCAGGGATGCCCCGTTCTGCACGTTTGGCGTCCTCCTTCTCCCAATTGGGAATCGCCGCTCTGTAACCGCCGCATCCCAGTTTGTGGGAACCAATGTTCAACTTCCGCATCCTCTACCCCCAATAGCGTTAGCCTTGGCAACTTCGCTCTGGCAAAGTACCTTGAAGTCCCGGAGTTCATCTTCGGTGATTCTCGGCTCACTCGCTAAAACATCCTGCAGGCTATTTTCGGGGTCCAAGACCTTAACCTTCACCCGGTGTTTCCAGTTGGCCAAGGCGGTGTTCATCTTACCAATGGCGCAGTGGTTGACTATATTCCCCGCCAGATTGTCGTTATTGTACTTAAACGGCTCGTCTGGCGGATGCGGGTACAAGTATCGTCCGTGCAGCTTTCTAAAGAGAAGAACCTGATAATGTTCATTCTCTTTTTTTGCTTAGATCATCGGTTAAGATCCTGACAGTGTCCCGGACAATGCAACCAATCTGGTTGTCGAATCCTTTGACCACCGCCTCGGGCGCGATTGGATACCCAAAGCTATCAATTTCCGTGATCTCTTCACGGTAGGTGCGGAGAGTGTTACTTTTCCGTTTCCTCTTCTTCTTGGCTTTGCTACCACCATCTGTCTGACCGCCGGCATCAGTGGTGTCATTTCCGCCGGCGGCGCCACTAGTGGTATCACCGGCGCCACTAGTCGTGGCGTCATCCTCCTTGCCACCGCTAGTGTCCGCGTCAGCCCAGGCATCCGCCGTCGGGTCGTATTGCTCATCTTCTTCGTCGGTGATTTGCCAGAACGGCTTAGAACCGCCGTGTGCCATGTTCTGAAGGGGGAAATTATTGGTTAATATCTAAAGGAAACAAAAAATCGACATACTACTCGATCACGGGAAAACGGCTAAGTCCTAAATTCACGGGAAAATTTCGGCATGACCTTTGCTAATTTTCTAACACTAGAGTGCCCGATTCTCGCCGAAACGGAAATTAATCAACATTTCGGCGAAAATGGGCAACTCATTTGAATTCCCTGCAAAGTTTTAAACGGCTCGATGGCCGGACAGATTCTTTAGGCCAACACCAGCACAATTTTTATTATCTGCAAAATTTTATCCAACACCAGTACCAGCACCAGGCCTACAACACCAGCACCAGTCCTAGAAGATCATTTTTTATCCATCAAAACTATATTACCAGTACCAACACCAGTACCTGCCAAACAAACATAGCCTAGCAGCAACAATTTCTCATGAACAACATGGAATCAGAAATTTTCACAGGAACAAGCAGCAAACAAAAGCAGCAGCATTTTTGAACAGGCAACATCATTTTTGAACAAGTGGAGGAGCAGCAGTTATTCCATCTTAACATTTTATTTCCTTGGTATAACTGTCAAGTCACTAGATAGGTAACAAGTTTTGCCTACAGCAATTTTTCAATTTCCTACTTATACAGTTGTTTCTTTTATACATGAGCATGTCCTAGGCCAAACCAATGAAAGGACCTGTTGCTTTAGTGCCAACAAGATAAGCCGCAACCCAAACAAATAGATCGGGCTGGTCCAATTGCTCGCAAGCTGAAACTCCTCAGCTTAAAATCAAGAACTCTGGCTATGCAAAGTCTGCTCAAGTTGACGTTGTTTCTACCATATATAATCTACAGTTGCCATTTGCAAACAAGTGGCTAGACCAAATATGTGAAGTGCACGACAACCATAAATTTTAACACGACTGTGAAAGGATGTTGTCTCATGTTCCAGGACAACTCAAGAAAAGTATGCCACATTATAACAAACACATGCCACATTATAACAAACACATGTTCTACATAACCAATAGTGACTACTGGGAGCTATCTTGGAAGAATAAAATGTTATATTTTAGTTAGCATCCAAGGGCTGCAAAGTACCTAAAATTTCTGTTACAAACATCAATAAGAAACATGACTTGCAAAGTACCTCGGCCTAGCTATATAGATTGCTGGAGAGTTGATAAAATATCCCAGCTGTGCAAAATGTATCCCTTCTCATTAATTTGAGATTCCTATGGACTATGCAATGACACAATCTGTGGGTACACTTGAAAAACACAAACTTTGATTATTCTGTAACTGAAATGTCAATCTAAACTAACTAGAGCAACAAGTTTAGCTTAAGTTCAGTGGGTGTTCTAAACACCAAACTTTGATTATTCTGTACGGGTAGAACACAGTGCACTCTACTGAATAGAAGATACTTCAAATCTCACTAACTTTAAGCACTGGAACTGAAACATCAATCACACATGATTCTGTTGGGATCAAATCTACCGAAAACAAAATAAAAGTTCTTCCATTTCGTTGTTCACGCAGGTACAATGCACACTGTTGAACAGCTAGCCCACACCTAGGGCCAATGCACACGAAAAGCTTCAGGTTTCTTCCATTTCGTTGTTCACGCAGGTACAAGAACAGGAACAAGAACAAGAACAGGGCAAGAACAAGAACAGGGCAAGCAGCTGAATAAGAACATGGCGGGAGGGGAGGGGGAGAGGTCTTACCTAGGGCTCGCTGTAGTCGTTCACGCAGCTGCACACGGCGTCGTGGAAGGGGAAGAAGCCGTCGGCCTTGGCGGTCCTGCAGCTGCACACGGCGTCGTGGAAGACGGAGGCCTTGGCGCTCCTGTAGGTGGATGGCGGCGCGGCTCCTCGTCCTCCGGTGGCTAGGGCAGCGGTGGCTAGGGCAGCGGTGGGCGTGCGGTGGCTAGGGCGGGAGGGCAGCGGTGGCGGACGGGAGGGGACACGGTGGCTAGGGCAGCGGTGGTGGACGGGAGGGGACGGTGGCGGCGATCGATGGAGACAGAGGGGGAGCTAGACGGGAGGGGGCGGTGGCTAGGGCTAGGGAGCTGGGCGGCGGTGGCTAGGCTGTGCGGAGGCGACGGTGGTTCTCTTTCCAGATCGCGAGATTGGATCGAGGAAGAAGCAGAGGGGAACGGTCCCGTAAGTGTATAGAAGAGGATAGCGGTGACGCACCGAGGGGAGGTGCGTCGCGCCTAACGTACCCGTGGCGCACCAACTAACCGCTCGTCGCGCCTAAGCTATACCTGACGAACCGACTAAAAGTGCGTCGCGCGTAAGCTAACTGTGGCGCACCAGACGTAGGTGCGCCACGCCTACCTGCAGTATCTAGATAAAAGACCTGCGCGTGGGTAGGTATCAACAACTGATACTTACCCCAGTGGCTAGTGCCCTTCCTGCCTAGCCTCCCACCAGGGTTCGACTCCTGTCCACCCCCACATTTTTTTTATTTTTATTTCTTACAAAATGATTCAAAATAAATCAATATATAAATAAATATATACATAGCAAATTATAGTAGATCAACACAGATGTAAATATAATGAAATTTGCAAAATCGTTATAAATGCAAAAAATCTCAAATAAAGTGTTGATTAATTTAGAAGTCATAAAATCTCAAATATTCTTATTACATCATCTTAATTTTGTCGAATTCATGCACACACACGGCAACATAATGATTCTTGTAGCTCTAGCTAGCGTTTTACAATTTTCTTTCCCTTCTTTGTCGCGGTTGAGTAATTCAGTCCCGGAACACCGTGACTTCTTCGGTGGAATGGGCGACCCATAGGTAGCGTTGTCCTGCTTCTTCTTTTTGTGTATTTCGTTCCATCGTCATTGTCATCTTCCATTTTCGGGTCGCCGTACTGGTCAAAGTCTTGCTCGTTGGCTACTCCATCCATTCCGATGATGTTTCTTTTGCCTCTCCGCACGACAACACGGCTAGGCCTTGTCGGGTCAGTAATGAAGAAGCATTGGTCCACTTTGTTAGCCAAGACCCATGGCTCATTTTTTGCGGTGACATTCGTGCCGGATTTGGCTTCAGGTATCACCATGGTGGTGAAATATTGTCCTTCTTTCCTGACGCTCTTTGCCCATGTGACACGGAACATTGGCACCTTCTCTCCGCAGTAGTCGAGTTCCCATATCTCGTCGATCCTACCATAGTATCTTTCCTTGACGTCACCTGTTAATGATTCCATCGTTACCCCCGAGTTCTGGTATTCGCAGTTCCGGTCCTTATTTGCCGTGTAGAATGTGTAACCATTGATATCGTATGCCTGATATGTCATGAGGTTATGTGCGGGGCCTTGTGACAATGTGGGTATGAGTTTTTCTTCTTCAGAATAAGGCGTTTCCGGTTGATCGGTCATAATCTTCTTCCTGAACCACTGTGTGAAATGGATGTTGTGCTCTCTGATTATTTCTGCTTCGGTCCTATGTTGTCCCCGGTCACTGTAATACTTCGCGATTAGCAATTTGTGCTTTTCCAACCAAGGATCGACCACTGTTAGATGTTGTAGCGCGACTAGGTTTGCTCTGTCAAAGTCGTTGCGTCGGCCCTGAAAGTCGACATTCATTTCGCGCTGGCCTCGCGGTGTCCCCATCCACCGAGCCTGCCAAAGTGCCTGTTTACGGGCAGACCAGGGTTCTCATCTTTGTCTAGAAAATTCGTGCAGAAAGAGATGCACTCCTCTGTCAGAAAGCCCTTGGCAATGCTTGCGTCTGGACGGGCCCTTTTGCAGACGTATCCTTTGATGGAACCATTCATCCTTTCGAACGCCATCATGGAGTGTAAAAACGGCGGCCCGAGCTGGATGATATCATCCACGACATGGACAAGGAGATGCACCATAATGTCGAAGAATGCTGGCGGGAAGTATATCTCAAGCTCGCATAGTATCACCACGATCTCTTCCTGTAGCCTTGCGAGTTTTTTCACGCCAATCGACTTTCGAGAGATGACGTCAAAAAAGTTGCAGAGTCCAAACAGCGTTTCACGGACGTGCTCGTCCATTATCCCTCGAATTGCAACTGGAAGTATCTGCGTCATCATCACGTGACAGTCGTGAGACTTCATTCCGCTGAACTTCTGCTTTGGTACGTCTAGGTATCTGCTTATCTTCCCCGCATAACCGTAAGGAAATTTGACTCCAAGGAGGCACTTGAAGAATTGGTCGATCTCCTTCTCGCATAGCGTGAAGCACGAAGGGGGACAGTAATATTCCGTCTTCTTGGCCTTTTTGCCCTTGCGGCGACCTTCCGTCCCATCTAACACATCGTCATCGTCATCGTCATCATCATCCGGTTTTCCTCCGTGGAACTCGCCCCTGATATTCAAAAATCTCAAGTCGTTCCTTGCTTTCGGCCCATCTTTGGTCCTCTCCGGCATGTTGAGCAGGGTGCCAAGCAGACTCTCGCACACGTTTTTCGTGATATGCATGAGGTCAAGGCAGTGGGGTGTGCGGAGAATCTTCCAGTACCTCAGGTCCCAGAGAACAGACCTTGTTTTCCATACACCCTCCAACGGCGCCGGCGCCTTTCGCTTCTTTCCCGGCGCAGGGCACTCTTTCCAGTTCTTCAACAGCTCGTCGATTTCCTCGCCGCTCCTTTGACGTGGGGCTCTTCGCATCTCAACTTCATTGTTGAACAGATCTTTGCGTTTTCTCCACGGGTCATCCTTGCGAAGCCACCTTCGATGCCCCAAGAACACGGTTTTCGAAGACCCGGGGTTTCTCTGTAGCTGGAGATACGTAGTGTCATCCATGCACCTAACGCATGCACAGAATCCGTGCGTCACCTGCCCCGCGACATATCCGTAACCGAGGTAGTCATGCACCGTCGTGATGAGCGCGGCTCTCATTGGGAAAAACGTTTCTCCATAGGCGTCCCACGTATTGGCTGGCTCGTCCCATAACGTGGCTAGCTCCTCTTCCAACAACTGGCCATACAGACTGATGTCGTTACCTGGTTGTTTCGGCCCTTGAATAAGCATACTCATCTGTATGTACTTCCTCTTCAAGCACAACCAGGGGGGTAGGTTGTATATACATACAAACACGGGCCAGGTGCTATGGGTGCTGCTCTGGTTGCCAAAAGGATTTAATCCATCCGTACTCATGCACAACCTGATGTTCCTTGGATCGTCGCCGAATTCAGGGTATTCGATGTCTAGCGCCTTCCACTGGCTAGCATCTGAGGGGTGTGTCAGCATCGTGTCATCATTCTCCGGATCGGTTCCATCATGCTCTTCTGGCTTCTTCCTTTCCGCGTGCCATCGCATGAGCTTCGCCTGTGTGGGGTCTGCGAAATACCGCTGCAGACGGGAAGTTATCGGAAAGTACCACACCACTTTTCGAGGAGAGGCCTTCTTCCCTGTCTTGTATCGAGTTGCGTCGCACACCGGGCATATGGTTCTCTCCGCGTCCACGCCCCGATAGATGATGCAGTCATTAATGCAAGCATGGTATTTCACGTGAGGTAAATCCAGAGGGCACACGACTTTTTTCGCCTCCTCGATGCTCGTTGGACACTTGTTCCCCGTGGGAAGACGGCCGTGCCAGAATGCCATGCTCTCATCGTAGCTCGCATCGGTCCATCGGTGTTTTGTCTTCATCTCGAGGGTCCTTAACGTTACGTTCAGACGGGTATCCTCGCTCACGCATCCTTCATACAATGGAGTAACGACGTCTATCTCCAGTTGCGACAACTTCGATTTCTCTCTAGCAGCAGCTCTGGTGTTGCTAGTCTCCTTGAGAAGCAGAGCTTGGACATGAGGGTCCCGCACCCAGTCCGACGACGATGTCACGACATCTTCATCATGATGTCCTTCGTCTTGATTATGATCATGTCCGACATCTTCATCACGATGTCCTTCGTCTTGATTATGATCATGTCCTTCATCTTGATCATTATGTCCTTCATCATGTCCGGGCGACTCTTCATCTTCATCACGGTAAAGAGTGTAGCCATCCATAAAACCACGACGGATAAGGTGCGACTCCAAGTCACCAGAATCGTATCTGATCAAGTGTTTCAGTTTGCATCTTCGACAAGGACATCTTATCTCCGTCATGCTATTTCGAAACATTTCGTCCGTCGCATGTTTCATAAATCTAGCCACGGTGCCTGTGCTTATATGCATGGTTGCCTACATAGTAAAAAAAGATCAAATAAAAAATTAATTAGAATCAAATTACGTAATATATGGATGATGCATGCATGGTCGTCGACGGAAAAATTCGGCATGACCTATGCTAAAAATAGGACATTCTCGGAGTGCGTGGTCGCCGAAATGGAAATGAATCAACATCCACAAATTTCATCAAAAATACGCAACACAATTTCGCATATGTATATATGCAACCATATGAATCTTTTGTGACGACGCACGGCGCCGATACCGAGCGAGATCGATCTATGAGAGATCTAGCGAGATCAAGACACATACATACAACACATATACATATCCCTCCAACAACTCACCAACTATAGATCTTGCCGACACGAGACCGAGAGAGTACGTTTGTATGTGGCTATAGGAAGTGAAAAGATGGAAGGGAAAGTGGTAATAAAGTGAGAGATGGGGGTGGAGACAAATGTTTACTACATTCCCCACACATATATATCAAATAAAATAGGTTAAATAAGTTTTAAATGGTGGGAAAATGAGGGAAATGGGGTGGTGAGGAGGTGGGGGGCGACCAGATCTAAAATGGGGTGGAGATATGGGGGGATGGGAGGTGGGGGGTGGTCCCAACCACTTAAATTCGTCCCAGGTATACCCGTGACGCACCTTTTTCGCTGTGCGTCACGGCTATGTTGGTTACCCGCGGCGCACCTTCCAGTGGTGCGTCACGGTTATAGATGCCACCCGTGGAAAAGATAGCCGTGACACACCACTGGAAGGTGCGCCGCGGGTACCCAACATAGCCGTGACGCACCGCGGTCTGGGTGCGTCGCGGGTATGCCTCGGAGGCTCGCCCCCCCGGCCCCACACATACGCGCGACGTGCCTTTCATTTGGTGCGCCGCGGGTATGCCTTTAGCCGCGACACGCGAAAGCGTGGTGCGCCGCGGGTAATAGGCGTGACGTGCCAAATTAGAAGTGTGTCACGGGTATCATCACTCCTATAGCCATTTTCCTAGTAGTGCACGCCGCCCTCGAACGCGCGGCGACCACGAACGCGCGCCGGTGACCACCCGTCCAGCGACGCGGACAGAGGAACGCTGACATCACGCTGGCGTTTTTTTTTGAGACAGGGCGGTGGCTGCTGGCACAATTGGGCTGGGCTCCTGGCAGTTTTTTTTTCAGCACTTGTTTTTTTCTAAGTCAAAAAAAATCAAAAAAATTCCTAAGTGAAAAAAAATTCCAAGTGTACTAACCCTATGTCTACTAACCATAAGTATATATTCTTTAGTCAAAAAAAATTCTAAGTCTATATTCCTAAGTCAAAAAAATTCCTTGATACAAAAAATTCTAAGTGTACTAACCCTAAGTCTACTAACCCTAAGTATATATTTCTAAGTCAAAAAAATTTCTAAGTCTATATTCCTAAGTCAAAAAAATTCCTAAGTCAAAAAATTCTAAGTGTACTAACCCTAAGTCTACTAACCCTAAATATATATTTGTACTAATATTTGCTAAGTCTACTAACCCTAAATATTCCTAAGTCAAAAAAGCTAAAAAAAAATCGAAGCACTACTAACCCTAAATATATATTCCTAAGTCAAAAAAAAGTACGGTCATATCATCACTAAGTAAAATATTTGTACTAATATTTGCTAAGTCTCATTCTACTAAAAAATCACCGTCAATATTTTCTACTCCTCTATACCGTACCCCCTAAACCCCTCCCCCCCCCCGAGCGGCTCCCTAACACGTACCGTACAACCGTCGCTGCTTCTCCTCTATGTCCCCTTAATCTTATTTTTTAAATTCCTTTATACTTAATTAATTTTTACTACATGCAGGAGTGACATATGGAGGACGATAGAGCCGAGCCGCTTAGGGATCCGGAGCTTGAACGTTATTTAATGAGCATCATAAACAACGAGATTCCTTATGTGCCGGGCTCAGAAGATGAGCAAGAAGAGGATGTAGTCTCTTCTTTTCTGAACCTTGACCGTGGAACAGACATTGTCGATGATCAAGAAGGTGAAGGAACGGACATTGTCGACGGAGGTCAACCGTCGACAAACGACGCTCTCGAAGCAGAGTTTTCCCAGGACAATGACCTGTACTGTTACAGAATCCGTAAGAGAAAGACGGACCGAGATGCAGATCTTTTGGCGAAGGTTGCATCGGAACTTAGTGAGTTGAAGCAGACCGTGCATGGACTTGTACTGAAAGAAAGATCGGCTGTAGGGCCGCATGAAGATCATGAAGCGGATCTAGGAAGCCAGCATCGGAGAAGCACCGTGGCTTCCACGGAGGCCCCGCCTGCAGGTGCTAATGCACCGACGATCGAGATTCGTGCACTCGAGCCTCACTACCCCGTGGATGATGTAAAGGAGATGAAATAATGTGATCTGCATTATCCCGTGGGGAACATTTCCACGAAGGTAGCTACCGGCAGTGCTTTACCCTGTACACCTGGAGCACTCCACCACAACAACCCCATTCCATATGGCTATGCTCGTGTCACGGTGGAAGACATAGTCCAAGTGTTTGAGGACCTGGAGATTGACATAGCTACACCCGAAGGGGAGAGAAGACTTGGAGATGTCAAGCGCCAGATCATTCTATGGAAAAAGAAGTACATAGTGCTTCCAGGCGAGGCGCCAAAGCTAACAAGTCCACCCCCCTTCGATGGTGGTGGTGGCGGTGGTGGTGGTGGTTCACCTACACCTCCTTCACGCCATTCGACGCCGTCCCCCGATCCATAATCTCCGGCGGGTAAGCAGCCGCCGTCCCCCAATCCTCCTCCGGCAGGTAAGCAGCCGCCGCCCCCCAATCCTTCTCTGGCAAAGAAGAAGAAGCAGGCGGACAGCAAGGAAACCCGCTCCTGGACTATTAACCCGGACCCTTATGTACCTAAGACCACACGGGTACCGGAGCCATCACTGAAGCCTATCCTCCCAAGGGATTGGGAACTTAGTGAAGCTGAAACAAAATTGGCCGCGTCTGCTGATTATGAGAAATGGAAGGCGGATAAAAAGGCGATAAGAGCCTCAGCCCAAGCAAGTATTCACTGGGAAGCAAAAGAAGTGGGTTAAGGATTTTTTGACGACACCGTCCCAAGCCGAGCTGAATATGCCTGACGACTATGGACGTGAACTTCGTAGGCAAGCAGAAACATTGAAGGAGGAGAAAGAAGAAAGTAAAAAAAGCGGGAAACAAATTGACCAGCTCGGGATGCAGAATAAACAATCGACCCCCCCGCTCATAGTGAAAGCCCGTCCGGAAGAGGACCCCTAGATCATAGAAGCTGCGGCAGCAAATGGATTGAATGTAGCGAGTGCCATGAAACAAGCAGCCGAGATGTGTTTGACTCTTCGTGCCTCGTTAGGCCTTGAGGATGCGCTAACTAGTGAGGTAGCATTACAATATGTGTGGAATGGGCCTCTCGTCGAGTCTACGCAGGAAAAGAGTCTAGCACCACAAATGCGAAATCTGCTACGTTGGTACAAGAATTTCATAACATGGGCGGACAAAGATTATGTTTATGCGGATGTTACAGAGGAGCATCACACCAAACGGTACTCTGTAGAAATTCATATGAGTAAATTGTTCCAGCTGTTCAATCTGCGCGAGCTCGACAAATCTATGATGAGTTGCTACGTTTTGTAAGTGATTTGTTTCTACCTCATCTCGTTCTTCATTGCCTGCACTATATATATATATATAGGAAGCCCAAATGGGACACCTAGGATCATGGGCACCGATATTAAATACCGTAATACATTGAGTATGCATATCTTGGGTATGTAAGAGGTATATGTACCTAAAAATGTATACACATACATGTATGTATATATACATACCTGTTTTGTACCTGTATATTTGGGTATGTGTATTCTAGGTATGGAAGGTATGTAGTTAACTTAGATACGTATACATATGATATATATACCTCCTACATACCCAAGGTATACATACTGCGATATCCATGGTGTCTACATACCCAAAAATTACAGCTGTTCATACAGGAGCATGGACACCATGGAGCATCTGTTAATTTACCTATATATATATATACGGGTGTAGCTACACGCACATGTGTTTAGTATGATGTATGTAGTATCTATCATACCAGAGAGTATGTATGGGTAGTATGAACTATATATTACTATTTTGGCAGTATATATACTAATTTTTATGTAATATGTGTAATTTTTCTTTATACTCCTTTTATACGTATATATATATCAATATTTTAAATATATAGTGCAAACTGCATGCTAAATTTTATATTTTTCACGTAACTTGTTTTGAACTCTCTTAGATATAGTATATGAACATACTCAAACCGAAAAAGTATGACATGTACCTCTGTACGGCAGTATATTAGACGTGGGTGTAGCTACACCCGGGAATAGAAACCATTTTCCCTATATATATATATATATAGGACAAATTTAGACTACTCCCGGATGTAGCTACACCCACATGTGTTTAGTATGATGTATATAGTATATATCATACCGGAGAGTATGTACAGGTTGTATGCAGTATATATTACTATTTCGGCCGTATATATACTACTTTTTACGTAGTATGTGTATTTTTTCTACATACTCCTTTTATATGTACATATATACCCGTATTTTGAATATATAGTGCAAACTATAAGCTCAATTTTATAATTTTCACGAAACTTGTTTTGAAGTATCTTAGATATAGTATATGAACATACTTGGACTGAAAAAGTATGACATATACCTCCGTACGGCAGTATATGAGACGTGGGAGTAGCTACACCCGGGAGTAGAAACTATTTTCCCTATATATAGACACCCTATTTAGCACCCTGGGTGCATAAACTTTATTTTGCACCCACAATTTATTTTATATTCCCAAGTTAAAAATTTATGTTACATACGTAATTATTTATGTTCATGTTTGATCCATAAGAAAATAGTAGGCACACAAATGAAAAATATGAGTCAAAGCAAGATAAAAATCATAAAAACAACATAAAAATGTGTATTTTTTTCATTTTTTTATACAATCACGTAAATAAAAGTTTTATGTCATGTATATATTTTCTTACGTTCTACTTGACATATTGAATACGACAAAATTTATGTGACGTAAAAATCATGTACGGTTCAAGAGATACAGGGTGGGTGTAGAATAACTATTCTGCACCCTGGGTGTCAAATAGCGCTACCATATATATATATATATATATATAAACATCACACACTAAGCAATACATAGTATGCATATATAGGCCGTCACGAGGGCTCCTATCTACATGTACTGCTCGTTCTCCGAATCGCCCAAACAGTAGGAGACCGGGGGGAGGGGGCAAGGTGACGCTGCCCATAGCTGAAGACACTGATGATACGGTACAACTCGTAGGAAAGGTATTCATCAACAACTGCGTACTCAATGTTGGTCAATTCGGCACTTCTCCCAATAATTATGTCTCGAACTAGAGAATTTTTTCTTCATGGTACCATACTTCTCATCGATCAACGCGGCTGCCATAGCAGCCATTCCAGTCCTCAGATAATCAAGCTGGAACAGGTCATGGATATCAATATGGCATTGAGATGATATCTCAATACGCTAGGTGTTCCACATCTTCACTTTGTCATTCCTTATGTCAACACTAGCAAAACGTATGCTGCTGTTGACAAGGAAATCTATCAGTTCTGGACAATGTTTGTCACTACAGCAACCAAAAAAATGGAACAAGTGTTAAACAAATCATGTTATATATGCAACAACAAATTAGATCAAATGTTATCCAACAAGTATAAGTTTAAATGCAACAAAGGATAAGTTTCAATGCAACAAGTATATTATTATTTTAATGCAACAATAGTATATTGTTTCAATGAAAAAAAATTATTCTTTCCAATGAAACATTGCTATATGAATATATTATTTTCAATTCCTATAGAAATTTGGGCATCCAATACATTATTGCTATATATGAATACAAATGAAATTTTCCAACACACGTTGCTATATGAATACATATGAATTTCCAATAGACATTGCTATATGAATGTACACATGGATATATATATATATATATATATATATATATATATATATATATATATATATATATTGCTTTCTATGCAATTTTGGCCAATATATATATTATTGCTATATGAATACAAAAGGAATTTCCAATACATATTGCTATATATGAATACAAATGGATACACACACGTACATGTTGCTATCATATACAATTTTCGATCCAATCAAAATAAAATCAAGGAGAACATGGGAATAGAGAAAGAGATGAGAAGATCGATCGGAGTGCTTACCTTGACCATTGGAAGAGAAATACACGCCTCTTGTGAGCAAGGTGGATGAGAGCCACGTCCTTTTGATCGTCCGTGTACTCAAGATCAAGGCCTAGAAAACACCCGCCATCCTCGCGAAGCCATTTCTTCATGAGGTTAAGATAGGCTGGAACCCTCCTACTCCCGTTGGTGCATGCGACATCAAGTTTCCGACCATGTGGGTCCACGTTCATAATCTCTAGTCCCATGGTGGAGAATGTGGAAGAATTAAGAGAGGAGAGCAAGGAGGGAGAAGAGAGAGGCGCTCGGTACTGTAGCGATGGAACGTTTCTCTGTTTTTAAGTCTCCCCGTGGATCAACTTGCAAAGCGCGCGGGAGACAAACGATTTAGACATTTAGCCCCAGGCCGTAACACCACCCGGGACTAAATGCTCTCCGGCTAGGCGAAAGTTTTCCACGAAGACATTTAGTCCTGGGCCGTGTTACGACCCGGGACTAATAGTCTGCGAGGCGACGCGAACGGTTGCGAGAGGACTTTTAGTCCCGGCTCGTGATACGACGCGGGACTAAAAGCTTTCCAGAGAGGCGGGCCCTTGCCCTACCCCCCTCTGGTCCCGGTTGGTAGGATCATGGGGACTAGAGCTAAAAACCGTTGGGGGTTTCTCTACTAGTGTATATAATAAATTGCTAGGTCTCTGGTTCGATATGGTTGTGATTTGGTTAAAATTTCGGTTTCTAGTTATAGTCTACCCAAATGCTTCCGCTTGGGAGCTTAACTACTGCTATCGGCCATATAAGCTCTATTTCTCCAATTTGTGGATCCAAAGTAGGAACCGTCATCAACTAATAGTCTTGCATGTAGTAGATTTCATAAAATTACCTTGGTTAGACCATATGGAAAATTGGTCCAAATTTTGTAATCTCTCTGCAAATCAAAGTGACCAGAGTTTAAAAAATTACCTTCTCTAATGACTTGGAACACTCATGAGACACTGAGACTTTTAAAGCTACCCTTCACTCAATGGTATGGTTGTTACATATGTTAATTAGCATCCACAATGTATATAGTATATCTTCGATTGGCTACTTGAAAAGCAAAAACAAACTATTCAAACGCTCCAGAGTTACTTCCTTAATCACATGACCATGATGCCTTCCATGCCTATCATAGTGAAGGCACAAGGGTACTCTCCAAGTCTCCATGAATTAATCATCTTCTAGATTAAAACATTTCTAAATACCTCATCTGCTCTTTGATGGACCAAAATAGATCAAAATATGAGTGGAGGAGCTGAATAGTTGCATGGACCAACTAGTTGATCGCATGCAACTATTCTATACATGTCCAATTCAGTGTGTTGTTCTTCCAACATATTAATTTATCGACATGTATATATTCAGGAGATAGTTGGCGCAACATGTCTTTGTCTATAATTTAATCTAATTATAGAGAAAAAAATCCAGGAGCAAACTAGTCAGTTCAGTTCTGAACGTGTGTTCACCTTCTTTGGTTAAATAATGGATATTGTGTTTATTCTCAATTCTCTTCCGTTCCAAAAGGCCGCCGTCACCCTTGCATCTCTATGGCATCTCCTTCCTTCCCAATCTTGTTCCCGGAAATCACTGGAAGATGGGAAAATGATGTACTTAGCTTTTGATTGACACGTATATTGGCAATGTTTATTCATGTACATTGTTGATTATTCGCGAGGATTATTGAGAATATTATTTCGGTTTGATTTTTGAACCTACCAGCCAAGGTAAAAATGACTCATAGTTCGGAAAGGTATTCATGTTTGTTTTTTTTCGTTTTATAAATAAAACCGGAAAGGGGATCCTGCGCATGACCGGCAAAAACAAAGAAATCTCATGCTTCTACTCCCATGTCAGCCTTTTTCTAGAAAATTGGACAACTGTACCATAAAATTTTGGGCATCCCAGAATGTGATTAGTGATAATGAATTTTTCGACCCAATAGTGACGGGCCTGATGTAGGTGAAAAGTTTGTATTAGCCTCGTTTATTGCCCCGAAGTTCACATTCTGTTTGTAAATACATGTGACAATAAAAAGCAACTCAGAACGTGCGTGCACATTTCCTCCTTTGCGTGCATACGTACGAATGAACTTCTGGTACGAAGTGATTTTTGATCTAGCAGTGGCCAAAATATGACATGGAGCCGGCTCCCACGGACGACGCAGACGAGCTGGTAGAACTTCTTGTACGGTACACGACTTGCCGCCCAGCCTTCCGGAACAGGAGAACACCGTCGAAGCTGCGGGCAAAGTCCATTTCATGGTTGAAGCCCTAGAGCGCCATGACACGGTAGATACTCCTGACTAGATCGAGAACCCTGCGCTGGCCTGCACGCGAAAAAGGCCATCGCACGAACACAAATGCTCCCGATACCTTCCAATCCCACTCTAGAGAAAAACACTATGGTGCCTACCATGAACGGTTCTTCTCCCTTATATAGAATTTCTAATTAAATGCTTCACAGGAGGTATGAACTTGGTCCATGCAATTATATATTCAGCTTTCTATATATAGTGCAATTCGAATTGACCTTGCACCATATTGTCATGTATATATATAGTTTCAACCGAAGCTGAGCATGTTATGGCCAGTTATTCAGTTTAGCTATAAAGGTTGGAGATGCACGTAGAAGGTAGACGGGAAAGCGCTAAAGTTTGGACCGTAAAATTGAAGGTAGATAGCAAACGCCTCTATGTAATCACTACGGTGGTTTCACAGGTTTGACTGCTACGGGAGTCATAATATCTGGCGGCCTCTCTTTCCGGTTCATGCCACAGTGTTAGAAATTATAGTTGTAGGTCTAAAAAACGCGTGTGTATAGTTGTAGGTCTGGCTTGCAGGCTGTGGTGTCCGTGTGTATAGTTGTAGGTATAGTTTGCAGGCTGTGGTGTGCGTGTTGTGTTGTGTGTGTGGGGTGTGAGATTCCTTGTAAGATCATATGCTACAGCTGTACCTGCCTAGAGGTCTAACAAAATCGAACTAAACCACACTGGCGCAACGGAGTGTAGGGTACCATGACGCGAGGTATGGCCGGTCAGACTGCTTGGCATAATTGGATAATGAATCGACGCAGTGAGATGAGCACGGGCAAGGTGGATGTTGGCGAACATGAAGCGGAAGACGAGTTTGACGAAAACAGTTTACAGAAATGGAAGGGGGCAGAAGATGCTCAACACACAGCAGACAAAGTATTTCATCCGGCAACGGGCAACACAGTGAGGTTGCGGAACATGCAACTGATGTTGATGGTCAACGAGAAAATAGCAATTCAGTCATATCGCCGATTTCCAGCGCGACCTGGTCATATTTGCTTGACGGTGTGCATTTTACTCATGCTATTTTTACCCGGCCAAAATTTTCATGTCATGGATGGAAATCTTCCGACATGCTACCAGCTGATCATATTTGCAGCTGCTTGATCATGTACTACTGCCTACAGTCGAGATACTTGAACATGTGACCTGCAGTGGTTGACTAATAAAGCTATGTAATACACAAGAAATAGTGCTCAACGCATAACCCAACCTGGAGTGAAACGTTGGATGTTAATTCTAGCAACAAACGTCCGGTTGATCCTTGAAATACTCGTTCTGCATATTTGCACACACTCCGGCTCGTTCCAGATCCGCGAAGCTCATACATTCGGTGGCGGATTGGCATCTCATACGGATGCGCCGTGGTATGCTTGATCCTGGAAGCTGCTGCGCACGACGTCTTGTTTGCGGTGTCAAGTCATGCCTCCTGGTGTTCGTTAGGAAGTGGTGTGATAATGCCTAGAGTCTTGGTGGTATGAGATGTCATCGGCTTCTAGTTTCTCCTCCAGGAGGATCTGTTCACTGATGTGTCGTTGGCCGGACATATGATAATGGACATGTTTCAACGTTGTGGTTTGCACAGTTTGGTGAAAATATTTGTGGCGATACTGACACGTGTTTTGCGTCGTGCACATGCTGAAGGTGGTGTCTCGATCCTCGTCTTTGTGCATGAAAATCCCAAGTCGACATTCGGTTGAACTCGTAATTGTTGGCGCACATGCGACATTTCCTTATTGAAGGATTTGCCTAGAAGTTGTTTATTTCCTATTTGTTCTTGTCTTTTACCATAGGGATAGTGATAGTCGGGTGGAGTTACTATCGCGAGCCCATACGGCCTCGGGTTTACTTATTTATAATCTTCCAAAAATTTGCAGTTAAAAATGTTGCGCTGATCTGCTCGCACCCATCTAAAAGCACAGGGCCCGAGTGTTCCCGAAGTGGCCCTACATTCATATAGACCAGTCGACATATATTACTTTCCCAACGATTAACTGCCTCATAGGTAGCACTATATCAACCATATTAGCAATTGACAATACAAGGTAAAGGTAAAGACGTTGCTTGCACATGCTCTTTATTAACTTACCTAACTCAATTAAGAAACTCAAGCTATTGCACATGCTCTTTGTAAACTTGTGACAGAGCATTTGAGCCAACGTTTTTGTACGAGCTTAAAAATTAGGCGTTGATCTTTGTGACCGTCTAGGGAGAGGACGGCGTGAGTAATTTGGTATGGATCTGAATGAACAAGCTATTTTACGAACAAATCGTAATATTAATAACATTTCTAGCATGTGAATAATCACGAATGGAATATAAAAATAACTATTGGTATACATTTTAAATTACTGCATATAACATCAAATAAATAATATTATAGTTCGTTAAGTTGAAATTTGTGTGTATTTATATGTGTATCTTTTAGAATAGGAGCCACATCCTGACACAGTGAAAATTTGACGATGTTCGAGAAACTCACCCCGCCCCGTGAAATTCTTTCCGTTGAGATCCTCCGATGGGAGAGGTTTGGAAAGATTTTTGGGAAAATATTGGATACATACACATTGGTAAGGCGTCCTACTACACGAATACGGCGAGAATGGCCCCGGGCAGCATTGCTTTGTATTTTGTAGATTCTAATGATTTTGTCCATTCTTGGTAATTGTAGGGATTTATGGTAATGTGGCAAGAGGAAAATGGTACTCTGGTCGCACAAGTACATGCGGTGAAACTAGTACATACTTTATTATTTTTTGAGCGCGGTAGGATCTCTGCATTTTCATTGATTCAGAAGTAGAAAAGGGACTAAACCTATACAAACAAAAAGATCTGGCCAAGCCAGAGGAGAGACCACAAACAGTACATACAGTCATTCTCCCGCTTGATCAAGGGAACAGGACAAGTTCGAGACGGCTTCTATAGGCGCTGCCCACTTACGAGCTGGTAGCTTTTTTGTTAACATGTGGTTGCGATTCTAGCTACTGCATCCGGTGGATGTGATTCTAGCTACTGGAGATCTTGTAACTGCTTGTATCATTTACCACGCACACACCGAGTAGATTCCCGTTACCTCCTATTCCTACCTGGGAAAAGAAGTAAAGAAATTGAAGAATGGACGTGTGGAAACATGGTAGAGAAAACGAAATGCTCTTATTCTTTTATTCTGAAGTAGCCAGCTAGAATCGCCTATATGTAAAACTAAGGAGACGATGGAGTAGTGACTACTGACCGGACGGTGCTTTTTATGAAGGCGATACATTATCGGGAGCTGAGATAAGCGGCGGGTCGGAGATGACACAAACTTATTAATGGTCCGTGGCACACCATGGAAGAGATATATCCGAGCCCGAGATGGTCTTGCACAGTCACCTTCATTGCAGCGCTCGTATCAAAATGTTGTTTTATGTCTGTATTTCAAGTTTTTACACTAGGCTTCTTTCATAATGTATTCCGCTCCTTCTTTAATATCTCCATGTACAAGTTAATATCGTTCCTTGGTTGTGTCGGTTCCTGGATTAATGTAACCATTTGTATGTACTTTCTCTTCGTGCACAATCCGGGGGGACATTGTACATCCATGCAAACACGGGCCATGTGTTATGTACGCTGCCCTGGTTGCCAAAGGGACTTACTCCATCCGTACTCATGCCCAACCTTAGGGCATCTCCAGTCGTCCCCCCCAGAGCCCCCCCGGGGGTTTTTTTCGCGGCGGAAGCGACCAAAAGCGCCGCTTCTTCACCACTCGGCCCCCCCAGCGGCCCAAATAGCGCCGTTTCGGCGCTAAATAGCGCCGCGGCACCCAGGCCAAACCCAGCCCGCTGGGTTCGGCCTGGGGGGGCGAAACTGCGCGGCTGCGCGCGTGGGCCAGATCGGTCAGCGACGCGGCGAGAAAGCGCGGGAACAGAAACCGCGCGTGATCGTCTTCTCGGCTTCCGCGCGGTCAAAAGGCTGCCGGCGTTTATGGCGTGGCGGCCGCCCAGTGCATGCGCCCCGCCCAAAGGCTGCCGGCGTAATGGCGTGGCGGCAGCGAGGGGACGGGTGCGCGCAGTAAATGCCCGGCCGCTCGCCGCGCTATAAAATCCCCCCCGCCGCGTGCCCCGCCCCGCATTCTTCACACCGGCGATCTCTCCCTCCCTTCTTCCCCCTTTCTTCCACGACAATGGCTGACGGCGCGGCAGCGAACGGTTTCCCACGCCACAACCTGCGCCGGGGCCAGGCGATGGCGCTATACCGCGCGGGCTACCCTTGCCCGCCGGATATGCGCCTCCCTAGCTCCGCCGCGGGGGCGAGCCGGTGGCAGCTCAGCGCCGGCGGTGTCCCAATCCCTCCCCTTCCCAACACCAACCAGGAGTTCCGCCGCGCCATCTACGACATGCGCGCCGGGATGAACAACCCCGAGAACTACCCGCTCACCGGAGCGGATGAGTTCTGGTGGCAGCGTCTGACGGCGCGCCGCAACCGGGAGCTCGAGGACGAGAACGACAACGGCCCTGTCGAGGGCCGTTTCAACTCGAAAGGGCGCCGGAACTGGTGGAGCGCCCCTGGCAGGACGCTCGAGGAGGTCCTCGAGCACATCCGCCGCGGCAACCAGCCGCGTCTCCAGATGCCGCCGCTGGAGGCCACCCAGCCGTGGGTGGCGCGGCATCCCGGCGCGTCCTCGTCGTCCGCCACGTCCTCGTCCTCCGCCGGCCATTCCCTCTCCACCACCCCCCCCTTTCTGAACGCCGGAGCGTCCTCCCGCAGGCGCAGCGGCGGCGCGCTCCGCATCGGCGAGCCACAGCGCGTGGTCCGCCCGAAGACGGAGGACGCCGGCGAAAGCGAGGACGAATGGCCCGACCAAAGGGTGGCGGAGCAGCTGTCCCTGGACACGCTGCAGCCGCTCGACGTCGACACCGCCGCCCTGTGGAGTCTGCGCGACACCACGGAGGCCGAGCTCGCCCTTCAGCGCCGCCTGCTGGCCGAAGCAGAGCAGCGCAAGGCGGCGCGCGAGCGTGAGGCCGCCGCCGCCGCGGCTCGCCTCCGCGTCCCTCCCCCGCCGCCGCAGAAGGAGAACGAGTACATCATACTCGACCCGGACTCCGACGACGAGGGCGTGATCCAGAACGCCCTCGAGGTGAGCAGGTGGGACTGCGGTGGCGGCGACGAGGGACAGGGGGGAAGCAGGCGCCCCGGCGACCCCCCCAGCGACGACGACGACGACGACGACGGCGGCGACTACAGCCAGGCGATCGCCGCCAGCCTCGGGCTAGCTTAGTTTAGGTTTAAATTTATCGTTTAGGTTCAAAATCGCGCCGAATATGTACCGAAGTTTTTTAAATTTCAATAAAATTCGTCTAGTTTTTCAAATGCATTTGTTTGGGCCGATTGTTGGGCTCGGGACGCGACTGGGAAACGCGCCCCCCCAGGTTCCAGAATAGCGCCGTTTAGCGCCGCGGCGGCACCAAAACGGCGGCGTTTTGGGCCCTGGGGGGGCTCGACGACTGGAGATGCCCTTACATTCCTTATCTCTGACATGAAATCTTCGTTCTTAAAATCGAGTAATTTCCACTAGAAACCATCTGCAGAGTGTCTCATCACATCATCGTGTATAGATTCCTCGGTCCTTTCTGCATGCCAGCGCATTAGCTTTTCCACCTTTTGTCCGCGTAATAATGTTGGAACAGAGAAATCATTGGAAAGAACCGTACAATCTTATGATGACTCTTCTTTCCACGCTTGTATGATTAGTGCTTGCACACTGAACACACAATATTGTTCGCCTGCTCGTTTTGATATATGATATGCAATCATATATGCATGCGTGATATATGATATGCGGAAAATCGAGAGGGAAAATAATATTCCATACGTCATTTAGGGTACGAAGCAACATGTTCCCTTTGGTTAAAAAATCATGAACATACTCAAAAATCAAATCCAGAGATCTATCCGTGCGTTTTGTTATCCTTGATATCTAGAAGTTACAGAGTCACGTCCAGACGGTTGTACTCAGGATCACAACAACTATATAAAAGATTTTTGGCATCTTTCATGAGTTGATCCAACTTTGTTGCATCTGCTCGTTCATTGGTTCCTTTCTTAAGCAGATCTTGAAAATGAGGATCTTCCAACTTCGAAGCCATAGACGAATTCTGAGTGTCCTCCTCTTCTTCATATCCATCTTCCTCATCATGTCCTTCGGCTTCGTTGTTAACTCATGCTTGCTCTTTTGTCGTCAATATCTCCCCCTTCGCCCATTTCATCATCGGACAGATCCTCGGGATCCGTCTCATCATCCTCAGGCCATGTATAACCTTCCATGAAACCATGTTTGAGAAAGTGATAGTACAACATGCCTTTGTAGGGGTTGAACAAATCCATGATCCTACAATTAGGACAAGAACATAATATCTCATGTTCACAAATTTTTATCATTATCTTCATTACCCTCGTCAAATATGCCTCTATAGTCTCTGCTCGATCAATAATCACTTCCAGCAATGTCTAAATGAGTGACATAACAATTATAATAAAATAAAAAATTAGCATGACCTTTCCTAAAATTAACAAGTATATACTGCCAGAAATTTGACGAAATGAACGTGTGAATCAATGTTTCACCAAAACATTGGGAGCTCATCCCTACAAAAATAAACAACACACAACGCCATCATGTCGCGTAAAATACTATATATGTTCTATTCCCATTAACACAACTATTGACTTCCACTTGCTAGAATAGCCAAACACAGTAAAAAATGCAATTAATTAACCGAGCAAAACATACCTAGACACAAGAGATAAGTTGCAAGCAGTCAACCACCAAAGTTACCATCTCCATCCATTTAATAATCTGTTAGTTAATGTAGAGGTGAGCGAAAGAGAGTGATTGGGAGAAAGAAGGAGTGGACGAGGAAGATATTAATAGGGATATTAAAACTGGCACAAAAGGGAGCTCTCTCACAAGCTCGACAATTTTAGCCATCCGATCACGCCTCTTAGACTTACCGGCCGTTAGATTTTCTCACATTCCCGCACCGGGCTTAATTATCCCTGCTACACTCAGGCATGAAATCATCCTCGTATGGTGGTTGGGCCAAGAGAGAGTACGTTCAAGCCCATGGACACGACGCGAGCGAGACGATTCCCCCGTTCCAATGTCACCATTCTCTTCCCCTCCCATATTGAATATTGCGGGAGGCAGCCACGCCGGCTTGCATCTCGAAGGGAATGAGAGCGCCGCCTCCCCCAGACTTGGACCTCAAGCGGTAGAGAGTTGAGGTGATCGGAACTCTTCCAGGCTGCCAAACTCTCCTATCTATCCCCGAAAACCCTATGCTAGGCGCTTCTGTTGCTGATTCACACCACTATCCCGGCCAGGATCGATCTCGTCCTCCGTCTCACATAGGCAGGCCACGATCTAACAGCATCGTGGTAGAGTGGCGGCGCCCACCGCGACTAGCCAGCTCGCCTAGCGGCGGCGGAACCAGACCAGATGTCATAACGCACTGCCGCTCAAGACAGCTGCTACCCTTCTCTTCCAAATGCCGCACATGTTCATGCAGGTAACTAACTGATTATTTCCTTTTTCATATAAAACAGATTATAGGAAGAAGTACAATGAGAAATATGAGGTATAACACAGTATGTGTTTAGGCTGAATTTTCTTTCAAAAGTTCCCATCTGTAGTCCACGTTCTCTTCATAGTACATCTTTGTTTTCTCCTACAGCTCACACGTTTGTTACACAGGTCTGAATTCCTGAAGATTCAGGAGGATCTCAAGTCTTCTAAAGAGAGACAGAAGTCTCAATACTACTCCCTACGTTCCATATTAGATGACTCTCAAGTAGATGTATCTAGTACTAAAATATGTCTAGATACACTGGTAGAAAATAGGCCTATAGTCCCGGTTCGCCAGGGCCAGTAGTCCCGACCGAGCAACCGGGACTAGCTATGCGCGACTAAAGACCCCACCACCTATAGTCGCGCCGATTACGAACCGGGACTAAAGGCCTATCCACGTGGGCCGGTGGCGGAGCCGGGGCGCGGAGGACCTTTAGTCCCGGTTGGCAACATGAACCGGGACTAGACTTTATTTCATAATTTTTTTTTAATTCATTTGGGTTTCTAATTATTTTTCACACCATTTTTTCTCTCCCTTTTTTTCACTCTCTTTTTTTTCCAGAATTTGTATTATTTGCTTAGTGTCTAACTACAATTATCTCTATTCAAATTACTTACTCATGGTCAAACTTCCCGCTCGGTCACCCATCCTCCCACTACTCTAGCACTAGCACGCTTAACTTCCGAGTTCCATACCGTCCCGCATCCAAGTGTTTCGCACGAATGTATGTGATAGTAGTATCATATCAATCTTATTAACATGTTGGTCGATGCCACATTTCTTTATTGTTTGAATTTTAAATAAATCTTTTAAGAAACAAAAGTAATGATGTAATTAATAATTTTGAATAAATAAATAAACATTAACTTTTTAATTTGTATTATTTCTAAAAATACAAATAATATATCAAAAAATTAATAAAAATAGAACTAATTCATTTTAAAATCTTAAAAATACAAATAATATATCAAAAAATTAAGAACAATAATACTAATTCATTTTAAAATCTTAAAAATACAAATAATATATCAAAAAATTAAGAAAAATATTACTAATTCATTTTAAAATCTTAAAAATACAAATAATATATCAAAAAATTAAGAAAAATAATACTAATTCATTTTAATACTGGATGAGTTTGGTATTGACTAGATATATGTTTTCCGGGCTTAGATTAATTTTTGGTGAACAGATATATAGAAACTGTAGTTTTTCTTTTTTGTTTTCTTGATGTGTTTTTGTTTGTTTTCTTGATGTGTTTTTGTTTTTTGCTTGTTTTGAAACGTGTGTTTGACATAATATAGAAATAGTATAGCTAGGAATTAATATAGAAATAATATAAATTACACTTTGCAACACTTTGCAAATTTTTCCAAGTCATTTAAAACTAGGAAACAAAAATAGTTTTATGAACAACAAAAGACAAGTGATAAATAAATCACAAGTAAAATACGAGTAGAGACATCACAATCATGAATAGAACACAATCATATCACATTCATAACATAGAGTCTTACGATCACACATAACACAAACATAAGTCTCACAATACTAAGATATCCATTACATACTAAGATATCCATTACATGCATATATCGAACGCATACATCTATGGCTCCGTCGAGTAGATGCGGAACAACTCGTAGGAGACGTATGCATCTATGGCTGCATACTTGACGTTCGTCCAGTCCAGTGGGGTCTTCTCCCAATACCAG
This sequence comes from Alopecurus myosuroides, assembly GCA_028641055.1. Lineage (NCBI taxonomy): Eukaryota > Viridiplantae > Streptophyta > Magnoliopsida > Poales > Poaceae > Alopecurus > Alopecurus myosuroides. Next base: position 12,415,142 of record CM054063.1, on the reverse strand, counting down.
TGATTCCTCGAGGGGAAACCAGACTTCATGGTTTCGTAGCCCTCGTGGATGAAGGCAGTTGCCATCGGAGCCATCCCGGTCTTGGGCCCGGGCAACTCATCGAAATGGATAAGATACTGAAGATCAATGTAGCGATCTTCAGGTATCACACTACCCAAGCGCATCAATTTCTGACGGTCTTGAGTTTTGTCAACGCTGCAAAAGTCATACCCCTTGTTGACAAGAAAATCAACAAGTGCCGGAGAATGCTTTGAACTACTGCAACAACAAAAATTTGATACTTGTTAGATATGTTGCAACACATGTATTCTTCAGATGCAACAAACAAATCGAAGATGCAAGATTGTACGTGTGCGTTACCTTGACCATTGGAAGACCAAAACGGCCTCCTTGAACGCAATCTGGATGACGGCAACATCCCGTTGATCCGCCGTATACTCCAGATCAAGCCCGAAGAACCTGTGTTCATCGGGAGAGGAGAAATAGAGATTGGTCAAATGCCCAAGAGCACCGGGGAGCCTCTCGCAAATGTTGGTGTAGCACACGTCGAGACGCTTGCCGCATGGTGTGGGAACACGGAATCTCTGCCAAACTTCAGCCATGGTGCTTGGTGGAGGAAGATCGAAGAGAGGGAAGATAAGAGAAGAGAGGAAGAAACAGAGACTCGGACGCGCACTGTAGCAATGGCGCCCTTCTGCCTCGCTCGCGGAATAAAACCGCCGCGCGGGAGGCGAGCAGTTTGTATCTTTAGTCCCGGGTGGCCAGGCCAACCGGGACTAAAGACTCATTAGTCCCGGGCGGCCAGGACAACCGGAATTAATGCCCTCCACGCGCCTCAACGCCCTTCCCAACCCGCGACGCATGACCTTCTGTCGCGGGTCTCCTCCTGACCCGGGACTAAAGACTCATTAGTCACGGTACGCGACGTTTGGGAACTGATGGGGGCGTATGGAAGACCTTTTTTCTACCAGTGATACATCTATATAGGAGTAATCTAATATGGAACAGAGGGAGTATAAATGATATGGTTTCTTCCTTCCTTTACCTTAGTGATTAAATTTGAATAGATGACTATTTTCAGTTCTCCCATAGCCTAAATTGGTTGGTGGGTGGGTCCCCGTTTCCTATTTCATGCATTGAAATTTGTCCAAATTGAATACTTTACTTTTGCCCATATCATTTGACATCATATATTATTGAGAACATAGATTTTGCATATGCATAAACTGGTGAAGAAGTTGGTTGTATGGCCTCATGAAGAGTTGCAGGTGTTTAATGTGATATTTCAGTTTTGGTATGAATGTTGGTAGTTGATTATGCAATTGATTTCAGTGCCATTGGTCTTAACCTCTATATGTTTTCGTTTCAGTTGGGTCTATAGCCTGCTTTGATTCTGTTGGTCGTTAATTCCCCACAATATCAAGAAGTGCAGAAGAGGAATGATTGTACTCAAAGTTCATTTTATGTGTGTGAGGACTTTAACATGGACTAACTATTTAAGATGCCATGAGCCTCCATAGTCCATCGTTGCAGCCGATGTTCATGTAAAGTTTACAATAGAAAATATGTTTGAGTACAAATATGTTGCCTTAAGAGCCACTGAAACTTTTCACTTTCCTATTATGATCTGCTCAACACCCATTCTGTTCAGTCCACCGGTGTTGTGTTAGTAATACAGTGTTCTTATGTTTGAATATTATCATGTCTTCCAGAAATTGAGATGTATGTGAACAATATGACAACTATGGCAAAGTAATTTGTTTTGGATTTTTTTGCATGCATATGAAGTAGTTCACCATTTCTCTCTTTTATAGTATGTATTGTATAACTAGAACATCACATTGTATATAAGGATAATTGTAGTCTGCCAATGATATAAAAATATCATTTAGAGATTTTACAGATTGTGAATTTAATTTTCTTGAAATAAAGGAAAATGAATTTAATCTTCAGCTATTGGTTTTACGGCTATTGGTAGGGATGGTAATGGGGCGGGTTTGGGCGGGTTGATCTTAACCAAATCCATGCCCATATCCATGAGCTTCTTCTTTGCCCACCCATGAAAGTATCCATGGGTCATTGGTGCTACCCATGCCCATACTCGTTGGATATCCATCTATCCGTGGATATCCAGATCCATGAAGCATCAAAAGACCGTCCATAATAATGTGTATGTGGCAACATCAAGGATCAAAATAAAAGGTCACATAACACAAAACACCATCCATAATAATTTGTTAGTCCTTAGTAGGTATAGAATTAGGCCAATGGGCCTTGTATGTTGTTTTTTAATTAATTATACTTAGGATTTAAGCCATATTAAATTACATGTCTCACATACATATGGGGCATTATTTTAGATGGATATCCAACGGGTATCCATGGAGCTAGATTTGGATCCATGCCCAACCCGTAAGTTTCTGGATATCCACCCGCAAAAATCCATGGATAGAATATGCCCTCCAAACCCTTACCCACCGGGTTGGATATCCATGGATATCCGGATCATGGATAATATTGTCTTCATTATTCAAGTGTATATTGTCCTATTTTTCTAGGCAAATATCTTCCTAGATGTAGATCCTACTACACTTAAGCGAGGACCCTAATAAATTGTAGCCAGCTGTATCCTTTTACTTCCTAAGGTCACCACTTTACACCGGTTTCTTCTAATTTGACATATGTGTAAGATTTAAACTTTGCCACTTTAAGTAAAAAAAATCTCTATATATGTATATGTCAACTTGCGCAGATTTAACTTTCATGTTTTGTGTTTTGTGACTATCTTTATGTAAGTTCCTATTGTTTTATTATCAAAATGAACGGGCGCGGCAACGCGCGCCATTATGATCTAGTACAATAAAAAATTGTACTAGTTGGATTGTGCCAAAAAATATGTAAATAAGTATAAACAGAAGTTGGCGAACATGCGAATTTTTTTTATTGAAGGATTTGCCTAGAAGTTCTGTATTTTCATATTTATTCTTGTCTTTTAGATAGTGATAGTCGGGTGGAGTGACTATCGCGAGCCCATACGGCCTCAAGTCTACTTATTTATAATCTTCCAAAAATTAGCAGTTCAAAATGCTGCGCGCATCATTTCCATGCAGATATTGGGGCTTTGTTTTCATTTCAAAAAAGAATAAAAAAATCTTTGGAGCCGATAAACAGAGGGCCTGAGTGTTCCCGAACTGGCCCTACGTTCATATAGACGAGTCCACATATATTACTTTCCCACCGATTAACTGCCTCGTAGGTAGCACTATATCAACCATACTAGCAATTGACAATACAAGGTAAAGGCACTAGTGGACTGCAGGCCTTTTGCCCAGGTTGGGGGGCCTTATGCACCGGCTGCACAACTGGGTTTGCCAAACCCGGGCTAAAGCCCCCCTAATGACCCGGTGGGCCTTACCAACCGGGGTAAAAGGGGTGCCCACGTGGACTCTGCGCAGCGAGCAGGCCGGCACCCTTTTACCCCGGTTGATAACACCAACCGGGGCAAAAGGTTCTCTGCTTATTCTAGTTATATTTTTTTTCTATTTTTTTTGTCATTTTTCTTGCTTGCTGCTTATTCTATTCTACCTTAACAATTGGCAAGATTAAAAATTCTATTTTTCTTAAGTGCATTATTTCAAGTGCACTAAAAATTTCAATGATCTTTCAAATAATAAACATTTGTAATAAGAAAGATGACAAATTGTGGAACATAAACACAGATCAAAACCAACAATAACATAAACATAGTCTGCCACGAATACAAATATTATTCGACACGATGACATAAACATACTACAATATAAACCTGAAAACGTAGTCTGATGGTATCGCTAACAAAAGAACACGGGACTGGACACAGATAGTGATACACTGCTCGGCATACTACACCTCTTCGTCGGAGGTAGACTCGTCCGAGCCAGACTCGCCGGAGCTAGACTCGTCAACCTCGTAATCGGACCTGCTCTCATTCGAGCTATCCTGGAAGCAACGGGGGCGGACTAGGGTGCCGTTGAAGATCTTCATCTCCAGCACGTCCACCGCGTCGTCGTTGATGTATCTGAATGTCAGCATGTTGCCCACATCCAGGTTGTGCATGCGCCGGAACTGCCCCCACCCATGGCGCAGGTAGAGGTCCTGGCCACGTCATTGCAGGAACAGCTCAACGGGCCCGTTGTGGCAGCCCTCCAACTGGAGGCGGAACCTAAAGGGCCCGTTGCCCTCGAGGATCTCCGATATCCTCCATGGCAGACGAATCATGTTCCGTAGTGGGTGGAACAACATGACGTAGAACTCCGGTAGCCGGAAACCGTCATCCTCCTCCTCCTCCGTAGCCTCCTCCACCGCAGCAAAAGCGCCACGCCCACATCCACGCGCTACATGTCCTACCCGCCGTGCTCCGCGTCCACACCCACGTCCACGAGCTGGAGCCACTTCCGTCGCCGCAGCCTCTTCCTTGATGGCTACACGACCACCACGTCCACGCGCTGCACGCGATTCACGTGGTACAATTGCGTCATCTTCGACGCGGACGCCGCGCCCACTGCCAACACCCACACCGCGTCGCCGGGAGCTCTCGCCATAGCTAAAAAAAATTATAGCATCATAAGTTACAACCTAATAGTAACTAGTTCACCTAATTAATGATGATGTCTAGTTAACATCCAAGATTGCAAAAATAAAAAAAATGAAAACCTAGTAGTAACGGGTTCAACTAGGGTTTCAAATATACTATTGCTACATAGGCTAATACTAACACTAATATTAATACAAATATTACCTAATACTACCACTAATACTAATTGTACTAACACTAATACTAACAGTACTATATTACTAAAATTACTAATACTAATACTAACACTAATACTAATACTAAACTAACAAAGTAATTGAATTAACTTAAAAATTTGAAGAGGTGTGGAGGCCCAGGGCACGGCCGGCGGCGCTCTCACCTCGAGGAGGAGGGCACGGCGGCGAGGAGGCGACGAGGTCACGTCGGACGGTGGCCGGCGGCGAGCTCGGGCGCCCGCGGAGGGGCATGGGGGCGGAGGAGCACGTGCGCGGGCGCGGAGGTGCACGGGAGAGGGCGCAGAGGAGGTGAGAACCGGAGGCGAGGATCGCGACAGCGAAATCGGGCAGCATCACGGCGAAGTTCTCGATTTCGGCGCCGGGCGACTTAGCGAATTATGCGGGTTTGCCCCAGACGGAGCAACCGCCCGATGTTATATAGGTGGAGGCCTTTTGCCCCGGTTAAGGTGGCACGAACCGGGACAAAGGGGGGAGGTGAGCCATCGCTTGCCAGCGCATCTCCCCCCTTTTGCTCCGGTTCGTACCACCAACGAGGGTAAAAGACCCAAATTTGTATTTTCCCCGCCATTTTTTTTGGCTGTCACGTTTTAAATACTATTTCAAATACATTTCAAATGGTTTTGAACTTGGAGTAACTTTTAATATGAAAAGCGTTTACAATTGCGTAAATATTTTAAATATATTTTCTGTTTAAAAAATTAATAATTCTAACTATTTAAACTAGTAACATTTTTTTAATTTTCAAACATTTTAAAAAACCTAGTTTATGAATGGTTTTAAATTTGGAGAAACTTTCAATGTGAAAAGAGTTTCAAATTGCATAAACATTTCAAATAGATTTTCTGTTTTAAAAACTAATTATTCTAACTATTTAAATTAGCAACAATTTTTTAATTTTCAAACATTTTTAAAAACCTAGTTTATGAATGGTTTTGAATTTGGAGAAACTCTCAATATGAAAAGTGTTTAAAATTACATAAACATTTAAAATACATGTTCTGTTTTAAAAATAATTATTCGAAATATTTAAACTAGTATCAATTTTAAAACGCCATCCAAGTGCGACCCACAACAGGAAGGAAGAGCTCTGCAATGTTTTCACACATGATATAGATAATCTGGAATGCTACATCTGTTATGCCATGTTCGAGTCACAAGTTTACTCGGAAAGCATCTAAAGCTTTCACCATTTTACCATGATTTTCTGCAGTTGTAGTAGGTAGTATCACGATTTGCGCTGCTAACCATAGTGCCTTGATTGACGATCGATCAGTGCAAGAATGGGCATGCGGCTTGTGCCAACTGCTGCATCAACATGGAGCGCAAATGCCCCAGTTGTAACGAATCACAAGAGCTAGAAAGAAACACACGATCCATGTGATTCTTCCTGATTGATGTGATTCAGACGCTCGAGAACCACTGATCCAACGGATCACAAGAGCTAGAAAGAAACACACCCCTGATCCAACGACTCAGAAGAGTTAGAAAGAAACATACGATCCGTTTTATTCTTCCTGATTGGTGGGATTCAGACGCGCGAGATGTTTGTGAGTCACACGCCCCTATTTATAGTCCACCTCTCGGATTCCGTGCAAACATCTTTCAGTTCTTTGACCGAATACGAATCATTCTGATTCACCGGCATACGTCCAACCGTGCATTTGATATACATATATGGACTCATGAGCCGCTGTTGGGATGTATGACGGCGATACCGAGTGTTTTGTTCTATATATCTACAAATCCTCCAGCTCATCCACCGTATACAAAGCATTCAGATTACCCTTCATACGCCCGACGATGCATTTAATATGTGTGCACTTGCTTAGGAGCCACAGTCGGGCTGTATGAAGGAGAAACCGTGTGTTTTGTTCTATATATCTACAAATCCTTCAGTTCATCAACCGTACACAAAGCATTCAGATTCCTCTGCATACCCCCGACATTGCACTTGATACCAAACATGTGGAAAACAGAGGTGGACTAATCCAAATACATGAAACATGAAGGTTTGATACATTATTACACGGTAGTCTAGCATTATTACATGAACCATGAAGGTTTAATACGTTATCACCAACCAGCGCTGCCATTGTTTACTTTTCTGTCGTAGCCATGGAGCATCTTCATTATTTAACGCGATGTTTGGGTCAGTTTTCACTCTGAAGGGCAGAATTTCTTGAAAGTTATTATAATCTTCTGACATGTCTGTCTTGTCCTCCACTCTCACAATGTTTCTTTTCCCTGAAAGAACTATGTGGCGCTTCGGCTCACCGCATGATGCACTAGAATTCTTATCTTTTCTTTTCCTCGGTTGGGTAGACATGTCCTTCACATAGAAAACTTGAGCCACATCTTTGGCTAGGACGAATGGTTCGTTTCTGTACCCAAGATTGTTGAGATCCACTGTTGTCATTCTGTACTTGTGGTCTACCTTTACTCTTGTCATCTTTACCCATTGGCACCGAAACCGAGGTTCCTTAAAATTAGGTCCATAGTCAATTTCCCATATCTCCTCTATGTAACCATAATATGTCTCATTTTTCCATTGTATCCGGTTGCATCCAAACGGACACCACTGTTTTGGTTGGTTCTTTTTTATCTTGTGCGATCGTGTAAAATGTATTCCCATTTCTCTCGTACCCTTGGAAAGTCAGTACAGTCGAAGATGGTGACCTGGCCAACAAGTAGAGATGATCTCCAACAATATTGTTACTCATGAGTTTTGTCTGCAACCAGGCGCTGAAACTATCCATTTGTTCATCATTACTCAAGGATTCAGACAGTCCCTGGTTTTTGGACCGCATAATATTCTTGTGTTCCTCGATATAACGAGCCACCAAGGTGGGCATCTGTAGAGCTATGTAGTGTGCTTTAGTGAACGAATGTACGTCCATAAATATATTTGCTTTTCTTCCTAGCGTGTCTTTTCCACTCATTCTTCCCTCATGCCGCGATTCGGGAACACCAATCGACTTAAGGTCTGTAAGAAAACACAAAACTCAATGAGCTCCTTTGTTCCGTAACCCTTGGAGATCCTTCCTTCTAGCCTAGCACGGTTGTGAATATATTTCTTTAAGTCTCCCATGAACATGCTTCCTTCTGGCCTAGCGTGTCCGTCAGCGTCATTCAGAACAGTTTGTCTGCCCGGACCCTTTTCAAAGATTACTTTCAAATGCTTCACCATATCAAATACATCATCACCAGGTCCGAGGATAGACGTCTTCTGGGTATCTGCCTCACCATCGAAATGCTTGCCAGGTTTTCTTAAGGGATGCTTGCGCAGAAGAAAACAACGATACCTGAGGTACACAACCTTCTTACATTTATCCAGATATACACTTTCGGTGTCATCTAAGCTGTGTGTGCATGCATTGTATCCCTTGTTTGTATGTCCAGAAATGTTACTAAGAACATGACAATCGTTGATGGCTACGAACAACAACGCTCGTATGTTAAATTCTTTTTGTTTGTGCTCGTACCACACAGGTACACTTTCTTCACGCCACAATAGTAAAAGTTCGTCGACTAATGGGCTTAGGTACACATCAATATCGTTGCCCGGTTGCCTCAGGCCTTGGATCAACACTGGCATCATAATGAACTTCCTCTTCATGCATAACCAAGGAGGAAGATTACAGATACATAGAGTCACAAGCCAGATGCTATGGCTATAGCTCTGCTCACTAAATGGATTCATGTCATCTGTTCTTAGACCACAACATAAGCTCCTTTCATCACCTGGAAAGGTCGGGAACTTTCTCTCGATTTTTCCCCACTGCGACCCATCAGCGGGATGTCTCAACATCTCGTCTTTCTTATGATCTTCCATGTGCCATCGCAAAAGTTTGGCATGCTCTTTGTTTCCGAACAAACGTTTCAACCGTTGTATTATAGGAGCATACCACATCACCTTTGCAGGAACCCTCCTCCTGGGGGGCTCACACTCAACAACGCCAGGATCGCCTGGTCTAATATTACATCGCAATGTAGTGCATACCGGGCATTGTTCTAAATTCTCGTACTTCTCACCGCGGTAGAGGATGCAGTCATTAATGCAGACATTTATCTTCTCCACATCTAGTCCTATGGGGCATACAAGCTTCTTTGCTTGGTATGTACTGTCGGGCAATTCATTGTTTCTAGGAACCTGCTTCTTCACTATTTGCAGCAACTTTGTAAATCCGTTGTAAGTCACACCGTTCTCGGCCTTCCACTGTAGCAATTCCAGTGTGATGCCCAGCTTTTTCTGCCCATCTTGGCAATTTAAATGCAACAATGTTTTGTGATCCTTTAACATCTGGTCGAACTTCACCATCACCTTTTCAATCTCACTTTCTATCTTTGCATCCGTAATTGCCTGGCCAAGATCATCGATGGGCTCATCTGGTGCCCGGTCTTCTGCTTCTACTTCATCGTTATCTTCCATTCCAGTACCGGCACCGTATTCAGGGAACATATCATGATAGTTGTCCATGCTTTGTCCAACAATTATAGCCGGGCATGAAACCGGACTGAAACAGGTGGAAGTGGATGACTCTATGCGAAGAGTGTTCCTTCTAATTCCGACATACATCACATGGACAACACATAAAATTATTCCGCTTGTTTTCATGGGCCACCTCGAGAAAATAACCCACGCCTTTCATGAAAGCGGCAGAGCGTCGGTCAGCGTACATCCATTGTCAGTTCATCTGCTTTATATGATTATTAATTAAGAAGTGTTCCAGAACATCGTGAATAGAGAAATGACCAATTTTACATCGATAGATGAAAGGTTAAAGTTGGTACCTCGACCGTGGAGGAAAGAAGGACGAGAAAGCTTATTTAATCAAGTGTGGCTCAGACAAATTAAATCATGTTTGTTTTCTGCGAGCTAAGAAGGCGTTATGTTGTCGGGCATTTCATCGAACACCTCTTGTGAATAGGAGGGACAATCAAGTGAGCACACACCACACAACTAGAATATGTCCTCGAAAAAGTGAGTGACATGAGGAGTGGAGAGGGCTGGTATGGCAGGGTTTATATAGTGGGGGGTCTTTTGCCCCGGTTGGTGGCTCTAGCCGGGTCAAAAGAGCCCCCCCCCCAACGACGCGCCCTGCTTGTTGCGGGCCTTTAGCCCCGGTTGGTGGCTCAAACCGGGGCAAAAGACTACCCCACCATGCGCCCTGCTCGCCCCGGCCCCACCTTTGCAGCCTTTTGCACCGGGTGGTGGCCGAGCTGGGACGAAAGGGTTGCTTGCCCCTGAGCAAAAGCCCCGTTTTCCACTAGTGAGGTAAAGACGTTGCTCGCACATGCTCTTTATTAATTTACCTAAATCAATTAAGAAACTCAAGATATTGCACATGCTCTTTGTTGAACATACTAAACTCGTGACACAACATTTGAGCCAACGTTTTTGTACGAGCTAAAAAATTAGGTGTGGATCAGTGTGACTGTATAGGGAGAGGAAGGCGTGAGTAATTTGGTGCGGATCTGATTGAACAAGCTATTTTACGAACAAATTGTAATATTAATACCATTTCTAGCATGTTAATAATCACGAATGGAATATAAAATTAACTATGGGTATGCATTTTAAAGTACTGCATATAACATCAAATAAATAATGTCATAGTTTGTTAAGTTGAAATTTGTGTGTACTTATATGTGTATCTTTTAGAATAGGAGCCACATAATGACACTGTGAAAATTTGACGATGTTCGATAAACTCACCCAGGCCCATGAAATTATTTTCCTTGAGATCCTCCATTGGGAGAGGTCGTGAAAGATTTTTTAAAGAAATATAGGATACATACACATTGGTAAGGCGTCCTACTACACGAATAGGACGAGAATGGCCCCGGGCAGCATTGCTTCGTATTTTGTAGATCCTAATGATTTTGTCCATTCTTGGTAATTGTAGGGATTTATGGTAATGCGGCAAGAGGAACATGGTACTCTGGTCGCACAAGTACATGCGGTGAAACTAGTACATACTTTATTATTTTTTAAGCGTGGTAGGATCTCTGCATTTTCATTGATTCAGAATTAGAAAAGGGACTAAGCCTATACAAACAAAAAGATCTGGCCAAGCCAGAGGAGAGACCACAAACAGTACATACAGTCATTCTCCCGCTTGATCAAGGGAACAAGATAAGTTTGAGACGGCTTCTATAGGCGCTGCCCACTTACGAGCTGGTAGCTTTTTTGTTAACATGTGCTTGCGATTCTAGCTACTGCATCCGGTGGATGTCATCCTTGCGAAACTGGCAAGGAGAGGGAAAATTTGGATCCAATGTTAGAGGATCACACGAAGTCGTTGTACCCAGGATGCGACAATAGTTTGAAAAAGCTGGGTTGCACACTGGATTTGCTAAAATGGAAGGCACGGGAAGGTGTAGCTGACTCAACATTTGAAAATTTGCTGAAAATGTTGAAGAATATGTTTCCGAAGAATAACGAGTTGCCCGCCAGTACGTACGAAGCAAAGAAGGTTGTCTGCCCTCTAGGTTTAGAGGTTCTGAAGATACATGCATGCATTAACGACTGCATCCTCTACCGCGGTGAATACGAGAATTTGAATGAATGCCCTGTATGCACTGCATTGCGTTATAAAATCAGAGGCGATGACCCTGGTGACGATGTTGAGGGCGAGAAACCCAGGAAGAGGGTTCCCGCCAAGGTGATGTGGTATGCTCCTATAATACCACGGTTGAAACGTCTGTTCAGGAACAAAGAGCATGCCAAGTTGTTGCGATGGCACAAAGAGGACCGTAAGTCCGATGGGGAGTTGAGACACCCCGCTGATGGAACGCAATGGAGAAAGATCGACAGAGAGTTCAAAGATTTTTCAGCTGACGCAAGGAACATAAGATTTGGTCTAACTACTGATGGCATGAATCCTTTTGGCGAGAAGAGCTCCAGCCATAGCACCTGACCCGTGACTCTATGCATCTATAACATTCCTCCTTGGTTGTGCATGAAGCGGAAGTTCATTATGATGCCAGTACTAATCCAAGGTCCGAAGCAACCCGGCAACGACATCGATGTGTACCTAAGGCCATTAGTTGATGAACTTTTACAGTTGTGGGGAAGACCTGGTGTACATGTGTGGGATGAGCACAAAGAATAGGAATTTGACCTACGAGCGTTGCTTTTTGTAACTATCAACGATTGGCCTGCTCTCAGTAACCTTTCGGGACAGACAAATAAGGGATACAAAGCATGCACGCACTCGCCGTCGCAAAGGAGCCGAGGGGGATGCGGTCGTCCTCCCAGCGGATATCTGCGCTGAACATTCCGTTCTGCTGTGCTCGGACACCGCGCAAGCCGGTGGTGTTGTTCCTCCTCGGAGGCATGGTGGCAGCGCGACGGTGCGTGGAGAGGAGTGGGGGCGTGGAGAGCATTTTATACCGCGCCCTCCTGGCCACGCGTCACAACTCCCGCGCCACGCGTCACAACTACCCACTCCGGGCTCAAAGTGAACACTGACCCAAGCATTAAGTGAACACCACTGTTTTGATCCAACGGTTAAGAAACACCTTGATCCAACGGCTCATAACCGCTCGAAAGAAAAGCACCGTAGCCATGATCGAACGGCTCACAACAGCTCGAAAGAAACACACCCCTGATCCAATGAGTCACAAGCGCTTGAAAGAAACACATAATCCGTGTTATTCTTTCTGATTGGTCCAAACGAAACCCTAACCATTTAGTCCCGGTTGGTAAAACATGCCGGGACTAAAGGGACGATCCGTTTCCCAACGAAACCCGAACAATTTCGTCCCGGTTGGTAAAACAGACCAGGACTAAAGGGATCTGTTTTCTTCTCACTATATATATATGTATGCATTGCCACACCATTGGCATAAACACATATAAACTCACCACTCTCTCATGTCTTCTACCGTGCCCACTCTAACCTTCATCCAGGAGGAGGCACTTTCCGCCTCGATCTACCCCTGCCCGCCCGGCTACAGCGTTCCCGCCGGTTGGATGCTGAGCGCCGGAGGAGTGCCGGTCCCTCCTCTTCCTCAAGGTGTGGCGTGTCGGGTGGCCATCACGAACCACTACTACCACGAGCTCACGCCGGAGCAGCGGAGGAATCCCAGTTGGTATCCTGACTACCGCCCTACTTGGGACGCCTTCTTCATTAATCGGCGTGAGAGTGCGCTCGCCAGGTACGAGGAGAACGGCCCGCCTCTTTCGAACTTCAATGAGGTCGGTCGTCGGCTGTGGTGGGGCGACGGACGGACTCTTCAGAGCATGATGAACTACATCAGGGCTGGCGATAACCCCCGTCTGCGCTACCCTCACGCCCAGTCCTGGAGTCGTGATCCTCCGAGGGAGTCCAGCGCACCGTCCGACGATAGTGATGACGACAGCGACGACTACGACAACTACGAGTCGGAGTACTATAGGCCTAGGCAGGAGTATGAATAGCAGATATCAGATCCAGTCTTGCCATTATGTAGATATCTATGCTCTCCGTTTAGGTTTAGATCCACTCTTGCCATTATGTACTGCCTTTTTTATCTATACTAGAAGGATACCCCGCGCGTTGCAGCGGGATGCATTTAGGAACTACGATAAATTTCATATGCATCATTTCAATGCAGCGGGTCGGGGCTAAAAACAGATGTATGACATATTATGTTTTCTAAATAAACATGTAAAATCAGTTGATCTCGAGATAGTTAATTTTCATATACATGTGATGAGTATGTTTTATAAATTATTAATTTGAATAATTGGATGCTTTAATAAATGAATTATGTGTAGCTTGCATGTAATAATTAATAAATATTAGTGGAGATGACATGTACTATTGATTGGCTCATAGAGTGGATGATGTGGATAGCTTGCATGTTGAGATAGAAAAATAATTAATGCATGTTAATGGGGTTTTGCTTTATAAGAAGTATAGATATCCAAGATGCATGTTTATGTGCAATATTTGTGTTTTTAAGATTTTAAAATGAATTAGTTTTATTTTTCTGAATTTTTTGTTATATTACTTGTATTTTTAAGATTTTTAAATGAATTAGTTTTATTTTTCTGAATTTTTTGATATATTATTTGTGTTTTCAAGATTTTCAAATGAATTAGTTTTATTTTTCTGAATTTTTTGATATATTATTTGTATTTTTAAGATTTTCAAATGAATTAGTTTTATTTTTCTATTTTTTTTGATATATTATTTATTTTTAAGATTTTCAAATGAATTAGTTTTGTTTTTCTGAATTTTTTGATATATTATTTGTATTTTTTAAGATTTTCAAATAAATTAGTTTTATTTTTCTGAATTTTTTGATATATATTTGTATTTTTAAGATTTGAAAAACTACCTTTAGTCGCGGTTCGTGACACGAACCGCGGCTAAAGGCTCTTCCCGCGCGGGAACGAAAACGCCGCGAAAATCCCTTTAGTCGCGGTTCGTCACACCAACCGCGACTAAAGGTACCCCTTTAGTCACGGTTGGTGTCACCAACCGCGACTAAAGGCCCGCGGATGATACCCGGAGGGGATCTTTAGTCGCGGTTGGTGTCCCCAACCGGGACTAATAGCTGGCCCTATATATTCTCTGCTCCGAAATTTTTCTAAGGACCAACCGCATCTCCGCACTGCTCGTCTTCCTCGCGCCGATTCCGTCGTGCGCGTCGTCAATTCCGCCGTCGCCGTCGCCCGCGCAGAGACTCTTAGAGAGGACCGCGCCGTCGCCCTATATATTCTCTGCCCTTCTCTCCACCGCGCCCGCCCTGCTCCTCCCCCGCCCCGCGCCGCAGTCTCCGGTAGGTTCCCCGCGGGCCTCGCGCCGCCCTCGAACGTACCACGAACACGAACGCGCGCCGCCCTCGAACGCGCGGCGACCACGAACGGCGACCACGAGCGCGCGCCGGTGACCACCCGTCCAGCGACGCGAATAGAGGAACGCTGACATCACGCTGGCGTTTTTTTTTTAGACAGGGCGGTGGCTGCTGGCACAGTTGGGCTGGGCTTCTGGCGGTTTTTTTTTTTCAGCACTTGTTTTTTTCTAAGTCAAAAAAATCAAAAAAATTCCTAAGTGAAAAAAAATTCTAAGTGTACTAACCCTATATCTACTAACCATAAGTATATATTCTTTAGTCAAAAAAAATTCTAAGTCTATATTCCTAAGTCAAAAAAATTCCTAAGATACAAAAAATTCTAAGTGTACTAACTCTAAGTCTACTAACCCTAAGTATATATTCCTAAGTCAAAAAAAATTCTAAGTCTATATTCCTAAGTCAAAAAAATTGCTAAGTCAAAAAATTCTAAGTGTACTAACCCTAAATATATATTTGTACTAATATTTGCTAAGTCTACTTACCCTAAATATTCCTAAGTCAAAAAAGCTAAAAAAAATTCGAAACACTACTAACCCTAAATATATATTCCTAAGTCGAAAAAAGTACGGTCATTTCATCACTAAGTAAAATATTTGTACTAATATTTGCTAAGTCTCATTCTACTAAAAAATCACCGTCAATATTTTCTCCTCCTCTATACCGTACCCCCTAAACCCCTCCCCCCCGAGCGGCTCCCTAACACATACCGTACAACCGTCGCTGCTCCTCCTCTATGTCCCCTTAATCTTATTTTTTAAATTCCTTTATACTTAATTAATTTTTACTACATGCAGGAGTGACATATGGCGGACGATAGAGCCGAGCCGCTTAGGGATCCGGAGGCTGAACGTTATTTAATGAGCACCATAAACAACGAGATTCCTTATGTGCCGGGCTCAGAAGATGAGCAAGAAGAGGATGTAGTCTCTTCTTTTCTGAACCTTGACCGTGGAACAGACATTGTCGATGATCAAGAAGGTGAAGGATCGGACATTATCGACGGAGGTCAACCGTCGACAAACGACGATCTCGAAGCAGGGTTTTCCCAGGACAATGACCTGTACTGTTACAGAATCCGTAAGAGAAAGACGGACCGGGATGCAGATCTTTTGGCGAAGGTTGCATCGGAACTTAGTGAGTTGAAGCAGACCGTGCATGGACTTGTACTGAAAGAAAAATCGGCTGTAGGGCCGCATGAAGATCATGAAGCGGATCTCGGAAGCCAGCATCGGAGAAGCAGTGTGGCTTCCACGGAGGCCCCGCCTGCAGGTGCTAATGCACCAACGATCGAGATTCGTGCACCGGAGCCTCACTACCCAGTGGATGATGTAAAGGAGATGAAAGAATGTGATCTGCATTATCCCGTGGGGAACATTTCCACGAAGGTAGCTACCGGTAGTGCTTTACCCTGTACACCTGGAGCACTCCACCACAACAACCCCATTCCATATGGCTATTCTCGTGTCACGGTGGAAGACATAGTCCAAGTGTTTGAGGACCTAGAGATTGACATAGCTACACCCAAAGGGGAGAGAAGATTTGGAGATGTCAAGCGCCAGATCATTCTATGGAAAAAGAAGTACATAGTGTTTCCAGGCGAGGCGCCAAGGCTAACAAGTCCACCCCCCTCCGATGGTGGTGGTGGTGGTGGTGGTGGTAGTTCACCTACACCTCCTTCACGGCATTCGACGCCGTCCCCCGATCCACAATCTCCGGCGGGTAAGCAGCCGCCGCCCCCCAATCCTCCTCCGGCAGGTAAGCAGCCGCCGCCCCCCAATCCTCCTCCAGCGAAGAAGCAGAAGCAGGCGGACAGCAAGGAAACCCGCTCCTGGACTATTAACCCGGACCCTTATGTACCTAAGACCACACGGGTATCAGAGCCATACCTGAAGCCTATCCTCCCAAGGGCTTGGGAACTTAGTGAAGCTGAAACAAAATTGGCCGCGTCTGCTGATTATGAGAAATGGAAGGCGGATAAGAAGGCGATAAAAGAGCCTCAGCCCAAGCAAGTATTCACTGAGAAGCAAAAGAAGTGGGCTAAGGATTTTTTGACGACATCGTCCCAAGCCGAGCTGAATATGCCTGACGACTATGGACGTGAACTTCGTAGGCAAGCAGAAACATTGAAGGAGGAGAAAGAAGAAAGTAAAAAAAGCGGGAAACAAGTTGACCAGCTCGGGATGCAGAATAAACAATCGATCCCCCCCCCCCCCGCTCATAGTGAAAGCCCGTCCGGAAGAGGACCCCTAGACCATAGAAGCTGCGACAGCAAATGGATTGACTGTAGCGAGTGCCATGAAACAAGCAGCCGAGATGTGTTTGACTCTTCGTGCCTCGTTAGGCCTTGAGGATGCTCTAACTAGTGAGGTAGCATTACAATATGTGTGGAATGGGCCTCTCGTCGAGCCTACGCAGGAAAAGAGTCTAGCACCACAAATGCGAAATCTGCTACGTTGGTACAAGCATTTCATAACATGGGCCGACAAAGATTATGTTTATGCGGACGTTACAGAGGAGCATCACACCAAACGGTACTCTGTAGAAATTCATATGAGTGAATTGTTCCAGCTGTTCAATCTGCGCGAGCTCGACAAATCTATACTGAGTTGTTACGTTCTGTAAATGATTTATTTCTACCTCATCTCGTTCTTCATTGCCTGCATGGGCACCGGTATCAAATACCGTACATTTTAGGTATGTAGACACCATGAATACATTGAGTATGCATATCTTGGGTATGTAAGAGGTATATATAACCTTAGGTATGCATATTATCGGGTATATGTACCTAAAAATGTATACACATACATGTATGTATATATACATACCTGTTCTGTACCTGTACATTTGGGTATGTGTATTCTAGGTATAGAAGGTATGTAGTTAACTTAGATACGTATACACATGATATATATACCTCCTACATACCCAAGGTATACATACCTACGATATCCATGGTGTCTACATACTCAAAAATTACAGCTGTTCATACAGGAGCATGGGCACCATGGAGTATCTGTTAATTTACCTATATATATATACGGGTGTTCATACAGGAGCATGGACACCATGGAGTATCTGTTAATTTACCTATATATATATACGGGTGTAGCTACACCCACATGTGTTTAGTATGACGTATGTAGTATTTATCATACCGGAGAGTATGTATGGATAGTATGAAGTATATATTACTATTTTGGCAGTATATATACTAATTTTTATGTAGTATGTGTAATTTTTCTTTATACTCCTTTTATACGTATATATATAAATCAATATTTTAAATATATAGTGCAAACTGCATGCTAAATTTTATATTTTTCGCGTAACTTGTTTTGAACTCTCTTAGATATAGTATATGAACATACTCAAACCGAAAAAGTATTACATGTACCTCTGTACGGCAGTATATTAGACGTGGGTGTAGCTACACCCGGGAGTAGAAACCATTTTCCCTATATATATATATATATATATATATATATATATATATATATATATAGGACAAATTTAGGCTACTCCCGGGTGTAGTTACACCCACATGTGTTTAGTATGATGTATGTAGTATATATCATACCGGAGAGTATGTACAGCTAGTATGCAGTATATATTACTATTTCGGCCGTATATATACTACTTTTTACATAGTATGTGTAATTTGTCTACATACTCCTTTTATATGTACATATATACCCGTATTTTAAATATATAGTGCAAACTACAAGCTCAATTTTATAATTTTCACGAAACTTGTTTTGAAGTATCTTAGATATAGTATATGAACATACTTGGACGGAAAAAGTATGACACATACCTCCGTACGGCAGTATATGAGACGTGGGAGTAGCTACTCCCGGGAGTAGAAACCATTTTCCCTATATATAGACACCCTATTTAGCACCCTGGGTGCATAAACTTTATTTTGCACCCACAATTTATTTTATATTCCCAAGTCAAAAATTTATGTTACATACGTAATTATTTATGTTCATGTTTGATCCATAAGAAAATAGTAGGCACACAAATGAAAAATATGAGTCAAAGCAACATAAAAATCATAAAAACAACATAAAAATGTGTATTTTTTCATTTTTTTATACAATCACGTAAATAAAAGTTTTATGTCATGTATATATTTTCTTACGTTCTACTTGACATATTGACTACGACAAAATTTATGTGACGTAAAAATCATGTACGGTTCAAAAGATACAGGGTGGGTGTAGAATGCCCATAGCTGAAGACACTGATGATACGGTACAGCTCGTAGGACAGGTACTCATCGACAACTGCGTACTCAAGGTTGGTCAAGTCGGCACTTCTCCCAATAATTGTGTCTCTAACTAGAGAATTTTTTCTTCATGGTACCATACTTCTCATCGATCAACGCGGCTGCCATAGCAGCCATTCCAGTCCTCGGATAATCAAGCTGGAACAGGTCATGGATATCAATATGGCATTGAGATGATATCTCAATACGCTAGGTGTTCCACATCTTCACTTTGTCATTCCTTATGTCAACGCTAGCAAAACGTATGCTGCTGTTGACAAGGAAATCTATCAGTTCTGGACAATGTTTGTCACTACAGCAACCAAAAAAATGGAACAAATGTTAAACAAATCATGTTATATATGCAACAACAAATTAGATCAAATGTTATCCAACAAGTATAAGTTTAAATTCAACAAAGGATAAGTTTCAATGCAACAAGTATATTATTGTTTTAATGCAACAAAAGTATATTGTTTCAATGAAAAAAAATTATTCTTTCCAATGAAACATTGTTATATGAATATATTATTTTCAATTCCTATAGAAATTTGGGCATCCAATACATTATTGCTATATATGAATAGAAATGAAATTTTCCAACACACGTTGCTATATGAATACAAATGAATTTCCAATACACATTGCTATATAAATATACACATGGATATATATTTATACATATATATATATATATATATATATATGTATATGTATTGCTTTCTATGCAATTTCGCCAATATATATATTATTGCTATATGAATACAAACGGAATTTCCAATACATATTGCTATATATGAATACAAATGGATACACACACGTACATGTTGCTATCATATACAATTTTCGATCCAATCAAAATAAAATCAGGGAGAAACATGGGAATAGAGAAAGAGATGAGAAGATCGATCGGAGTGCTTACCTTGACCATTGGAAGAGAAATACACGCCTCTTGTGAGCAAGGTGGATGAGAGCCACGTCCTTTTGATCGGCCGTGTACTCAAGATCAAGGCCTAGAAAACACCCGCCATCCTCGCGAAGCCATTTCTTCATGAGGTTAAGATAGGCTGGAACCCTCCTACTCCCGTTGGTGTATGCGACATCAAGTTTCCGACCATGTGAGTCCACGTTCATAATATCTAGTCCCATGGTGGAGAATGTGGAAGAATTAAGAGAGGAGAGCAAGGAGGGAGAAGAGAGAGGCGCTCGGTACTGTAGCGATGGAACGTTTCTCTGTTTTTAAGTCTCCCCGTGGATCAACTTGCAAAGCGCGCGGGAGACAAACGATTTGGACATTTAGTCCCAGGCCGTAACACCACCTGGGACTAAATGCTCTCCGGCTAGGCGAAAATTTTCCACGAAGACTTTTAGTCCTGGGCCGTGTTACAACCCAGGACTAATAGTCTGCGAGGCGACGCGAACGGTTGCGAGAGGACTTTTAGTCCCGGCTCGTGATACGACGCGGGACTAAAAGCTGTCGAGAGAGGCGGGCCCTTGCCCTACCCCCCTCTGGTCCCTGTTGGTAGGATCATGGGGACTAGAGCTAAAAACCGTTGGGGGTTTCTCTACTAGTGTATATAATAAATTGCTAGGTCTCTGGTTCGATATGGTGGTGATTTGGTTAAAATTTCGGTTTCTAGTTATAGTCTACCCAAATGCTTCCGCTTGGGAGCTTAACTACTGCTATCGGCCATATAAGCTCTATTTCTCCAATTTGTGGATCCAAAGTAGGAACCGTCATCAACTAATAGTCTTGCATGTAGTAGAGTTCATAAAATTCCCTTGGTTAGACCATATGGAAAATTGGTCCAAATTTTGTAATCTCTCTGCAAATCAAAGTGACCAGAGTTTAAAAAATTACCTGCTCTAATGACTTGGAACACTCATGAGACACTGAGAATTTTAAAGCTACCCTTCACTCAATGGTATGGTTGTTACATATGTTAATTAGCATCCACAATGTATATAGTATATCTTCGATTGGCTACTTGAAAAGCAAAAACAAACTATTCAAACGCTCCAGAGTTACTTCCTTAATCACATGACCATGATGCCTTCCATGCCTATCATAGTGAAGGCACAAGGGTACTCTCCAAGTCTCTATGAATTAATCATCTTCTAGATTAAAACATTTCTAAATACCTCATCTGCTCTTTGATGGACCAAAATAGATCAAAATATGAGAGGAGGAGCTGAATAGTTGCATGGACCAACTAGTTGATGCATGCAATTATTCTATACATGTCCAATTTAGTGTGTTGTTCTTCCAACATATTAATTTATCGACATGTATATATTCAGGAGATTGTTGGCGCAACATGTCTTTGTCTATCATTTAATCTAATTATAGAGAAAAAAATCCAGGAGCAAACTAGTCAGTTCAGTTCTGAACGTGTGTTCACCTTCTTTGGTTGAATAATGGATATTGTGTTTATTCTCAATTCTCTTCCGTTCCAAAAGGCCGCCGTCACCCTTGCATCTCTATGGCATCTCCTTCCTTCCCAATCTTGTTCCCGGGAAATCACTGGAAGATGGGAAAATGATGTACTTACCTTTTGATTGATGTTTATTCATGTACATTGTTGATTATTCGCGAGGATTATTGAGAATATTATTTCGGTCTGATTTTTCAACCTACCAGCCAAGGTAAAAATGACTCATAGTTCGGAAAGGTATTCATGTTTGAGTTTTTCGTTTTATAAATAAAACCGGAAAGGGGATCCTGCGCATCACCGGCAAAAACAAAGAAATCTCATGCTTCAACTCCCATGTCAGCCTTTTTCTGGAGAATTAGATAACTGTACCATAAAATTTTGGGCATCCCAGAATGTGATTAGTCATAATGAATTTTTCGACCCAATAGTGACGGGCCTGATGTAGGTGAAAAGTTCACATTCTATTTGTAAATACATGTGAACAATAAAAAGCAACTCAGAACGTGCGTGCACATTTCCTCCTTTGCGTGCATACGT
Source organism: Alopecurus myosuroides (assembly GCA_028641055.1). Taxonomy (NCBI): domain Eukaryota; kingdom Viridiplantae; phylum Streptophyta; class Magnoliopsida; order Poales; family Poaceae; genus Alopecurus; species Alopecurus myosuroides. Next base: position 12,393,239 of record CM054063.1, on the reverse strand, counting down.
ATGAATGAACTTCTGGTACGAAGTGATTTTTGATCTAGCAGTGGCCAAAATATGACATGGAGCCGGCTCCCACGGACGACGCAGACGAGCTGGTAGAACTTCTTGTACGGTACACGACTTGCCCCCCAGCCTTCCGGAACAGGAGAACACCGTCGAAGCTGCGCGCAAAGTCCATTTCATGGTTGAAGCCCTAGAGCGCCATGACACGGTAGATACTCCTGACTAGATAGAGAACCCTGCGCTGGCCTGCATGCGAAACAAGGCCATCGCACGAACACAAATGCTCCCGATACCTTCCAATCCCGCTCTAAAGAAAAACACTATGGTGCCTACCATGAACGGTTCTTCTCCTTGATATAGAATTTCTAATTAAATGCTTCACATGAGGTATGAACTATGGATGTACGACCTGGTCCACGCAATTATATATTCAGCTTTCTATAGTAAAATTCAAGTTGAACTTGCACCATATTGTCATGTATATATATAATTTCAACCGAAGCTGAGCATGTGTTATGGCCAGTTATTCAGTTCAGCTTTAAAGTTTGGACATGCGCGTAGAAGGTAGATGGGAAAAGCCTAAAGTTTGGACCGTAAAATTGAAAGTAGATAGCAAGCGCCTCTATGTAATCACTACGGTGGTTTCACGGGTTCGATTGCTACGGGAGTCAGAATATCTGGAGGCTTCACTTTCCGGTGCCTCTCAGTGCACGTTTCGAGCCACAGTGTTAGGAGTCTAAAAAACGCGTGTGTATAGTTGTAGGTCTAGCTTGCAAGCTGAGATGTGCGTGTGTATAGCTTGCAGGCCATGGTGTGCGTGTGGGGTGTGCGATTCCTTGTAAGATCATATGATACAGCTGTACCTGCCTAGAGGTCTAAAAAAAATCGAACTAAACCACACGAGAAAATTCCAAAAAACCACCACATTTCAGTTCAAAATTCGCAAAACCGCCGGTTTTGAATGAAATCGCAAATAGCCACCGGTATTGCGCTTGAAACGTTCGATTCGCACTGATTGTCGAATTGAGCCCGCGCTAACAGGTTTTCTGACATGTGGGACCCGTTGTTAGGGTTGAGAAAATTCCAAAAAAACCACCACATTTCAGTTCGAAATCCGCAAAACCGCCGGTTTTGAACAAACTCGCACGTGCCTGCATCGCCACGTCAGCACTGACAACAGGTCCCACATGTCAAAAACCTTGTTAGTGCGGCTCAATTTGACAATTAGTGCGAATCGAATGCTTCAACCGCAATACTGGTAGCTATTTGTGCTTTCGTTCAAAATCGGCGGTTTCGCAGATTTCGAGTGCAATTGTGGTGGTTTTTTGGAATTTTCTCAAACCACACTGTTGCATTCATTCTGCAATTTCTATAGGACTGAGAGGTACCGGAAAGTGAAGGATCGGTACAGTGAGTTATAGCCGTGCTCTGCGAACGGCGCCCGTGATCTCCTTCATACGGCGCAACGGAGTGTACGTTACCATGACGCGAGGTATGGTGGGTCAAATTGCTTGGCGTAATCGGATAATCGGTACATCGGTATAGGCGTCCAGAATCGACGCAGCAAGATGAGCACGGGTAAGGTGGATTGAGGAGAAGGTAAAGCGGAAGACAGAGTTGGCCAGAGTTTGACAAAACAGTTTACGGAAATGGAAGGGAATAGAAGATGCTCAACACAATGTAATAAGGAAACAGAAAATGCTCAACATACTCAGAGAAAGTATTTCATCGGGCAACGAGCAGCACCGTGAGGTTGCAGAACATGGAACTGATGTTGGTGGTCAACGAGAAAATACCAATTCAGTCATATTGCCGATTTCTAGCGCTACCTGTTCATATTTTCTTAACGGTGCATTTTACTCATGCTATTTTTGCCCGGCCAAAATTTTCATTGGATGGGATTGATCGGGATGGAAATCTTCCGACCTGCTACCAGCTGATCATATTTGCAGCTGCTTGATCATGTACTACTGCCTACTGGCAAGATTGTTGATCATGTGACCTGCAGTGGTTGACTAATAAAGATATGTAATACACAAGAAATCGTGCTCAACACATCACCCAACCTGGAGTGAATGGTTGGATGTTAATTCTAGCAACACACATCCGGTCGATCCTTGAAATACTTGTTATGCATATTTGTACACACTCCGGCTCGTTTTAGATCCGCGAAGCTCATACATTCGGTGGCGAATTGGCATCTCATACGGATGCGCTGTGGTATGCTTGATCCTGGAAGCTGCTGCACACGACGTCTTGTTTATGGTGTCAAGTCATGCCTGCTGGTGTTCGTTAGGAAGTGGTGCGACAATGCCTAGAGTCTTGGTGGTATGAGATGTCATCGGCTTCTAGTTTCTCCTCCAGGAGGATCGTGTGTCGTTGGCCGTACATATGATAATGGACATGTTTCAACGTTGAGGTTTGCACAGTTTGGTGAAAATATTTGTGGCGATACTGACACGTGTTTTGCGTCATGCACATGTTGAAGGTGGTGTCTCGATCCTCGTCTTTGGGGATGAAAATCCCAAGTCGACATTTGGTTGAACTCGTAATTGTTGGCGCACATGCGACATTTCCTTATTGAAGGATTTGCCTATAAGTTGTTTATTTTCTGTTTGTTCTTGTCTTTTACCATAGGGATAGTGACAGTCGGGTGGAGTGAATATCGCGAGCCTCGACGGCCTTGGGTTTACTTATTTATAATCTTCCAAAAATTTGTAGTTAAAAATGTTGCGCACATTGTTTCTGTCCAGAGATTGGGGCTATGTTTCCATTTCAAAAAAGGAAAAAAAAATCTTTGGAGCTGCTCTGCTCGCTCCCATCGAAAAGTAGAGGGTCCGAGTGTTCCCGAACTGGCCCTACATTCATATAGACCAATCGACATATATTACATTCCCAACGATTAACTGCCTCGTACGTAGCACTATATCAACCATACTAGCAATTGACAATACAAGGTAAAGGTAAAGATCTTGCTTGCACATGCTCTTTATTAATTTACCTGTAACATCCCAAGTATGAAAACCATCCCCTTAGAATGTTTGTTGCATGTCTATTAAAGTATTGCATCATGTCATCATATTGTTGCATTTGTTTTCCACTGTTTTCACAACTCAAATTCAAACCTTACTCAAACAATGTTTTCATACTTGTTTTGTTACAACTTTTGGAATAAAAATAACAAGTGAAAACAACCAAATTGTTCCATTTTATTCCATGTTGATCACTCCTTAACTTGTTGGGTTTAAATCAAACAACTATTTGCAATCAATTAATTAAATCACCTTCATCTTCTAATCAAAATGCCTCAAACATAACCACTTTTGAATTCATAACTTAACAAGCCAAGCAACTAAATTTCAATCAAATTAAACCTTAGGGGTAACCCTATTAAACATTACTTTGTTTTCCTAATACTAAAATCATTCAAAATTGGTTTAAATACCAAACAACATTTTATTTTCAAACTTTCTGTAAAACAAAAACCTGGCAGTGTTTTCTTTTAATCAAATTAGCTTAACCTATTTTTCCTACAATTTTACTAACCTAAAATATCTCCTTTTTCTTCCTTTTGGTTTCAGCAAAAAAAAAATAAAAGAAACAAAAAGTATAAAAATGCAAAGCAGTGGGCAGCAGCTAACTAACCAGCCAGCCCACCCTTCCTTTTTCTTTCTCCCACAACCCAGCCCATCTAACCCCGAGTTGGCCCAGTACCCCTTCCCCCCTGTCGCTGTCACCTACCTCGGTGAGGTCATCTCTGTACGAACACACCCTTCACCGTCGATCGCTCCATGCCCCTCCCGATGGCAGGCCGTACATGTCCTCTCCCCCTTTATAGCTCACCTTCCCCCTCCCCTAACCCTAGAGCCTACCCCCTCTCCCTCCTCCTGCGCCGCGGCGCCATCTTCCCTCTCTGCCCCGACCAAGCTCTCTGAAGCTCACCACCCTCTCTGAACCGGAGGAGGAACCACCACGGCGGCGGGGATAGGACGGAGAACGTGGGCTGCCGAACGCGGGAATGGATTCGCCGCGTCGTTCTCTTCCTCACCGGCTTCACCACGCGGACGGAGACGGCTCGGAGCGCCGCCGCCATCCGCCTTTCGCCGCCGTTCGTCCTCTGCTTCACCACGGTCGCTGTCCGTGAGGTGAGCCCGCACCTCCCCTCGATCCTTCCCTCTCGCCCTGCACGCACACCTGCCCGCCTCCACACAACCGCACGAGGCACCAGCGCACTCGCACACTCCAGCGCACAGCGGCAGCGGCGCCGGCCGGCGATCAACGTGGCCTCCGTGTTCGTCAGTCAAGCGATCGGTGCCTCTGTCCGTCAGGTTCAGAGCAAGATTCAGTTAACTGTCGTAGTTCTACCATATTTTCCAACGCACCGGTATCCCATCACAAACCCACGAGTATCCCACAGGTCCTGTTCCATCCGCGCAAGCCAACGATCACGGGGTCGAATCCCCGCAGAGGCAAAAGCCTCCGCTTTTTCCATTCTTTTACCACGCTGACTTCGGGGGCCCACCGTTCAGTGACACCGGTGGCCACCTCACCACGCACACGCCCGCGTGGCTGCCACGCTGGGCTTGGCCCGCAGGTCAGTGGCACGGGCTGGCCTGCACCTCGGTAACAATCGTTTTCCTGCACAATTCCTTTTAACACTAAGTCCCTAAAAATAACATTTTGGTCCTCCATCTTAATCTGTTAATAACTTTTTAATTATGCCTCCAAATCAAAAACTCTAAATATGGTTGTTGCTCCAAATTTAATCATCTATCCAAATAATCCTTTTGTTTACTGTTTTGACAATTTCAAATGCAATTAAATTTCAAATTTGAATAATTCAAATGCAATTTCTTAAATTCAATAACTAATTATTTATTAATCCAACAAATGCAAATAAAATATGTTTTCCATACCATTTTGAATAACCTATTCAAATATAAATTTTTTTTTCTGTTTTGAATAATTAAAATTGCCTAAACCATTTAAATCTTGTTTAATGCAATTAAAAATTGTTTAATATTGTTTAATTCATAATTAAATAATCCAAAGTCCAATTTCAAAATGTGAAACATGTAATCCAACTAAAATTTGATGTTATTTTCAAATATAAACTTTTTTATTTGTTTTGCACACTTTAACTTGATGAAAACAATAATTGTTTGTGTGACATGTTTAAGTAACCAAACTTTCCAAACTTAACAAATAATTCCCAAACTTGTTTTATTCTTTTTCCTTTGCATCTATCATTGTTATCTGTTGTTATCTTGTTATCATCATCATGCATGCATCATGTTTAACTACTTACACTTGTTAATCAAATGTAGATCATTGCTTCAACCTAAACCATTTGCATCCATATGCAATTCACATTGCATATGGGTCCAATTAAATTGTGTTCTCCTGTCAAGTAGGTTACTTTGATGCATCTATTAACATGACATGCATCATCCCATGTTTGTGCACCTATGCCATGTATTGATTGCCCGTCTTCCTTCGTTGTTGTTTTTGCTTCTTCTCGATTAGACGACGACGTTGAGACGGATGATCTTTACGGTACCCCTTCTAAGGATTTTAGCTCAGTACCAGGCTACTGGGTTTGCAGGCAAGTTATCACTCACATGAATCATCGAGTTCTCTTCCACACTTGTTGTCGAGACTATCCTTTTGTCTATTTCTGCTAGCCCTATGAATCGATGCTTGTTCTCCGAACCCATCACATGATACCTTGAGCCATGATATTGCCTCACCTCCATACCTACAGCCTTTGTTTGAGCCTGTTCTTATCTAGCATGCTTAGGGTTGCTTTTGCTCGAGCTCGTTGTCGGTTACTCCTTTTACTCTTATTATTGTTCCGGGGGCTCGACTGTTATTCAATCAATCCTGTTAATGCTACTATTAATAATAACTTGATGATAAGGCACCGGCGGGAGGCCCTAAGAGGTTTTGAGGCCCGCTAGTGTCCACCCTAATAGGAAAAGGGTCTTGTCTACTGATCCATGATGAGCGCACTACCCGCATTTGGGAAGCGAGTATGGGCGCCCCCTCAGTTTGACCTGATTCGCATCTCGTCCAAATCGCCTCATTTAGTTCGGGTTTTCCATTTGTTGCATGCATGATCTTGCGAGCCCTTGGTACCCGGGTGGAACTTTCGTAGTCGGCATATAGGGGGACACGTTCTTAGAGTGCTATGAGGGTCCATTTTCTTCTGGGCTCGATTAGCCGTGCGCCCAAGGTGCTTTGGGCTTGATGCGAAGAAGGGTTGGATTGTGTTGAGTGCCCCGCTTGGTGGGAGGCATCCCATCTGGCGGGATATTCATGAGTGTACGGCTAAATTGGTGCAACCCGGCAGGGATAATCTTCTCGAGAAGCCGTGTTTTCCGCGGTTATGGATTACTTGGTGAAAGTACTGGCTAACAAGTACTCAGGACAACTTAAACATAATGATCAATCATGTTTCACCCAAGGATTACTAACTTGACTAGTAATAGGTTATTCACACAATAACTTGATTCACCCTATAACAAACTGTGTGAGTTATCCTCGGATTGCTTCTTCGGATAAGGGGCGAGATCCCGGATGGGTTTGGTTGAAGTTATCTTTCAGTTGGTTACAATTCCTCGATCTTATCTTTTCTATTAGCCGGACACAATTAGTTATCTTCTGTAGTTGGTTAGAGCAGCCCGCTGCAGCTTTTATATACCTATCTTCTTCCGTTGATCCCAAGCATCCCGGCTTGTGTTGACGGGTAACTCCTTGATGAAGTGTGAGTCTTGCTTGCCAGTACATCAAATGTACTGACCCCGTTGGGGCTGTGGTTTACGCAGACGACGACTACGACTACGATGATCACCAGGATGGCTACTTCGTGGAGTTTGACGAGACTGCAGACGAGTAGATAGCTGGACCTCGGGCAGGATCCAGGAACTACGTGGATGGGCTTCGACTTCTTTATTTTCTCCGGCTTCTTAAGCCTTTGGATTTGTCTGTACTCAGACACCGTTGATTGCTTCCGCTGATGTAATGAATGATATGTTGGGACATGTGTCCTCTGTATGAGTGTTTTGCTATCTCTGCCTTAGTGAAGGCTATTTGCAAACTTATTTCATTCTTTTGTGTCTTAGAGACATTCTGTGATTTCCTTTTGTTCAAAGCTGTTGACGTACCGTGCGTGCTTGTTATGAAGTACGTCGACAGTAGTACCTTAGGTTCCTAGCGGATAGTTTACTTCGGCGATGGAAGCAGGGCTTGTGTTGTCGCGCATAAGCGCAGGCCTACCAGGAAGCTGGGACGTGGGAGCAGGTATGCCCCATAATCCAAGCACCTGACTTCCAGTTCGTGCGATGAGTATCCTCTAGAAACCAGGGTGCGACAAATGGTATCAGAGCCTGTCTGCCTGTAGGATCCCTTTTTACTGGTCGCAGTTGAGTCTAGAAACTATTTTGTAGTTATATAGGAAAAATGAAACGTGAGAGTAGGAATTCTGTTCTTTTTCTTCTTTTCCCCACCCTCCCTCCCTTTTCTGGTAAGGAAGTGTAACGTTGATTTTCCCTTCTCATCTAAACTTTCAAGTTAGGATTTCACGTGTTTTGGGTTCTCCGTAGTACCTCAGGAGTTTTGTTCTCGTTTTCCCCGGTGTTGTTCGTTATCCTGTTCTTTTAAAGAACCTTTTCGTCCGTTCAAATCTTGTTGTTGTTTTCTACTTCATTTCTTCTACCGACGTCAAGCACCACATTCCAAATAGTCTATTCTCCATATGGATCAAGTTCTGTTTTAATCAAGTTTTCCCCGTTCATCTACTAAACTCTATTCCAGCTAAAGTGTTGTTTGATACCGAAGAATCACATTCCTTTGTGTCAACAATCTTTTCCACAACATACAACCCAATTCTGGTTCCACTAAGCAATCAAAACTCTGTTCACTCCCCGGGATCTCAAATGTTGACTTCCAAGATAAGTAAGAACAATCCAATTCTAATGGGAGGCCACATATTCCTCGTTACTCTCATGTTGCTGATTCTGACATTGATGTCCTTTCTTGGTATTGGATTGTTGTCAATAACTCTGTTCCACCCTTATTACAGATAGTCTATTCTCCAAATGAATCAAATTCTATCCAGCTATACACCAACCATACAAAACCTATACCTCTACTAATATTCTTCCGGTGGTTTCCAAATTCCCTGACGTCTATCCAATGTGCACGATGTGTTTCAAGTGTCACAGCTCAAGAGGATCTTCCCAAGAATTATCCGGACCTTTTCTTTTCTCAGTAGGAATCTCGGGGCGCGATTCCTTCAAGGGGGGGCGTTTGTAACATCCCAAGTATGAAAACCATCCCCTTAGAATGTTTGTTGCATGTCTATTAAAGTATTGCATCATGTCATCATATTGTTGCATTTGTTTTCCACTGTTTTCACAACTCAAATTCAAACCTTACTCAAACAATGTTTTCATACTTGCTCTGTTACAACTTTTGGAATAAAAATAACAAGTGAAAACAACCAAATTGTTCCATTTTATTCCATGTTGATCACTCCTTAACTTGTTGGGTTTAAATCAAACAACTATTTGCAATCAATTAATTAAATCACCTTCATCTTCTAATCAAAATGCCTCAAACATAACCACTTTTGAATTCATAACTTAACAAGCCAAGCAACTAAATTTCAATCAAATTAAACCTTAGGGGTAACCCTATTAAACATTACTTTGTTTTCCTAATACTAAAATCATTCAAAATTGGTTTAAATACCAAACAACATTTTATTTTCAAACTTTCTGTAAAACAAAAACCTGGCAGTGTTTTCTTTTAATCAAATTAGCTTAACCTATTTTTCCTACAATTTTACTAACCTAAAATATCTCCTTTTTCTTCCTTTTGGTTTCAGCAAAAAAAAAAATAAAAGAAACAAAAAGAATAAAAATGCAAAGCAGTGGGCAGCAGCTAACTAACCAGCCAGCCCACCCTTCCTTTTTCTTTCTCCCACAACCCAGCCCATCTAACCCCGAGTTGGCCCAGTACCCCTTCCCCCCCTGTCGCTGTCACCTACCTCGGTGAGGTCATCTCTGTACGAACACACCCTTCACCGTCGATCGCTCCATGCCCCTCCCGATGGCAGGCCGTACATGTCCTCTCCCCCTTTATAGCTCACCTTCCCCCTCCCCTAACCCTAGAGCCTACCCCCTCTCCCTCCTCCTGCGCCGCGGCGCCAACTTCCCTCTCTGCCCCGACCAAGCTCTCTGAAGCTCACCACCCTCTCTGAACCGGAGGAGGAACCACCACGGCGGCGGGGATAGGACGGAGAACATGGGCTGCCGAACGCGGGAATGGATTCGCCGCGTCGTTCTCTTCCTCACCGGCTTCACCATGCGGACGGGGACGGCTCGGAGCGCCGCCGCCATCCGCCTTTCGCCGCCGTTCGTCCTCTGCTTCGCCACGGTCGCTGTCCGTGAGGTGAGCCCGCACCTCCCCTCGATCCTTCCCTCTCGCCCTGCACGCACACCTGCCCGCCTCCACACAACCGCACGAGGCACCAGCGCACTCGCACACTCTAGCGCACAGCGGCAGCGGCGCCGGCCGGCGATCAACGTGGCCTCCGTGTTCGTCAGTCAAGCGATCAGTGCCTCTGTCCGTCAGGTTCAGAGCAAGATTCAGTTAACTGTCGTAGTTCTACCATATTTTCCAACGCACCGGTATCCCATCACAAACCCACGAGTATCCCACTGGTCCTGTTCCATCCGCGCAAGCCAACGATCACGGGGTCGAATCCCCGCAGAGGCAAAAGCCTCCGCTTTTTCCATTCTTTTACCACGCTGACTTCGGGGGCCCACCGTTCAGTGACACCGGTGGCCACCTCACCACGCACACGCCCCCGTGGCTGCCACGCTGGGCTTGGCCCGCAGGTCAGTGGCACGGGCTGGCCTGCACCTCGGTAACAATCGTTTTCCTGCACAATTCCTTTTAACACTAAGTCCCTAAAAATAACATTTTGGTCCTCCATCTTAATCTGTTAATAACTTTTTAATTATGCCTCCAAATCAAAAACTCTAAATATGGTTGTTGCTCCAAATTTAATCATCTATCCAAATAATCCTTTTGTTTACTGTTTTGACAATTTCAAATGCAATTAAATTTCAAATTTGAATAATTCAAATGCAATTTCTTAAATTCAATAACTAATTATTTATTAATCCAACAAATGCAAATAAAATATGTTTTCCATACCATTTTGAATAACCTATTCAAATATAAATTTTTTTTTTCTGTTTTGAATAATTAAAATTGCCTAAACCATTTAAATCTTGTTTAATGCAATTAAAAATTGTTTAATATTGTTTAATTCATAATTAAATAATCCAAAGTCCAATTTCAAAATGTGAAACATGTAATCCAACTAAAATTTGATGTTCTTTTCAAATATAAACTTTGTTATTTGTTTTGCACACTTTAACTTGATGAAAACAATAATTGTTTGTGTGACATGTTTAAGTAACCAAACTTTCCAAACTTAACAAATAATTCCCAAACTTGTTTTATTCCTTTTCCTTTGCATCTATCATTGTTATCTGTTGTTATCTTGTTATCATCATCATGCATGCATCATGTTTAACTACTTACACTTGTTAATCAAATGTAGATCATTGCTTCAACCTAAACCATTTGCATCCATATGCAATTCACATTGCATATGGGTCCAATTAAATTGTGTTCTCCTGTCAAGTAGGTTACTTTGATGCATCTATTAACATGACATGCATCATCCCATGTTTGTGCACCTATGCCATGTATTGATTGCCCGTCTTCCTTCGTTGTTGTTTTTGCTTCTTCTCGATTAGACGACGACGTTGAGACGGACGATCTTTACGGTACCCCTTCTAAGGATTTTAGCTCAGTACCAGGCTACTGGGTTTGCAGGCAAGTTATCACTCACATGAATCATCGAGTTCTCTTCCACACTTGTTGTCGATACTATCCTTTTGTCTATTTCTGCTAGCCCTATGAATCGATGCTTGTTCTCCGAACCCTTCACATGATACCTTGAGCCATGGTATTGCCTCACCTCCATACCTACAGCCTTTGTTTGAGCCTGTTCTTATCTAGCATGCTTAGGGTTGCTTTTGCTCGAGCTCGTTGTCGGTTACTCCTTTTACTCTTATTATTGTTCCGGGGGCTCGACTGTTAATCAATCAATCCTGTTAATGCTACTATTAATAATAACTTGATGATAAGGCACCGGCGGGAGGCCCTAAGAGGTTTTGAGGCCCGCTAGTGTCGACCCTAATAGGAAAAGGGTCTTGTCTACTGATCCATGATGAGCGCACTACCCGCATTTGGGAAGCGAGTATGGGCGCCCCCCTCAGTTTGACCCGATTCGCATCTCGTCCAAATCGCCTCATTTAGTTCGGGTTTTCCATTTGCTGCATGCATGATCTTGCGAGCGGTACCCGGGTGGAACTTTCGTAGTCGGCATATAGGGGGACACGTTCTTAGAGTGCTATGAGGGTCCATTTTCTTCTGGGCTCGATTAGCCGTGCGCCCAAGGTGCTTTGGGCTTGATGCGAAGAAGGGTTGGATTGTGTTGAGTGCCCCGCTTGGTGGGAGGCATCCCATATGGCGGGATATTCATGAGTGTACGGCTAAATTGGTGCAACCCTGCAGGGATAATCTTCTCGAGAAGCCGTGTTTTCCGCGGTTATGGATTACTTGGTGAAAGTACTGGCTAACAAGTACTCAGGACAACTTAAACATAATGATCAATCATGTTTCACCCAAGGATTACTAACTTGACTAGTAATAGGTTATTCACACAATAACTTGATTCACCCTATAACAAACTGTGTGAGTTATCCTCGGATTGCTTCTTCGGATAAGGGGCGAGATCCCGGATGGGTTTGGTTGAAGTTATCTTTCAGTTGGTTACAATTCCTCGATCTTATCTTTTCTATTAGCCGGACACAATTAGTTATCTTCTGTAGTTGGTTAGAGCAGCCCGCTGCAGCTTTTATATACCTATCTTCTTCCGTTGATCCCAAGCATCCCGTCTTGTGTTGACGGGTAACTCCTTGATGAAGTGTGAGTCTTGCTTGCCAGTACATCAAATGTACTGACCCCGTTGGAGCTGTGGTTTACGCAGACGACGACTACGACTACGATGATCACCAGGATGGCTACTTCGTGGAGTTTGACGAGACTGCAGACGAGTAGATAGCTGGACCTCGGGCAGGATCCAGGAACTACGTGGATGGGCTTCGACTTCTTTATTTTCTCCGGCTTCTTAAGCCTTTGGATTTGTCTGTACTCAGACACCGTTGATTGCTTCCGCTGATGTAATGAATGATATGTTGGGACATGTGTCCTCTGTATGAGTGTTTTGCTATCTCTGCCTTAGTGAAGGCTATTTGCAAACTTATTTCATTCTTTTGTGTCTTAGAGACATTCTGTGATTTCCTTTTGTTCAAAGCTGTTGACGTACCGTGCGTGCTTGTTATGAAGTACGTCGACAGTAGTACCTTAGGTTCCTAGCGGATAGTTTACTTCGGCGATGGAAGCAGGGCTTGTGTTGTCGCGCATAAGCGCAGGCCTACCAGGAAGCTGGGACGTGGGAGCAGGTATGCCCCATAATCCAAGCACCTGACTTCCAGTTCGTGCGATGAGTATCCTCTAGAAACCAGGGTGCGACATTACCTAAATCAATTAAGAAACTCAAGATATTGCACATGACCTTTGTTGAACATACTAAACTCGTGACAGAGCATTTGAGCCAACATTTTTGTACGAGCTTAAAAATTAGGTGTCGATCTGTGTGACCGCGTCGGGAGAGGACGACATGAGTAATTTGGTGCGGATCTGAATGAACAAGCTATTTTACGAACAAATCGTAATATTAATAACATTTCTAGCATGTGAATAATCACGAAGGGAATATAAAAATAACTATCGGTATACATTTTAAATTACTGCATATAACATAAAATAAATAATGTCATAGTTCGTTAAGTTGAAATTTGTGTGCATTTATATGTGTATCTTTTAGAATAGGAGCCACATCATGACACCGTGAAAATTTGACGATGTTCGAGAAACTCACCCAGGCCCATGAAATCCTTTCCCTTCAGATCCTCCATTGGGAGAGTTTGGGAAAGAATTTGGGGAAAATATAGGATACATACACATTGGTAAGGCGTCCAACTACACGAATAGGGCGATAATGGCCCCGGGCAGCATTGCTTTGTATTTTGTAGATTCTAATGATTTTTTCCATTCTTGGTAATTGTAGGGATTAATCGTAATGTGGCAAGAGGAAAATGGTACTCTGGTCGCGCAAGTACATGCGGTGAAACTAGTACATACATTATTATTTTTTAAGCGCGGTAGGATCTCTGCATGTTCATTGATTTAGAAGGAGAAAAGGGACTAAACCTATACAAACAAAAAGATCTGGCCAAGCCAGAGGAGAAACCACAAACAGTACATACAGTCATTCTCCCGCTTGATCAAGGGAAGAAGACAAGTTCGAGACGGCTTGTATAGGCGCTCCCACTTACGAGCTAGTAGCTTTTTTGTTAACAGGTGGTTGCGATTCTAGCTACTGCCATAGGGGGATGGGATTCTAGCTAGTGGATATCTTCTAACTGCTTGTATCATTTACCACGTACACGCCGGGTAGATTCCCGTTACCTCCTATTCCTACCTAGGCAAGGAAGTGAAGAAATTGAAGAATGGACGTGAGGAAATATGATAGAGAAAACGAAATGCTCTTATTCTTATAAGTAGCGAGCTAGAATCTCATATTTGTAAAACTAAGGAGACGATGATGGAGTAGTGACTACTCACCGGACGGTGCTTTTTATAAAGGCGATACATTATGGGGAGCTGAGATAAGCGGTGGGTCGGAGATGACACAAGCTGATTAATGGTCCGTGGCACACCATGGAAGAGATATATCCGAGCCCGAGATAGTCTTGCACAGTCACTTTTCATTGTAACTCTCATATCAAAATGTCGTTTTATGTCCGTATTTCAAGTTTTCACACCTGGCTTCTTCCATAATGTATCCAGCTACTTCTTTGATATCTCCATGTACAAGTTAATATCGCTGCATGGTTGTGTCGGTCCCTGGATTAACATAACCATTTATATGTACATTCTTTTCATGCACACCAGGGGGGACGTTGTACGTCCATACAAACACGAGCCATGTGGGGGCTGGTGCCGGAACTAAGAAGAGAAAGAGTAAGAAGAAGAAGGTGTCGCCAGTTGCAGCCGAGGGGTCTATGACAGGTGAGACTGTGGCATTGCTAGCGCCTACGGTTGATCAGCGGGTGCATGCCACTGCTGAACCTGGGGGTACTGATGTTGCTACGGTCCAGGTCGTCAAGAAAACAAGATGCTGAAAGTGTGACGTTGATACCCATGCCACTAGAGATTGCCCGGCGGAGCAATACTTCTATATCTGCGACAACAACAAGCATCCGCTTAAGAAGTGCCCAGCTCTCAAACTCCCGAAACCGTCGGTGTCCATTGCAGGGATTAGCAGTAAGAATACTATGTTCTCGCAGTTTCCTGACAATTTGTTCAAGGAGATGGGGAAGGCGTCTGAGGGGCCTATTGCTTTGGTTACAATTCAGGGCACCCCTGCTACAGCCAAGCAGGTTGAGGTAACGGCTGCGCGTATCTGTTATGTTACGAGGTGGAAGTGGTAGGCTATACCCTGTGGTGACAATGTGTTCAAACTGGCGTTCCCTTCTATCGTTGAGCTTATTAGGTTTGACGGTATGGATTTCGGTGTTCCGTCCCAGTCCACGAGGTTGCTTTTTAGCAAATGGAAACAGGAGGAGATTGAGCCAGTTCTCGAGCTGTACTATACTTGGGTTCAGGTGGAGGGTGAGCCACATTCGCTGAGACATTTTTTAGGCATATGGGTGGTCGGTTCTCTGATTGGTAATACACTTGATGTGAATCTTCTGGCACTACGTCGCAGAGGTATTATTAGGGTTCAGATGGCTCTGTCTGATGATGATGTGTTTCACAAGGTGGATGAGGCGGGACCTTTCATGAGCACTGATGGGGTTTTGCGGCTAAAAGGGTATTCTTTCACCTTTAGGCTGGACCCAGAGGATTTCGTTCTTGAGCCGGACTTTGTTCCTTTTATTTGGGACCATAAGCTGCACTCAGAGTTCGTGACTGGAGGGGCTAATGGAGAGGATGTGAACGCTTCTGGTGCCGGGGTTATAGAGGAGGCAGACGGGCCCACTAGTATGGCCATCGATGAGTCCACGTCTAACGAGGGGGGTCATGTCCGTGCTAAGGCCGTGGAGATCCTACGTGAGTATGCTTTAATTCCCATCAACGTTGCAACTTCTCGTGGAAAGTAAATAGCTAGTCGATTGGTTTCTTCGGATGTGGCTGTCGATATGTTTTCCGCCGGTGCATCATCGTCGAGGACATCCAGTGGTGCGCCGCGGCATGACGACGACGAGGTCTCTTCGCAGCTGGTCACACCTCCAGCAGTGATACGTGGGCCGCGGATCGTCGACGAGGCGCGTGACGGGCTAGGCGACGCGCATCATCTACTCGCCTGCCAGCCAGAGGAGACGGTGGTCGATTCTCCTAATGGGTCGGGCGACGCGCACCAGTGGAGATGGCAGTCGGCGCACCAGCTGGGCCGGGCGGCGCGCAGCTTCCTGCCGCCCGTGTGCCAGTGACTCAAGACGGCGCGGCTTCCGGGGGCCTGTGCGCGTCCGGGCCTGATCTGGGGGTGGCACAACCAGCTGCTGCCCAGGGAGCTGCCTCGGGCATTCTTCGCCGCTTGGTGGGCTGGCGGGGTTGGCCCGTTCACCTTCGCCGACGCCGGTGGCTTCACGAGCGTCCGAGGATGACTTTGACGGCGCGATTTCTGGCGAGAGCAGGGAGGCAGCGCTGCTGGCGACTCCATGTTTGGAGAGCACGGAGACCGTCTCGGTCGCTTTAGTGGTCGGGGGGGGGGCATCCACATCATCATTGTCCCCCTCCGCCGCTGTTTTTGTACCTCTGGGGGCTTCTCTTTCCAATAAGGAGCTGCGGCGCAGTGCACGCCACGTTGTGGCGAAAGATGGGTCTTCTGCGACGGACGAGGATGCTTGTCCAAGGCCATGCGTAGGAAGGCGACCTTATTTTCTTCTCCACCTAGAGGTACGACAGTGATGCATAAATCCTTTCTTTCTTTTTCAGCTACCATTTTATTGTCTAGGTTAGGTAATATTGGTGTTAACTTAGGAAGGAATGATGTCGAGATCATGTTGTCGGCCAATGTGTTGAAGCATATGGAGTATGACCGTTTAACGGTTAAACCATGTGCTTCTCCAAAGTTGGACATACCCCACACGGATGATGATTTAGCGAATGCCTCTTCGGATGGAAATTTTTATCACATCTTGTGGGAGAGGTGACCGAGGTGGGAATGGATGAGGACGAACTCGGATATCTCAATGATCTGTATGCATCCGGCCGAAAATCCAAATCCGCCAAGCAGAAGAGGAAGTAATCGCCGCGAAATTCAGCGAGACCACCAAAGAACCCAATTGTTTTCCGATGAATGGCTTATTCACTAATAGCGGAGGTCTTGGAGACTTGGTTAAACATTTGAATATTGCACAATACGTCAGGGATCATAATTTGGAGTTCGTGGCTATCTCCGAATAGGGGAGGAGAGAGTTTCCAGTGAGTGTTTTGAACCACCTTTCGGGGGGGGGGGGCTAGACTTCACTTGGCATTCTATTCCTCCGTGTGGACGATCGGGGGGGGGGGGCATTTTACTTGGCGTTAAATCAGATTCCATAGATGTGTTAGCGAGGTTGGATGGTGATTTTCATATAAAATTACACCTCCGCAACCATGTTGACAACTTCGTATTGAGTTTGGTTGCCGTGTATGGTGCTGCCCAGGAAGAGTTTAAGGAGGCTTTTCTTTGCGAGTTGGTGAAACTGGCTAATGTTAATCCACATCCAATTTTAATTGGTGGTAATTTTAATATGCTAAGCTTTCCACACGAGGAGAGTCGTGGACGGTTTTATTGTGACTGGCCTTCCTTGTTCAATGATGTAATTGATAGCTTGGATTTGAGAGAGGTCTACATGACAGGTCGACAGTTCATTTGGGCAAACAATCTTTCGGAGCCTACTTACGAAAAACTAGACCGGGTGCTGATGAGTACCGATTGGGAAGATAAGTTCCCATTGGTAGCGGTGTGTGCTCTTGAGAGTATTGAGGCTTTGTCGGACCGTGCTCCCCTTTTGCTATGAACTGGAACAACAAAACCACATTCACAACCGCAGTTTAAGTTTGAACGGGGCTGGTTATTACGTGATGGTTTTGCTGAGCTAGTTAAGAGAGTATGGTGCAAACCGGTCATCGGTAATAACCCAATCCGGAGATGGAATAATAAAATGCGCAGTGTGCGTAAATATCTCCGTGGATGGGCTAGACACACGACTGGAATGCTCAAAAAAGAGAAACATAATTTTTGTTCCATTATGGATGAGTTGGATCAGATCGCTGGGATGAGGTTGCTATCTATGTAAGAGATTGAACTTAAAAGTCAATCAAACACAAAAATAGCACAAATGTTGCGAGAAGAGGAACTCAAATGGTATCAGAGATCTAAGACTCAATTCATTTTTGAAGGAGACTCGAATACTCGTTATTTTCATAATGTCGCCAGTGGCAGACACAGGAAAAAACGAATTCACTCTCTCCATCAGGATGAAGGGCTGATTGAGGGACAAGAGTGTCTCAAGACTTATATCACAAAGTTCTCTAAAGGTCTATTTGGGGCTCCTGAATTAAGTAATATTACTACAGACGAGACCCGAATAGATGATATTGCCCAAGTCTTCAATGAGAAAAACGTCTTTCTTAATGCTCCCTTCTCGGAAGAGGAGATAAAGAAGGCGATATTTCAAATGGAGCATAATAAGGCACCTGGCCTAGATAGTTGTCCCATAGAGTTTTACCAGCATTTTTGGGAGGTCAATAAGGATAACCTCATCGAGATGTTTGGTTGTTTACAGAGTGGGCCGAGGCTTTCAATGCTTACAAGAAAATATTATGGAAGGAATATCAGAAGAAAAAAGAAGTCCCAAAATTTGAGGAGACGCTTGAGAAGTAGAAGGCACACTGGCCAGCATTTCTGGCGTAGAAGGAGTCAAAAAAGGGGAAGAGAAGGTCAGCCAAGAATGCGGCAAATGTGGCGTGGAAGGTATATCGCCATAAGATGGGTTCAGGTTGCAGTGCCTAAGTTTGACAAACTCGAGGCAGATCTGCGAGAGCAGGGGATCATTCCAGGTGCATAGGATTTTCCGCGGAGGTCAAGGAATTGGTTGCTTAGGCATGGGGCGACGTTTGACGCACAAGGGCACCTTATTATGACTGAAAAAATAAAGGTACCCTTTGCGGCACTTGAGACAGTGTTCAAAGAGGTTAAAGCGGGAGAGTTCAAGCCAGATCGAGAGGATGACGAGCCTACAAAGGCCCTCGGGAATCCAGAACATGGCGGCTGGGCACGAGGCAAAGGACGATATCCGTGGTGCTTTGGCTTCAAGAAGGAAGATTGTGTATATCCATATAGAAGCCGAGAGAGAGGAAAGAAAAAGAAGGAGGCTCAGGTCGTAGAATGGGTTGGTATCTTCGAAGTCGCAGTGATGATGCAGCAACAGCAGATTACTGAGCTTACTGCACGGCGCTCCCATGAGCAAGACACTACATTCGACGAAACAGACACATCCCAACGCTGGAGCACTGTGGCTTCAACGTAGGTACTAGCTAGCGCTGCAGTTATGATTGTTGATGCCGCTGCACAGACGGGGGTCGTGGATGCAATCAAGGAGAAGTCAAGCTGTGAGCTATGCGTGTCAATCTCGAACGTATTCATCAAGGTGGCGGACGGCTACGCTTTACCTTGTGTAGAGGGAGTGAACTTCCGTGGTCGTCCGATCACAACTAGCTATGCTCTTGTCGGTGTGGATGATGTTCAGCCGGATTGGAGGATACTGCGGCTTGACATCCCCGGAGGTGATGGGGTGGAGACACTGGGAGAGGCCGTCAATTCCATCATTCAATGGAAAAAGAATGGCATAGTGTTTTCGAGAGCAGTCCACCACCACCACCGCCACCTACTTCTCCGAGACGCAGTCCACCGCCAGCAGAAGCACCTACTTCTCCGAGACGCGGTCCACCGCCGCCACCACCGCCACCTACTTCTCCGAGATGCAGTCCACCGCCACCTACTTCTCCGAGACGCAGTCTGGCGGCTACATCATCGCCAGCACACGTTGACGCCATGGACGTCAGCAGCCCAAGTCCGGCTCGATCTCCGATGCCTGAGCCGACTTCGCCGCCCACTAAGTCCTCTAAGCGGAAGGCTGGTGCCTCTAAGTCTTCCTCGAAGAACAAATGTGCTCCAAAGAAGAAAGCCAAGCCGCCATAAAAAAAGTTGCCTTACCATATGAATGACCAGGAGACCGACGAGTGGGTGACCGCGGACACGAAGTGTTAGATGACTGCGTGAGGAAAGAAAACCTTGGAGCTGCCAAAGAAACCAATAGATCCGACTGTGAAGAAGCACTTCAAGAATTTGCTGGAGATGTCATCCCAAGTTCAGCTGAATCTGCCATCTGACTATGATCGCGGATTATTGATGACTTTTAACAAAGTCAAGAAGGCGGGGAAAACAATTCCCCAGCTCGGGGAGCAGCCAAAACAATTCCCCCCCGCTCCGCTCAAGGTGCTGGACACTGCACATACTCCCTCCAATCAAGTTGATCTGGAAGCAGCTGCGAGGTTTGCCACAGAGTGTGGTATATACGTTGACCAACTCCTAAGCCAATCCGACAACTTCGAACCGGTTGAATTAGCATGGAAATGAGTTAGGGAAGTCTCTCGTAAAACCTGGTCAGCTCAACTCTTTGACAACATTCAAGCGCAAACTGCATACGTGGTATATCCAAACCGCAAAGTAGGGGCTAGACCAAGTCATGGTGAAAATTAGAGAAGAGGATTACTTCCACGATGGCTCGGTCTGTATTGATTTTGAAGATCTTTTTTTCTTCTATAATCTAGACGCCCTCGACAAATCGCTCATCAACACTTATTGTCTATAAGTATCTACCTCAACTAGTGCGATCATTGCTTCTTATATGGATTATCCTCACTACACGATATATATTATGCAGGATGAAGATTCGGGAATGTAATGAAAAAACGGTGGGATTGGGTTCATTGACCCATATGTCATCAATGATTACATTTTAGTGGAATACCCTGAAGCGACGGAGGATAACATCGTTATGTTTTTGAGGAAACAATTTCACTGTAGTGAAATACTATTTCCTTACAGACAAAGGTGAGTGTTACTGTCTTATGCATATTCCTTCACATTTCTATTTTGCTAAGTCGGTGTTAAGTGTAATTGATGAGTTATGCATGACTATGTATATAAACGCGTGTGGAGTTATCATTGGATTCTTTTCAACATTCACGTTGACACCGGAGCATTTGATCTCATGGACTCTATGGATAAAGGCCAAAAGGAGTACAAGCCCATTATTTCAATGCTCACAAAGTAAGTTCAATCGTTGTCGCACTACACCGTCCCCTTTTGTTCAATCATTATCATACGATGACCTATATATTCTTTTTTTATTTCCCGGACATGGCTTCGAAGCGGTTCAGGAAGCAACAGCCCGGTTTAACGGAGTTGAATATGAAATTTGACACACTCATCGTAAGTAGTACTTCTACATTCACGCATCTCACTTTAATTCCTTGAGCATTATTTGATTCAGTTCTATTTCTCGTAAAGTGCCCTCAACAGCCACAGGGAACAAATTTATGTGGCTATGTCATGGAGAACATAAGGATAATCGTGAATGAGCGATTGGGCAGAAGGACAAATATAACGCTGCACGATCTACGGGAGTAGCGCCTACCGACAGACATATTACAAGTACTTCAAGAGGAATTGGCGGATTTTCTGCTGAAGAAAGTCATAGCTCCAAATGGAACATTTCATTATTAAGTATAAACAATGATCTGCATGTAATGATCTCAATGTGTATAATTCTTTTCAAATGTAATGATCTAATTGAGATCAATGTAATTATCTTTTTATGATATCAATGCATGCAATGATTTGTATGATGATTACTATCGATGTGCAAAAAATATGTCATTTACGGCCTCACCAAAAAGAAAACAACACAGAAATAACACCCCCAAAACAGCCCCAAAAAGAAAACATGTGAAAACTCTGCCGCGGCAGAGAACCTTTTGCCCCGGTTGATGTTACCAACCGGGGTAAAAGGGTGCCAGCCTGCACGCTGCGCAGATCACACGTGGGCACTCCTTTTACCCCCGTTGGTACCACCCACCGGATCATTAGGGGGCCTTTAGCCCGGGTTCGGCAAACCTGGTTGGCCAGCCGGTGCACAAGCCCCCCCCCCCCCCCCCCCCCACCACCACCCTGCCCTCCACTAGTGTACGTGCCAAATAGTTTTTTCCGCCCCTTTTTTTGGATCGGAGGGAGTAGAAGACCAACACGGGTGAAAATTCCGAAAATCGGCCCCTGTCGTGAATCAAACTCCTGTTGCCGGGGGTTCACAACTGCGACCCAACCACTAGGCTACTGCGGTACTGCCTGGTTCTCCCTCGCACAATAGGCAGATGTACATACGTAACTCTAAATCTGCCAGCGGCCAAAAGAAGACTTGGAGCCAGCTCCCACAGGCGGTGCAGACGAGCTGGTAGAACTTCTGGTATGGTACACGACGTGCAACACCCGAAGTGCATGCCAAGATTGAACCCGAACATCCCACTGATACGGCAGCAACACCTAACTAGATAAAGAATTTGGCCTTCTTCTGCATGCAAAATTTGACAAGCACACGAACACAAAACCTCCCGACACCTTCCAAGCCTACTCTAGAGTAAATAATCGCGTACCTACCATGTAATATTCGTCCCCTAGCTTATAATGTCTAAATGTTTCACTAGAGGTATATAGTCTGGATCTACTAGTTGGTCCATGCAACTTGTCAACTCATACAATATATGGAGTGTATATATATCACTTCAACTCTGGCCGAGCATGTTATGGTGAGTTATTCAGTTCAGCTTTAATGTTCTGAGATGGAAGTAGAAGGTAGATGGAAAACGCCTAATGTTTGGACATTGAAGTGAAGGTAGATGATAAACTCCTATCACTTTGGTGGTTTCTTTAATAAAAAATCCCTTGCAGAAACCCCAAAATTTTCAACTAAAATACTCTTTAAGAGTGACATGGAAAATCGTTTAATATAGTCCTTGTTGTCAAATTTCCCTTGTCTATGTTTCATCCTTGGTAATAAAACCAAGGATTTTGGATAATCTAGTTTGTACTATAATTTTTTTAATCGATAAAGTGAATATATTAATATCCAGAAGATATCGACTACCTATACCGACTACCTTGTCTCGACACCAACATAATGCAATGTTGGAAACCAAAGATGCACATGAACAAAAAAGACAAAATAAAAGAAAACACATGTCACGATGATCAATGGCTCGCAGCCGCAGTATCCAAACAACGAGACTGTTCAAATATGAATACTCCATATGTCTCGTATTAACTGTCATAAAAATGATGTATACAGATGTATTTTAGTGTTAGATACATCCTTTCTATAACGCTTAATAGGAGACACAGGAGTATATTGGATATCCCTTTTCCACTAGTTCGGACTTTGGGCATAGATGACGGGTACATCAAATTCTATATGGCATAAGAGCCATTAACTCTCAACTAAGACCCTACTGACGCAGTATTAAAAACAGAAAAAAATGGTGTTCATCCATCAGGTTAGTAGTGGGCTCTTAATCCCCTGGCAACAGGTCATCATTAAGGCATGAGGTTAGTAGTGTCCTCTTAATTCCCTAGCAACAGGTCATCATTACTAAGTGAAAATACGGTATGGTCGACTAGAGGGGGGGTGTGAATAGGTGACTAACAATTTTACTTTTTTCTTTTTAGTTTGGGATAAACAAGTAAACAAAAGGTTATCTAGATGTGCAACTAGGTGAGCAATCTATGTGATACGATAGAAAATACGCAATGAAAGAATTATGTAAAGAACAAGATAAACCACAAGTGTAAACAAGGAGACATGCATATGTTTCCCATAGTTTCATCCCAAGGGAAGTACGTCTATGTTGGAGAGGTTTCGATCCACCTAAGCACTCTAATACCACTAATGTGCACACCTTACTATCCTTTGAGCTTCTCCGTGAGGGCAGGGCTGTCGATGGACATGTTTGAATTGTTCGATCGAACAGAGCCCCCAAATTCCAGGGGCCCCCGATTCCCTGTTTTTTATCCCCGATTCCCTGCAGTGTATTAGTATTACTCTGATCATATCGTGTCACATTTTCCATGTACTAGCGGCCCAAGTTTCAGAAGGCAGCCAGGCATCAGCCCGTTTGGCAGTTTCCTTTGCTTTTCAGCCCATAGCCCACAACACGCACACTCCAAACGTACCATCACTAGTGGAAAACGGGGCTTTTACCCACCCGCGACCACCCCTTTCGCCCCGGATCAGCCATCACCCGGTGCAAAAGACT
This sequence comes from Alopecurus myosuroides, assembly GCA_028641055.1. NCBI lineage: Eukaryota > Viridiplantae > Streptophyta > Magnoliopsida > Poales > Poaceae > Alopecurus > Alopecurus myosuroides. The sequence goes on along the minus strand of CM054063.1, from coordinate 12,369,605 downwards.
GCAGAGGTGGGGCCGGGGCGAGCAGGGCTCGTGGTGTTGGGCTTTATTTGCCCCGGTTGGAGGCACCAACCAGGGCTAAAGGCACTCGACGAGCAGGGCCCGTGCAGGCGCGTGGTGTGGGGGCCCTTTTGCCCCGGTTGGAGCCACCAACCGGGGCAAATGACACCCCCACTATATATAAACCTTGCCAGCCCTCTCTTCTCCTCATGCCACTCACTTTGGAGGACATATTTCTAGTTGTGTGGTGTGTGCTCACTTTTTTTTCACTCCTATGCATAAGAGGTGTTTGATGAAATGCCCGGGAGAAGAACGCCATCTCAGCTCGCAGAAAACAAACACGATTTAATTTGTCCGAGCCACACTTAATTAAATAAGCTTTCTCGTCCTTCTTTCCTCCTCGGTCGAGGTACCAACTTTAACCTTTCATCTGTCGATGTAACATTGGTCATTTCTCTATTCATGGTGTTCTGTAACAGTTCTTAATTAATAATCATATAATGCAGATGAACCGGCAATGGATGTACGCTGACCGACGCTCTGCCGCGTTCATAAAAGGCATGGGTTATTTTCTCGAGGTGGCCCAGGCAAACAAGCGGAATAATTTTATCTGTTGTCCATGTGTTGTATGTCGGAATCAGAAGGAACACTCTTCTCACAAAGTCATCCACTTTCACTTGTTTCAATCCGGTTTCATGCCCGGCTATAATTGTTGGACCAAGCACGGAGAAAGAGGGGTTATGATGGAAGACAACGAAGAAGAAGAGAATGATGACAATGAAGTGGAATCAGAGTTGCAGGCACCAGATGAGCCCATCGATGATCTTGGCCAGGCTATTACGGATGCAAAGACAGAAAGCGATATTGAAAAGGTGAGGGTGAAGTTCGACCAGATGTGAAAGGATCACAAAACAAAGTTGTATCCAACTTGCGAAGACGGGCAGAAAAAGCTGGGCAACACAATGGAATTTCTCCAATGGAAGGCCGAGAACGGTGTGACTGACAACGGATTTACAAAGTTGCTGCAAATAGTGAAGAAGCAGCTTTCTAAAAACAATGAGTGGAAAAGGCACGCTAGGAAGGAAAGCAAAGATATTTATGGACATACATTCTTTCACTAAAGCACACTATAGAGTTCTACAAATGTCCACCTTGGTGGCTCCTTATATCCAAGAACACAAGAATATTATACGGTCAAAAAACCCGGGGCTGTCTGAATCCTCGATTAATGATGAACACATCGATAGTTTTGGCGCCTGGTTGCAGGCAGAACTCATGAATAACAACACTGTTGGAGATGAGCTCTACTTGTTGGCCAGGTCACCATCTTCGACTGTACTGACTTTCCAAGGGTACGAGATAAATGAGAATACATTTTACACGATCGCACAAGATAAAAAGAGCACCAACCAGAATAGTGGCATCCGTTTCGATTCAACCGGATACAATGGGACAAAGGACACATATTATGGTTACATAGAGGATATATGAGAACTTGACTATGGACCTAATTTTAAGGTCCCTCTATTTCGGTGCCAATGGGTCAAGATGACAGGAGTAAAGGTAGACCAGCAGTACGAAACGACAACAGTGGATCTCAACAATCTTGGGTACAGAAGCGAACCATTCGTCCTAGCCAAAGATGTGGCTCAAGTTTTCTATGTGAAAGACATGTCTACCCAACCGAGGAAAAGAAAAAAAAAAGAATTCTAGTACATCATGCGGTGAGCCGAAGCGGAACATAGTTCTTTCAGGAAAAAGAAACATTGTGGGAGTGGAGGACAGGACAGACATGTCTGAAGATTATGATAAATTTGAAGAAATTCCACCCTTTAGAGTGTAAACTGACCCAAGCATCGCGTTAAATAAGGAAGATGCTCCATGGCTACGACAGAGAAGTAAACAATGGCGACAATAGTTGGTGATAATGTATTAAACCTTCATGGTTCATGTAATATTGCTAGACTAATTTGTAATAATGTATCAAACATTGCAGATTAAACCAGTCGTAAACTAGTTTTTTTTGTAATATTTGAATTTTCAAACATTGTTACTAGTTTAAATAGTTAGAATAATTATTTTATAAAACGGAAAATGTATTTGAAATGTTTACGCAATTTTAAACACTTTTCATATACAAAGTTTCTCCAAATTGTAAACCATTCATGAAATAGGTTTTTTTAAATGTTTAAAATTAAAAAATTGTTACTAGATTAAATAGTTGGAATAATTATTTTATAAAACAAAAAATAAATTTTAAATGTTTACGCAATTTTAAACGCTTTTCATATTGAAAGTTTCTCCAAATTCTAAACCATTTCAAATGTATTTGAAAATGTATTTTAAATAGTATTTGAAATGTTCGAAACGAAAAAAATTGGCGGCAGAAAAAAAACTGAAATTTTGGGCCTTTTGCCCCGGTTCGTGTTACCAACCGGGGCAAAAGGGGGAGGTGGGCGGGCAAGCGAGGGCCCACCTCCACCCTTTTGCCCCGGTTGGTAACACGAACCGGGGCAAAAGAAAACCTTTTGCCCCGGTTCGTGTTACCAACCGGGGCAAAAGGCTCCCGCCTATATAACCACGGGCCGCGCAACCGCCCGGGGATCAGTTTCTTCTCAGTTTCCTCTAAGTCCCCGGCGCCGAAATCCAGAGCGACGCCGTGAGGATGCCCGATTTCGACGCCGGTGATTCTCCGCGCCGCCGCTCGTCGACGCCGCCGTCCTCGCGCGCACCTCCTCGCCCGCGCCACCCCTCCTTCCCTCACCCGCGCCGCCCGGCCTCCTCCTCCTCGCCGCCCTCCTCCTCGCCGTCCATGTGAGAGATCTCCTCCGCCCCTCCTCGATCGCTGCATGTTAGTAGTTAGTACTAGTGTTAGATTATTTAGTGTTAGATTATTTAGTGTTAGATCGATTTAGTATTACTTAGATTAGTGTTAGATTTAGTTTGTGGTAGATTAAGTATTAGATTAGTGTTAGATTTAGTGTTAGATTTAGTATTACTGTTAGATTAGTATTTGGCATAGATTTAGTATTTAGTGTTAGATCAGTATTAGGTATTTAGGTCTTGAACACACATAGAAAAAAGTTAGGTATTGGATACTTAGAATTTTTTTGGTTTTGGAGACTTGGAAAAAATTTACGTATTGGAGACTTAGAAAAAATTTAGGTAAATTTAGGTTTTGGACTTAGGTAGTTTTTTCTTAGTGAATGTTTAGTTTACAAGTGAATTAAGTTAGAATTTTTTTTTACTTTGTGTTAGAAATTTTGAAGTGTTATTACAGTTTTACTTGTGATGTTCGTTCGATCTTTTGAATAAATGCCGATGATTGAAATAGTTGGTTCACACTCAGATGGCCTTGGTGGTTCGGTGCGCGGGGTCCACCAAGGCTGCTTGTATGTGTCCACCCTAAATATGAGGCACACAGACCGATGACCATCTTGTTCCTGTTAAGAGGTACTACATGCGGTGGTGATCCGGGAAAAGTAACGAATGCGAGGGTTTCTGGATTTCTTTCGAACTAAATAATGTCACATATGTAATATGGTTCGTGAGATCCGGATGAAGCTGAACCCTTTAGTGCACATGTGTAACGGTGACATTCCTCAGAAATCCCTTCCGGGGTTATGAAGAATGTCGCTGTTATGTATGTGCACAAAAGGGTCCAACCTTGTCCGGATCTCACTATTACATATATGATTTTGTTTAGTTTCAAAGATTTCCAGAAACCCTTCCTTCCCCCGCATCGACATCACGTGTACTTATGTCGTAACAAGCACAAAATGTGAAGTTCAACTGCACATCAAGGCCCGATGACCATCTTGTTCCTGTTAAGAGGTACTACAGGCAGTGGTGATCCGGGGAAAAGAGGAAGATGGGGGTTTCTGGATTTCTTTGGAACTAAATAACGTCACATATGTAATATCGTGAGATCCGAACAAAGTTAAACCCTTTTGTCGACATACGTAATGGTTACATTCCTCAGAAATCCCTTTCAGGGTTATGAAGAATGTCCCCATTATGTACGTGGACAAAAGGGTCTAACCTTGTTCGGATCTCACGATATTACAATATGATTTTGTTTAGTTTCAAAGATTTCCAAAAATCCTTGTCTTCATCCTTCTCCGGATTGCCATCACGTGTACTTACCTCGTAACAAGGACAAAATGTGAAGACCCGATGACCATCTAGCCCGATGACCATCTTGTTCCTGTTAAGAAGTACTACAGGTGGTGGTGATCCGGGGAAAGGAGGAAGATGGGGGTTTCTGGATTTCTTTGGAACTAAATAACGTCACATATGTAATATCGTGAGATCCGAACGAAGTTAAGCCCTTTTGTCGACATACGTAATGGTGACATTCCTCAGAAATCCCTTCCGGGGTTATGAAGAATGTCCCCATTGTGTACGTGCACAAAAGGGTCTAACCTTGTCCGGATCTCACGATATTACAATATGATTTTGTTTAGTTTCAAAGATTTCCAAAAATCCTTGTCTTCATCCTTTTCCGGATCGCCATCACGTGTACTTACCTTGTAACAAGCACAAAATGTGAAGGTCTAGGCAGGAGTATGACTAGCAGAACAGATCCACTCTTTCCTAATAAACTTGCGACTCAAACGGGGCATAACATCATTACAGATTATCCTGTCGTGTGTGAAAACGTTGTAGATCACTTCCTCTTACACTTCTTCTTCAAGAAGAAGAGGAAGTGATCTGCAATGTTTTCACACATCATATGGATAATCTGGGATGCTACATCTGTTATGTCCTGTTCGAGTCGCAACTTTATTCGGCAAGACTCGATCTGATCTGCTAGTCTAACTTTGTTCGGATCTCACAAACACTTACGTCTTTGATTTTCTTTAGTTTCTCAGAAACCCTTATCTTCATGCTTTGTGTTTAAATTTCATCTTATTTATATCATATTTCTCCATTTCCTAGTTTTTACTAAGTTAGAAACTCTAAGGTATTTTACTTAATTAGGAATATTTACTTAGTTCGGGTATGTTTTTAGCTTATGTCTCTGTTGGACCCGCCGGGCGATGTTCGGGACTGGGCCCCGCCGGGCTGGCACTTTGAGGTCCTTACTACCGGGACACGCGGCTTGGTGAAAAATCCGGGTGACATGGTCGACCCGGATATTCTTTGGTGGCCATCGCGTGGGCCACGCTCGGTGCGGAGAGAGCCGGCCCCTGAGGAGGTGGTACAACAACGTATCAGGGAGGAGGAAGAGCATGTACTTGGTCGATAGGGAGTATAGCAGCAGTTGGTCGATTATTCGGAGGGTTCCTTACCACGTGAGCTATGACCCTGTGAGGGTTCCTTACCTATGGGCCCGTAGCACCCGCGACTCAGCACCCCGCGGCTTAGCACCCGGTCGGAGTTAATTAGTTTGAGAGTGTTTTAATGAATATGTATAAGTGATGATATTATTACATCGTGATGTATTAGGGTTAAATAAAATGAACCCGAGCTATGTAACTCTTGGTGTGTATAATCATACGCTTAAATATTTCATCAATGTTGCATTTATAATTGAAATGAGGATCTGGAACATATAGTTACTATTTTTCGGACTTGTTTAGATATTAGTACCATTAGCTGTTATCTATAAACAATTTTGATGAAATGGATGCTATTAGCTATATTTTTATTAGATTATCTGCAATTGTTGCGAACTGATGAAATTGATGTTATTTGCTATTTTTTAGCCATGGCGAGACGTCCCCGTGGTTTGCGTGTAACCGGTGGTGGGCGCGGTGTCGTCACAGTCGAAGAAACCCGGCCTGTACGTGGTGGATGTCGACCTGGACGTCCACGTGGATCGCGTACAAATGGATCGCGTGCATCGAATGCACGTGGTAGTGGCGCCATTGTCATTAAGGAGGAAATCAAGCGCAGCAAGGGGGCAAAGCACGGTGCCAAGGGGTCAACACGCCATAAACGTCGCGGCGTTGTTGCTGCAGAGGAGGAGGAGCCAGAGGAGGCTACGGCGGAGGAGGAGGCTGTGGCGGCGGCGGAGGAGGAGGAGGAGGAGGAGGACGGTCTCCGGCTACCGAAGTTCTACGTCAACGTGCTGCAGCCAGTGAAGAACAGGCTCTGTCTTCCCGAGAAGACAACGACGATCCTCCTCGGGCGCAGGGGCGGGCCCTATAGTTTCACCCTCCGGTTGGAGGGTTGTGACAACGGGCCCGTGCGCGTTGTCCCGCAGCGACGTGGCGATGACGTCTACCTGCGCTATGGGTGGGGCAGTTCGCGCGCATGCACAAGCTAAATGTGGGCAATATGCTCACATTCAGGTACTACAAGGACGAGGAGGCCCACGTGCTGGAGGTGAAGATCTTTGACGGCAACTTAGTCCACCCCTTTTGCTGCCAGGATAGCTCGTCTGAGAGCACCTTGAACTCCGAGTCTGACTCCGGCGAGTCTAGCCCGAGCAAGGCTGGCTCCAACGCCAAGGGCAAGGGCAAGGCTGCCTCCGACGCCGATGTGTAGTATATATGTTTATGTCGATCTATGCTTACTTACTTATGTCACTCTATATTTTTGTACTATGTCTAGATATTGTCGAACTATGTTTTCGGTCGAACTATGTTTAATTATGTCATTGTGTCGAACAATATTTGTATTCGTGGCAGACTATATATTTTTGTTATTGTTCGTTTTCATCTGTGTTTTTGTGCGATAATTTTTCATCTTTCTTAATATAAATGTTTAGTGCAGAGAACAGAAAAACATATAAGAATATATAGAATTTCTAATCTAGCTCAAAGGACACGAAAACAGCTATTAAAAACAAAACCTTTTGTCCCGGTTGGTGTTACCAACCGGGGTAAAAGGGGGCCGGCCTGCTCGCGGTGCAGAGCCCACGTGGGGCGCGCCTTTTACCCCGGTTGGTAACCCAACCGGGCCATAAGGGGGGCCTTTAGCCCGGGTTTGAGGATCCCGGTTGGGCAGCCGGGGCATTAGCTCCTTACCAACCGGGACTAATGCCCCGTTTTCCACTAGTGCATGCCAGGATTGCTTCGCTCAAAAACAAAAAAAAAAGTTACAGGCCACGATCGATCCTAATCACAATCGGGATTACCAGGCTGCCAGCGACCACGCGAGAAAACCAATCGAGGCGATCTCGCATTCTGCTATCTGCGAGAGCAACGTCCGCACGCCGTGTCGCCGACTCACCGTCACATCCAGATCAGGGGCTGACGAAATAAAATTGAGCCGAAATGCTGATCGCTCGTCAGTTCGCTTCGCCTTTCGCCCGTCAAGCCGTCTCTTAAATCACGGATAAGCGAACAAACATGAAGGTAGGATCGCTGCAACCCTTGTCTAGACATTTTAAATTGTTTGAATTGTTTTGTTAAATTATTAATATGTGAAACGGGACTATTCATGAAGAATTTTAGAAATACAAAGTGTCAGTCCGGTGCGGAAAAGATGAAAAAAAGAAAAAGATTAGAAGAAGCAGCTCAGTAGCAAAAGGGTGATCTAGATAGATATGTCGTGAAAGGGGCTCAAATTAATTTAGGAAATCAAAATCAAATTGCTAAGTTAGATGTTGCTAGTGGTGCTGATGAGGTAGAGGTGGATGCTCACACTACAGAATTCGACGAAGGTGACGCTACTACTGATAATGAAGGCGAGGGTGTTAGTGTTGATGATGATGATGCCACCATTGGTGGTGACACCAATAGTTCCTTTCAGCCGAATATATTTGATCCACGAAATTGGGGTGGTCTCGATCCTAAAATGATTAATATTTTGGTGCAAAATGGTCCTAAAAGAGACTTGTCTATTGAGCATGGTCCTAAAGATACATTAGGTAGAAGGTTTTCTGCATCGGCATATAATAGACATCTCTCGAACGGAGAAACATGTGATAGAGAATGTCTTGTATACAGTAAAGAGCTTGACATAATATTTTGTTTATGCTGCAAATTATTGAAAAAGGGGTTTGTGAGAGGAAATTTAGCAAATGAGGCTTTCAGTGAATGGATACATCTTAGCAATAGATTCAAAGAGCATGAAACTAGTAGAGAACATGTCACAAATATGAGTGCATGGTATGACTTGCGTATGAGGTTGCAGAATAATCAAACAATTGACAAACTTTCTCAACGGGAACTTGAAAAGGAAAGGGAGCATTGGAGAAAAGTTCTACATAGGATTCTTTTGATTATACAATTTCTTGGTGAGCACAACATAGGATTTTGTGGTAGCAATAGTAAGTTGTGACCATTATCTTGGTCCTTCCATACAAAATGAGTTAATAAGTTTGCTAGCTGGTGCAGTCAGGTCTGTAATCATTGGAAAGTAAAGGAGGCAAAGTACTTTTCTGTACTCCGTATTCCAGCCACCAAGAACTGAGCAAGCAGCTTCAGTCAAAGGATATGCTTATTGATATTGCAATTGAGTCTATACAGGGTCTGATTTCCTTTTTCACTAAGTATAGAGAAAGTGGATCTTCAAAAGCATTGGAAGCTGCAAAAGAAATTGCAATGGAGATGGATATATATACTTCTTATAAAGCAAAACCCCACTAACATGCATTAATTATTTTTCTATCTCAACATGCAAGCTATCCACATCATCCATCTTCTTAAGCCAATCAATTGTCCATGTCATCTCCTCTAATATTTATTAATTCTTACATGCAAGTTACATATCATACATTTTTTAACCATCCATTTTCAATTTAATGATACATATCATATATTCCTTAAACCATCCATTTTTCAAACTAATGGTTTATAAGACGCATCACATGTCTATAAATTTAGTATCTCGAGTATGGTCAACCATTTTTTTTCATATTTCTTTAGACTATATAATATATCATGCTGTTTGTCCATGTCATCTCCTCTAATATTTATTAATTCTTACATGCAAGTTACATATCATACATTTTATAACCATCCGTTTTTCAATTTAATGATACATATCATATATTCCTTAAACCATCCATTTTTCAAACTAATGGTTTATAATACGCATTACATGTCTATAAATTTAGTATCTCGAGTATGATCAACCTTTTTTTTTCATATTTATTTAGACTATATAATGTATCATGCTGTTTTTTTTCTCGAAAAGTAGGTTAAGACCCTTGGCCTCTGCATAAAAAAAATCACACATGCCATTCACTATAAGGGATCCCGCCGCAACGTGCGGGGTATCTTCTAGTTCCTCTAGTTTGCCGCGCCAAGCATAAAATCAAAGAGAAAGACAATTTGATGAGGGCGTAGAAGACACGTCTATTGATTTACAATCTGCAGAGGAGGCATTCAGGGTCAATTATTTTATACCTATTGTTGACCAAGCCATAGTTCCACTTCATAGGAGATTTGAACAATATGAAGGGTACGAGAAAACATTTGGTTTCTTGTTTATTTCAGATAGACTACAATCCATTAATGATGATAGTTTGAGGGCTGCTTGTCTTGATCTTCAGAATGCACTTAAATGGGAAGAACATGAGGATATTGACGGGAATAGGATTGAAGAAATAAGCATATTGATGGGGGAGATTTGTTTATTGAGCTGACTTATGTTGAAGATATACTTGAGAAATCCATGGGTCCCATTGATATTCTAAACTATTTGAAGAAGCGCCCCTATTATCCTGTTGCTACTATTGCATATAGAATTTTGTTAACTATTCTTCGGCTGCTACACCTTGCTTAAACTGTTGAAGCTGTTGTGCGGCGAACAGAAGTGCAGGTGCACACAGGTAGAAAAAAGACCTTCCATACGCCCCCTTTAGTCCCCAAACTATACGAACCGTGACTAAATGGGTTTTAGTCGCGGTTCGTGAGGCGGCCCGCGACTGAAGGTCATGAGTGGCGGTTTGGGAAGCGCACGGAGGGCTTTAATTCCGGTTGGCCTGGCCACCCGCGACTAAAGGTCCGAACTGTTGGCATCCCGGTCTTTAGTCCCGGTTGGCCTGGCCATCCGCGACTAATGTTCGAAACTGCTCGGCTCCCGCGCGATTTTTATTCGCGATCGAAGGAAGAAGGCCTCATTGCTACAGTGCGAGCTCTTCCTCTCTTCTTCTTCCTCTCTACACCATGGATTCTCCCGTTTTCAAGGTTCTAAAGGTGCCCACACCATGCGGCAAGAATCTCCACGTCGCGTGTACCAATATTTGCGAGAGACTCCCCGTAGCTCTTAAGCGTTTGAGCAAACTCTATGAAGACGTCGATGAACAACACAAGTTCTTTGGCCTCGATCTCGAGTACACAGCCAACCAAAAGGATGTGGCCGTCATCCAGATTGCTCACGAGGAAACCGTGCTTGTCTTCCAATGAGCAAGGTACGCACACGATCTCTCTTGTAGGAAAATTGTGTTGTCATGTTGCTAGCAATAATATCACTTGTTGCAACAATTGTAGAGAGGAAAATTGCATAGGGTAGCAATTGTAGAGAGGAAAATTGTGTTGTCATGTTGATAGCAATAGTATCACTTGTTGCAACAATTGTAGAGAGGAAATTTGCATAGGGTAGCAATTGTAGAGAGGAAAATTGTGTTGTCATGTTGATAGCAATAGTATCACTTGTTGCAACAATTGTAGAGAGGAAAATTGCATAGGGTAGCAATTGTAGAGAGGAAAATTGTGTTGTCATGTTGATAGCAATAGTATCACTTGTAGCAACATTTGTAGAGAGGAAAATTGCATAGGGTAGCAATATGGCATTTTCGATTTGTTGTTACATTGAAAGAATACACTTGTTTCAACAATATGTAACATGTGTTCCATTTTTGTTGTTGCATTGAAAGAATAAACTTGTTTTAACAATATGTAACATGTGTTCTATTCTTGTTGTTGCATTGGAAGAATACACGTGTTGCAACAATATCTAACACGTGTTCCATTTTTGTTGTTGCAGTAGTTCAAAGCAATCTCCAGAACTTGTTGATTTTCTTATCAATAAAGGTTACGACTTCTGTAGCATCGACATCACGAATGACCGGCAGAAGTTGATGCGCACGTTGGGTATTGAGATACCTGAACATCACTACATTGATCTTCAGGACTTGATCCATTTTGATGAGCTGTACGGGCACAAGACCGGGATGGCTCAGATGGAAACTGCCTTCATCCACCACGACTACAGAACCATGAAGACTTGTTTACCCTCGAGGAATCACATGTATTGGGGGAAGAACCCACTTGACCGGATCAATCTCGAGTATGCAGCAATAGATGCATACGTTGCCTTCGAGTTGTTCCGCATCTACTCTTCGGAGCTCGAGTAGATGTTGTTTGTGTACCGCATCTATGTACCGCTATGTTGCGTTCGATATATGTAATGTATATATTATGTAATGGATATATGTCTTTCTATTAATTCCTATATTATTTCTATATTAATTCCTATATTATTTCTATATTATGTAATGGATATATGTACCGCTATGTTATGTAATGGCTCAAATAAAATCACGGGTTAAACATAGCACAAAATTTACTAAAGCAATCACACAAAGATCTAGCTCACACACAATTCCAAAATAATAAAACTAGAAAGTAACAAATGCTAGTTCCATTTTTATTTGGGTTTCCAATCATGCACACACTTTCTAATGTAGATGTTCTGCAAGCAAACAACCTAATATCAAGTCCTAACACTCTATACAAGCTAGGAAACAAGATAAGATCAAACACACATTTCAAAACGAACAAAAACACATCAAGAAAACAAAACAGAAAAACTACTGTTTCTATATCTGTTCATCAAAAATAAATCTAGAGCTAAGCCAGGAAAACATAGATCTAGTCAATACCAAACTCATCCAGTTGGATTTACTTCAAAATTCATTTTTGAACTCATTCTAAAAATCATAGAAGAGCCTACTGGTCTTTTATTAAAAAGGATGGTATTTTCATTTGGTTGCTGACCTTGATGTGAGGCTAAGTGCTATGGGTAGATCTTTTCAATATATATCCAGAACATTTTAGTTTGTCCATTTTGGTTATGTATTTTAAAAGTTAGGTTCAAATCATTCTCACAGATCGTCATTGCCAAAATAGTTCTTGTGTCCAAAATAATAGTCCAAACTTGGATCTGCAAATTTTATATGGTTTACATTTCATACGGTTTGGTTCATGAATTTTATCAGATTTTATTTTGTAATTACGAAAGGGGAAAATAAATTAGTTTTATTTTTCTGAATTTTTTGATATATTATTTGTATTTTTAAGATTTTAAAATGAATTAGTTTTATTTTTCTGAATATTTTGATATATTATTTGTATTTTTAAGATTTTAAAATGAATTAGTTTTATTTTTCTGAATATTTTTTAGAAATAATACAAATTAAAAAGTTAATGTTTATTTATTTATTCAAAATTATTAATTACATCATTACTTTTGTTTATTAAAAGATTTATTTGAAATTCAGAAAATAAAGAAATGTGGCATCGACCAACATGTTAATAGGATTGATATGATACTAGTATCACATACATGTGTGCGAAGTACTTGGATGCGGGACGGGATGGAACTTGGAAGTTAAGCGTGCTAGTGTTAGAGTAGTGGGAGGATGGGTGACCGAGCGGGAAGTTTGACCACGAGTAAGTAATTTGACTAGAGATAATTGTAGTTAGACACTAATCAAATAATAAAAATTCTGAAAAAAAGGGAGTAAAAAAAGGGATTGAAAAATTAGAGTGAAAAATAATTAGAAACCCAAATGAATTAAAAAAAAATAACGAAATAGTTTGTAGTTCCGGTTCGTGTCAAAAACCGGGACTAAAGGTCCTCCCGCCTCCGGCGCAAGCCAGCTGCCCACGTGACGGGGCTTTAGTTGCGGTTCGTAAGAGGCGCGACTAAAGGGGGAGGGGGCCTTTGCGAACCGGGACTAAAGGCCTATTTTCCACTAGTGGCACTCTGTGGTGCTTGTTGCTAGTTCAGTTGCGGACCGAAGCTCCAAACTGCGCAGACTCGACACCAGCTTGAAATAGTAGACCGTTAGAGTTAACAATACAAACTAGTGGGGGTTCAAATTGACCGCGACCATGGCCACGGCCGCATCCATGATCACAGGCACCTCGTAGCACTAGATAGCTCGGAAGATCCATTCTATAACCATGTTCGTTTAAAACTATAATTATCTATCTATAGCTTTATGCGTGGTGAAAGACCAGAGCTCTGAGCACCGGCCCAGCTAGGTTGAATAGTAAATAAAAAACCGGGCGATTCGCTTCAGGCATTCACCGGTCCACCGAAAATGCTAGACTTACAGAGCATTTTCTCACGGAAACAACTTACGGGTGTTCGTGGTAACCTCTCCTTTTTTTCTGTCCCTGGTTTTTAGGGTGGGGCTTCATTCCCACCAACCAAATGATCCCACCTCATCCCGTAATTCCTTTCCGTAAGAAAATGGTCCGTAAGCTCAAGAACAACACCGGTCACGATACTTCGGTATCAGATTCATCTCCCCATTTTCTACTACTCCAATTCCTCTCTTCTCCGGTTGCGGCGTCTCCTGTGAGGGTTTCCAAATTCCTCCATGCCTTGATGTGCTACACCCTGCCCCGGTTTGCTCTGTCATCATATCGTTACCGCTCCAATCTCGGGGTGAATTGATACCAGGATGCGAGAGGGAGGAGGGGCCATCCGTCCAATTCGATTCTCGAACTTCTTGGCTGCTCGATGCGGAGATTCGCGCGATCCATTAGTTTTTCTTGATGACGAGGAACTCTGCCTTGCTTGGATTGTTCATAAGATTAATTTTTTTAGTTGTCCCTGATATGAATCTTCATTGCTCTATTGTTCGTCCAGATCCATTTCATTGATGTCGCCTGTCGTGCCTTGTTTGTGACAGATGCAGATGAGGCGGATCCATCCTCCTGTCATGGCGCAGCGGCCCACACCCCACAGCCGAGGGGGAATGCGGAAGCTGTCCTGTGTCGCAGCGCACCATATATGCTTCAGCGTCTACTCCTGGTGGTGGACGTCTCACATCCGCACCAGCCAATCCAAGTGAAGTGAACCTTGCAAAAACTAAAATGTGTATATTGCCTAGCATGCAGCGCATTTTTCCTTTGAAAAAATTACATGCCGCTGGAGCCTGGAGGTGTCTTTTAGTTTTTGGTTCGTTGCTGCAGCACAAAAGTTAAATAGTTCTTTTCCATTTTTCTCCATACAGTTGAGTGGAGAACCGATACATTTATCTGTCAGCATGTGCGATGTGTAGTAGTTAAACCTTAGTCAGCTGTAGTTAGTATATTAATGCTTGACTTTATTCTTTGCTGATGCTTGTGAGGTTATGCGGATTCTCATAATGTTAATGACATTCTGCAAGGATTTTTACCATATTACTTTCAAACAACATGGGTTCTGAATTTTGATCCTTAGTTCTAGAACAAAGAGCTCTAGGTAGTTTCAATTCTTAAATTTTGTGCATCCCTTCATTTCTTCTTACAGCGGCGAGTAGGGATAGTAGTTATGCTTGGCTCTAGGTAACTGTCTCACACGTCAAGGACCAGGTAAGGCTCCCTGATTTGATTATCCAATATCGTTGAATCTTCTATTTTCTTTCTTCAAGTTCTAGGCTTTTTTTTCTTCTAATTGCTTTTGTTTAGTATGAAGTCAAAAGATCGAGGGATTTCTTGTGTTTAATTTAATTTTGTCACATATCTGAAATCCCACACCGTCATAAAGTTTGGCCCATGTAACAGGACTGGTCATCTCGATTAATAACCTTTTTTTTTTCCTTACTTTAAGATGTTAATCTGCTCTACATGCAGAATCCGTGTCGGCTTAAAAGGGATAAAAGATATCATCACCTCAGCAACACTCCCTCTGCATTTGGAGTTGGATTGTAGCAATGTGGTCAGTGAGTTGATCTTGAAAGAAAACAACAAGTGGTCTATTTGTTTTTTTTAGATACAAGGCTCGAAAGAGCCCGACTTTGAATTAACAAAGCCAAAGCGGCACAGTTACAGAGTACAAAACACAGCTTACAGGCCTCACGCAACAAGCACACTAAAAATAGGAAAAAAGGCTTCGTTTGGATCGTCGCGACCATCGTCTTCCACCGTGAAAGCCACCGGAGGTGAGTCGAGGCGAAACAGGAGTTACGAGTAACGGGAGAACACAGGCTCATCGTCACCAAAAGACCGGAGATGCAAACTCACTGTCTCTGTCGTCGAAGAGGGACCCTTTCCCTCTCGCCCTGGCTCGAAGGGCGCCGCACCGTCAGGCGACAGAGATGTTCACCCTAGAACAAGCAGGAGCAGGCAACCAAGATCGGCCACCGGAGAGAGAGCCAACGGCAACCGCGCCGAAGCTCCACAGGAACGCCGCCAACACCTACAAAGCATCCACGGCGCAAGGCGCAAACTGCAGAACGGGAGCACACACCTGAAGACCGGCACCAAGAGGACAGCAACACCACCGCACCCGAGCGGGGCTCACCGGAGCACCGTGCACTTCCACCACTGAAAACCGCTGCCGCCGTAGAGGGGAACCCTATCCCCTCTCGCCCAGGTCCGTGGGCGCCGATCCACCGGCGAGCATGGGCCAATGAAGGGGAAGCCACCCGAGCTGGGAACCAGCCAAACGGCCGCAGGGCGTCGATGTCGCAGAATCCGCACCGCCGCACGCCGACCTCGAGCACAACCACTCCCCAACCACCACCACAATCCCCGGACGGCGCCTCCAGGAAGGTGAGCGACATCGCAACGCCGCCGCCGCCCAAGCAGGGGATTTGGGTTTTCACCCACCGGTAAAGAAGTCTGGGTTGGGGGTTGAGATCACAACGTAGCCTCCAAGGAGGGATCCAGCGCCGAGGCGTCGGCAACGTCGTGGCCACCGCCGGCCAGGGGTTTCCCCCGATCCCAAGCCCCCAGCCCCGTCCTCCCACCAGGTCGCGCCGGACCCGCCGAGAGGAGGGAGAGGAAGGAGTAGACGAGGCCGTCGGTCTTCGAGATCTGATGCAGGGGACGACGGGGATCCCCTGCGCCGCGCCAACCGCTCACCGCCACCCCGCCGTCCGCACGGCCAGGGTCGCGGGCCAGCACCCACGGCCGTCGCCCGCCGCCGAGCAGACGCCGCCACCATGGCCCAGGGCCGCCGCCCCGGCGTCCAGAGCCCGCCGCAGGGGGCCGCGCGGCTAGAGCCTCGCCGCCACCATCCTCAGCGCCGCGCGGGCTTGCCCGGTGGCTGCTTCAGGCGGCGGCGAGGGCGGGGGGAAGGAGGGGGGAAGGGGTGGCGGCGCTAGGGTTAGACGCCTCCGGAGTCGCCCCTGGGAGCGACCCGGGAGGCAGGGGATTTTTTCCAGATAGCACAATTTGTGGAATCCAGATAGCACAATTTCTTCCAGGTTTCAAAGTAAGTGAATATGGATGGTAACAAAGTTGTTCATGAGCTTGCAAAACTAGGCCGTCGTGTGAGGTGTGTGTCTATGTTGTTGGAATTGATCCCTCCTAATATGGAAGCGATGGTTGCAAAAGATTGTAATGGGTTATGTATCCAGAACACTCCTAATTAATATACACCCCAATTTTTTTGAAAAAATATTGGAACAGTGGCCGTCGTTTTACTTTGTCTCACATTTATCATGGTAAATTATTTGATGAAGCTGCTCCCTTGCATATATGAGAGCTCGGTGTATTATTTTATACGCACACATCAGTAATATATTTTTTTCTTCAGTGATCAGTTTAATTTGTTTTAATCCCCCCGTCTTTCTTAGATTGTATGAGTAATAAATAATCTATGGAACCTGTAACCTTTGCTGCATACATGTGGTCAATAGTATAAGTATGATACCTGAAATAATCAGTAATGTTTTCGTTAACTTACAAAGCTTAATGATGATGTAAATTCCCACATTTTGAACCCCAATATCATTCTATCAACTACAATTCTGCTTAAATCTCTTATATTCGAATAAAGGTACTAGGATGTATCTGCAGGTTTTAGAGACACAGTCCTACTTGATTGTTGTGTGTGATGAGAATGTGATCGATTTGGGTGTGTGGCTCTGTAGTTGCTGTTGTGTAGGTGAGATGGGGCGACACTACGTCGTGACCAACAGGGTGGCCTACAATGATTAATGAAATATAAAGTTGTGCCCAAATTTTGCTTTGGCACGGCGCGACAAGCCGTGCCTGCTTAGTTAACATGACCAGAAACACTTGCAAATCCACCACGCTGGCCATGCTGTGCCAAACGAGATGAAGCTCGCTTCATGTATCAATATTTTCCGAAGGCTTTCATGTTAGACGTGAATGCTTTGTTCATTTTGTAGACGAGCAATACGGCCGCCCTGACCAATCTATGTAGAACCAAGTGCCGGCGGCGCGGCGAAGCGCGCCTTTTCATCTAGTTCCCAATAACTTCCATTCCCAATGTCTACCATAAGCTCCACTACACACCTCGCCGACCCTCTGAAAAATGAATACATGGTTCTTCGTTGCCATTGCTTCCCGGATCCTTTCCCCACCATCGATGCTAACGCAGTCTGCATCTTTTTAAGGCAAGGAAAGCATATATATATAGGAAGGTTGTGCCTGAGCAGCGAGCCTCGTTCTAACGCACATTGGATCGTTTTGATATTTGGATTTTTAAGGCATGTGTATGGTGGTTGAGATCCCTAGTTTTTCCAGTTTCCAACCGATGGCCAAGACTGGTGCATTTTCTCTTCTACATGTACAGGTTAGTTACTATCTTACAAAATATTTCCATGCCTGTGCCTCTAACTGGATGCGCCAGAACAAAATCGGCTCTCTAGAACACGACGGTTTCCAGGTCGACAACCACTTCCACAAAACCCAGCTTCTAACCTCTTACTACACGGAGCTCCTTGAAATCGCTCAGAACACTAGCTGGGATTTTAGCCTTCGTGACATCTATCCCACCACTACTTATGGGCTGTCTGATCTGGACCGTCCGTTCTCGGAAGAAGAAATCCAACAAGCCATGTTTGGTATGAATTCCACGGCCAGCCCGGGACCCGATGGTTTCGGGCCAGCTTTCTACCGTTCCTTTTGGTCGCTGGTTAAGACAAAAGTGCACAAGCTCTTCCACCAGTTCCACTCCCTCAATATCGATCTCTCCTCAATCAACCGCTCCTACATGGTCCTTTTACCTAAAGGGAATGGAGCCCGCACTCCGGAAGCCTTCCGACTGATTGCCTTGCAAAATTGCCTCATCAAAGCCATCACACGCCTGCTCACCAATAGGATGCAAACTAAAATACCCGACCTGGTCCATCCCAACCAAACATGTTTCATCTCCAACAGGGGAATCTCCGAAAACTTCGTTTTTGCCGCTGATATCCTAAATTGATGCCACAGAAGAAAAGCCCCAACCATTGTGATTAAGCTTGACTTTCGCAAAGCTTTTGATTCTGTAAATTGGGACTCTCTGCTCACCATCCTAAAACATAGAGGTTTCCCACCTCGTTTCATCCAATGGATCCAGCTTCTCCTTCAAACAGGTATGACAGCCGTATTGGTCAATGGAGTCCCTGGGCCTTGGATCAACTGCAAGACTGGACTTCGTCAGGGAGACCCCCTCTCACCCTACCTCTTCATAACCATGGGGGACCTTTTCCAACAAATGATCATCCACGCATGCTCACAGGGTCTCCTCTCCCATCCCCTCTCTAACAATGAGCCTTGTACTGTCCTTCAATACGCCGGCGACACTCTAATAATAGTAAAAGCCTCACACAACGCTGCTACAAACGTTAAAAAAAATCCTCGATGATTTCTCAAACGCTACTGGGCTCCACATCAACTTCCACAAAACTACCTTTGTCCCGATCCACATCCCTGATACTGACGTGCAACACATCTCTAACACTCTAGGAACCACAACTTCCTCCTTCCCGCAAACGTACCTCGGTCTTCCTCTTTCTAACAGGAAAATCCCTTCCTCGGCCTTCCAAACAATCATCGACAACATCGATAAGTACCTCTCGGGCTGGAGGGCCTCCTTACTCTCCAAAGGCGGCAAGCTGATCCTCATCTCAGCTGTGCTCGATAGCCTGCCCACCCATTTTATGTCCTCCATTACACTTCCCGCTGCGGTTATTCACAAAATTGATTCTCTCCGTAGATCCTTCTTTTGGACCGATGATGACAAATGTTCGGGCGCCCAATGCCTTGTGGCCTGGGACATGGCCTGTCAACCTAAGTTAGGAGGGGGCCTGGGGATAAAAAACTTAAATGCACATAATGTTTGTTTACTTTTGAAAATTTGCTTCAAAGCCCTACATAACCCTTTGACACCTTGGAAACTTTGGGTCTCTACACAATCACCATTTGCCTTTCACTCCTCCACGCACTCCTACCTTCGCAAAATTATATAAAAATATACACCTTTCCTATCCCAAATAATAAAATGCTCGGTTAACAACGGGGCATCCACCTTCTGTTGGCATGACATATGGCTTCTACAAGAGCCACTAGCTACCGTCTTCCCAGCTTTATTCTCACACCACACCCACCAAAATGCTTTCGTTGTGGATGTTCTACAAAATGGGGTCGAATCGAGCCTCCAAAATCGGCTAACCAATGCGGCCTCTAGCCAACTTGCCTCTCTTTCTATGTTGTTGCAGGATTTCGTGTTGACGGAGGGCGTGGATGATCGGGTCCTTCTCGATGGCTCACCATTCTCCTCCAAGGGAGCGTACATGGCCATGCACCCGGGGACGCGCACACGAGCCACGGAGAGAGTTTGGGACACCAAGGTTCTGGGCAAGGTGAAGATCTTTGGTTGGCTCCTGACTTTGGACAGACTAAACACCAGAGCAAACCTGCGCCACAAACACATCCTCGACCACTCTCAATGCCCCAGATGCACCTCAGACCTCGAAGACAGGGCTCACCTTTTCTTCGATTGCCCGCAGGCGGTAACGATATGGCTACGCATTGGGATTCACTCTGATAGCCTCTCCTTCGACGACATCTGGGAGGCAGCGCTTCCTCAAGATCTACCCAAATGTATCTGGGACTCTCTGGTGCTGATAATCCTATGGAAGATCTGGGATGCTAGGAACGCAATGGTTTTTAGGGCCTCCCATCAACCCCCTAACATTACTCTACAGAATATTATCCGGGACCTGACCATATGGTCACACCGTTTTAAATTAATGGAACATAGAGAGGCAGCCGACATGTGGCGCGCCCATCTCTCCTTATGTAACATGTAACTTTGGTTTTGAGTATATTCAGGTGCGGATTCTCTCCCCCCCGGTGACAGCCTCAAAAAAAAACTATCTTACAAAACTAAATGAATAATACGGAGTTTCACTTTGTGCCAGTACGTTTCTTTGTATTCATACCTACATGCATGTGCTTAATTCTATCTACTCTCGTACACTGATCCAACATACATAAGTTAAGTTTTCCATCCTTCGTTTTCAGTATCTTAGAACTTTCACACATCATCAATGACGATGGAGTGTTGCTGGAAGATTGATTTTTTTTAAATGAAGGTTCTACCATCAAGCTCTGTATCAAAATGATGTAAATAGCCAGTTTTTTATTCAATAATAAAACTGAAACTGAAACCACCATGTCCTATGTGTAAATACATTAATCAACTCAATCCGAAGACATCAAACTAGCGCCAACTCGCTACCAACAAAACTGATAAAGGGGGTCACGAAGTACATTACCGATACCCTGACAATCCACCAACGCGCATCATCTAAAAAACGAAGGCCGCACCAAGCCGCCCACCATCAAGCGCACACCGACGTATACACTCCCAAAGTTGCCACCGCCCTTTTTCGCTCAACCGTCTTCAGGCCATAGATCTACACTACTAGGAAAATGACTATAGGTGGATCGTTAACCATGGTGCATCTCACTTTTGTGCGCCACGGCTAAGTCCCCTTCGGGCACCGAATTTTTTGTGCCACGGGTAAGGCCATAGAAGCGCACCAAAAACGTCGCGCACCACGCCTATAGGTGGGCGGAGTACCCGTTGTGCCCTTTGATAGCCGTGGTGCACAATATTGTTGGCGTGTTATGGGTAAGATCATACGATGTCCCCCCTTGGATCACATTTTTAGTTTGTAAAACAAAAAATAAAATGGTAAAAATATCAAAAAATAAAATCCTTTCGGATATAGTTAGGGTTTAAGGTCTAGTTGTTAGGAAAAATTAAAACATCAATTTTGACTTTTCCTGTAATAAATAATTAGAAAAATTAAAACGGCCATAATTTTTGCATATGGCATCGAAAAAAGTTTAATATATCAAAAAGACTGGAGCAAAAAGATTCTAAAAATTCACCGGGATTTACACGGTGAAGTTTTCTCATGTTCTCAACATTCAAAAAGGAAAAAAATTATGACAAAAAGATGATTTTTTTTCTACAAATCAAAAAATTAGAGAAATGATATCTGTGGCACACACCTAACCGGTGCACCATGTCTAAAAGAGGGGGCTATTCAAATTTCGAATCCGCCCACACCCTCCTTTTCTTTCCCTTTCTCCTCTTCTCCTCACTTCTCACACGATCTCCGTCCGTCGCCCGCCACTTCGACCTCCTTCTCCGACCACCGACGCCAAACACCATGACATCCTTCTCCGACCACCGGCGCCAACCACCGGGACATGCTTCTCTGACTACCGCCTCCATCGATGCCACCACCGCAGCCGCCTTCACCGACCACCGGCGCCACCACCGCATCCTCCTTCACATACCACCGACGCCACCACCGCGAATTTCTTCACCGGCCACCGGCGCCACCGACGAGGCGAACAAATCCGGATTCTGACATTTTATATTTTTATTTTTAAATTGGTAGGAGTGGCGCACCTAAAACCAATACATGTGGCTCAGCAGAGTGTGTCAGGGCTAACAGAGATAGCCGTCACGCACCAAACAACTGCTCCACGGGTAAGTAATAGGCGTGACGCGAGAGGCGTGGCGCACCTAGGTGTGCCACAATTGTTCATTTTAGTGCGCCACGACTATTCATTTTTTTTGAGAAATACAGTACAAACACAAGCGCTCATATACAAGCGGATACACTCACCTCTATGAACGCACACATGCACACCCTACCCCTATGAGCACCTCCGAGAGACCGAGCCGACGGGTCTTGAGATTGACAAAGTCACCACATGCGCCTCACTATCGATGGGAACGTCGCCTCCCACTAAAAGAATATTCCGCCTAAATGCAACACACATGTGTCAAACCTGGGGTTTGAACTCTGGTGGGCTGGGGGTACAACCACCCTCGTAACCACATCCAAACACAGGTTGCCCAAAGCATTACGTTTTCCTAGTACTGAAAGAAACATAACATAAGTCATTACCTTGTGTATACATAATACTAATAGTTATCAACGACTTGAATGGTTTGTCACATGTATACTAGTTAATTTTAATTACCACAAATAAAATAAAGATGTTTTCACTAGTGGAAACAACCCCTTTCGTCCAGGGGGCATCTGTCCCGGTTGCACAAAAATCCGGGACAAATGCTATGCATTGGTCCCGGTTTGTGTGCCCGAGGCAGCAAAAACCACCTGGGGGCATCTGTCCCGGTTCGTGGCGAGGCATTGGTCCCGGTTTGTGGCACGAACCGGGACCAATGCCTAACCACATGCCACGAGGCACGCGCATGGGCTTTGGTCCCGGTTCATTCCATAAACCGGGACCAATGCCCCCTTCTCCTACATATACTGGCTCACAGCCCCCTTTCCTCTTTTTTTTGGCTTGGGGGAGTGAGAGAGGTGGGTGTTAGCGAGTGTGTGTTGTTCCTGGTGGCGCGGGAGTCCTGCAGCGTGGCGCGGGAGTTGTGCCTCGTGGCGCGGGGGTCCTGCCGCTTGGCGCTGGAGTTATGGCACGTGGCGCGGGAGTTGTGACGCGTGGCCACGAATGCGCGGTATAAACTGCCGCGCCTCGAGCGTCTTCTCCTCTCCACGCACTGTCGCGCCGCCACCATGCCTCCGAGGAGGAACAACACCACCGGCTTCCGCGGCATCCGAGCACGACAGAACGGAATGTTCACCGCGCATATCCGCTGCGGGGACGACCGCATCCCCCTCGGCTCCTTTGCGACGGCGGCGGAGGCCGCCCGCGCCTGGGACGCGGCGGCCTGACGCCTCAACCGCCCACGGTCGTTGATGAACTTCAACGACTGCCACACCCTCTGCGAAGCGGAGGCAAGGGCGCCGACGCCGCAGATCGTCACTGCCGCCGACCACCGCCACCTCAGGCACCGCGCGTTTCAGGGTCTAGTCGACGCCAGGGACGACCGCGTGGTCCACGAGTATTACCGGAGCAATCCGGGGAGGAGAGCGCAGACGAGGAGCTTTGGCAGACCCGCGCAGCTGAGCGGGCGGAGCGGCGCCTCGAACGCCACCTCGCGTTAGATGCCGCTCGGGAGGCGAGGACGAAGGCGCTGCAAGAGCTCCGGGCGAAGTCTGGGCCTCCGACGATCCGAGGTGGGGGCCTATCTCGGACATACTATCATGCACCTCCTCCGACGACGAGGAGGTCACCGACGACGACGACCAGGAGGAGGTCACCGACGAGTTCCCCGACGACGACGAGGAGTAGTGTTCGTCTGTTTTCTGTTTTTAATAAAAGAATTTGTTGTATTCCGGGAAACTGCGGCGCGCTAGCGCGTCTGTTTTCTATTTTCCGTGTGATTCTTCCTGATTGGTGGGATTCAGACGCCAGAAAGAAACACACCCCTCATCCAACGACTCACGTTAAGGAGGGGGACATGCATTTCGATAGATAAACAAGGCACATTACACATAATGGCAAGATTGGATCTAAATCTAAACGGAGAGGATAGATCTAAATAAACAAGGCAGTACATAATGGCAAGAGTGCATCGATCTACTAGTCATACTCCTGCCTAGGCCTATAGTACTCCGACTCGTAGTCGTCGTAGTCGCCGCCGTCATTGTCACTATCGTCGGACGGTGCTCTGGACTCCCTCGGAGGATCACGACTCCAGGACGGGCGTGAGGGTAGCGCAGGCGGAGGTTATCGCCAGCCCTGATGTAGTTCATGACGCTCTGAAGAGTCCGTCCGCCGCCCCACCACAGCCGACGACCGGACTCGTTGAAGTTCGAAGGTGGCGGGCCGTTCTCCTCGTACCTGGCGAGCGCACTCTCACGCCGATTAATGAAAAAGGCGTCCCAAGTAGGGCGGTAGTCAGGATTCCAACTGGGATTCCTCCGCTGCTCCGGTGTGATCTCGTGGTAGTAGTGGTTCGTGATGGCCTCCCGACGCGCCACACCTTGAGGAAGAGGAGGGACCGGCACTCCTCCAGCGCTCAGCATCCAACCGGCGGGAACGCTGTAGCCGGGCGGGCAGGGGTAGTTCGAGGCGGAAAGTGCCTCCGCCTGGATGAAGGTTAGAGTGGGTACGGTAGAATTGTTTTTTATGTTTCATTTCGCACGTTGCATTATCTGTGTAGAATATTTGGCTAAAAAATATATCTTCAGTCATGAAGTTATCCAGATTCGATATTGAGTATCATAATTTAAGATGGAAGTTGTTTCTCCGCCTTAATTTATCCTACATTGTTGACTTTTTGGGGGGGGTGTCTTGGGAATACATTGACAATTGGGTGACCAAGCATGCATTTCTCGTTTTGTGGAACAGATGATTCTACAAGTCACATCTGTTATTCTCATATATTTCCATATTTGGCATTGGTATCATCTGATTATGCTTGCTCATTGGCAACATTTCACGGAGTTCTATTGGATGTACATCAGTTGGTTATGATAGAAACATCCAAAGGACCAACTAGCATAAGCTTGAGCCACAGAGAGAGAGAGAGGAGATGATCATACCTTGATCTGTAGATGAGGAAGCCATTCTTTATGCTTGGCCTTGATCAGTTCCTACTCAATAGTTACCACTAGTACCTTGATCTTGATCTAAACCACCTAGATAAACACCCAGAGATGTTCAAGTGGCTGGGATGAGTCCTTCCCAGTGCTCCAGCAACAGGCTCGATCAGTAGCCTCTGTTCTTGAGGGAAAAGAGAGAGAGAGAGAGCTGCGAGAGCAGCAGCCAGGAAAAAAATCTCTCATCCTCATCTCTTCCCTTCCTTATAAATATTGTACTGTGCACTGGGGGGACCCACACCATTGACTTTAGAGTACTAATGTTCCTGATCAGAACATCTGTGAACATGTTGACTTTAACGATCAACATCCCAACATTCTCCCCCTTGATCGTAAAACTTTAAACTTTATAAGTTCATTTTCAACAAGGTAATGCATTAAGACGAAAAGATTTCAATGGCTAAAAGAGATGCCACTGAACCTAGTGACTATAATACATCACCTCATATCGAAATGAAACTTCTTAAACTTTATGAGCTCCATAAACTTTATTCTCATCATACATTGCATTAATTTACATAATACTTTACATAAACATCATAAACATTACAGACTCA
This sequence comes from Alopecurus myosuroides, assembly GCA_028641055.1. Lineage (NCBI taxonomy): Eukaryota > Viridiplantae > Streptophyta > Magnoliopsida > Poales > Poaceae > Alopecurus > Alopecurus myosuroides. Next base: position 12,344,195 of record CM054063.1, on the reverse strand, counting down.
TCCTTTGATGAAACAGTACACCAAGACAATAGATTCAACAGTCAATTAAGTACTGCTGAACCAATTGGCTATGGTTCCCATCTTATCTCAGAATGATCCTTTTGGGGAGATGGTGTTTCATTGGTCCCAACATTACCAGGATCAAAAGCTTTCAACCAAACCCATGCCGACAACATGCTCTTTGAAAACACTGGGTGGTAAGCCTTTCGTGAGCAGATCCGCTAACATCAACCTAGTACTTATGTACTTGACGTCAATTGTATGATCCTGGATTCTATCTTTCACAACATGATACTTTATATCAATGTGTTTGGCAGCACCACTTGATTTGTTGTTACTCGAATAGATTAGTGCGGGTTGATTATCGCAGTAAAGAGTGAGTGGCTTGGAAATGCTATCAATCACTCTGAGTCCCGGGATAAAATTCTTCAGTCATACTGCCTGCCCGGTAGCCTCATAACATGCCACAAATCCTGCCTGCATTGTTGACGATGCAGTGATAGTCTGTTTGGAGATTTTCCATGAGATGGCTCCTTTTGCGAGGGTGAAAATATATCCTGAAGTGGATTTCTTAGTGTCAACACACCCCGCAAAATCAGCATCTGAATAACCAACCACTTCGAGGTTATCAGATTTTTTATAAGTGAGCATGAGGCCTTTAGTTCCTTGCAAATAACGCAAGACCTTTTTAGCAGCCTTCCAGTGATCCAAACCTGGATTAGACTGATATCTGCCAAGCATCCCGGTCACGAATGCTAAATCAGGGCGAGTGCACACTTGTGCATACATAATGCTTCCAACAATGGATGCATAAGGCATTGACTTCATCTGCGCAGATTCATAATCATTTCTAGGACACTGAAAAGTCCCAAATTTATCGCCCTTAACAATAGGAGCAGGCGAGGCTGAGCACTTATACATGTTGTACTTTTTTAGTACCTTCTCAATATATGCTCTCTGACATAGCCCCAAGATCCCTCTGGATCTATCTCGGTGAATTTCAATTCCTAAGACATAAGCTGCTTCGCCGAGATCCTTCATATCAAAACTAGAGGATAGGAACCTCTTAGTTTCCAGCAACATGTTTTTATCACTTCTGGCTAGAAGTATGTCAATAACATACAGTATTAGGAAGATAAACTTACTCCCCCTGAACTTAACATAAACACAATTGTCCACTTTATTCTCTTCAAAACCAAATTTCCTTATGACTTGATCAAACTTAAAATACCACTGTCGTGATGCTTGCTTCAAGCCATAGATGGATTTCTTAAGATGACATCCCAAATGTTCTTTTCCTTCCATAACAAAACCTTCTGGTTGTGCCATGGGAACATCCTCATATAAGTCTCCATTTAGGAATGTTGTTTTAACATCCATCTGATGCAGCTCTAAATCATAATGAGCCACAAGTGCCATTTTAATTCTGAAGGAATCTTTAGAAGAGACAGGTGAAAAAGTCTCATTATAATCAATCCCTTCTCTTTGAGTAAATCCTTTTGCCACCAATCTTGCCTTGAACCTTTCGATATCACCCTTTGGAGTTACGTTTGGTCTTATAGACCCATTTACATCCAACAACTTTAGCTCCTTTAGGGATTTCTACTAAGTCCCATACTTTATTAGTGCTCATGGACTTTATTTCATCTTTCATAGCATTAAGCCATTCAGACAAAAATTCACTTTGCATGGCTTCCTTAAATGAGGTAGGATCATCATTCAACATTGATTCATTCATATCCTCACTCATATAGGTGACATAATCATCAGGAATAGCAGACTTCCTAGTCCGTTGTGACATTCTGAGAGGTTCATTATTTGGAACTTCATCAATAATTTGAGGCTGCTGAATGTCTTCAACAATAACATCATCAGGTGTGACACCTGAAATAGCCACAGGACTTTCAGTAGGAGTTGCTCTAACATCCCTCTCAACAGGAGGTGCAACTTCAGTAGACACCGGGAAAAATGGTTCTTGAATTATTGGAACTGGGAAAAATTCCTGGCTTTCTTCCAATATTATTTCCCGAGGTGTCATACTCCCCCTCATCATTTCATTTTCCAAGAACACAACGTGTCTTGTTTCAACCAACTTTGTTGCTTGATTTGGACAATAGAACCGATATGCTTTAGATTTGTCAGGATAACCAATAAAATGGCAACTGACTGTCTTGGGGTCTAAATTTCCCATAACTGGATTAAAAATCCTTGCTTCAGCAGGACATCCCCATACATGAAAATAATTCACAGTCAGCTTTCTCCCAGTCCATAATTCATACGGTGTTTTAGGCACCGATTTACTGGGAACCCTGTTAAGGATATGTGCCGCTGTCTTAAGGGCTTCCATCTATAAATTTACCGGCAGAGTGGAGTGGATCAACATACTCCGCACCATATCCATGAGAGTGCGGTTTCTTCTTTCAGCCACCCCATTTTGCTAGGGTTCGCCCGGTGCTGAGTATTGAGCCATAATACCATTTTCCTGTAAGAATTTTGCAAACGGTCCAGGAATTTGGCCATAAGAAGTGTGTCTGCCGTAGTATTCACCACCACGATCAGATCTCACAACCTTAATCTTTTTATCACATTGATTTTTAACCTCAGCTTTGAAAATCTTAAACTTGTCCAATGCCTCTGATCTTTCCTTAATGGGATAAATATATCCATAACGGGAGAAGTCATCGGTGAATGTAATAAATGAATTAAAACCATCCACCGTCTTCACATTAAACGGACCACATATATCCGTATGGATTATTTCCAAAACTCCCGTGCTTCGGTTTGCACCTTTCTTAATTTTCTTGGTATATTTTCCTTTGATGCAATCAATACAATGATCGACATCCGCGTCCGTAAAATCAAGGGAAGGAAGAACTTGATCTTTAATGAGACGCTCAATTCTCCCCCTCGAAATGTGGCCTAAACGATAGTGCCATAATTTCGAAGAAGTCTCATTATCATTATGCTCGCGTTTGGTACTGACATTCATATTTGAGGTAGAACCCACATTATTTATATCATCACAAAGGGAAATAACATAAAGCTTATCTTGCCGGAAGGCAAGACCAACATTATTATTGTCATACATAATTATACAACGCTTGTTCCCAAAGTGACATTCATAAGCATCATCATCTAGGCATGAAACGGAAATTAAATTCCGTTTCATCGAGGGTACATATAAAACATTATTCAACCTAAGCTTGAAGCCGGTATGGAGCTTAAGAGTAAGATCTCCAAGCGCCTCAGCGTCAGTCTCAACACCATTAGCAACTCTAATGGTTCTTTCCCCTCTTTTTAGGGTCCTTGTCGAATCCCTAACTCAACAAATCCCTTCGGTGAACCTATCGGGTTTCGATTAGGAGAACCCATGAGCGCTGGAGGAATCGTCGGCTAGACAGGGGGCGAGATTTACACAGGTTCGGGGCCCTCGTAGAGGTAAAACCCTTACTCCTTCCTCTTGTCGATCTGTATTGAAGATTAGATCGGTTACAATGGTGATGCTCGAATCGAGAGTAGGTCTCGAGTTCAAGGCTTTTGGGTCGTGCGGTTATTGCTTGGTCCTCTCCTAGGGGGCTCTCCTGGCCTTATATAGATGGCCAGGTATCGAGTTCTACCCGGAGAGGACTCAAACTCTAGCTAGGTCGGTTACAGATTTCCTAGCTTAACCCGCAAGTTAGTGCGGGTGGGCTTCACGTGGGCCTTCTAGAGTACTCCAAGGGCGCCTCTTCTTGGGCTTTGGCCTTGGGCCTGAGAGGGGGTGTCCTTACCCGCAGGGTCCAGGATCCATATCTTCGTCAGTAGCCCCCGAGCGTTTGCTCGATTGGGATTTTTCCAGTCGAGTAGACGGTCAAACCTTTCTTGATCTTCATTGGAGGACCAGCTCGACAATTATTGTTTTAAAGGGTGTGTTCCCTGTACCATAAGTCATCATGCTCGAGCATCGAGCAACACAAGTGCCTGTCTTTACGGCTTTTTTCACAGAAGGATGTGGCACAGTAGCTTGGCTCTCCCGAGAGATCAGGGCCAATTAATTGCGACTAGGGCAAAAACATTCTTGGCCTACACAGATTCGAGACCTCCGACTCGAACCCGATGAGGTGATTGTTGCGACTGGGCCGTTGTGGACTTATCAAGTCGAACTTAACCTATGGGGGTACCCGGCGCGTCCGCTAGGATTTTCTTCGTGTTGTTGACACGGAATTATACCGGAGGACGCAGCTTTCGAGTGCGATTCCAGGCCCAAAAGAGAGATCTTTTTGGGTCTTACCTTCATACTCGAAGAATATGGCATCCGGATGTGCCTAGTCGGCTAAACAATCCAGGTTCTTATGATGTAAAATTATCATGTGTAAGAGAGGTAGGTTCTTCCTACCCGATCGATTTGTTTGAGTTCCACACGAAAGAAGTTTCGTGCTGGAAGAAAAGTTATGTCCATATGAAAGAGTTTTCATGTTTGGAATGATGTGCCCATACGAAAGAGTTTTCGTGTATAGGGTATTTTTCTCTCGTTCGAAGAGGTTTTGCTTCATGAATTGTTCATGGAAAAGTTGCTTTTATCCGAAGGAATTGTTGTTCGTACGAAGATATTTTCGCGTTTGAACTTCCAATCGAAAGGTCTTGATTTTGAATGATGTATGCCATGACGTCATGGCGCACTCCTCTTCTCCCGATGGGACGTGACAGAGTGGTAGCAGATGGTGGCCCACCTGGTCAGCTTTTTGACCGGGAAACGAGACGTCGTTCCCGGTTTTTACGCGAACCGCGCAGTAAATGCGCACGATCTTCTGTTAAGATCGTGGCACGAAACAGCGTTGGCCGCCCCTTCGTTTCATCTTCACACGTGGTGGCTGTGATAAGAGCCACGTAGCACATCGTACGGCTGAGATCGTCTCGCTCCGTGTATAAGTACGGGTCTTAGCGCTACAGTGAAATTTTCCCAGCTCTTTGCCTTCATCTTCTTCCTTGCGCCCATCTCCTTCTTTCTCGCGCTCGAGCTCGTGCTGCAAGCAATGGCTGGCGGAAAAAGGCGTGGTGTTGTCACTTCTGCGTCCGGGGAACCCTCTGCGCAACCTATGCCCCGTGCCGGCGACTGGCGCTCCCCCAACACTACCGCGAAGAGCATCAAAGAGATGCAGCGGGAGGGGTTGCTGCCGGCGGAAACGGAGAAGCGGGTTCGCCTCGGAAAGAAGGAAGAGGTACCTAACCCGCAATCGAACGAGCGCGTGGTCTTTGTGGACCACGTGTCTCGGGGTCTTTCCTTTCCTCTCCACCCTTTCTTCCTCGGGTTGCTGTATGTCTATGGCATACAGCTTCACGATCTTCCTCCGAACGCGGTGAAGCACATATCGTCCTTCATCGTGTTCTGCGAGTGCTTTCTCGGCATTCGCCCACACTGGGCGCTCTGGAAGGCGCTTTTCAAAGTCCGGATCTTCCGCGAGAAATCGCGGGTGGAATCTGAGCCCGGCGAACCGCTTCGCACGGGCGGCTTCGGGATCCAAGCTCGACAGGAAATCAGCTACTTCAACATGCACTTTGTCGACTCCGCGCAAAGCTGGCGGAAGAGGTGGTTCTACGTCATCGACAACAGCTCGGGTGGGATCGTAGAGTTCCACCCGTTCGCTGTTCTGACAAGGCGAAAGTCCTGGTGGCACAAGATGTCAGCCGAGGAGAATCAGACTGTTGCGCCCTTACTCGCAAAAGTAGCCGCTCTCCAGGATCAGACTGCGGGAGTCGTGCTCAACGGGCTGCATTTGGCGAGCATCTTCTTGAAGCGCAGGATCCAACCTCTTCAGCAAAGGCCCTCCGCTATGTGGGAGTATCAAGGCTCAGAAGACCCCAGCCGAGTAAGCCGCGAGGAACTTTCAAATATGGAATTCGAGAAGAAAATCGCGGGTATCACTCGACTGAAGGTGGGGGAGAAATTCCCCGATTGTTCAGTTGAAGCCTTTGCCGCTTCAAATCCTCCTCCAGCCGCGGTTAGTTTCTTCCTTCTTGTCTTTGAGTTGTTTCCTTTTTGTTCTGAGTCCTAGTCGACAAGGTTTTTTCTCGTCTTCTCTGTCTTTGTAGAGCCTGGCTATGGCAGACTGCTACCCGCCAGTTACGGGAGAGGAGGCTTCAGAGCTACTGGCGAGTCACCAGGATGGTGCGGTTGACACCAACGTTGCCAACGCTTCATCGAGTTCTGAGCGTGATTCTTCGGATGACGTTGACGACTCGAATGGTGTCCCTCCCAAGCGTCGTCGGGTGGATGATGACGAGGCTACTTCCAAGGACAATTCCTTGGAAGCATCGCCCGGTCAGGCCCCCGTCCTTGTGACTCCACTTCGTTCACTCGCCCCTTCGCCTTCGTTTCCGTTGATGACAACCGCCTGGAACGCGGACTTGCTGGATGACGACGAAGATGACGAGTAGGTCTTTTTCCTTGTTCTTGGTCGAACATTCTTTGCACTTCAATTCTGATGTTTTTTATCTTTTGTTGCAGACTGCAGACTATCAGTCCTCGCAGGTATGCTTCTGCAGTTCCTCCCGAAAAGAGGAACAAGGCAAGGGATGCGGGTGAAACTCCCACTGCGGACACCGTCCAAAATTTTCTCAGAGCAGCCCCTAAAGCTGCGACTTTGGAACGTGAAGCCCCCAGCTTTGCCGCCAGGACTTCAGCTTCTAAAGAAGTGACGGACAGCTCCGCGGATCCGCTCTCTCGCGTCACCGGCCAAGTAAACTTCATCTTCTGTCTTCAAATTTTTATCGGGTGCACGACAGTGCTCCTGATGGGAGTAGCCCCCGAGGCTGTAGTCGATCGTAAGCGATCGGCTAATGGCTCAAAGTCTGGTTTATTTCTTCTTCATGATTTCACTTTTATCGGGTGCACGGCAGTGCTCCCGATGGGAGTAGCCCCCGAGGCTGTAGTCGATTGTAAATAATCGGGTACAGGCTCCAATTTAATCCTTTTAACCCTTCTATCTTCGTGCTTTTGCAGTCGCTCATTGATTCTCTTGCGGCGATTGGTCACCGCGTCGTTCTCGCCGAGTCGGATTGCGAGTCACTTCGATCGGACCGTAGCCAACTTCAAACTGAGAACGAACTTCTCAAGGGTAAGTTTTATCATCTCCTTGTCTTCATTATTCCGTGCATTCTTGATTTTTGATAAGCATCTCTTTGCAGCTCGACTTGAACTCTCGGAGTCCGAAAAGGTCAAACTCTCTGAGCAGGTAACTGCTCGGGAGGCTGACCTGACGGCCATTCGACAAGAGCTGGAGGCTTCCCGCATGCAATCGGAAGATTTTGGTCGACTGCTTGCGGATGCTCGGAAGGCCTTGAAGGAGTTAGAGGAAGCTGGCAGTAAGGCCGATAACGACGTTGTCGCGTTCCTCCGTCCCCTCGCTGAGTGTTTCACGGGTAAGTGTTTTGGACTCTTGCGACTTTCATCCTTCATTTTGCTGAACTTTGCTAAGTATTATTTTCTTCTTTTGTAGGTCTTCTGGATGTCCCTCTAGAGATCCCTGGGCTCCAGCGGGTAGATGTGGTAACCGACACACTTGCCCAGCTTAAGAGGCACGCTGATGGAGTTTTCTCCTTGATTAGCGATGCTACTCAAGTGCTGGTGCAACTGCATGGTCGCCTCATCGGCAACGCCACTCCTACACCTGCGCTAGATGATCTGTTGAAGGTCTTCTCAGAAGGCAATCTTCTGGATGCCTTCGCGGTCGCTCAGTCGGAGTTTGGTGCGAAGACCGCGATCCAATTTGCTTTGGCGCACGGAGTCGAAGGTTTGGAGGAGGGCTACTCATCTCTTCCAATCGACCCCTCCACGGGCAAAAAGGTACGGCTCTCTCGTTTTGGCGAGCAAGCCGCCATTCTTGCTCGGAAGCTGTCTGAGATATTTGCTCGGCTGAAAGGAGGGGCGACTGCCGCTAGTGGAAGCACCAATGTAGCCTCATAGTTTTTTCTTTTTCTTCCTTGAATGTAATGAACCTTGGGATGTATTCCCGTACCTTTGTTGTCTTTAATTGAAGAATTCGTCTTGAAATTTATTCCCCTTGTTTGTGCGTTGTCTCCCGATGGGAGTAGCCCCCGAGCGTTTGTCAGATGTGCGACTAGAAATGACTCGAGTAGGGCATCTTACTTCTTTCCTTGTATTCTTCCAGGCTACTGCGTTTGCCGCGGAAACTTCGGGTGGACGTGGTACTCCAGTAAATCCACTTGTTGCCGCTGTTGGCACTTTTGCGGGCCTTCGTGATAAGGTCCAGGATGGTGAGCGCAAGCTGAAAGCTCTGCGCGGGGTAGCCGATGTGGCGAAGTCCAAGCAAAAGTTGGCGGCTGAACGTGAACAATTTCTGATGGATGAGTTGGCTTCAGTCGCAAGAGATTTGATATGTAAGTAGTGCAGCCCCCGTGCCTTCTTCTTCCATGTTTTCCTTAGCTGACTAAGTACGTCTGCTCTTCAGTTGTTAAACCGGATGACAGGGAAGAAAAGCAGTGGGTAGAGAACCACATTCATCAAGAGGCTAGCAGCTCAAAACCTCATGCAAACAATTTTTGGTCTGATCGCAGTCGAGGTTTTGTGATGGCCACCTTGAAATTCCGAGTCCTCCAGGCGAGAATTCTCGTGAGTTCTTTTCACGAGGTCTTGGTTGCGATGAACGCTGCATTTTACCCACTTGAAAAAGGTCCCGAAGACTGGAGCTATCTTCTCAGGTTGTTTGGACGTGAAGGAGAAGTTCGCGCGTGTGTGCGCAATCAAATGACGTGCGGCGCGGTTGTAGCTCTCTCTTTTGTCCGAATATGGCATCCTGAGATAGACGTTAACTCTGTAGCTCGGCGCCCAGATTATGCAATCGAGGATATCTCGCCGTACTATGATGCTGTACGTCCTGCAGCGGAGAAAATTATCCGATTGACCTCTGAAGAGGTTGATAGAGTTTTAGCGACTGAGAATGCTCAGCGCTTTGATTGATTGTCGGATGTAAATATCCTGTAATCTGTTTATAGTTTGTAAAAACTGTTGTAAGTTGTACAACCTTGTTTGTATGATGTTTTTCTGTGATGCTGAGTTGTAGGTGTAGCCCCCGTGTGTTTTATGGGGTGTGTACCTGTAACTTTTAGCATGTAAAGAACGAGAAGCTTCGAGTGAATATGATGAAGGAATCATGTCTATTGCAATGACTGAGAAGCCATGTATTCGAGCTACAGGGCTGACTAGTATAGCCTTATTTTGTTGCGATAACAAGTAAACCTATGGATAAAATTTGCGGAGGTGTGCGATGTTCCACGGATTGGAATAGATCCCTCCGGTCGCCGGATTCTTTAGCCTGTAGGCTCCACCTGGGATGACTTCGTGTATGATGAAGGGTCCTTCCCAAGGTGGTTCGAGCTTGTGTCCTTCCTTCTGTTTGAGCCGCAGCACCAGGTCCCCAACCGCGAATGCTCTGTGGCGTATGCGGCGACTATGATAGTTGCGCAAGGATTGCTGATATACTGCGGATCTTGCGAGTGCGATGTCACGCATTTCGTCGAGTGCATCCATATCTTCTGCGAGTGCCTTGTTGGAAGTTTCTTCGCTGTAGGCTACAACTCGTGGGGCGCTGAATCGAACGTCCTCGGGAAGGACTGCTTCTGCCCCGTATACCATGAAGAATGGCGTGTACTTCGTCGATCGATTAGGAGTTGTGCGGAGGCTCCAGAGTACGGAGGGTAGCTCTTCTGCCCAATGTCCTGCAGCGGGGTGTAGACGATCGAGTAATCGCTTTTTGATGCCAGCCGAAACTAAGCCGTTGGATCTTTCGACTTGTCCGTTCGTTTGCGGGTGAGCAACTGAAGCAAACTTGAAATTGATGCCTTTTTCCTCGCAGAACTGTTGTGTTTCCTTTGCTGTGAAGTTTGTACCATTGTCTGTAATGATGTCATGTGGCACACCAAATCTGCATGCAATGGAGTCGAGGAACTTGACGGCGCATTGGGCGCTAGCCGAAGTTACTGGCGTAGCCTCGATCCATTTGGTAAACTTGTCGACTGCGACGAGCAAGTGTGTGTATCCACCTGGTGTGGACTTGCGTAGTGGTCCAACCATGTCTAGCCCCCATTGTGCAAAGGGCCAGGCTATTGGTATCATGTGCAATTCCGTAGCAGGTGCGTGTGGTCTTGGTGCGAATCGCTGGCAGGCGTCGCATCGTTCGACCAGGCTTTGTGCATCGCTGGCTGCTGTTGGCCAGTAAAATCCTGCTCGAAAAGCTTTTCCCATTATTGTTTTCCAGCTAGCATGATGTCCGCAATCTCCTTGGTGTATGTCCTGGAGCAATTTCTTGCCATCTTCGGGTGCGATGCATCGCTGAAGTATTCCCGAGATGCTTTGCTTGTATAATTATCCATTGACCACTCGAAAGGACTTGCTGCGCCTGAGTATCTGTCGAGCCTCACGTGGATCGGCCGGGAGCTGTTTATTGAGCAGGTAGTCGAGATATTTCTGCGTCCAGACTGGCTCGACCAGAAAGACCTGTCGTGATATATTATGAATAAGCTCGATAAGCGCGACCTGCGGGCTGACCTCTGTTTCTGGCGCTGCTGGTGTTTCTGCAGCTTTCTTCACTTTGACCGATCGCTTGACCATCCGTTCGAAGTATATTCCTGGCGGTATGGGTGTATTCGTGGAACCCATGTTTGCCAGTCTATCTGCTTCTTCGTTGCTAGATCTTGCAATGTGCCTCAGCTCGCACCCTTTAAAGCTTCCTTCGAGTAGATTGTACATGTCACGATATGCGACCATGTTTTCAGCAATGGCGTCACATTCTTTCATTGTCTGCTGCACTATGAGATTGGAATCACCGTAGATCATTAATCGGGTAGCTCCACAGGCGATTGCCATCTTCATCCCGTGCAACAGGGCTTCATATTCTGCGTCGTTGTTCGATGCTGGATCATCTTGTGGAAAATCCAGTCGCAGGACGTATTGCAGCTTGTCTCCACGAGGTGAAATAAGAACGATTCCAGCTCCTGCTCCTTCGTTTCTCTTGGATCCATCGAAGTACATTATCCAATTGCTCGTGTACTCAGGCGGCCCGGGTGTTTGTAGCTCTGTCCATTCACTGAGGAATTCCACGAGTACTTGAGATTTGACTGCGTTGCGTCCTGCATAGGTGATGTCCCAGGCACCCAACTCGATGCTCCATTTTGCTATTCTTCCGGATGCCATAGGGTTGTTCATAATTGTCCCGAGTGACGCATCATTAACCACAGTGATGGCGTGTTCCTGGAAATAATGTTTGAGCTTTCGGGCCGTGAGAACAACTCCATATGCGAGCTTCTGGTAATGAGGGTATCGTTGCTTGCATGGCGAGAGCACTTCGCTGATGTAATATATTGGTCGTTGGACTCCGTATGCTTTGCCATCTTCAGGTCGTTCGACTACGATTGCTGTGCTGATGACCTGGTTTGTAGCGGCTAAGTATAGGAAAAGTGGCTCCCTTTCTTGCGGTGTTGCAAGGACGCGCCTGCTTTGCAACGATCGCTTCAAGTCTGCGAACGCTTGTTTAGCTTCGGGTGTCCACTCGAATTTGTCCGTCTTCTTCAGTAATTTGTAGAAGGGTAACGCTTGCTCTCCCAATCGTGCGATGAACCTGCTTAGGGTGGCTAGTCGTCCTGCAAGCTGCTGGACTCCGCGTAGATTGGTTGGCTCCTTCATAGTCAGGATGGCTTGTATTTTCTCCGGGTTGGCTTCAATGCCTCTGGCGGATACCAGGTACCCGAGGAGTTTTCCTGCAGGGACGCCGAAAACGCATTTGGTCGGATTGAGCTTGATCCGATATGCATTAAGGGCGTCCAATGTTTCTCTGATGTCCTCGAGGAGTGTGTCCTCTACTCGAGTTTTGATGACGATGTCGTCAACGTACACCTGTACGTTCTTGCCAATGAGATTGGCGAGGCATCTTTGCATGCAGCGCTGATATGTTGCGCCTGCGTTCTTCAGCCCGAAGGGCATTGTCGTGTAGCAGTAGACACCGTGGGGTGTGATGAATGCCGTCTTCTCTTCGTCTTCCCTTTTCATTCGGATCTGATTATATCCCGAATAGGCGTCCAGGAAGGAGAGGCGTTGGCAGCCTGCCGTAGAGTCCACGATCTGGTCGATTCGTGGTAGAGGAAAATTGTCCTTGGGGCAGTGCTTATTCAACGACGTGTAGTCGATGCACACCCGAAGGATATCCGTGTTCTTCTTGGGGACCAACACCGGGTTTGCTAACCAGGTGGATATCTTGATCTCCCTAATGAAATCTGCGGCTAGCAATCTGTTTACTTCTTCTCCAAGCGCCTTCTGCTTGGGTTCTGAAAATCGTCGAGTCGTCTGTTTGATGGGTTTGGCGTCAGGAAAAACTTCGAGTGAGTGCTCGGCAAACTCCCTGGGTATTCCTGGCATATCTGAGGGCTGCCAGGCGAAAATCTCCCAGTACGCACGGAGGAGTTTGACGAGCGCGTCTTCCTATGCTGGCGAGAGGGTTGTTGAAACCATCGATGTCTTTGCAGAATCTGTCGGGTGCACTTGATGCTTGCGAGTGTCGCTGTTGGCGCTGAATTCCAGTTCAGGTGCGTTTTTCTTCGTGAGGGGCATAACGGAATGATCCGTGGTTTTTTCCAGCTCTTGAAGTTCTTCTTGCATCCCGAAAGATTTTGCGATCTCATTGAATTCTATGTCGCACTTGTCCGATTTCTGGAAGTCTCCGTCGATGGTGATCACACCGTATTCGCCGGGTAGCTTGAGCTTCAAGTACGCGTAATGTGGTACGGCCATGAATCTGGCAAACGCTGTTCGACCAAGAATGGCGTGGTACTGTGAGGGCCATTCGACGACTTCGAAGTCCAAGAATTCCCTTCTGTAGTTGCTTGGGGAGCCCAACACGACTTCTAGGTTGATTGTTCCGAGTGGACGGATTGCTTTGCCCGGAACTATCCCGTGGAAGGATGTTTCTGATTCCGTTAGGCCGTCCAGATTCTTGCTCATTCGACGGAGTGTATCCGCGTCGATGATGTTAATGCCACTGCCACCGTCCATGAATACGCGGGCCAGGTCATAATTACCAATTTGAGCTTGGATGACAAGGGCGGCGTGTCCTGGTCGATAGACTCGTGGCGGATGGTCTTTCATCGAGAACGTGATTGGCTGATCCGCCATTTTCAGGTACTCGGTCTTTGTTGGTGGTGTCTGCACTGTCATGCACAATTGCCTCGTGTTAGTCTTTTGAGCTCTGCGAGAGGGGCATACCTTATGTATCATCGCGAGTTGTCCTGCCGGGTTCGGGTATGCATTGGCTCCATTGTTTTGTGGCGGTGGCGCAGGTAGTGCGGCTAGCGCCATGTTTGGATTTGCTGGTGGAGGTGGTGGTGGTGGCGGCTGGAATTGTTGTCCTCCTCCTGGCAGCGGCGGGTAGTTTTGGGTGGATGCAAATCTTTTCCTGGCGAGTGCATCCAAGATGTCATGAAACTTTCGGCAGTCCTTAAGAAGGTGTGTTGCTTTAGTTTTGCCCGTGCGCTTATCTGTAAACAGATGTAGCGAGCAGTATGCATCAAGGTCCTCCTCGGGGGATTTTTCTTCTGCCTTTGGTTTCCACTCGCGGCTTCCGCCGCGACCAGAGTCGCGACTTCGTGTGAATTCTGCCGCCACTAATTCCTCCCTATCCTCGTGGTCATAGTATTTCCTTCTTTTTCTTCGCCCATGGCGGTCGTCTTCGTGTGCGGGTGATGACCCTCTTTCGTTGCGCACTGCGTCTTCTCCATTAGCCCATTTTTCGGCTATGATCATTAGCTCCCCGATAGTTTTAGGTGCTGCTCTGCCTAGTTCTTCCCGAAAGGCAGTTCTTCTCGCACCTTTAGCGAAGGCCTCAATCGCCACTTCTTCCGAGATGGTTCCTGCGGTGTTCCTGAGTGTGGTCCACCGCTGGATGTATTCTCGGGTAGACTCGCCGCTTTTCTATTTACAGGCTCGTAGTTCTTCGATTGTAGCCGGCCTCTTGTACGTCGACTGGAAGTTTTTGCAGAAATCGCGGTGCAAGTCATCCCACGATGCGTAGCAAGATCTTGGTCTCCTCTCCAGCCAACTGCGGGCCGCTCCGACTAGATGCAAATTGAGGTATTGCATAGCCGTGTTCTTGTTCCCACGTTGGCACTTTACTGCTGTGAGGTAGTCGCTTAACCATTGAGAAGGCTCGAGCGAGCCGTCGTACTTTGTCACTTCCGTGCTGAGTTTGAATCGTTTGGGTAGGGGCGCTTCGCGAATACTGAGGGCGAAACAGAGTGCGCCGCATGTTTCGTCATCCGAAGAGCCGGATGATGATCGGTCGCGATATCTCGACGCCCTTGCCCTGTCTACCTTGTTCTGCGCGAGTTCAGATCGCGCGTCGCGTCCGGGCCGATCGCGGTCAGCGTCCTTCCGTGGCTCCTTGTTTCGTTTTCGCGAGCGGCTGCTGTGGTGCCGTGAGCTTTTCTCTCTCGGACTGTCGTCGCTGCTGCTTCGACTGTCACCGCGACGGCGGGCTTCTTTTCCTCGACCACGACGTGGCGGTTTGTCTTTTCTCGGGGAGGAGCTTCTGTGCCTGCGGGGTGTTTCCTTATCTTTGTCCTTCTCCTGTCGCTCCTTCTCCAATTGTTCTTCAGTCTTCTTGCGATCATGAGAGGTGAGCCTTGCAGCCGCCAATCCTAGCCCCTTGCGAATTTGCTTGTACTGTTCCGCCCGAGGATCGCTTTCCGTCGGTTGGTTCATCTGCATGTAAGTTGCTGCGGCTAGGACTGCAGCATCGGGGGTTTGCGGGTAGACGTTGCCGTCGTCGTCGACCCTCATGAAGGAGGATGTGGTCGACCTGCTGGTCCCAGCCATGGATTCGTAGTCCCTGGACGATGCTGCATGTCCCTTCCTTGCGGGTCGGGTACCGACCGAGGGCGCAAGGGACTGCTCGGCTCGTCGTAGGCTTGATTCGTCCGCTGCTCTTCTGCGACGGGCTAGATCTGCTCGGGCGTCTTTGATGGTCGAGGCCGCTCTCACTAGATGGTAGTGGTAGGCGGTTAGATCCTCCTGTGGCGCTCCTGCCGCGGGTGGCTGACTCCTTCGCATGGCTTCTTTGGCTCTGTTCCAGGCCTCCCGCGAGACGCCGATTATATTGTGCTCGGTTGCGCTGAATTCGGTTTCCGGGGGCGGTTCCGATCCGGCCATGCAGACTTGGGCCAATCGTGGCCCGTGCGTCCTAGGCGCAGATTGGAAAGCTTCCCGTACCCGAGATGGTTCCTCTATCGAGAGGGCGTGATAGTCGACTGCGTTGAATCGGATGGACTCGCCACTTTTCTCCATAGGAAAGCGCGAGTTGACGGCTCCAGATTCGTTGTCAGATTCATCCGTGAAGTGGAGGATTCCGTCTCGGTTCGTCACGAAGTTGAAGCTCCCGAACGTCAGGGTGATGCTCTTCTCCAGATCCTCGAATACCGGGCGTGATTCCGGCGAGTGAGGTGTGACCACGACAGATCCGATCCGTATAGGATTGCTCGGAGTCGTAGTCGATGGTTTCCAACGGGAGTTGGACGTCGATGAAGCCGAAGATGCCGGTGATCCAGCGCCCGCGATTCCCACAGACGGCGCCAATTGGCGAATCCCTAACTCAACAAATCCCTTCGGTGAACCTATCGGGTTTCGATTAGGAGAACCCATGAGCGCTGGAGGAATCGTCGGCTAGACAGGGGGCGAGATTTACCCAGGTTCGGGGCCCTCGTAGAGGTAAAACCCTTACTCCTGCCTCTTGTCGATCTGTATTGAAGATTAGATCGGTTACAATGGTGATGCTCGAATCGAGAGTAGGTATCGAGTTCAAGGCTTTTGGGTCGTGCGGTTATTGCTTGGTCCTCTCCTAGGGGGCTCTCCTGGCCTTATATAGATGGCCAGGTCTCGAGTTCTACCCGGAGAGGACTCGAACTCTAACTAGGTCGGTTACAGATTTCCTAGCTTAACCCGCAAGTTAGTGCGGGTGGGCTTCACGTGGGCCTTCTAGAGTACTCCAAGGGCGCCTCTTCTTGGGCTTTGGCCTTGGGCCTGAGAGGGGGTGTCCTTACCCGCAGGGTCCAGGATCCATATCTTCGCCAGTCCTCCTCATATTGAATCCCTTCAACGGATTTTCAATATGAATTATTGCTCCTGAATCAATGCACCATGTATTAGTGGCATAATTATCATAAAGGGATTCCTCAACAAAAGTAATAACATCAGTACCTCTATCTTGAAGCCATTTCTTAAAGGCAAAACAATTCTTTCGAATATGCCCAAGTTTTCCACAATGGCGACAAGCATTAGGATCTTTCGCTTCTCCATCAGTCGCCTTTTCAGGCTTCTTTTGGTGAGAGCCCTTTGAAGATTGGCCTTTTTTATTTAAACTGATTAGGCTTAGGCTTCATATATTCATTCACAAACTTCTTATACCTCTTCTTTTGTGAATGCTTGACCTGATTAATGTGGTCAATTCTTTCAGCCTTAAGCCTTTCTTCTGCTTGCACACATTGCGCCATCATTTCATCAATCTCCCATTTCACATCCATTGCATTATAGTTGATCATAAATGGAGAGAATTCAGGAGGCAAAGATGACATAATAAAATGGACAAGGAAACCATTAGAAATTTCCATCTCCATAGTCTTAAGTTTGGCAGCCATGTTGCATTTCTTCATAATATGCTCTCGAAGGCTTCCAGTGGGATCATATTTTTCATCAATCAGCCTTCTAATAAGGCTTGTTGCATAAACTTTAGAAGACCCTTTGAACTGATGTTCAATTTTTGCAAAGTACCCTTTAGCTGTCTCACAGTCAGGAAGGGCTCCCCTCATACTTTGTGTAATGAAGCCCTTTATCATCATAAGGCACTTGCGATTAGAGTCATCCCACTTAGCCTTGATAACATCATATTTCTTCTTGAGGCCCTCATAATTTTCAACATTCTCTTTAGGTGCCTCAGGAGGATCATTAAGGAGAGCATAATCAATATTCAGTAAGGCCATCGTTATTTCAAGCTTCTCCTTCCATGTAACATAATTGCTACCATTAAGTTGTTCTATGCCATTTAGCATCCCAGTAATATGAGAGACATTAGGTGCTGCAAAAAGAATTCAAAAATTGCCTTAGTAAGCAGCATCATCATTATCAAACTTTATTGATCAAATTCAAATCAGCTTTGGCCAGAAATAAATATGAACAACAAATTTTTGTGAACAGATGTTCGTCAATTAGCTTTGGCCAAATTGACAAATAAAAGCCACACATTAATAATCCTCATCATTAATTTTCTTCCATTAACCCGATTCACAACAGGTTTGGCCAGAAGTGAAAACGAGCTAATAAAAGAACTATGTGGTTTAAAAGCCCGTCAATCAACTTTGGTCAGAATGACAAAGCATAAAATCGCACTTTATTTGAGGATTCATTAAACTTTATTTCGCAGCGGAAAACATCATAACATGATCATCATAATAAATATCATAATAAAGCATGACTTAAAAAAATTAACATGCTAAAACATTTAAAACAGCTAAGAATAAAACATAACAACTAATAACAGAAATAAAACATAACTAATATTAAACAAACCCAAAACGTTAATTTGGCCGAAACTGGGCCAATAACGGCCCAGCCTAGCCCATAGAACTAGGCCCCGAATGTCCCCTTTTATTCAGCCCGAAATAAAAAGAATTTTTCATTCGGCCAGAACTGGGCTAAAATTAGCCCAGCCCGGTCCGCTCCCTCTGATTCGTATTGGGCTTTCGCCCACTTAAGTTCCCGAGGCCCATACTGGGCTGTGGCCCGGTCCACCGCGGCTGGGGAAGACACGAGCCGTTGGATCCATATCCAACGGGCAGGGTCGCGCGCGCGTGGGACAAAACCACCGCGTCGCACCGCTTCGCCGCCGCCCCCCGGGGAAAACCCTAGCCCCCATCCCCTTCTCCTGTCTGCTTCCTCTCTGGCTCCCGCGACGCGACGCGTGCGAGGAAGAGAATGGCGGCGCCAAGCCCCGCACGCAGAGGAGGAAACAGCGGCGTCGTTCTGGCCCTCTCGCCGGAGTTGCGTGCAGCTTTGGCCAGCGCGCAGCTCCGTCGGGCAGCCCAGGGCGGCGCCCTTCTGCGCGGCAACGACGACGTGCGGGCGTTCCCGCACGGTGTCGACGACCATCGCTCATCCCGGCACCGCGGTGACCCTCCACGACGACGAGCGCGCGAGGAAACACCACCACGGCCCGGCGCAGTGGGCGGCATGGACACTCGGGGCCGAGCCCGAGTTCCTCTGCCTTCATCAGAAGGTGGCTTCAACGCCGCCGTGGCCAGCGACGGCGGAGAGGCCCGTAAGGTATGCACCACGGCCCTTTAGAATCATTAGCATTAGGGTTCTTCAGATTTTGGGGATTTCAGATGAACTAGGGCTCCGAAAAATTTGGGTATTCTAATAGTAGCTTAAATCCCCCTTCAAATTCTTGCTTAATCAAACCAAAACCATCATATCAGAGGGGATTCCTTAAAGATTTAGGAGTCTAGGGTTTCCAGAAATTGGGGATTTCATATGAAACATGTTCTGTTGCATCAATCCCCATCATAACCACTTAAATTGAAACCCTAGGCCTCTAATAACATTATTAGGGCTTGATCTTTAGAATGAAAAAGGGCACACCTTTAAAACAGGGCCTAGACATTAAACTTGAGCAAGAAACTAACAGATCAGGCATGATCTTGAGCTAGATGAGCTCAAGCTTACAGCTAGGTGCTCTGATACCAATGATAGAAACATCCAAAGGACCAACTAGCATAAGCTTGAGCCACAGAGAGAGAGGAGATGATCATACCTTGATCTGTAGATGAGGAAGCCATTCTTTATGTTTGGCCTTGATCAGTTCCTACTCAATAGTTACCACCAGTACCTTGATCTTGATCTAAACCACCTAGATAGACACCCAGAGATGTTCAGGTGGCTGGGATGAGTCCTTCCCAGTGCTCCAGCAACAGGCTCGATCAGTAGCCTCTGTTCTTGAGGGAAAAGAGAGAGAGAGCTGCGAGAGCAGCAGCCAGGAAAAAAAATCTCTCATCCTCATATCTTCCCTTCCTTATAAATATTGTACTGTGCACTGGGGGGACCCACACCATTGACTTTAGAGTACTAATGTTCCTGATCAGAACATGTGTGACCATGTTGACTTTAACGATCAACATCCCAACAGGTTATACATCTAGTGTAAAAAATATGGTTAGAGTTTAACTTAAGGTAGGATTTCACAGTTTCTCCAATGTATATAATGTGGTAGGATTACGCCACAAAGAATCTTGGGCTGCAGCAAGCAGACATGCTGACCAGAAACTTCAGTCATTGTGAAAAAAACTCCCTCAATAGTTTTAACGATAGTATGTGTGAAAAAAATATATAGATAATAGATAAACAATAGATCATTTGAGAACACAACTTCCTGATGTTCAATTGAATGTATATTCTAATTTTTAAGCAGTTTCAGTGAAACATACTTATACTTGACACAGACGATGGTGTTCTATTGGTTTTTTGGGAATAAACATGTGTTTTCTCTACATATATGTTTCCAAATACAATGATAATTTGATCAATGCTTCATCTCATGGAGATGCCATCAACGCCTATTGAAGTTGATCTAAATGCACATGCCTGCCTCAATTTTTCATTTCTACATGATGATATCGTTGGAAGACCAGATGTATACATTTTCACACCTTGGGAAAACACCGTTTGATAATGAATGCACTCATGTTTGTGGGTTCACTTTATTATAGCTGTATGCTCAGATGCAATCTCGACAGGAGTCCTGCATAGGGTTCCTTCCTCCATCGTCTCCAATCACGACATTGTTTTTGGAAGGCTCTATTTGTGGCATTAGGCACTCATCTTCACATGAGCTCTGTCTTCCAGCCTTAGTCTGATAGGCAGTCAGAGGCTGTTGATCGGGTTATTGGCATGTACATGTGCTGCCTCACCGGCGATCAACCGCGCCCATAAAGGATGGATACATATTACCTACTATTCCTACCTATGCAGGGAATAAAGGAATTGAGCAATGGACATGAACATACATGGTTGAGAACCCATGACGGATAGTTTCCTGTTACCTACTAATCCTACCTAGAAAAAGAATAAGGAATTGAGCAATGGACATGAACATACATGGTTGAGAAGAAAAATGCTATTATTCCTATGTAGCTAGATTAATAGAGGAACAAACCCTTTAAAGGATTCATACCAAGATCGGGCCTCTCTCGGTGTGAATACTTCAATGGTTTGTGCCTCTATGATAGCTCGTGTCGCATTTTAGTAAAACTAAGGACATGGAGTAGAGATGATTGAATTCATGGTGCTTTTTATGAATGAGATATGCCCACATAACATGCAAACGAGGCGGTGGGATGGAGTGTATGTGAGCTTATTAACGGCACTTACTTTTTAGTTGAATTGGTAATTGATTCTAGTAGTATTAGGTAGTACTGTACTATCTTCTTTGGGTTTACATGGTTGCTATGAAAATAGCGTAAACCAAGGTGCTTGTTCGCAAAGTTCAGATTTACCTACTAGCCGCAGCTTTAAAAATTGCAGTTGTGCTCATCAATGAAGTGGGAATGGTCCAATGCTCAGTGTGAGAGAACTGGCATGAGTAGTAGGATCCAATGGCACGGGCTACTGATTTCAATAATAATAAAAATATTGAATATTCTATAACATTTATGTGAATAGTTATGATTGAAATATGAGTGAGTTCGAGGGGGCTAATAGGCTCATAACCTACCTAGAAGCCGCCGCCGCCCAGGCTGCTCCTCGCTGCCGTTCGCCTTATCCCACTCCCGCTACAAGGAAAGGACTTACCACCTTATGAGATTTTTCTTTTTACTAGCAGGGATGTCACACACCAGTGATCTTCCGCCGGTGTTATTTGTTACCCGAAGTGTGTTTTTTGCCACGCCAATAATGTAAAGAACACCTATGGCATTATAATCCACGACAATAGTAAGTTTTGGGCCAGTAGTGTGTTGTGCCACACCATGACACCAGAAATGAATTTTAGAAAATAAAATAATATATCTTTTCTTGTATTTAACGGTAGAAATAACAACATTTATGTGATCAAAGACATAACAGAACAATGTAGCATAATATTTAGAATACACAGGTTATTTAACAAGTAGGAATTCATTGATACTAGTGTATACGAAAAATTATTTAACAGTAATAATCATTACACACTAAGAAGTATCAAGATGAACAAACTATGGTGCGTAGTACACCGCGAAGTTATTAGGGGCCGCCAAAAAAGTTAGACATATTCTCTCCCCATGGCCACCTTGAAACTCTTGAACTTGTACCATTTCTCTCTAACCTGGGCCCTTGAAAAACCTTCGATCAATTTCATTCCTAACGGAAACGTTGTAGACCTGGCCATTTGACATGGTAAGCTGGGTCAGAGCTATTGTCTCCTCGTCAATGGCCATGTTGACCCCTTAGGCACGTGAACTCGGGGTATTTAGCGACCTGCAAGTATGCACATACACTCGTGTCCTAGCAGTCATCACATATGTATTCCACTAAGAGCACCTACAGCGCACAACGCTTAGGTTGGCGCTTATCCTAAAGCTACACAAGCGTCAGCGCTAGCAACTGTTCATTTTGTACGTATTTTCTAAACGCCGGGCTCCTATTTATGCGCCAGGCGCCTAAAACAAGCCAGGAATCGCTTGGGAACTGCCAAAACGGCCAGGATTACTATCCTAGCGCCTCCTAAATTAGCGCCCCATTGTGGCTGCTTTAAGAGACTTTAACATAATTTGCATGTAATTAAACATGTAAGTAATTCTAAACAAGCCGGATATCAATACACATTATTATAAAACATAAAACAAGAAACTAAAACATCATAAAGTAGATTACTAAAAAATCTGCACGACTAGTAATAAATCTACACTACGAATCTAGATACTACACTAATAAATCAACACCACTCACGCATCTAAATAACCTAGAAATTCTACACTAAATATCTACTAGTACTAGAACAGCTTACACTAATAAATAAAAAATCAACACAACTACATTAATTAATCAACTAAATCGAATATGTACAAACCTAGATCGATCGGGAATAATACTCACCGGTAGCTATGGCAGCGGAAGTGACAACGATCAGCTGATGCGAGGGGCAATGGCGACAATGGCAGGCGGAGGCAGCGACATCGTCGGTCAAAGGCGTAAACAGCCACACCGACAACCTGATGGTAAGGGCGGCCGCGACAGGGAAGGGTCGAGGCGGCGACGTCATTGGGGGGAGGCAGCGCGAGTGGTGGGAGGGCTCAATAGCGGGAGGAATAGGCGGGGCGAGGGAGAGCAACGAGGGTGGAGCGACGGACGGCGGTGCGATTCGTATGGGGGCGTGGGGGAGGGAGAATGAGCGGGATCTAGGAGGTAGGCCATGACGGTTCTGGTAGCCAAATAGCGGTGTTGTAGATATGTATCACGCCAATAGTAAAATCTAGTACTGGCGTTGAGTATATCAGGCACGCCACTAGAAAACAGTGGTTTGGCGACACGGAAACACTCACTTACTACTGGTGTGGGATAGTAACGACGAGCTAGTGATATCGACTTACTACTTGCAGGTTAAATTGTTCACGCGAGTGGTATTTTACGTAACGCCGTCCTAGAGTACCTTGAACGTGTAGTCATGGTGCCCCATCACTGGTTGGCTTCCTGCTATAAGAAGTTTCCTTGCATTGTCCCATCATCTCCTCCCGGTCACCTCTCTCGGTGTGGTTCCGGAGGCCCTAGCCCTAATGCTTGAAATATGCTCCTAGATATCGCCACCACGACTGCTGCCATCGCCAATGCCGGCGGTGCTGGCCACGTATGCCTGACTGCTCCAATTACGGGTAAGGGTGGGTGTGCCCCGATGGTCCTCTAACCGTGGAGGCGGGCCATCATCCTGAAAACATAGGTGGGCAGCTGTGGTGTATAGCGGGGGCGGCCAAACTCGTGTGGTCAACCTCCTCGAGGCAGATCAGAGGTGCTTGGTGTGGAGATGCCGCGGGTGGATCTTGGATGGAGTAGGAGGCAGTGACTTCTTTACTGTGTGGTGCCGCTCAGGATATACTTGGTACACCTGCAAGTTCCACAAGCCATTCTGGGAAAACATGAGCAACAAGCCACCCGAAACAATCAATGATACGACATCCCAAGGTGCCACCACCATTGGCAACAACGTGCAAGGGTCTCACCGGTAGTGCGATATGCCGATATCGACCGTCAACTTACAAGCCATCTTGGGAAAACATGAGCAACAGGCCAGATGACATGACTTTCGCCAAGCACATCACGCCAATAACTGATCTCATCCACATGTCGTAGAGTAATGCAACACATCATGCCGAGATAATAGCATAAAACTATCACTTTTGGCGTAAAATTTCGGTTTGCTACCACTATACGTTTGAATCGTAAAAATCTACCACATTTTTCGTAATCGTTTGCAAAACACACTAAGCCGTGTGTGACAACAAATTGACACCCAATCTGACGGGTGGGACCCACATGTCATTGACACAAATAATGACCCGTATATAATAAATCCAAAAAAAAAAATACGTCAACATGACGTCACCACTAGGTCAACATGGAGATGTGAACACGAGATCCCTAACCATGCCCGACGCAGCACGGCAGGCACATCCGGCTGCCGGCGCCCGCCAACCGTCGATGTCGTGTCCTAGGACGAATATCTCCGGGCCGGCCGTCGCCGTTGCTTGTAGAGGTGTTGGCTCACCGGGCCGGCCGCCACCACCACGCCCCAGGCCGGAGCTTATCGGTCCGGCCGCCACTGCCATGCCCCAAGCCGGAGCTCGCGCCGGGCCGGCCGCGCCCTTGGCTGCTACCACTCCCCGCCTTCGTTGGTCGCCGCCTTCGCCGCTAACGACCCCGCGTTCGCTGGCCGCCGCCGCCATGGCCAAGGCTGGAGCTCGCTCCGGGCCGGCCGCTGCTCGTAGAGGTGTTGGTTGCCCGCGAGCTTACCGCCTTCGAAGGGAGAGCGGAGCTCCGACGAGCTGTAATAAGCATGGAGCTCTCCTGGTACCCGTCACCCTCCCAGCGGGAGCACGCCCGCCGGCCAGCAGGTGCTCCGCTTCGCCGCTGTCCTCGCCTGCCCGGACGCCGTCATGGCCGTCCAGCGGGTGCTCCGCCTCGCCCGACATGCGTACATGTAGAACCAGTCCCAGTTGACATTTTTTCTTAGATATTTTCTTTTCTGTATATTTTTATTTGCTTAATAGGGCTGACAAGTGGGCCCCATTGTCAGAAACCGTATCAATTCGTCATTAGATTCAGATTAGTGGTTTTTGAGAGAGGCAGAAAAAAATTTCGTAGATTTTTGCGATTCAAACGTATAGTAGTAGCAAAACGGAATTTTACGCCAAAAGTGGCAGTTTTATGCTATTATCTCCCTCATGCCACAGAAACCCTAACATGCCTGGCTGAGTACCGCCACCTTCCAAGATCCGCTGCTATAGCGTCTATCACCCATCCTCCTAGTCTCCTACGAAGCACCGATATAGCCACAACCCCGCCAGCCGCACGCCAACACTGGACGTGCCCAGTTGTGTCCCACCGAGCGACCCACATGCCTCATACCGCACAGATGTGATCCAAACAGGAGAGCGCAAAGAACCTATTGAATATATAAGCAATTTCGCACATGATTTAATCCGAAATAACATTATGTAAATCATGACAGTAGCAATTATACTAAGCATGCAAATATCTAGCACAATGGAAGAACAGATCCGATCTACCGGAAGAACTAGACATATGAAATCCGGTAACATCTCATACAAATGGAATAGAGATACGTACGATGCAGCGATAGCGGCACCGCCGTTGTTGTTGTCCATGTTATCGCCCATGTCGTCGATGAAGAGGTTGCCAAGGTCGGAGAAGAAGCCGTCGTTGGGGAAGTAGTCGCCGTCAGCAGTCGCGCGAGTGCGCTCCCCAAAAACCTGATCGCCCTCTCCCGTAAAGGATCACAAGAGGCGGGGTTCCGGAGGCCTGCTGTCCCTCCTCGCGGTGCACGCCGGAAGAAGGGATGGAGAAGTCTTGATTGGCGGTGCAGTGCTCTGGAACAGTGTGAAACCATACGTCGAAGTGGCAGCTAGGGTTTACCGTATGCGCGTATTTATATGCGGGCTGGGAGAGACGTGGGCGTAACTCCACGTCTGAGTCGGTTCGGTTCCACGATCCAGAAAGGAAATGGAAACGGTTTAGAAATTAACGCGTCCGTTAATTACCAAGTTAATGACTCATTAAGTTTTCCCAACCGACAAAATAAACGTTCTCGGCTCGGCTCATTCCCGCAACATGCGGCGCGTCGTGACGTGACGTGACGTGACGAGGCGAGGCATGGCGAGGCGGGCGGCGGAGGAGGAGCGCGCGTGTGGCACACCTCTCCTCTTGCCTTGCCAACTCATACATGAGCTAGAATGGCTCACCTTATAAGGTGGTTCCACTCTCTCCAAACTAGCAGTATGAGACTAAACATTAGTCACACTCCCCACTTGTATTATTCTTGAATGGGCCATGACAATTTTAGGATTTATTGGGCTTATTTGGGCCATATGGTGCAGCCCATAAATTCCAACAATCCCCCACAACGTGTCATTAGCATATATCATAATCTTAGTTCCAAAACATTGTTTTATATACCGGTGTTTAGTGGAGACTGTTAAGTTGAACTTCCACTTAGAACATCATGCTACACTAGTTCACAACTTGAATAGTGGACTACGCCTTGAACTACAAGTTTGTTGTGATACCAGTTTGACACAACGTCTGAACCGATACTAGGCTGCCGCAAGGCTTCCCCGAGCGTATGCGTCGTGCTCCGAAGGCTTTTCATGACTTTATTAGAGAGCACCCGATTCTTATAGACTACGACGTTTAACAATCAAACTCATATAGGTGAGTTCCTCAGGAGGTGTTCTGCAGGACACATCTCTACTTATATAAATAAGCCACTTGGAACAAATTAAGACAAATGTCAACCTGCCATACTGATTAGGAAAGTATTGCATCTTCATGGAGTGGGATAAAATATAAGTATATTCTCCTCTCATCCGACCAACAGCTTGTCTCCCACTTCTAATTCACGCGATCTCCGATCACATAGAGTGGGTTACCACTGTGGGAAACTCATACCGTGGGTCTCAAACCCATCTCCCTCGATGTATTATCTATCACATTCCGTGATAAACCCTTTGTGAAAGGATCTGCCAAGTTCATAGATGTTTGGATATAATCCAACGCAATAACTCTGTAGTTTTTCAATTTCCTGACAGATTTCAATCTCCTCTTCACATGTCTTGATGACTTAGCATTATCCTTAGAATTATTCACTTTGATGATCACAGTTTGATTATGACAGTTCATTAGGATTGCGGGTATTGGTTTTTCAACCACAGGCAAGTCCATCAAGAGCTCACGAAGCCACTCTGCTTCAACAGTGGCTGTGTCTAATGATGCGAGTTCTGCTTTCATAGTTGACCTCGTTAAGATGGTCTGCTTGCAAGACTTTCAGGAAGCAGCGCCACCACCAAGTGTAAAAACATAACCACTAGTGGCCTTAAGCTCACCAGCATCAGGTATCCGATTAGAATCACTATATCCTTGCAGAACCCTCGGGTTTCCGGTATAGTGAATTCCATAGCTCGCAGTGCCTTTTAAATAGTGCATAACTCTCTCAAGCGCACGCCAATGATCATCTCCCGGATTGGAAACAAACCGGCTCAATTTGCTCTCAGCAAAAGAGATGTCAGGCCTCGTGGCACTCGCCAAATACATAAGCGAGCCTACCTCAGTTGATCTCTAGTAATCCATCCATTCTTTCAAAACAACACACTAGCATCATATGGAGTTGAAGAAGGCTTGAGTCACTATATCCAAAGCGACTCAAGACGTTTTCCACATAGTGAGATTGAAGCAGTGTGATCCCACCATTATCATCTCTCAGCAGCCTGATGTTCAAAATAACATCCGCTACTCCTAGATCCTTCGTCTCAAAACAGCGAGATAAGAAATCCTTAACTTCCTTGATAAAATCAAGATTGGTCCCAAAGATCAATATGTCATCAACATATAAACATAGAATAACTCGCTAACCCCCACCATGGAGATAGTACACACACTTGTCAGCTTCGTTTACAACAAAGACTTCAGCAGTCAAAGTCCTTTCGAACTTCTCATGCCATTGCTGAGGTGCTTGCTTGAGGTCGTACAATGACTTCTATAATTTGCACACCTTGCCTTCCAGGCCGGGTACTACAAAACCATCTGGCTGCTCCATATAAACTTCCTCGTCCAACTCTCCATTAAGGAAAGCCGTCTTAACGTCCGTTTGGTGAACGAGAAGACCGTGCGAGGCAGCCAGTGAAAGTAGCACACGAATAGTGGTCAATCTAGCCACAGGTGAGTAAGTATCAAAGAAGTCTTCACCTTCTTTCTAGGTATAACCCTTGGCCACAAGCCTTGCCTTGTACTTCTCAATTGTACCATCAGGCCTAAGCTTTTTCTTGAACACCCACTTACATCCTACAGGTTTACATCCAGAGGGACGATCAGTGATTTTCCAGGTTCCGTTAGCCAAGATGGAGTCCATCTCGTAACGGACATCCTCCTTCCAGTAGTCAGCATCAAGAGATGCATAGGCTTCTGAAATTGTCCTGGGTGTGTCATCCACGAGGTACACAATGAAATCATTACCAAAGGACTTTGCAATCCTCTGTCTCTTGCTCCTTACAGGAACTTCATTGTCATCCTCCTCGGGATTCTCAACGTGTTCTATCGGAATGGTGGGTTCAGGAATCTCAGCTAATTCCTGACTAGATGAAACAGATTTCTCCTGATTTGATGAGCTAGGCATATCCTTCATAGGAAATATGTTCTCAAAGAAAGTCGCATCATTCGACTCCATAATCGTACCAACATGCATGTAGCATACTTCATACTTTACTATCAAGAATCTATAACCAATGCTATTAAAAGCATAGCCCAGAAGAACACAATCTACGGTTTTAGGTCCAAGCTTGCGCTTCTTGGGAATTGGTATATTGACTTTCGCCAAACAACCCCAAGTACGTAGGTAGGAGACTTTCAACCTTTTACTTTCCCATTCCTCAAATGGAGTAATGATTTTATTCTTTGTGGGAACTTGGTGTAGGACATGGCAAGCAGTCATTAGTGCCTCCCCCCTACCATGCCTTGGAGAGACCCGAAGTATCTAACTTGGTGTTAACCAAATCAGACAACGTTCGGTTCTTTCTTTCAGCCACCCCATTTGACTGAGGCGAGTAGGGAGACGTCCCCTTATGAATAATTCCATGTTCCGCACAAAAAGAATTAAACTCGTTGGAAAAATACTCTCCACCACGATCAGACCTAAGCCGTTTAATTTTATGATCAAATTGGTTCTCAGCTTCGGCCTTGTAGTTCTTGAAATAAGTTAAAGTTTCATCTTTAGATTTCAGAAGATACACATAACAATATCTAGTGGAGTCATCAATAAGTGTCATGAAATATTTATTTCCAACTTTTGTCAGTACGCCATTCATCTTACAAAGATCAGAATGTATAAGTTCTAGTGGTACCAAGTCTCTTGCCTCCGCGATATTATGAGATTTGCGAGGTTGCTTAGCTTGAACACACAATTGACATTTGGAACCTTTAATAGTACTGAATTTTTTGGAATTAAACTCATATTTTTTAATCGCGTCATGCAACCAAAATTAATATGACAAAATCGTGAATGCCCAACATCAGAATCATTATTGTGGCAAACATGATTAATAACTTTGGTGTAAATATCTGACAAGGATAAGCGGAACAAGCCTCTGCACTCATAGTCTTTACCAACAAATTGTCCATACTTGGAAATTACAACTTTATTGGACTCGAAAAATAAATTAAAACCATCTCGACATAAACGTGAGCCGTTGACGATGTTTTTATTGATGGATGGGACATGATGAACTTTCTTCAGTCGCACGACCTTCCCCGAAGTAAACTTCAGATCGACCGTACCAACACCACGAACAGTAGCATGTGACCCGTTCCCCATCAGCACGGGGGAAGTCCCTGTGATCTGATAAGAAGAGAACGGAAGTATCAGCACAAACATGTACATTGGCACCTGTGTCAATTAGCCATTCAGGTGAATGAAAAACTGAAAGAATAGTAGGAACTATACCATACCCAGAATCTTTCATCTCAGTGTCAGCCATGACAACATTAGCGGTTTTGCTGTTGTTCTCCTGCTGCTGCAACTCATAACGTTTAGGGCATCTTGGAGCCCAATGAGTCAGTTCACCGCAAACGTGACATGACCTCTTCCTCTTCTTGAAGTTGGTAGAGTGCGACGGCTTAACCTGCCATCGGGTTTTCCTTTACCCTCGGATTTCTTCTTGTTATATTTAGGCTTGTTGGGCGGGTAGTGTTTCTTCTGTACCACATGGGCAGCAAAACCTACCTCAGCAACCCGAGCACGTGTATTCTTTGCTCTCACCTTCTCTTCCACATCAAGAGATCCGATGAGGTCCGAAACGGAAACCTCACGTCTCTTGTGTTTCAGAGAAGTAGCAAAGGTGCTCCATGAAGATGGAAGCTTAGCAATAATGCCTCCGGCCACAAATTTGTCCGGTAACATACACTTAAAGTGCTCAAGTTTTTAACGAGTGACTGTATCTCATGAGCCTATTGAACAACAGAGAGCTCATCAGTCATCCTGTAGTCATAGAATTGCTCCATGACATATAACTCGCTGCCAGCATCCGAGGCCCCAAATTTGGCTTCGAGCGCAGCCCACATATCCTTGCCGTTATCAAACGACATATAAGGATCCACAATGGAATCATCAATAGTACCGAGGAGGGCAGTTTTAAACATAGTGTCCATATTCTCAAAAGCCTCCAGTTGTGCTGGATTGAGATTGCCCTCAAGCTTGCCCTTGGTTGCCTCATAGCAGCGCAACGTTTCAAACCAAAGCACTGCTCTCGTGCGCCACCTCTTATAGTCCACACCCTTGAAAAGGTTCGGCCTTGTCTCCGCAATAATAGAAGGTGCAGGTGTAGTAAATTGTCTATAATCAGGTTTTTGGATTGTTGAATATATAAGCAATTTAGCTCATGATTTAATCCGAAATAACGTTATGTAAATAATGACAGTAGCAATTATACTAAGCATGAAAATATCTAGCACAATGGAAGAACAGATCCGATCTACGGCAAGAACTAGACATATGAAATCCAGTAACATCTCATACGGATGCAATAGAGATACATACAATGCAGCGGTAGCGGCACCGTCGTTGTTGTTGTCCATGTTTTTCGCCCATTTCGACGATGAAGAGGTTGCCGAGGTCGGGGAAGAAGTCGTCGTTGGGGAAATAGTCGCCGTCAGCAGTCGCGCGAGTGCGCTCCCCAAAAACCTGATCGCCCCTCTCCCGTACAGGATCACAAGAGGAGGGCTTCCGGAGGCCTGCTGTCCCTCTTCATGGTGCACGCCGGAAGAAGGGATGGAGAAGGCTTGATTGACGGCACAGTGCTTTGGAACGGTGCAAAACCATATGTCGAAGTGGCAGCTAGCGTTTACCATATGGGCGTATTTATATGTGGGCTAGGAGAGACATGGGCATAACTCCACCTTTGAGTTGGTTCAGTTCCACGATCCAGAAAGGAAACGGAAACGGTTTAGTAATTAAAACGTCCGTTAATTACCAAGTTAATGACTCATTAAGTTTTCCCAATCGACAAAATAAATGTTCTCGGCTCATTCCCGCAACCCGCGGCGCCGCGCGGCGCGTCGTGACGAGGCGAGGCGGGCGGCGGAGGAGGAGCGCGCGTGTGGCACACCTCTCATCTTGCCTTGCCAACTCATACATGAGATAGAATGGCTCACCTTATAAGGTGGTTCCACTCTCTCCAAACTAGCAGTATGGGACTAAAGTTTAGTCCCACTTCCCACTTGTATTATTCATGAATGGGCCATGGCAATTTAGAAATTTATTAGGCTTATTTGGGCCACATGGTGCAGCCCATAAATTCCAACAGAAACCAGCTTTTGCGACCTCTGACACGGCGATCAAGTAACCACCATACGACCGCGGCCACCAGCCACAGGCTATCACTTCCACCAAGATTAAAATTTATTAAATAAATATTACACTGATAATTAACCATTTTATACTAGCTTCGTTACGCGTCTCACCGGATTATCGGCGTCTACGTCGAAAAGCACTCGACGACCTGGGCAATTTCCAACAGAACCGTCCAGCTAAAGCTGCCCATGACGGACACCGACCCAACAAGACAGCGTTCAGGCGTATCAAGGCACCATACTGCGCCAACCTGTATACCATCACCACCCTCGAAGGTGCCGCGAAGCTCAATGACTCCGGCGACGACCTATTGCGGCGGCCGGCCATCACGAGGAGCACCTCGAGGAGGAGAGCCACATCCCGCTCAAAACCATTTGTCGGTCGTGCAGGATTTGCTCATCCATGGCAATGGCTTGGTGGCACTGCTGCACTCCTCTCTCTGATTCAGATCTCATGGACCGAGAACAACCCGAGGCAGAGAACCGCAACCCAACCAAACATCGGCATGCATGATCTTCTTTAGAAACCAGGCATCACTTATGCCCTACTTTAAATTAATAAAGCAAGTAATCCAGTTTTAACCGCGGCAAACGCGCATACATGTTGATGCCTACAGCTTAGCCAGTACAACACTGGTAGAAAATAGGGTTGTAGTCCCGTTCTCCAGGGCCTGTAGTCCCGACCCAGCAACCGGGACTAGCAATGCGCGACTAAAGACCCCACTCTATAGTCGCGCCGACTGCGAACCGGGACTAAAGGCCCGTCCACGTGGGCGGGTGGCGGAGCCGGGAGGCGGAGGACATTTAGTCCCGGTTGGCCACATGAACCGGGACTAGATTTATTTCGTAATTTTTTTAATTCATTTGGTTTCTAATTATTTTTCGCACCTTTTTTTCACTCCCTCCCTTTTTTTCACTCCTTTTTTTTTCAGAATTTGTATTATTTGCTTAGTGTCTAACTACAATTATCTCTAGTCAAATTACTTACTCATGGTCAAACTTCCCGCTCGGTCACCCATCCTCCCACTACTCTAGCACTAGCACGCTTAACTTCCGAGTTCCATCCCGTCCCGCATCCAAGTGTTTCGCACGCATGTATGTGATACTAGTATCATATCAATCCTATTAACATGAGACTCGATGCCACATTTCTTTATTGTCTGAATTTCAAATAAATCTTTTAATAAACAAAAGTAATGATGTAATTAATTATTTTGAATAAATAAATAAACTTTAACTTTTAATTTGTATTATTTCTAAAAATACAAATAATATATAAAAAAATTAAGAAAAATAGAACTAATTCATTTTAAAATCTTAATAATACAAATAATATATCAAAAAATGAAGAACAATAATACTAATTCATTTTAAAATCTTAATAATACAAATAATATATCAAAAAAAATGAAGAACAATAATACTAATTCATTTTAAAATCTTAATAATACAAATAATATATCAAAAAATGAAGAACAATAATACTAATTCATTTTAAAATCTTAATAATACAAATAATATATCAAAAAATGAAGAACAATAATACTAATTCATTTTAAAATCTTAATAATACAAATAATATATCACAAAATTAAGAACAATAATACTAATTCATTTTAAAATCTTAATAATACAAATAATATATCACAAAATGAAGAACAATAATACTAATTCATTTTAAAATCTTAATAATTCAAATAATATATCAAAAAATTAAGAACAATAATACTAATTCATTTTAAAATCTTAATAATACAAATAATATATCAAAAAATGAAGAACAATAATACTAATTTTTTGTTAACAGATATATAGAATCTGTAGTTTTTCTGTTTTGTTTTCTTGATGTGTTTTTGTTTTTGCTTGTTTTGAAACGTGTGTTTGACATAATATAGAAATAGTATAGCTAGGAATTAATATAGAAATAATATCCAAGTAATTTAAAACTATAGGAAACAAAAATAGTTTTATGAACAACAAAAGACAAGTGATAACTAAATCACAAATAAAATAAGTCTCACACATAGTTTTATGAACAACAAAAGACAAGTGATAACAAAAGACAAGTGATAACAAAAGATATCCATTACATAAGTCTCACAATACGAAACATTTACATAACAAAAGATATCCATTACATATATATACTAAGATAACCCATTACATGCATACATCTATGGCTCCGTCGAGTAGATGCGGAACAACTCGTAGGAGACATATGCATCTATGGCTGCATACTTGACGTTCGTCAAGTCCAGTGGGGTCTTCTCCCAATAACGGTGATTCTTCGAGCGGAAATAAGACTTCATCCTTTCGTAGCCCTCGTGGATCAAGGCAGTTGCCATGACAGCCATCCCGGTCTTTGGCCCCTTCAACTGGATAAGATTCTGAAGATCAATGTAGTGATCTTCAGGTATCATAATACCCAAGCGCATCAACTTCGGACGGTCTTGCGTGATGTCAACGCTGCAAAAGTCAAACCCCCTATTGACAAGAAAATCAACAAGGGCCGGACAATACTTTGAACTACTGCAACAACAACAAATTGATACGTGTTAGATATGTTGCAACACATGTATTCTTCACATGCAACAAAAAAACCGAAGATGCAAGATTGTACGTGTGCGTTACCTTGACCATTGGAAGATCAACACGGACTCCTTGAACGCAATCTGGATGACGGCAACATCCCTCTGATTCGCCGTATACTCCAGATCAAGCCCGAAGAACCGGTGTTCATCGGGACAGGCGTCATAGAGATCGGTCAAATAACCAAGAGCACCGGGCAGCCTCTCACAACTGTTGGTGTAGCACACGTCCAGAAGCTTGCCGCATGGTGTGGGACCCTTGTATTCTTCCCAAACTTCAGCCATGGTGTGTGCTTGGTGAAGATCGATCGAAGAGATGAGGAGGAAGACAGTACAGAGAAGAGAGGAAGAGAAACAGAGACTCCGACGCGCGCTGTGGAATGGCGCCCTTCTGCCTCGCTCGCGAAATAAAAACCGCCGCGCGGGAGGCGAGAAGTTTGATCTTTAGTCCCGGTTGGCCACGCCAACCGGGACTAAAGGACCAATAGTCCCGGGCGGCCAGGTCAACCGGAATTAATGCCCTCCATGCGCCTCAACGCGCTTCCCAACCCGCGACGTATGACCTTCTGTCCCGGGTCTCCTCCCGACCCGGGACTAAAGACTCATTAGTCACGGTGCGCGACGTTTGGGGACTGATGGGGGCGTATGGAAGGCCTTTTTTCTACCAGTGCAAGAAGATAACTGTGGGGCCGGCCACCCTAAAACAGATCGGTAAGCGGGACTGCGACAACTACTACTCCTGGATGAGGGAATGGAAGATAAGTTTGAGTCCATCAGCCATCAGGAGGAGCGCCACCCTTTCATGCTCCTTTGCAAGGTTTGCCCAAGCCTGCAGAAACAACAACATTTTGAAAATATAGTCAGCCGGTCGTCTAGGAACGATCGTTTCAATAGCCAGTTTATTACGCGTTAACCAAAGAGCCCAGCCTAAAGCCGCAAACAACACCCAACTGATGCGGCATTGACGGCCAAGCAACGATTGTTGGATGGCGAAGAACTGAGGGAAGGAAGCTGGGCACCAGCTACGCCCATGTAGCTGCCTCACCACACTCCAACCAAGTTTCGCAAGAGAGCAATGGAAGAAAATGTGGGCTGCATCCTCTGTCGCACCGCAAAGCGCACATAACCCATTATTCGGCCCATAACAGCCAAACAGCCTTTCACGAGTGGGAAATCTGTCCAAGGCCAGCTGCCAGGTGAAGATTTTGACTTTAAGAGGAAGTTTGGCTAGCCACTGGTCCTTGCACATACCCAAACTAGCGCCGTGAGAGAGTTTCTTATACATTTATGCTACCGAAAAATTCCAGAGGGTCCAAGGGCCCAAGAGACGGTGTCCGGGCCCTCCCGTAAACCCACGTGGGAAAATTCAGCGTTCAGATCTGCCCATTGCACCGCACATGCTGGGGAGAAGGCCCTACAGAAATGGAAGGAAGCTCACAAATCTCGAACAAGCCCGGGAAGCGATCTCTTAGTGGTCGATCCCCGAACCACCAGTAAGACCAAAAGAGGGTCCGAGATCCATCCCGGATCTCGTATCTCGCAACTAACTTAAATAGGTGTTTTATTTTGTGGAGGCTGAGCCAGAATTGGGAGCCTCCGCGGGGATCAGCAGCAAAAATATTGGACGCTTCAGGGTACTTGACGAAAATCAAACTCCGCCAGATGGAGGGGTCTGTCTGAAACAGCAGCCAGATCCACTTGAGTAAGAGAGCTTTGTTCATCACTTAGTGTTTGTCAGACCGAGGCCCCCGCAGTCCTTGGGTCGACACACAGCCGGCCAATTGACCAAATAGAACTTCCGTTTAGGTCCCGACCCTTCCCAAAAGAACCTAGCCCGGATGGAATCAAACTTAGGATGAACCCCGTCTTGTAGGGGAAAAGAACCATTACATACGTGGGTAAGGCGTGAAGGCAAGCATTTAACAGGATCAGCCTCCCACCCGAGGAAAGCAATCTGCCCATCCATACCTCTACCTTGCGCCTAGCTTATTGACTAAAAAGTGCCAATTCTCCAGAGTCAGCTTCTTGTCAGAGATGGGCAAGCCCAGGTAAAGGAATGGGAAAGAGCCAACTTTGCAGTTCATCATGTTGGCAATGCGGGTCTATTTTTCATGTGTTTGTCCCAGTACAAACACTTCAGATTTATGAAAGTTAATCCGTAGCCCAGACATGTCTTCAAAGCAAATAAGGAGGAACTTGAGGTTGGCGATCTCAAGATCGTTATTCTGGAGCAAAATGATCGTGTCATCTGCGTATTGCAGGTGCGAGATGCCCCTGGGACGAGATGCGGGAACACACCTCTAATGTGGCCGGCGGAACAAGCCGCAGACAGGATGGCCGAGAGGGCTTCGGCGATGAAGTTGAAGAGCAGAGGTGAGAGCGGGTCCCCTTGACGCACCCCTCGCTTATTGCGAATGAAAGGGCCTATCTGCCCGTTGATAGAGATCTCCGTTTGCCCACCCGATACCAACTGTTCAATTCTATGGATAAATCCTGCGTCGAACCCTTTTTTACGAAGGACCTCCAGGAGGAAGGACCAGTTCACTCGGTCGTATGCTTTTTTGAAGTCCAGCTTGAGGAGAATCCCTCCCAGCTCTTTGGCCCGAAGCTCGTGAACGATTTCATGAAGGGCGAGAGCACCGTCTGGAATGAATCACCCATTGAGGAAAGTTGTTTGGGTTTTAGCTTATGATCTTATTGGCTATTGGGTCCAGCCTGGTTGCGATCGCTTTGGAGATGATCTTGAATACTACGTTGATCAGGGCAATAGGCCGGAATTGAGAAATTACGTCTGCGCCTTGGACTTTAGGAATAAGTTATAGCACCCCAAACTTAAGACGGGACACGTCCACGCGACCCAGCATGAAGTCATTTAGGATATGCAACACCCCAAGTTTGCAAAGCGGCCAACAATGTTTAAAGAAGGCCACCGGAAACCCATCCGGTCCTAGTGCCGTGTTTGTCTTCATGTCATTCACTACTGCCTCTAACTCAGCTTCCGAGAAATTCAGAAGGAGGCCAATGTTGTCTTCCTCAGACACACATCGAGCAGTCGGCCAAATGGAAGGTTGTAGTTCCAGACGGCGGGGGGAACAGTACACATGAGCTCTCTATAGAAATCATAGATGTGTGACTGAATAAGGATTGGGTCACTGATTGGTCCGGACGGAGAGAGCCAGCTTCGTGATCAGACATTTTCTTTTCTTGCCATTGGCCACGGCATGAAAATAGGCGGTGTTTGCATCCCCTTGCAAAGCCCAACAAATCCTGCCACGTTGGCGCCTATATTCCTCTTCTTGTTGATAGATTTCCAGCAGTTGGTCTTCCAGGTGGTAACGGAACGTCCACTCGTCCTTGTCAAGGCCAACGGAGACAGCATGTTCGTCCAGAGCCTTAATCTGGCCGAGGAGATCAAGTTTGTGGGTTCTGGACTCCCACCCAATGTTACAACTCCAACCTCACTGATGCCGGCGGAGTCCCCCCGACATGTGCTTCCACCAATCTACAATGTCGCGACCCCCTGCGCTCGCCATGAGTCTAAGCCATTGTGACTGCAGCATCGCAGGGAAGTCCGAGGATTCGAACCACCCAAGCTCAAATAAGAAACGGTTTGATCGGACCTGAGAGCCCCCTCCCGAGTCCAGGATCGAAGGAGTGTGGTCAGAGCCAAGAATGGGTTCGGCCGACAAGGAAGCGAGGGGGAAGAGTGCGTCGAGCTCCGGAGCGAGAAAGACTCTGTCCAGAACGCAGCGCACTGGATCCCACTGACGGTTGGTCCAAGGTGTATCTTGCTCCAGTTCTAGGGACTTCCGTAAGGGCTAGTCAGCGATGGAGTTGTTGAACATTTCAACACGCGGCCAGTTGATCCGATCGTTGTTTTTATCTTCTGCTCCCCTAAGAATGTTGAAGTCACCACCCATGAGAATTGGGTGTATGCACGCTTCTACTTTAGCCGAGATCTCGTCCAAGAATGTCGGAGAGGCGGCATGGTTTGCAGGGCCATAGATGCCGATGAAGGTCACGATTTTGTTTTGTGCACGAATGAGGCAGTTCACACTGATGAAGAATTGACCCATGTAAATGCTTTCGACCTCAAAGGCATTATCACGCAGTCCTAGTAAGATACCTCCGGAGCGTCTAGTGGCTGGCAGCCAGCACCAGAAGAACTTCTCGCCCACCTCTAGGTTTTGTAACTCAAAGTATGTGAAGTCTTGTTTGATGGTTTCTTGTAACACGATAATGTCGATCCTATGTTTCCTAAGCAACTCTCGAATTAGGGTCTGGCGCCCCTTGCGGCCGAACCCACGGATGTTCCAGAACATGATTCGCATTAAAGCCCCACCCCTTTGGCCCGTGCTTGGCGGGTCACTGGGCACCGTCCTAGCGGCGCAGATTTTGAACGCTTTCTAGCAGGGGCCGGGGCCGTGACCACCAAACACGCCAACTCCCTAGGGCCATCGGCAACTGTAGCCAAACCATCGGGCTCCCCATCCTGGGGGAGCGGCATAACGGCTTGGAGCCTGCCGCAATATTTTCCACCGTCATGTCTAACTCCGCTGCTGCGTCTGTCGAGATCGTCGTCGCCCCACCGGCCCCAGCCGTGGGTTGAGGTTCTAAACCCTTAGAGGACTCCGCCGCATTGGCCAACGCCGCTGCCTTTTCTACCGCCACTCTGGCGCAAGCAAGCTTAGCTTGTGCCAATTCATTAGCACGAATAATCGACAACGCTTCTGCAGGCGGACCCTCCGCCGACAGAAACGAGATACCGCAATCAGCGGCCACCTAGAGAAGATGGACATCTGGTAGGTCTTGTAGGATGGAGAAGATGGGGTCTTGGGGGGTACCTGTCGCCTGCTTGGCAGACGTGGAGGTCTTCTTCTCCACTGTGAGACGCACCGCCCGCTCCATCAGCTCCGAGGGCGCGCCCGAGGCCCTCGCACTCATCTTGGTCAGTTCCACCGCCACCGCCTTCGACCGCAACCCTCTAGCCACCGTGGAAGTCAACGCGGGAATAGCCGGGGTCGAGAGGAACGGGCCCAGTATCGCCGCCTGAGAGGGCGCAGGACGCTCAGAGTCCTGGGAGTCCACCACCACCGCTTCCACCTCCTCAGCGATCACCGCCTCCGTGTCTCACCTTTTGGAAGGCCTGTCATGATTGGCCTTGCTCCTCCGTTCCTTGAGAATAGGGCCACCGAGAGCAGCACCGCCCGCGGCAGGGGCCGGGGAGAAGTTGAGTCGCCGTGCCTTGGGAAGTTCTAGGCTGCTCCGATCCGAGCGACCAGACCTTGCCGAAGAAATGTCCACCATGGCACCAAGGGAGATGAGCGTCGTGTCACTTGCTGCAGAGCCTTGGAGGAGAGCTCCAGTTGGGCAGCTGAGACAATCGCACCAAGCGATTTGAAGATGTCGCCGTCCTCCGTGAGATTAGAACCATATTGAGAAAAGGTGGTCTTGGGGAGCGAGAGAGGTAGTGTTTGGAGAGCCCCCCGGCCCTCCCAGTGCCACAGATGCTCCCCCAGCTGGTAGGTCACAGCCGACCCCTTCCCGAGGGCCGGACTTGGGGGCTTTGCTTGGTAGCGAATTCGCTCGGGCCTTCTCCCGCTCGCCGGATTTCCTGCCGTCCCAATCTTTGACTTCTTCGTCCGAGGACTGCGAGCATCATCATCATGGTCTTCATCGTCCGCGCGGGAGTGGGGGGAGGAGGAGGAGAGGGGTCCTTAGTGGCATCCTCCCGCACCACCCCAATACGGTAGCCTTCGAGGTTCACGAACAACATGATGGCGGGCTTGAGAGCAACCGGGGCGCGGCATGCAAACTGCATGCGCACCGGCGCACGATCGCCGTGAAGTGAGTCCAGGTCCACCTGCAGGGGCACGCCGAGCTCCAAGGTGGCCCAGGCAGATAGGACTCCTCCCGTAGAGGTAGAGGAACGTCCAGCAGGCGCACCCACACCCGCTCTAGAGATTCCGATGCCCTCGGGTCCCCGACAGTCTCCGACAACACGGCGCGGAATTCCAACAGTGGAAGAACCAGCCCGCCCCGCGGGTGGCCATCCGGAGCAGTTCCTTGGAAGGGAAAATGAGTGAAAACTCAGTCGTGCTCAACTGATGCACTTGCCAGTCCCAAGTTTCGTCGGCGAGTTCTTTAAACTCGTCCTCAACCTCCTCCACGGTGAAGTTCCCTTTGTCGATGACCACAGTAGCTGCGTTGGTGGCTGGTTTGGGCAGTTTCTCCTCCGGGATCGAGAGATGGAAGAAGCCCCGGCCCTCATTGTCGTAGCCCGCCCAGATCAGCTTGCACTGAGATCTCCCTGAGCACATGGCGGACCAGTGACCCTTGGCCTCGCAGTTGACGCAGAACGGCTCCCCGGAGCATGATGCCTGGTAGTGGCCCTGCTGGCCACATTTGAAGCAGGTCGCCTTGGAGGCCTCGGGTTGCACCGGAGGAGCTCCCCCCCCCCCCCCCCCCCCCCACCGGTGTGCTGTTAGGGCCCGTCAGTCTTGGAGGAGGCCGAACCCCCGTTCGACCAGCCTCACTTCTCGCATTCACATCGAGCACATGGTGACGCTGCTAGGCCGCATCCTCTCCTTAGGACCTCGTCGCGTGACCATCGAGGAGACAGTAGCCCAGCCCACGACGGCGCCGGCCAAGTTAGGCTGAATAATGAAAACGGGGTCACCCCACGGCGGCCATCCGGCGGTGGCCTCGTCCTCCGGCGGCAGGGCTAGCAGGGCGTTCATGCCGTGGTTTTTTCTTGAAATAACTACTCACGGGAGGGGAAATTTTACTTGGGGTACAGTAACTTACATATGGTATCTCGTGTCTATGAGACATCAGATCATAGCCTATTTTTTCCAAATAATCTTTTGATTGCTTTATAGAAGTGTTCACATGTATGTAAACTCTAGATAACTCTGAGAAACCTATGGTTTCTCCATCCCGACTATGGAGTTGAG
The DNA here is from genome assembly GCA_028641055.1 of Alopecurus myosuroides. Classification (NCBI taxonomy): domain Eukaryota; kingdom Viridiplantae; phylum Streptophyta; class Magnoliopsida; order Poales; family Poaceae; genus Alopecurus; species Alopecurus myosuroides. Next base: position 12,303,465 of record CM054063.1, on the reverse strand, counting down.
CCATAGACAAGAGCCACTTGATTTAGATTGTTTCGTGCTGATTGGGTGAGACGATGTCCGGCAAACTGTGCGGACACAGGGAAGAACTACTTCCTCAAACTACTTCTCTTGATAATTAATAGAAGTAAATGTTTGTTAGGTGTAATGTCTCCAGTTGAACATGCATGTCCCAAAATTTCCCAGGAACATCTGATACTATTTTGGTTGTTAGTATAATAGTTGCCCCTTTTTCTTTGGAGATATCAACAAAATTTATTAGATAAGAATTTTATATATAAATTCTACACTGAGAATTTCTGATAGATGCAATAATAGTTAAATAATCAAATATAGCATCAATTCTAAATGATATGTTCTCATTCATTTTCTTATGGAAAGATATTTTGCACTCATAAATCTCCATGACACTAGATAAATAGATGCAAAAAGAATGCATATATTGTGGATGGAAGAAAGAAGATTTAATTTGTAGCCTATTCTATTATGGTATTCATTGAGATTCAAGAAACAACACACTTAGGTTGCCAGAAACAAATAGCACTGCAGGGGGTACATTAATTCATTTAACAGATGAAACAGTGGAAGATTAACAGGCAACCTGAATACAACATTGTTTTGAAATGGAAGATTAACAGGATTTAATTAGCTTCATACTTTTGGTTGACATAAGAAAGAAAGAACTGGCAACAAATACAGCTTGTTTAATTGACACGGTACCATGGTGATGCAAAGCTTTAAAAGCATTACAAACACCAAAAAATTATGTTGCTCCCACGGAAACATAGTTATCAGTTCCAATTAGAAAAAACTAGTTGGACATATATATACTAACAATTAATCAGTCATACTAATGTTATTTCAGTGGAATTCAAGATGAGGGCATCCAGAAATTGTCTTCTCGGACAGTAGCTGCTCATATTACTTGGTTATCAGTTCTGCAATGATATAGCAGAGTAGGCTATATGCATCATCTACATAGATTTGTCACAGCTCATATAAAAAACTTCATAGATAGCACATTTAGTGTCACAAGGTTTCAGTAGAGTACCAACTTAGAAACCGGAACCACCAAATCTTATAAGCTAGCTGATGGGCAATAGTAACCACTAAAGAGGCCTGCTCGGGGGATTTCAACACTATCTTACAAAGGGATCAATTTCCAAATCATGGACATTCTTTAAATCCAGGGTGCGCATAATTCTTTTGGTTGTAAAACGAAACCGTGCAGCTCTTGAAGCCCTGTCTTTGAGTTGAAGGTTCCTACGCTGTTCTTTCAGGAATTCCTCATTGTAATAGCTAGAATGAACCCGAAGTGTAAAGGACTCTAGCTGTCTTGCATTCAACACGAAGAACGTAACAAAGTTAACTTCCCATTTGATGCCACGAAATCCCATAGGAAATTCCAACACTATTGTCTTCAGAGAGAGGTCCATACGTTTGATCAGATCTTTGTGTTTACGACGCCACAAATTACTTGAGTCTGTGGTGCGACCAAACTATAAAGAATGAAAATATCAAGTAAGCCACTTGGACAACGATAGTATATAAAAGTAAGGCAATAGTAGTAACGTCACCATAATGTAGAGCTTTTCTAAGCACGGAAAGCATGTTATGAATTCAATAGCCTTATCCAAACTATGGTCCATCGTGTCAACAAGTAAAATCTTGACTGTGCGCAGCACCATTGCCAGCTTATCACTCGGCAAACCCTTTAGAAAACATGAAAACATGGCATTAGTTATTTTCTTTGTACACACAGAACTAGTTAAGTGTGAATGATAATTAGCTAGCCTCAAGGATGTGTTACCTGAATAACTTGTGAGCAAAACACAAACTTGTAGTTCTCTGAAGTGCTACCAATCCCTACTGTGTGGAGTTTAGGTGCGTCGACTACCAATAGACGGGTACCGGTGAAGGAATAAAGGAGCACCCTTTCAAGGCAAGGGGCATTGTGGAGGATGATTTCATCCATCGGGACACTGTTTCCTGAGTCGTAGGTGTGGTTGCATCCAAAGCCTCGAAGGGTGAGGGAGTCGATACGGATGCAGCGAAAGCCCACGCAATCAGTTATGAGCAAGGACTGCAGGACTGGACAGCCACCAATGACGGTATGCAGCGAAGCCTCGGAGATGGTGACCTCGTTGAGTCCAAGCTGCTGAAGAACTGGGAAATGGAGTCCCTGGACGATGAACTCCGGGATGTGGCATCCTCCAATGTGGGCGACCCGGAGTGTGGACCCGAAGCGAAAGACTGATGCTGGCACCAGCTGCTCAGGTGTGATGCATCCAAGCTTCAACTCAATCTCCTGGAGGTTATCGAGAGCGTGGGAGCGGAGCCAGCGGTCGACGGCAAGGTAACGCCCGCGGAGTGTGCTGGTACGGATGCAGAAGCGGCGGCCAGGTCCCAGGTGGGTGGCAAGGACGCGCGATACTACTTGATCGACCTTATCCTGGGCTCTCTGGAACCATGACGAGCAGATGTCATTGCTGTCGAGATTGAGAGGCGAGGAGCTCCAAAGGTGGCGCCACCGGTGAGAGAGGATCTGGGTGCGGAACCCGTCCTTGGTGGAGAGGAGTGTGATGATCTCACCTAGGAGGGCTTCGGGGAGGGCGCTGATGCGGTCGACGCCTGCTCCGTCATCTTCATCCACTCCGGCCGGCGGCGGACGGCGGGTAGTGCAACTCCCCTTCGGGGCCGGAGCGCTCCTCTTCCTGGACGACCTGGCACGGGCACCAGCCGCCTCCATCTCCTTGGCCGGCCGGAAAGAAATGCGCGGCTACAGATCTACAGATCTACAATGGGCGTGATGCGGGAGGATGTTGAGTAATGAAGCATTGGAAACTGGTGTGGCGCATTGGGAAAGGGTATCTGACTAAAAGCTGACTAACTTTGTTACATTCTTGATTTTTAAAATTATCAACTGTTTTTGTACCGATGGATAATTTCTACACACTTATGAACTCTTTTTTAAAATGTATATAATCATATAAACATTATACATACTCCCTCACCCTTCGAGGCTTTGGATACTCTATTGCTGATCCGGTATTCTTTTTCGAAATAGAAAGTTGAAGGTTTTGAATTTTTCCTTACAAAAATTGTGCGGCGTGTATCCCATGTTCCGTTTGCGACTTTTCGCAATTGTAAGGATATAAATATTTCAATCTTATAAACAACTGCGTGAATGGTATCTATCGTATTCTTTCAAATGTATTCCTTTTCTTTCTTTGGCATTCTTCGGAAGAAACTCTGCCTAATTCGTTCAAGATGGGGACAAATCTATATCCACCAACAAAAGCAGAAAGTTTTTCCACGTCGTTGAATTGTCGCTAAAAGTTGAACAAAATTAGCCGTAGCATTTTGTTTTCTATATCCTCTCCCATTGATCTGACACTTAATTAATTTTTCTTTGTTTTATTCAGGTTGGAAATTTTGCGGAATATTCTATAACATTACAGTCCAGAATGCTACAAAATGTTTGAGAACGTTGTACAATATTTTCGAAGGAAGGACGTGGATGCATGCGCCACGCCATTTGGTGTCATAGGTGTTTCCTTGTGAATGAAAACACTAAGACACCCCTCCTCAACCACACAAGAAGAACCCTTATTCGTCCCCTATTAAGGTGTCGTATCCCAACCTCCTCCCATGCCACTAGTAGAGAAAAATGCTTCTGATCGGTCTAGAAACTAATTTTAACTAGTACCAGTTGAGTTTGGAGACGGGAGTAATGCGAGCATTAGTCCCAATTCCAACGGTTAGGACGCCAGCCAGATCCAGTTCGAGTCTATAGTGGACCTTTAGTCCTGGTTGGTGATACCAGACGGGACTAAAGGGTTCGCGGAAGATATTCGCAAGGTAAGGCCAGCTCGAGACCTTGTATTTCAGTCTGTATCATCAATCGGGAACTACATATGACCTTTAGTCCCGGTTTGTGATAACAACATGGACTAAACATTTCCCTATTATAATATTTCTGCCCGAGTCACCTCAATTTTTTCATGCTCGAGATAGAGCTCCATTTTTTTCTATGTTTCCTATCTCCTAATCTCGAGACCATCCTCATTTCCACCATTTGTCAAGTATGCGGGCGCCCCATCTATCTAACGTTAGCAACTTTATCCTTTTATCCGTCATTGCGAGTTTAGCTCATTTCTTGTTTTTCTGCTAGATAGTGTTTGATGAAATGCCTAACCTAAGCTACTTAGGGAGCTTACTTGTCTTACATGCAATTTGAGATTAAATTAAATTATGATTTGTGGGTTTTAGTTTCGTCATGTGGTTGTTCTCACTGGCGTCGATTGTCCGCGTTGTCCCATCACCGGCACCACTTTGGTGAGCTTGATGTTTTTTTTTAAATCTCACTTGTACGATTTAGATTCATAGTTATTACTTGTATAGTTTTCTTACTTATTGGCAGCGGGGATTGATTTAGGATGTGGACGGGTAGGGAGCTGGCGGCGTGTGAGTGTTTGTCAGCGGTGGGGTGGGGGGAGACTTGCCGGTGTGGTTGTACAATGAGAGAGATATATGAATGAGGAAGCTTCTCTGTGGCAGCCCAAACGGGGTGGGGATAAAATAGAAGGTTACTCCAGAGTAAATGTGTCTAATTTGTGTGGATGGGAGGGGCGGAATCATTCGGACATTCAATATGTGGAAACAGTTTTTTTGTGGACTCAAAAATATCTTTGCACGCGAGATTCCTGTTCCTAAGACATAAGTATTGAACACAAACAAATGTATTGTCACTGTTGTACCCCCCCCCCCCTCCCGCCTCACACCCCCCCCCCACACACACACAGAGCCGGTTATAGGGGTAGGTGGATTGGGGACACGGGGTAGATTTCAGCGTGGCTGCCCCCTCCCCCCACTCCACCCAAAATAAAATAGCCCACATTCCCACACACAAAAAAGCAGCGCCGACATTTGTGATTTAGTCGTGTAGGATGCTGTTCTATAAGATGAAACAGAAAACCTTGTTTGTGGCATACTTTCAGACATTTCGGTGCTGAAGCCCCCCTCCCATACCCTAGCGTCGCCCGATCGAAGCAACAAAAGAGGGGATTACGATAACTTGGGAACAATTTTTGGTTGCCATGATCACACATACGACAAATCTTAACACCGCAAAGATAAAATGTCGTTATGGACGGACCACTCAAAGCTGGCTAGAGGACGAGCCTAAAATCAAGTAGGGTTTCTCTCTTAGTCATGCGACCGAGTTTCGGCTACCACCCCCCTTTTGTGTGTAGTTGTACTCTTGTTATATTATCATGGGTGTACTAGGAATAGTGCATAACTTTGATGTGCTAGTTCAGTTCAGAAAACACTAGTACGTGTAGTTTTGGTTGGGGCCAAAATTTACTAGAGTTCCACAGATATGTGGACACTCCGGACGAAAACATACTTTTTATACTTCTAAAATTTATCAAAATAGAGTTTGAATACGAAAATTTGGGTCCACCTACACTTCATGTTCATACGACATAACTATTTAGTGTAAACAAATAGAGTTTTTATATATCCGACAGATACGCATGTAGATGTGCATTTACCATAAGATACTCCTCAGCGTAGGGGTATTCGCCCAACGTAATCTTTCTCGGTATGGTTTCCCACTAATGAGTGGCTTCAGAGATATTCCTTGGAGGCTTCTCTTGTAGAGATATATAGGGGAGAAGAGATTTACTAGAGCCGACATAGACGTAAGAAATGGCTGCTCTTGAGTGGTGACGCATGATACGTCATAAACGTATCCTTAATTTCTTATGTTTCATGTTATTTTCTACATGTTTGCTATACACTTTATGTCATTCTTACCGATTTCCGGACTAACCTATTAACAAGATGCCACAGAGCCAGTTCACTATTTTCTGTTGTTTTTTGTTTCTGAAAAGTTGTTCTGGAAATATTCTCGGAATTGGAAAAATTGAAGCCCGAAATCTTAGAATTCCCGAAAGTTCCATGGAGTCCCGAAGAGACCCGGAGATGGGCCACACCATACGGCGGCGCCCCCCTGGCCACGCCTGGGGGTAGTATGGGCCCTCAGGTGCCCTCTACCATCGCTCTTTCGCCTATATAACCCCCCCCCCGACATATCAGTCCTAGATATATACCAATTTTTCTCGGGAAACACCCGAGGCCGCCGTCATCGTCATCCCGAGATCGGGAGGGTTCTGGAGCTCTCATCGGCACCATGCAAGGAGGGAAAATCATCACCGGAGGGGTCTACAACACCATGCCCTCCTCCGAAATGATGCGTGAGTAATTCATCCCTGGACTACGGGCCCATAGCAGTAGCTAGATGGTTGTCTCCTCCACTTTATGCCTCATGTTTAGATCTCGTGAGCTGTCCCACATGATCAAGATCATCTTTTTGTAATACTACATGTTGTGTTTGCTGGGATCCGATGAATGTTGAATGCTATGTCTTCTGATTATCAATCTATCATGTTATCTTCATGTATATGTTATTTATGATCGTGCATGCTCTCTGTTATTAGTAGATGTTCTAGCCAAGTATATGCTAGTAACTCCAAGATGAAGTATTTATGCTCGATAGTGGGTTCATGCCTCCTTAGTATTTGTGCTCGAGTGACAGAAACGTGACGGATGGAGGATGTGTTGTTGCCATTAGGGAGAAATCAACAATGCTTTGTCTAAGGATGATGTTATTGTTTACATTACACATTTTGCTTACTACGATTATCTGTTGCTTGCAACTTAATACCAAACATTTGTTCGGATGATATTCGGAGGGTGGATTATTAGACATAGATGCAGTTAGATGACGGTCTATGTATCTTGTTGTAATGCCCGCATGAATCACATAGTAATCTTTATGTCTTACTTATACACTACGGTGCAGCCTTCATTTCTGTCAATTTCCCAGTTGTAATTTTTTCATCATACATGTTATTTATCTTTCACGGAGAGATACCAGTAGTGAACTGTGGACCCCGGTCCATTTTCCTCATACTGATAATACAACCACTGTTTCCACTGCTTTCATAATGTTGCTACTGTTTTCATACTGTTTTCCACACCATACGTTTAACCTCTTTGTGTTCAGCAAAACCGGTGATATTGACAACCTCACTGATTCGTTGGGGCAAAGTTATTTGATTGTGTTGTGTAAATTCCACGTTGCTGCTTAATCGGTAGTGGGACCTGCCATCTCGGTTGCATCGGCCTTCTGAAGTTACTCCTTCCTCCTACTGGTCGATTCAACCTTGGTTTCTTTCTCGCTGCATCAACGCCAATACGACATACTTTCACACCATTGCTAATGGGAGGCGCAAAAAATGCTCGATAACTTGCCTTTTGAATAATGGCCTCCTATTAGAGGAGGTGCGGGATCTGTCCGCCCATGTTTACTCCTTCTATAAGGAGCTCTTCTCGGCAGGACCTGCACAGGGGTTGAGTTATCTCGCGACCTTGGGAGTCCCGGCGCATTGGTCTCAGATAACGAGAATGCAGAGCTGACACTCCATTTCTTCCAGAAAAGTTTAGACGGGCCATCATGGACATGAAGGCTAGCTTGGTCTGCGGCTAGACAGTCTCCTGATATCTTGTTTCCAAAGATTTTGGGGTCAACCGCAAGTGGTGAACATGCGTATGTTCTAAGAATTATATATTTGAACATTGGCTATGTCACGGCATAATTATGGCCTGATTACTCTAATACCCAAGATACTAGGGGCCACAGATATACACCAATTTAGACCAATTACAGTTCTTAATGTCATTCAGCGGATCTTCGCGATGGTCTGCGCTTGCACCAGCGGTGGAACGATTAACTCGCCCATACCAATTTGCCTTTCTTAAGGGATGGTATATCCATGAGAGCATCCTAGCGATATGAGATAGTTCATGAGGTGAAGGTTCAACACCTAAAGGTGTTTTCGGAAAGCTGGATTTCCAGAACGCAGATGACCGTCTGGAAAGGTCGTTCCTACATCACGTCCTCGAGCAACGTGAGTTTGATGGTCACTGCACCTACTAGATTATGGAGATTGGTATGAGCGACAACACTGTCTTTAAAATAAATGGGAGTTTGGTCCTTATTTTAGTTTTTCGTGCGGGGTGAAACAGTAGGATCCCATCTTCCCATTCCTTTCAACCTCGTGGTTGACTCCCTTGCGACTACCTTAGACTTTGCCAAGACAACCACCACATCTCTGGAGTGCTTGGGTACCATGATTATGGTGGAGGCATTGGAGCTTGATATGTGCAATCTTATGTTACTTCTGCTCTGTTCCAGGCTATGACGGAGCTCAAAATCAACTTCGACAAGAGCGAGGTTGTGGTCATGGGAATCTCCCCCGAGGACCGAAAGCGGATAGCAGATAGCGCAGAACTTCAACTATAAGTTTCTATATTCCCCCTTATTGTGAATTGCTCGGACCCACAACTCTTATTTGTCGAAGTTGTCCCTTATGGTAATTAGAACATCAAGTTTTGAATAACATTTTGAGCGGCAGAGGTGACATCTTGGAACGATCTTAGAGCTATCCCGCAGGCCGACATATGGGGGCCCCGGACGGATCGGGTTACGTGGCACTTCCCCCCTCTAGGATTCTATCGATAAGAACGACTTACCACGACCTATTCCACGGGCCGGGAAGCTCGTGGTTATCACCATTGTGATATATATCCCTCCCCTAGAAATCGATATTTTCATATGGTGACCACCTCCCTTCGTGGGTGGAAGTGTGGAGACGCCAAGGGGGCCGAAGCGACATGTATCCATTATGTGCGACCCCCAAGACGGGAACCCATATTTCTGGTCACATGCCCCACTGCCCCATTCCTAGGAAACTTCATTGATGAGGCTTTGGGAGTGGAGGGCCTCAAACTTCTGCGAGTTTCAGGAGTTCTAGGCGAATCATATTCGGAGGGGACATCCTCTCTTCTGGATGCTTTGGAAAATTAGGAATAAGATAGTAATAGAGACTCTTTGGAAAATTAGGAATAAGATAGCACAGCTGGACGGCATGCTTGATCTTCTTGTGGCGACCACGCATCGTATCTTGTCTCCAGCTATGAGCTGAGCATCTTTGATGGCGTTGAGTCTCTCTTCTGCGTTCCATCACACCATCTAGCTTCGCACCCTAAGCTTTTCTTGGTCTTACTTGTGTTGATGCCCCAACAGACGTTACTCTATGTGTACTTTTCTTTCTTCTTCGAACCATGTTGTATGAACTCGGTTATGGTGGTTGCTTTATTTATAAATCGGGCCGTAAAGACTATTTTCTGAATCTACATACATTACGTTTCAAATCCGTGTTCCTATTATCATGTTTTATTAGAAATATCTTGAAATTTTCATTATAATTCTAAGAAAGGGTTATAGCATGTGTTTGTTAATTTTATTTTTTGTACAAAAAGTAAATCTATTTCATGTCGGAAGTTTTAATATATACGTTGGGAGCATGAAGGTCCGCAATGTCGTTGTCTAAGTCCTGGCCCCGGTGACGAAGAAGAAAAAGGGTAGGCCAGACTGAAAAAATATCATGACATATTTGTAGAAATTACACTTCTTTGTATGTAATCATTTATATATGGATTACTTACGTGGATACATATATATGATCAACTCTCTCTCCGTTACACAATATAATTCTACTCCCTCCGTTCCATTTTAGATGATTCTCAAATAGATGTATCTAGTAACGTACTAGATACATCTATTTGAGAATCATCTAAAATGGAACGGAGGGAGTACTAGATACATCTATTTGAGAACCATCTAAAATGTGTTGTATTTGTGTCGAATATTATGTACGAGTGGGGTTACGGTAGGACTTGGAGTTGTAATAGGTGTGGACAGGGTACGGTAGTGTTGTAGTCGAACACGTGTATCCTAGGGCCTCTCATATAATGAGGAGGCACCACATGTTGTAACCCATGACGACTTGATAGCAGCAGGCGCGCAAGGGGAGCCGGCGGTTTGTGCCGGCGACCAAGGCGGCCGGTGCAGCGGTATCGATGGGGAGGAGCGCCCATAGTCATGCCCCGCAGATGTAGGCGAGTTCGCCGAACTGCGTTACCAAATCTCGGTGTCGCCATCGTGTTGTGATTGTTTGTTCCTCGGTAGATCGACTAAGCGCCTACGAACTGTAACAAGTGGTATCAGAGCGAGGTTTAAAGGCCACGGTACGTCGATCTAGATGAGTAGAGAAAATTGATAAGTCTGACGTGGACTCACGGAATCCGGCGAGTGTTTCATCGGGCTGGGATCGAATTTTCTTTGGACAAGGAAAAAGCATCAAGATTGATCTGTGGACTCGGTGCATGGACGAACGCATGAGCCAGCGGTGTGCTTGCTGATCAGTACGATGATGCATGGCTTGTGTGCGTGGCTGGTCAGAGGTTCCGTGCATGCATGCGGTAGTGCTTGTGTGCCAGCGCACAGAGGTTCCATGCATGCTCGGCCAGAGGGAGCAGGATGGCAGGCAGATCAATCTGAAGCCGGATTTGTTTCGTAAAAAAAGGTACCGGGTCCTGGTGAACACCGGTCGAGGCGGACACGGTTTCACAGTGCGAGTCGGAGGCGGAGCCTGCGCCTTAAAGGCTGCGGCAGGGCAGGGCCAAAGGTACGAGCCGAGCAGCAAATCTATTCAGCGGAAATAAATCATCAACAGATACGGCGACAGTCCATCGGAATTAGCAGGCGTGTCAGGCAATTAGAAGGCATCGGGAGTTGAGCAACTTTGGAGCGGCAGTACGTAAAGCACAGGCAAAATTATTGCTACGTGCACGCGGGTATAGCGGCTCGGTTATTTCTTCGCGGGTCAGCCATACAGGAAAAATCATGGCGCCAACGGGTACCAGATTTGAAGTGCAAAAGTTCGACGGGACTGGAAACTTCGCGTTATGGCAGACAAGGGTGAAGGATTTGTTGGCACAACAGGGATGCTTGAAGGCGTTGCGGGATGACAAGCCAGCTAAGATGGACAATGATGACTGGGAGGAGTTGCAGATTCAAGCAGCCGGGACCATACGGTTGTGTCTGTCGGACCAGGTCATGTATCATGTGATGGATGAGAATTCGCCGAAAAAGGTTTGGGAGAAATTGGAGAGTCAGTTTATGTCAAAGACTGCGACGACCAAGGTGTATTTGAAGCAAAAGTTATACAGGCTTAAGATGCAGGAGAGGTCGGATTTTGTGGAGCACATGAATACCTTTAATCAGGTTGTCACGGATCTAGCACGTCTGAGTGTGAAGATTGACGACGAGGATAGGGCTATTCTCCTTCTTTGTTCATTGCCACCGTCCTATGAGCATTTGATCACTACGTTGACGTACGGCAAGGAGACTGTTCAACTTGAGGATGTCACTGCGGCGTTACTGTCCTATGATATGAGGAAAAAGAACAACGCAGAGGAAGGCGCTCATGGTGAAAGTTTGCTAGTCAATGGTGGGCAAGGCAGGCAAGGATACGAGACAGGGAAGAACAAGAAAAAAAAGAAGGTGCAGTGTCACAAGTGCAAGCAGTGGGGACATATCAAGAAGGACTGTCCAAATCTCAGTGGTGGGTCAAGTGCTAATGTAGTAACTAATAGTGATGACTCGGACAGCGATATTCTCTTGGTGTCAGATAGACGGTCAACTAAAGGTGAAGCGTGGATGTTGGATTCGGCTAGCTCTTTTCATGCGACGCCCAATAGGGAGTGGTTCTCTTCGTACAAGTCTGGTGAGCTTGATACAGCCTACATGGGTGATGACACGGGCCATCGTGTTGCTGGAGTGGGTGACATCAAAATCAAGATGTTTGACGGAGTAGAGCGGGTGCTTCGGGGAGTCAGGCATGTGCCAGGGCTAAGGAGGAATCTAATTTCGCTTGGAGTTCTTCATGATGGTGGTATGATATTCCGTTGTGATCGGAATAAGAAGACCATGAGGATCATGGAAGATAATGTGACCGTGATGATGGGAGAGAGGACATCTTCGCATCTTTATAAGTTGCGAGGGAGTACTATTGCAGGTGGAGTCATGGAGACTGGAGTTACGGGAGTAGCAGCTGTGTTCCACGAAGGCGGCGGGTCTGCGGCAGACTCGTCGAGTAGCTCTCGGTAAGCTACGAAGTAGACAACCCAAGTCCGGAGTACATGGAGGTTTGACGCTTGGACGAACTCAAGGTGGTGGAGGATATTCGCCAAAGTGGAGTTTGTTGTATTTGTGTCGAATATTATGTACGAGTGGGGTTACGGTAGGACTTGGAGTTGTAATAGGTGTGGACAGGGTACGGTAGTGTTGTAGTCGAACACGTGTATCCTAGGGCCTCTCATATAATGAGGAGGCACCACATGTTGTAACCCATGACGACTTGATAGCAGCAGGCGCGCAAGGGGAGCCGGCGGTTTGTGCCGGCGACCAAGGCGGCCGGTGCAGCGGTATCGATGGGGAGGAGCGCCCATAGTCATGCCCCGCAGATGTAGGCGAGTTCGCCGAACTGCGTTACCAAATCTCGGTGTCGCCATCGTGTTGTGATTGTTTGTTCCTCGGTAGATCGACTAAGCGCCTACGATTTGTAACAAAATGGAACGGAGGGAGTAGTTAGCAAGCTAGTTTTTAGCTTCCTGAAAAGTCTTACATTGTGAAATAGAGGAAGGACACCTTATTTATGAAGTAGGAGTATGATGTATCCATGCTTCTGCTAAGGGCAGAGCACGACTTGGTAGTTGGTTCCGGGAGGGCATGTGAAGGTGCTGGTCTGGTCATCCTTGGCGTAGCTGTAGGCGTCGGGGCACTTCCCCTTGAAGAACCTCGAGTAGTTGGTCGGCGGGCAGTTGTCCGTATACTGGCCCCTGCAGCAGTATTTGTCGCCGCCGAACTTGCCACACGCGCTGGCGCACCCTCCGGCCACCTGCAGCTCCGGCAGGCACTGCCTAGTGATATCCACGGCGCAGCTCACGCCACGGCATGCCGCGCCGCCAACGGGCTGGAAGCTCATCGGCACGTTGAAGCCGTCGACCAAGGATAGGTCGAAGAAGTCCTTGGCTCCGCTCTGCCCGAGGGTGTACTCTGCGAGGGTGGTTGGTTGCTGGCCGGACACGCGGCATGCCAGCGCGCCGGCGCAGTCGCCGGTGATGCAGTGGCCGCGGCCACTGCCGTCGAAGGTGCACCCAGTGCGCGGCCACACCCTGGCGCCCGCAGTGCCGGGCGGCATGTTGAGGGCCCACGACTGGCCGGGGTCGAGGCGAACGCCGCCGCCGGGGAGCGCCCCTGGCCACACCGTGTAGGAGCATTTGTTGACGACGGTTATGGTGGCGGCCTCGGTGGCCATGGCCACCGTGAGCAGGAGGAGGGGCAGGAGCTGGAGAACACGAGAGGACGCCGTGGCTGATGCCATCGCTGCTGTTTTGGGACTTGGTGTGATGGTAAGGTGCAATTGCAGCTGTGCTTTGAGGCTTTTATAGCCTGATACATAATGGTTTTAACTTGCATTTTCCACGTTCGCGTTCGGCGGCATGCAGTACAACTAATATAATGTTAGCTCCGAATATGTCTCCTCCTGACAACAAAAGTCATGACGTCCAGCTGTATAAAAGTCATCACATGCAAATCCAAGAGTCAAATAGTGAACGGGTATATATATATTACTCAATCTGGTACACCAAGAAGTCACGTTTTATTAATTGTAAATGGTCATCAGAATATAGCTACGACCACTAGTACGTCTAGTTTCGGAAATTCACTTTGCCTCTCATGTGCATATATATGCTCCCTTTACTGAAAAAGGTTAATTCTGAAATGTCGAAAAATTCCGGAAAGAATGTCACACATACAACTTCACATTCTACGTACGTGCGCGCGCAACGTTAGGCAGAAAAAACCGATACGGTTTCGGAACTAAATATGGACCCATTGATTCTTATCTTATGTCTGCAAAATGTAGTTTCACTAAAAGCAAAACTTTTTTTAAGCCTCGTTTTTCTTTATCTTTTTTGCACAGGTAAAAAATGGTCGGTTTCATGAAATGAATTTGTGCACGCATATGATGAGAACTTGTACGGGTGAACAAATTTTGGGAATTTTATGACCTTTGAAATGTGTGTAAAACTGAAATGCGCATTTAAAATAAAAGGTTCATATGCACCCAAGAGTCCAAACGCTTCTCTCACCTAGTTTCTCCCGCAATAACTATAGCTAACTAGACAATCCTCCCCCCCCCCCCCCCCCCCCGGCGTTGCAGTGGGGTCTTTTGTAACAAATATTTTACATGTACATCACAATATTAAAATATCGTACACAATTAATTTAAATCAACATGAAAGGTTATGTAAATATTGCACAAGTATGGATACGATGTGGTGAAAATTATGGTTTGGAAGGTAATGCCAAAATAAGACTTTAAGCTGAAACAAACATGCTACAGATGTCCTATAAATGCTATATATGTTCGGCACAACACACCTTCTACGCTGGAGTATACAAATTGGACACATGAGCACAATTTGAAGGTGCTTCTGGTATTAATTGGTAAGGCAAAGGGGGAATGGTACATGGATTTCAATATCTTCGGGTGTGCACTATAATGATTACCAATATAAATGTCGATTGTGAGTAGCTTACAATGCTTAAAACTAAATGGTCAAAAAAGTGTAATGATAACAGAATAATCCACAAGCAGAAGAATGCTAGTGTTGCTTGATAGGCTATCGATCAGAAGAATTCTCCGTTTTAGTGCACGTGAGAAGAAGTGCAGTCGGCCATCTTCAATATGCCGCATCAACCGAACTATCCAAGCATGCACATCTCTTCAAGGCTCTTGAACACCGGATAAAAATAAGATGGGATTAACCATGTAAAATTGACTTGACTGAAACGCAATCTTCCATGGATAGATTGGTGACTACCTGAAGCATAACACAAGAGCACAAATATCTTATGCTTAATTTGGTAGAAAAACTGATCGTGCGGATCAGAATATAGTATGTACCTTGTTGAAGAAGAATGACCGTGGATTCATCCCTGCAACTGGCAGTTTTCATGAACCTCACCACTCATTAACATTCCTTGTTCCAAGTGTGCATTAGACAATAGCTGCAAGGCAGGAAAATATGTTTCTGAAGGCCCACGTAACAGCATAGGCAAGTCACCGTGATGGTGCAGCTCGAATGTGAGTGCCTACTGGGCATAGATAGCGAGAGCTCCATTAAGATTATTGATGCATTTTTGCTATGGTAATGCGGCTGTGACGAGATAAAGAAAGAGACATGGATAGATAATTGAGGAGAGAATGACCATATATACAAAAGACGGAGAGGGGAAATCGATCAGTTTCAGTTATAAATCAGTAGAGAAGCACTAGTGGAGAACAGAGCTGCCCCGGTTGGGAGGGGCCTTATGCACCGGCTGCCCAACCGGGTTTGCCAAACCCGGGCTATAGGCGCTACCCAGTGGGCTTTCCAATCGGGGTAGAAGGGATGCCCACGTGGGCTCGGCGCAGCGGAGCAGGCTGGCACTCTTTTACCCCGGTTGGTAACACCAACCCGGGTAAGAGGTTCTCTGCCACGGCAGAATTTTGACATGTTTTTTTGGGTGCTGTTTTTCGGGTGTTTTTTGTGTGCTGTTTTCTTTTCGGTGATTGCGTTTGGGCTATAAATGACATGTTTGTTGTACATCAACAGTAATCATCATACAAATCATTGCATGCATTGATATCATCAGAAGAGAATTACATTGATCTCAATTAGATCATTACATCTGAATAGAGTTATACACATGGAAAGAGGATGGGTCATTAAGATGGTCGTGCATGCTAATCTGTTCGTTCAGTGACCAAACGGACAGAGAATTGGCATTCTTAGGCAACTAAATAGACGGAAAGAAAATAAATGTGACTGGCAAAGTTAAACTGAAAATGTCAAAGGATGACATGGACCAATTGGATGATTGTTGATGTGCGTACCTTGCAGGTTAAGAGAAATAAACTTATGGGGTTGCTCCCATTTAGATATATTATTGGAAAAAATGATTCTCTATGCAAATATATACATGTAATTACATATGCATCATGGTGTTCAAGTTGTTTCTTAAAGGAGGGTAAACCCGGTGTACCCATTTAATCTGACGCGTGGTTATCCCTTTGGAGTATGGCGATTTTCTTTATCTGATTTAGATGGTAGGATGCTATTTTTTGGTGTTTAATATAGTTTCCTTTATCAAAAGACAATTTGTACGATGTTTGTCATACAAAGTAACATACCTCAAGGGTCTCCTGATCTTTAAGTTGCAAATCCAAATATGTAAAACAATATTATCTATCACATTTTCTTTACAGATTTATTACTAATCACATGTCTAGTATTTTTTTCGTTACTACATAAAGAATTTTATTTTTTTACACGGACATGAGTTCTGTCTTTTCATTGATTGAAGAGGAGTACAAGAGGATGGCCTAAGCCAAAAGAAAAATTATTACATCACAGGGTGGAAGGTACCACGAAGGACCGACTAGACCGCCCGACTACGCCATCGAGGGACCATTTGAACAAAATGCTTTGCACCCACGGCAATCCATGCATGACCTTATTCTTGGATCCGAGCGATGAGAGAGTTAGGCAATGAAGATGTATTGTTGAACACTCTCATGTTCCTCACTCTCGCGATGCATGCAATGAAGTAATAATTTTGATTAGTGTTGGATTTGGGTGTGAGTATCTGCACCCTTTCCTTATTTTATGGCATAGTCTCGCGATTGTCTAATTTAGTCTTCCTCATGTGACCGCCTCCAATCTATCGTGGCATGCGTACCTCATTTTCGTTAGAGAATCATACTAGTCGACACATGACACTCTGTACTAGCGTATACACAAACGATTAGCCCACCTCTAAAACCCTCTAAGCCTGACGACATGTCATCCATTAACTTGTCTTCCTTCAATTTTGTACGTCAAGCTCTAAGTCCAAGTATCGTAAATTTTCATATTAACTAAGAATAATCTTTTCAAGCGTAGTTGGCATGGGATTACGTGTTGCGTATCATGTTCTCATGGCGAGATAATTAGACACTTATTTTTCTAGTGCAAGTTCATGTGTTCTATTTGGTCGGCTATCCAAATGGTTTCTAATCCGTATCCACCCACATTCATAGCTAATGTTTTTGAAGATTTGTTAAATGAGATTATATTTCTAGGGTAGGAGGGCTAGCTGTTATATGAACCGCTCCGCCTAAGTAGGAATAACAAGATTTTTAATGATAAAAACTCCTCTAGTTTGCGGTTTCTTTTCCGATGCACATGTATTCTCCGTTCGTGGACCACATTACCACAGACAGAGTATCGGGACCACTTTATGGAGACTTGTGCATGACTGGAAAATGTGGCGAAGGATATCTTTATCCCCACATGGATGGCCACTTGATCTTCGGATTTTTCCTTCTTAGGCGACGACGTGTTAAGTCTTTATGAGTGTATTCACTATGTTGCTATTTTTTGATGTTTTTTTCCACTTTCTTTACTCCGAGGCTGCATCTTTTCTATGTAGAGGTAGGGTGTAATGCTTAAATTTTTTAAGTAATAAATACCCTTGTAAAAAAACACACATATCGAGCAATGCGTAGTTGGATTGCTTATTTCGAGATAAAATGCTCTTCTCATATTGTTTTGGCATCACAAAATTTACAAGTAGACGAAATAGGTACACTCTCTAATTAGTAGTTTAATTAGAGAGAGCCGTGTACAAAATGCAGTGACAATAGGGAGATAAAATTATTAAGACCACCACAATTTTGCGGACTGTATGTCAGAAAAAAATGTCCTCTGTTTTTTGTTGGCCCGGGCAGATGTTTTGGAGAAGTGATCGAGGATACATTGTTTTGGTAACATGATACAACAAACAGAACATTGTGGACCTACTAATCTCAGATTATAAGAGAGCTCACCTGATTTATATCAGTAGTCATAATTGTCGTACAAGCAAATACGGTGGCTCTAATAGCCAGGAATCACGTTAAGTGGCAAAAAATGTCCTCTGTTTTTTGTTGGCCCGGGCAGATGTCTTGAGTAGATAAGGTGCCCCAAAGTTCGGCTATATAAATTAATGGTTTTTTTTAACTTCGTCAAACGACCAGCTTCTTTTATGAATCTTATTACGGTTCAAACTTTCAACATACAGCGAATGACCCCATTCCCCAGCATCGCATGCCTCGTTTCATATACTACTCGACCTCAGTATGTTCGCCTTAAGAAAAAAAATATATGAGTGACTTCCATTTGTTATTACACACATGCCAATTTGTGAACTTACGTTGTATACTCCAAGGTGCTTAAAGAAAAAAAACAAAAGATTTAGTTAGATAACATCTACGTAAGAGCCTATATCTCCAACGCAAAGCGCTAATTGATGCGGCAAAAACACTACTTTTTTACGTGTGAGGATAGCGGCCATTGCTGAGGAAAACAAGTTCATGCAGGAGAAAAAAATCTGTATCGCCCAACTTCTAGCGAAGTGTCGACGCAAACCCATTTCCCAGGATCACCCGGGAATTATGCGTAACGGCCGAGAACGCAATCCTAGGGCCCGATGTTAGCGACTATGTTGTAAACGCCCTTATTAGCCTATTTAGCGATGCAAATTAAGGAATACAGAATATGTAAACAAAATAACACGGTATAAACCCATTTAATAATTTTACACGATTCCTTGGAATATGATAGTGTTTTATGACCATGTGGTGCATCAAAACATGTAAAGGGAAGGGCGCCATCGATGATAATGTCCAGTTTCTCTTCCGCATTTGTTCAATTTCTTATCATTGCCCTTCTTTGTAGCATCAATCATATCCTCACACTCTATCCAACGGAAATGCATTGGAAAAGAGGGTCAGATGTTTTAAAAGTGGGTAATCAATCGAAAAATATTGATGTAGTAGCAAAGGTTGAATATTTTTAGATAATGGGCTTTTATTACATAAAAAGTTCAAGTATTACACCCGGCCTCTGCATAACAAGGATTAGCAATGGTGCACATAACCGAAATAAAAAGAAAAAATAAAGGTAGCAATAGGAAGACAAACACTCATAAGGATTTAATAAGACATCACCTAAGCAGCCATCCATGTGGGATAAAAATATCCCTTGCCACCCTCTTCAGCCGTGCACAAGCCTCCATAAAAAGTCTCGATACTACGGCCGTTATAATATGGACCACGAAGGGAGAATACATGTGCATCGGAAAAGAACCTGCAAACGAGAGAATTTTTTATCATTAAAAATCTCGTTATTCTTACTTAGCCAGAGCAATCATATAATTGCTAGCTCTTCTACACTGAAAATAGTTAAAAAAAATTTATCAATCCCATTTAACCAATTTCCAAAAACATTAGCAATGTATATGGATACAGGTTCGAAACCATTTGGATAGCCGACCAAATAGAACGCGCAAACTAGCACTCGAAAAGTAAGTGTCTAATTGTCTCGCACAGGGGGCAATGATACACAATTTGTACTCCCATGACACTTACGCTTAAGAAGATTATCCCTAATTAATATGACCCCCTTATGAAGATACCATGCGAATAATTTCAACTTCAATAGTACCTTCATTAGCCATATCTTTTATTATTATTATCGACGGGAACGTCTGAGCGAACCATCGCCTTATACATAGAATCAACCGAAAACTTGCCATTTCCAGTTAAACTACAACTAAACTCATCAGTGCCTTGAGATAACTGGACAACAATTAATAAGATACTACAGCTGGTAAGGTGACTTGGTGTGATGGTAACACTAGTGGAAACAACCCCTTTCGTCCAGGGGGGCAGGGGGCATCTGTCCCGGTTGCACCAAAAACCGGGACAAGTGCCATGCATTGGTCCCGGTTCGTGTGCCCGAGGCAGCAGAAACCACCTGGGGGCATCTGTCCCGGTTCGTGGGGAGCCAATGGTCCCGGTTCGTGGCACGACCCGGGACGAATCCCTAGCCACAGGCCACGTGGCGCGCGCATGGGCATTGGTCCCGGATCATACCCCTAACCGGGACCAATGTCCCTTCCCCTACAAATGCGGCCACAGCCCCGTCCCTTTTTTTTTAAGCATGGGTGGTATTGTCTGTCCGCGTGGCGCATGGGTGGTATTGTCTGTCCGCGTGGCGCGGGAGTTGTAACACGTGGCCATGAATGCCGTTATAAACTGCCGCACCTCCACTCCACGCACCGTCGTGCCACCACCATGCCTCCGAGGAGGAACAACACTACCGGTTTCCGCGGAGTTCGATCGCGGCAGAACGGAATGTTCACCGCGACTATCCGCTTCGGGGACGACCGCATCCCCCTCGGCTCCTTTGCGACGGCCTCGGAGGCCGCCCGCGCTTGGGACGCGGCGGCCTGGCGCCTCGGCCGCCCGCGGTCGTTGATGAATTTTAGCGACTGCCACACCCTCTGGGAAGCGGAGGCCAGGGCGCCGACGCCGCAGATCGTCACTGCCGCCGACCACCGCCACCTCAGGTACCGCGCGTTTCAGGGCCTAGTCGACGCCAGGGACGACCGCGTGGTCCGCGAGTACTACCGGAACAATCCGGGTGAGGAGAGCGCCGACGAGGAGCTATGGCAGACCCGCGCGGCTGAGCGGGCGGAGCGGCGCCTCGAACGCCACCTCGAGTTAGATGCCGCTCGGGAGGCGAGGACGAAGGCGCTGCAAGCGCTCCGTCGGGCCGACCACGCCGGCGAAGTCTGGGCCTCCGACGATCCGAGGTGGGGGCCTATCTCGGAAATACCATCATGCACCTCCTCCGATGACGAGGAGGTCACCGACGACGACGAGGACGAAGAGTAGTGCGCTAGCGCGTCTGTTTTCTGTTGGCTGTTTAATAAAATAATTTGTTGTATTCCGGCAAACAGTGGCCCTCTAGCTCGTCTGTTTTCTGTTTTCCGTGTGGTTTTTCCTGATTTGTTGGATTCAGATCTAATGGCATTTCGATAGACGTTAAAAAGAGGGGGACATGTATTTCAGTAGATAAACAAGGCACGGTACACATAATGGCAAGATTGGATCTAAATCTAAACGGAGAGCATAGATCTAAATAAACAAAGCAGTACATAATGGCAAAAGTGCATCGATCTACTAGTCATACTCCTGCCTAGGCCTATAGTACATGTACTCGTAGTCGTCGTAGTCGCCGCCGCCGTCGTCGTCACTATCGTCTGACGGTGCTCTGCACTCCCTCGGAGGATCACAACTCCAGGACTGGGCCTGAGGGTAGCGCAGGCGGGGGATATCGCCGGCCCTGATGTAGTCCATGACGCTCTGTAGAGTCTGGCCGGACCACCATAGCCGACGACCGGCCTCGTGAAAGTTCCCAGGAGGCAGACCGTCCTCCTCATACCTGGCGAGCGCCCTCTCACGCCGATTGATGAAGAAGGCATCCCAAGTATGCTGGTTATCGGGATGCCAACTGGGATTCCTCCGCTGCTCCGGCGTGAGCTCGTGGTAGTAGTGGTTCGTGATGGCCGCCCGACGCGCCACACCTTGAGGAAGAGGAGGGACCGGCACTCCTCCGGCGCTCAGCATCCAACCGGCGGGAACGTTGTAGCCGCACGGGCAGGGGTAGTTCGAGGCGGAAAGTGCCTCCGCCTGGATGAATGTTAGAGTGGGTACGATAGAAGCCATGAGAGAGTGGTGAGTTTGTATGTGTTTATGCCAATGGTGTGGCAATGCATACATATATATAGCGAGAAGAAAACATCGATCCCTTTAGTCCCGGTTGGGGACACCAACCGGGACTAAATGGGTTAGGGTTTCATTGGGAAACGGATCATCCCTTTAGTCCCGGTTGGGGAAACCAACCGGGACTAAATGGGAATTAGGGTTTCGTTTGGACCAATCAGATAGAATCACACGGATCGTGTGTTTCTTTCAAGCGCTCGTGAGTCGTTGGATCCGGGTGTGTTTTTTTCGAGCTGTTGTGAGCCGTTCGATCAGGGCTACGGTGTGTTTCTTTCGAGCTGCTGTGAGCCGTTGGATGAGGTGTTTCTTAACCGTTGGATCAAAACCCTAGCTCAACACTTTTTGAGCCAGAGGACCCTATATATAGCCCAGCTTCATACACCCCGGTCAGTTCATCTCTCAAATACAAAACATCCGGATTCGCCATCATACGTCCAACCGTGCATTTGGTATGCATATATGCACCCAGTAGCCACGGTTGGGCTGTGTGATGGCGATACCGTTTGTTTTGTTCTACACCCACTTTATTATTCATCTGCTAGATAAAACAACTTCCATATTTGCCAATAACCACTTTTTTTTTGGAGTAGACTTCTATATATACATTCAGATTTTCGTTTGATCGGACTGGTTCTCCGTCAGGTAGTGAGAAGTAATGAAGCTCGATCTTTTTCCATTGCCCAGCGCCATATTTCTCAACACCCTTGGCTAGCTTAATCACTTCGTCCTATGTCCAGTGCTTGTCATCTTTCCTATATTGACCTCCCTGTCGAAGGCACATTCTGTAAGTATCGCCATGGCTTGGGCTCTTCCATGAAGTGGTAATTTTCGACCTGTAGAATACAAATGAAGTATCGGTTGATATTATGTTTCTGATGACGATTGTGCAGATGGTTGGATGGTTTATAGGAGTTTCGTGCATTACAGATCCTAATACACCGGTTTGTAAATGCATGGTGGCTACCAGCATAAGGGAGATAGTTGATCAAGGAAGAAAAATGGTAATAGTTTTATATTTCTTATTATTACCTGGCTAGGAAGAGGAATAGTAGATGGAGGCCAATCAAGAGGATCAGCCAGTATGTTTGCCCAAATCTGAGCTTCATCCGCTGGCTTCATTGTATGCTTGGCTCAGTGAGGAGCTACCACCTGTTCAATGAATGTGCAAAACTGAGTGCAGGGCTAAAATAAGTGTTCCGTATTCATTCGACAATACACACGACAGTACATGGTAAATCTTAAATATATGTGCAGAACAGAATGCTTACCGCATCCCCCTCGGTATTCGTTTGTTTTCTCTTTTTAATAAAAGAATTTGTATTCCGGCGACACTGCTTTTAATGTAATTATTACTAATTTTAAAACAATATAAGATATTTATATTTAAATTAAGTGTAAATAGTGAAATAGTTAATAGTTAGAACAGTTAGAATAATTATTTAGGAAAACAGAAAACGGATTTGAATTATTTACGCAATTTCAAACAATTTTAATGTTGTAATTTTTTCGTAATTTGAAAGTATGTAGAAGTTATTCACTTACATATTTAAGATATTCAAAATTTGGCGCTAAAACAATTGGCGCGCCGGCTCGCTGGTTCTGGCGCGGGCGACCAGCCGGGCCCTTCCGTCCCGGTTGGTGCCACCAACCGGGACGGAAGGGTCTTTCGTCCCGGTTGGTGCCACCAACCGAGACGAAAGGGTCATAGGATATAAACACGTCCCCGCTCCTTTCAGTTCCAGACCGCGCGCAGGGACCAAATCGACGCCGCCAGGCTGCCCAATTTTTCCGTCCCCCCGCGCCGCCCCCTCGCCCCGTCGGCATCCGCGCCGCCCCCTCGCCCCGTCGGCATCCTCCTCTGTGGCGCCGCTCCCGACTCCGTCGAGCGCATCCACCCCCCCTAGCGCCCTCTCCCGTTCGCCTCGGCCGCGCGCCGCCCCTCTAGGTCCCGTCGCTGCCCCGCGCCGCTGCCCCGCGCCGCCCCTCGATCCCGTCGCTGCCCCGCGCCGCCCCTCGATCCCGTCGCTGCCCCGCGCCATCCTCCACCGCCCCCCGCGCCGCCGCTGCCCCGCGCCGCCGCTGCCCCGCGCCGCCGGCCCGCCGCTGCCCCAAGAGGAGGTAAAAGACCTGCCTCCATCTCGCCCTAATCTGGGGCCTTTTTTGTTTTTCTTCCTTTTTTTACTTAATTACTGTTTTTTATTATTGTTAGAATTATTAGTTTACAAATGTTAGAAATTTTAGTTTATGAATGTTAGAAATTTTAGATTAGACTTATTTACTTTAAATTTGTTTAGAATTGATATAAAAAATTTAAGAATGTTAGAGCATGTCTAACAGACCCCTATATATATGGCCCAAAACCCGTATAATAACCGCTGATATACGGGTTTGGGCTATACCCGGCCATCTAGCAGACCCCGTAAATGGACCACCCCGAACGATTTTTTACAAGTTTGGGTAGGGGGCGGCCCGTCGACCCCTACATGTGCGGGTCGGGAGGGGATATAGAGGGCCAACCCTCTAGCTCGTGCGAGCTAGGGCGCGCTGAAGATCTTTTGAGAGTATGGACAGAGTTTACTTTGTCTAGAAATAACAACAGCAATTAAAATTCAGATATGAAGACGCATCCCTGATGCCCCTGTTAGAAGAGAGAAAATCAACACTAAAATGAAGAAAACAGATATTGCTGTTGTATGAATGTGTTGAAGAAGCAAAGACAGGACCAAAGGTTACCAAATTTGCTGGTAACCTTTGGTCCCGTCTTTGCTTCTTCAACACATTCATACATCAGCAATATCTGTTTTCTTCATTTTAGTGTAAAGCCCTGCCGCGGCAGAGAAAAGGGCAAAAGCCCTGCCGCGGCAGAAGGGGCATGCATCCCGGGTCGTATTCAGAACCGGGACTAATAGCCCTGGCCAGGTTCCAGCGCTCGGGTCACGTGGTCAGCCCCATTTGTCCCGGGTCCTGCCACAACCGGGACCAATGGGGAGGGGTATTTGTCCCGGATGCCCCGTCCCGGTTGCACAACCGGGACAAAAGGGGGCCTACGAACCGGGACTAAAGCCCCTGTTTCCACTAGTGTAAGGTGCAATTGCAGCTGTGCTTTGAGGCTTTTATAGCCTGATACATAATGGTTTTAACTTGCATTTTCCACGTTCGCGTTCGGCGGCATGCAGTACAACTAATATATTGTTAGCTCCGAATATGTCTCCTCCTGACAACAGAAGTCATGACGTCCAGCTGTATAAAAGTCATCACATGCAAATCCAAGAGTCAAATAGTGAACGGGTATATATATATTACTCAATCTGGTACACCAAGAAGTCACTTTTTATTAATTGTAAATGGTCATCAGAATATAGCTACGACCGCTAGTACGGCTAGTTTCGGAAATTCACTTTGCCTCTCATGTGCATATGCTCCCTTTACTGAAAAAGGTTAATTCTGAAATGTCGAAAAATTCCAGAAAGAATGTCACACATACAACTTCACATTCTACGTACGTGCGGGCGCAACGTTAGGCAGAAAAAACCGATACAGTTTCGGAACTAAATATGGACCCATTGATTCTAATCTTATGTCTGCAAAATGTAGTTTCACCAAAAGCACAGCTTTTTTTAAGCCACGTTTTTTTTAATCTTTTTTGCACAGGTAAAAAATGGTCGGTTTCATGAAATGAATTTGTGCATGCATATGATGAGAACTTGTACGGGTGAACTAATTTTGGGAATTTTATGACCTTTGAAATGTGTGTAAAACTGAAATGCGCATTTAAAATAAAAGGTTCATATGCACCCAAGAGTCCAAACGCTTCTCTCACCTAGTTTATCCCGCAATAACTATAGCTAACTAGACAATCCCCCCCCCCCCCCCCCCCCCCCGGCGTTGCAGTGGGGTCTTTTGTAACAAATATTATACATGTACATCACAATATTAAAATATCATACACAATTAATTTAAATCAACATGAAAGATTATGTAAATATTGCACAAGTATGGATACGATGTGGTCA
This sequence comes from Alopecurus myosuroides, assembly GCA_028641055.1. Taxonomy (NCBI): domain Eukaryota; kingdom Viridiplantae; phylum Streptophyta; class Magnoliopsida; order Poales; family Poaceae; genus Alopecurus; species Alopecurus myosuroides. Next base: position 12,277,775 of record CM054063.1, on the reverse strand, counting down.
CAATTATGGTTTGGAAGGTAATGCCAAAATAAGACTTTAAGCTGAAACAAACATGCTACAGATGCCCTATAAATGCTATATATGTTCGGAACAACACACCTTCTACGCTGGAGTATACAAATTGGACACATGAGCACAATTTGAAGGTGCTTCTGGTATTAATTGGTAAGCCAAAGGGGGAAGGGTACATGGATTTCAATATCTTCGGGTGTGCACTATAATGATTACCAATATAAATGTCGATTGTGAGTAGCTTACAATGCTTAAAACTAAATGGTCAAAAAAGTTTTATGATAACAGAATAATCCACAAGCAGAAGAATGCTAGTGTTGCTTGATAGGCTATCGATCAGAAGAATTCTCCGTTTTAGTGCACGTGAGAAGAAGTGCAGTCGGCCATCTTCAATATGCCGCATCAACCGAACTATCTAAGCATGCACATCTCTTCAAGGCTCTTGAACACCGGATAAAAATAAGATGGGATTAACCATGTAAAATTGACTTGACTGAAACGCAATCTTCCATGGATAGATTGGTGACTACCTGAAGCATAACACAAGAGCACAAATATCTTATGCTTAATTTGGTAGAAAAACTGATCGTGCGGATCAGAATATAGTATGTACCTTGTTGAAGAAGAATGACCGTGGATTCATCCCTGCAACTGGCAGTTTTCATGAACCTCACCACTCATTAACATTCCTTGTTCCAAGTGTGCATTAGACAATAGCTGCAAGGCAGGAAAATATGTTTCTGAAGGCCCACGTAACAGCATAGGCAAGTCACCGTGATGGTGCAGCTCGAATGTGAGTGCCTACTGGGCATAGACAGCGAGAGCTCCATTAAGATTATTGATGCATTTTTGCTATGGTAATGCGGCTGTGACGAGATAAAGAAAGAGACATGGATAGATAATTGAGGAGAGAATGACCATATATACAAAAGACGGAGAGGGGAAATCGATCAGTTTCAGTTATAAATCAGTAGAGAAGCACTAGTGGAGAACAGAGCTGCCCCGGTTGGGAGGGGCCTTATGCACCGGCTGCCCAACCGGGTTTGCCAAACCCGGGCTATAGGCGCTACCCAGTGGGCTTTCCAATCGGGGTAGAAGGGATGCCCACGTGGGCTCGGCGCAGCGGAGCAGGCTGGCACTCTTTTACCCCGGTTGGTAACACCAACCCGGGTAAGAGGTTCTCTGCCACGGCAGAATTTTGACATGTTTTTTTGGGTGCTGTTTTTCGGGTGTTTTTTGTGTGCTGTTTTCTTTTCGGTGATTGCGTTTGGGCTATAAATGACATGTTTGTTGTACATCGACAGTAATCATCATACAGATCATTGCATGCATTGATATCATCAGAAGAGAATTATATTGATCTCAATTAGATCATTACATCTGAATAGAGTTATACACATGGAAAGAGGATGGGTCATTAAGATGGTCGTGCATGCTAATCTGTTCGTTCAGTGACCAAACGGACAGAGAATTGGCATTCTTAGGCAACTAAATAGACGGAAAGAAAATAAATGTGACTGGCAAAGTTAAACTGAAAATGTCAAAGGATGACATGGACCAATTGGATGATTGTTGATGTGCGTACCTTGCAGGTTAAGAGAAATAAACTTATGGGGTTGCTCCCATTTAGATATATTATTGGAAAAAATGATTCTCTATGCAAATATATACATGTAATTACATATGCATCATGGTGTTCAAGTTGTTTCTTAAAGGAGGGTAAACCCGGTGTACCCATTTAATCTGACGCGTGGTTATCCCTTTGGAGTATGGCGATTTTTTTTATCTGATTTAGATGGTAGGATGCTATTTTTTGGTGTTTAATATAGTTTCCTTTATCAAAAGACAATTTGTACGATGTTTGTCATACAAACTAACATACCTCAAGGGTCTCCTGATCTTTAAGATGCAAATCCAAATATGTAAAACAATATTATCTATCACATTTTCTTTACAGATTTATTACTAATCACATGTCTAGTATTTTTTTTGTTACTACATAAAGAATTTTATTTTTTTACACGGACATGAGTTCTGTCTTTTCATTGATTGAAGAGGAGTACAAGAGGATGGCCTAAGCCAAAAGAAAAATTATTACATCACAGGGTGGAAGGTACCACGAAGGACCGACTAGACCGCCCGACTACGCCATCGAGGGACCATTTGAACAAAATGCTTTGCACCCACGGCAATCCATGCATGACCTTATTCTTGGATCCGAGCGATGAGAGAGTTAGGCAATGAAGATGTATTGTTGAACACTCTCATGTTCCTCACTCTCGCGATGCATGCAATGAAGTAATAATTTTGATTAGTGTTGGATTTGGGTGTGAGTATCTGCCCCCTTTCCTTATTTTATGGCATAGTCTCGCGATTGTCTAATTTAGTCTTCCTCATGTGACCGCCTCCAATCTATCGTGGCATGCGTACCTCATTTTCGTTAGAGAATCATACTAGTCGACACATGACACTCTGTACTAGCGTATACACAAACGATTAGCCCACCTCTAAAACCCTCTAAGCCTGACGACATGTCATCCATTAACTTGTCTTCCTTCAATTTTGTACGTCAAGCTCTAAGTCCAAGTATCGTAAATTTTCATATTAACTAAGAATAATCTTTTCAAGCGTAGTTGGCATGGGATTACGTGTTGCGTATCATGTTCTCATGGCGAGATAATTAGACACTTATTTTTCTAGTGCAAGTTCATGTGTTCTATTTGGTCGGCTATCCAAATGGTTTCTAATCCGTATCCACCCACATTCATAGCTAATGTTTTTGAAGATTTGTTAAATGAGATTATATTTCTAGGGTAGGAGGGCTAGCTGTTATATGAACCGCTCCGCCTAAGTAGGAATAACAAGATTTTTAATGATAAAAACTCCTCTAGTTTGCGGTTTCTTTTCCGATGCACATGTATTCTCCGTTCGTGGACCACATTACCACAGACAGAGTATCGGGACCACTTTATGGAGACTTGTGCATGACTGGAAAATGTGGCGAAGGATATCTTTATCCCCACATGGATGGCCACTTGATCTTCGGATTTTTCCTTCTTAGGCGACGACGTGTTAAGTCTTTATGAGTGTATTCACTATGTTGCTATTTTTTGATGTTTTTTTCCACTTTCTTTACTCCGAGGCTGCATCTTTTCTATGTAGAGGTAGGGTGTAATGCTTAAATTTTTTAAGTAATAAATACCCTTGTAAAAAAACACACATATCGAGCAATGCGTAGTTGGATTGCTTATTTCGAGATAAAATGATCTTCTCATATTGTTTTGGCATCACAAAATTTACAAGTAGACGAAATAGGTACACTCTCTAATTAGTAGTTTAATTAGAGAGAGCTGTGTACAAAATGCAGTGACAATAGGGAGATAAAATTATTAAGACCACCACAATTTTGCGGACTGTATGTCAGAAAAAAATGTCCTCTGTTTTTTGTTGGCCCGGGCAGATGTTTTGGAGAAGTGATCGAGGATACATTGTTTTGGTAACATGATACAACAAACAGAACATTGTGGACCTACTAATCTCAGATTATAAGAGAGCTCACCTGATTTATATCAGTAGTCATAATTGTCGTACAAGCAAATACGGTGGCTCTAATAGCCAGGAATCACGTTAAGTGGCAAAAAATGTCCTCTGTTTTTTGTTGGCCCGGGCAGATGTCTTGAGTAGATAAGGTGCCCCAAAGTTCGGCTATATAAATTAATGGTTTTTTTTAACTTCGTCAAACGACCAGCTTCTTTTATGAATCTTATTACAGTTCAAACTTTCAACATACAGCGAATGACCCCATTCCCCAGCATCGCATGCCTCGTTTCATATACTACTCGACCTCAGTATGTTCGCCTTAAGAAAAAAAATATATGAGTGACTTCCATTTGTTATTACACACATGCCAATTTGTGAACTTACGTTGTATACTCCAAGGTGCTTAAAGAAAAAAAAAACAAAAGATTTAGTTAGATAACATCTACGTAAGAGCCTATATCTCCAACGCAAAGCGCTAATTGATGCGGCAAAAACACTACTTTTTTACGTGTGAGGATAGCGGCCATTGCTGAGGAAAACAAGTTCATGCAGGAGAAAAAAATCTGTATCGCCCAACTTCTAGCGAAGTGTCGACGCAAACCCATTTCCCAGGATCACCCGGGAATTATGCGTAATGGCCGAGAACGCAATCCTAGGGCCCGATGTTAGCGACTATGTTGTAAACGCCCTTATTAGCCTATTTAGCGATGCAAATTAAGGAATACACAATATGTAAACAAAATAACACGGTATAAACCCATTTAATAATTTTACACGATTCCTTGGAATATGATAGTGTTTTATGACCATGTGGTGCATCAAAACATGTAAAGGGAAGGGCGCCATCGATGATAATGTCCAGTTTCTCTTCCGCATTTGTTCAATTTCTTATCATTGCCCTTCTTTGTAGCATCAATCATATCCTCACACTCTATCCAACGGAAATGCATTGGAAAAGAGGGTCAGATGTTTTAAAAGTGGGTAATCAATCGAAAAATATTGATGTAGTAGCAAAGGTTGAATATTTTTAGATAATGGGCTTTTATTACATAAGAAGTTCAAGTATTACACCCGGCCTCTGCATAACAAGGATCAGCAATGGTGCACATAACCGAAATAAAAAGAAAAAATAAAGGTAGCAATAGGAAGACAAACACTCATAAGGATTTAATAAGACGTCACCTAAGCAGCCATCCATGTGGGATAAAAATATCCCTTGCCACCCTCTTCAGCCGTGCACAAGCCTCCATAAAAAGTCTCGATACTACGGCCGTTATAATATGGACCACGAAGGGAGAATACATGTGCATCGGAAAAGAACCTGCAAACGAGAGAATTTTTTATCATTAAAAATCTCGTTATTCTTACTTAGCCAGAGCAATCATATAATTGCTAGCTCTTCTACACTGAAAATAGTTAAAAAAAATTTATCAATCCCATTTAACCAATTTCCAAAAACATTAGCAATGTATATGGATACAGGTTCGAAACCATTTGGATAGCCGACCAAATAGAACGCGCAAACTAGCACTCGAAAAGTAAGTGTCTAATTGTCTCGCACAGGGGGCAATGATACACAATTTGTACTCCCATGACACTTACGCTTAAGAAGATTATCCCTAATTAATATGACCCCCTTATGAAGATACCATGCGAATAATTTCAACTTCAATAGTACCTTCATTAGCCATATCTTTTATTATTATTATCGACGGGAACGTCTGAGCGAACCATCGCCTTATACATAGAATCAACCGAAAACTTGCCATTTCCAGTTAAACTACAACTAAACTCATCAGTGCCTTGAGATAACTGGACAACAATTAATCTATCAAACAAAACATGCCATGAATGCAGCCGCGTTCCAATGATGTCGCTCCTGAACATCACATTCGGTGGATAGGTTTGCATTTCGTAGCTAACGTATCATCCTTATGACATACAATATTGTATAAGGCCGTATAATGTTCCCAGAGAGTGGTGTTTCCCAACCACCTATCCTCCCACAGTCTTATTTCTGATCTATCCTGAATTCATAATAACTCAAGGCGAAAGAAATGCTTCTTAGTGCCATCAGGCCAGCCAAAAAGTGTGAGTCACCCGGTTTTCAAATAACTTATGAGAAGCATATTTAAGTTTGTGCCCCCGGTTTCTTAGTTGTGCTCACTTTTCCCCAATCGCTCATTTCGTCGTGGTTTTGAGCAACTTTTCGGGGGCAAAAGTGAGCAAAATGTGAAAAAAAATATTTAGAGACATGGGGCAAAGTGAGCAAAAAGTTAACGAATGGGAAAAAGTGAGCACATATAAGTAACCGGGGGCACAGACTTAAATATCCATGTTTTTACGCTTAAGAAGCGTCTGCAAGACGTCATCTTCAGTAAGCAATTTGAAGAGACATTTACCTAGAAGGCAAAATTCTTAACCTAAAATCATGAATCCAAAGCGACCCCCGGTCCTTTGGACCACAAAACACGTCCCATCTAGCCAGTTTGTATTTCTTTTTATCACTATCCCCTTTCCAAAAGAATCTTGATCGAAAATAATCCAATTTCTTTGAGACTCATTTTGGTAGTTGAAAAAAGTATATCATATAGAGTACCATATTAGAAAGCACCGAGTGTATGAGAACCAATCTGCCCCCTAGGGATACCAGTTGCTGAGCCTCTTTCAAACGATCTTCAACATGCTTCCATTATGCATTGGTCAATCTTCTATAATGTATTTGTATACCAAAATACCTAATAGGAAATTGGCCTTGCTCACAACCTGAGCAACTTCATCTTCAGCATCCCCAAAGAAAAACAATTTTCTTTATGGAAATAAATCTTTAATCCAGATAACTGCTCGAATGCTGACAAAATAAATTTCATATCCGTAGCCTTTTCTAGATAATGGTCTGTAGAGAGAATCGTATCATCTGCATAATCAAGGATTGATACTACCCCATCGACTGGATGTGGCACCTCTCCTTCAATTTGTCCATTCAGTTTTGCTTGTTCAATCATGATCGCTAACATATCAGCCACAATATTAAATAATGTGGGTGATAACGGATCACCTTGCCTCAATCCCTTTTTTGTTTGGAAATATTTGCCAACATCATTATTAAAATTGATCGCAACACCACCTCCAGCCACATAATTAAGGATCAGGGCACACCACTCTTCTGAGAATCCTTTCATTCTCAGCTTGTGTTGGGGGAACGACCAACTCACTTTATCATAGGCCTTTTCGAAGTCGATTTTGAAGATTACTCCATTAAGATTTTTAGGGTGCAACTCATGACAGTTTCATGTAGAACTACTACACCGTAAACTATATATTTCTACCATGCATAAAACTAGTTAGTGTAGGTTTTTGCCACATGATCTGCAACTGAATTAAGACTCATTTTTAAAACCTTCGTATAGATTTTGAAAACAACATCAAGGAGGCATATTGGTCCATACTGTTGTATCCTCTTTGCTTCCAAAACCTTAGGTAACAAAATGATTTCCCCAAAATTAAGACGAAACAAGTCAAGTTGTCCAACATGCAAGCACTGAAACAGCTCCGGCGAGTTCACGGGCTCGGGGGCTCCTAGGGGGCTAGGCACGGCTTCCTTTCGATTTGGGGAGGTGTGGGAGAGTGTGAGGAGGGCAGTGGCGCAAGGGCTTGGCCCTGGGTACTTGTACTCGAAGGAAAAGGCAGGGGAAAATGGAGGGGCTCGGGTTGATGTCCAGTAGTGGCATGAGGGCGCTCTGAGGGTTCTTTGGTCACTCCACCTTGTGTTCTGGATGCCCAAGGTCATGACCACGAAAGGGCAAGTCAAAAGATGGCCTTTGGAAGCAAGGGGAGGCAAGGGGTGGGTCAATGGGTCAAAGGTATGGGTCTCCACACCATTCCACCTCATCACCTTCTCTCTCTTATATTTCTTCATGTCCAAGGCTTCTAGAAGCTATCCCAAGCATCCTGGTTCGAGTAGATGCTGTGGTGAACACATTGGCAAAGTTGCATTACCAATTTTGCAGAGAATCAAAAAGAAATCACCTGATCAAAAGTGTAAATCTGACTGTTCACAAAAATTCAGAAATTTTCTAAGTGTTGAAAACAGATTAAAAACATCAAAAAGTTGAGCTTGTTTTCAAGGTTCAAATGCTTTTCAAAATTTGTTTTCAAAGTGGGAACTTGTTAACCATGTCATAAACTTTCATAAACATCTTTTGAAAGTAATTTTGAAATATCTTAAGGCCATGAAAACAATGTAGAAAAAGGTATACTTTCTGTTTTTATCTATTTTTAATAATTGCCTTTTTCTGCCTTAATTTTATACCACAAAAACAACAATCAACATAATTTTTATTTATCCAAAAATAAAACTAAGCTGATGGATTTGTAGTACATATTTCAAGGATCAATTAAATGTCTAGAAATCATAAAATAACAATATCTAGCCTAGTGAAAACAAAGGTAGGAAACATGTACTTGGCTATATTTTCAGGGATTGTTTTCTATAGAAAACTTAAAAGAAAATTTTAAAAATCATTTTGAGACTTTGTTTTCTTAGATACAACCAAGGTAAAAGTTTATTTTAAGATGCAACCAAGAATAGTCCAAGTCTTGGAATAAAAACCACTCACACAACCTCAAGGAAAATATCAGGAAAATAATAGAATTGTTTTCAGGAAAAATTTGGTATTGTTTTATCAAGAAAAAAAACTTGTGTTGCAAATATGATTAAGATCATAAAAACATGTTAGTTTAAACAATCATGTTGTTAGAAAAAAATTTGTTGGCCCTAATTTTTGTCTTAAGCACAGTACACGAATCCAAAAACTGGGATGTCACACTACTAAAGGAAACAACCAGAGGTCGATTGCAGTAGGGAAACCGGTGGCCCCAGAGCTCGATGTCTTCAGCAGCGCAAGAGGGGATCCTAGTCGTGCATGTGGTCATCCCGTTGAAGGTAGAGTCGTTTCGAGCCTTCCAAAGGCTCCAAAGAACCGCAGCAACACCCAATCTCGATATGTGGGGGGCCACCGAGAAGAGGATCGGAGGCTTGATTTCCCAAATGGAGACAACAACGGGGTATCAGAAGAATATGTGTGAGCATGTTTCCGTTGCGTTGCAACGTTCGCATGAATCGGAGGGCGCATAGCACTTGAAGAAGAGGTTGGCGCGTGAGCTTAGGCAGTCGTTGTTAGCAAAGTGGCAAAAGATTTTAATTTTGTTGGGAAGATTGGAGCTCCAGCAGATAATAGCAGAGGAGTCCAACGTCCCGCCGGTAGCAAGAGAGCGGTAGGCAAGCCGAGAACTGAACATAGTCTCAGGACCCCACGCCTTTACATGTTCATCTTGGTTGGATTCTAAGGAAAGGTTGTCGATGATGGGTAGAGAGGAAATGAGTTTGGACTCAGCCATAGAGGACAACCGCGTTTGAAGGTGGAGATCGACCGGTGGCAACAACAGCGCTAACATAGATGTTCGTTCGAGTTGTGGGGGAGAAAAGTGCAGTGAATGGATAGCGGAGTGTTTCTCCGGATAATCACATGTCTAGCCAGAAGGGTATGTGTTTCGCATCATGGACCGGGCAACATGTGATAGAGCGATAGAGGTGGGGGCAGTGGAGGACGATCTTATCGACGAACGAAGGTTGGGAGGCGGCGTCACCTAGGTCACGCCAGGAATGAGAGTGGAACCAGCTCTTCCATGGGAGGTCTTCGTGTTGGTGGAGCTTCTGGACGAAGTTCAACATAAGGGCGGTGTTTTGCCGTCGAAGGTACCGCATGACGAAGCCTCCACCCTGCACAGGAAAACAAGCTTTGTCCCAAGCTATTAAGCAGTGAGAGGGGTAAAAGGTATAAAGATCAAGACCGCGAAACGTCGGCATGAGTAGTGGGGCTAACCGGCATAGGCTACCTATTCTAGGACTCGATCATAATACTTAATACCATTTATTTAATGTGAATAATCTTGATTGCAATACTATAGTAGTATAAAAAAAGAACTTTAGGAATACATTTCAAATTACTGCATATACCATAAAATAAATAACACCATATGTCACAAAGTGCAAAATTGTGTATCTATGTGTGCATCTTATAGACTACGAGGCACATATCGGCCAAATGAGGACAAGTTATCACATCACGGGACTGAGCAGATTTGTCAGTTTTGAGGAAATCTCCTAGTTAAGGGAGAGCAGCCCCGTCAAATGACGTGCCTTGAGATTCTGTATCGGGAGATGGCTGAAAATATTTAGGGGGGATATCTCTCACGACTGCTCATTTCAGTTCGACTATATCGGAGCTGATTGTTTGACTATGCTTTCTCAATTCCTCTGAATCACATCAACATGTTCTTCATCAATAAGGCCAATAACCACAAATTTCTCGTAGGATCACGACTTGCATATAAGATATTTAGTGTCGCAGCCTATACTATCCATTTGCACTTCCCTAATTCACTTTTCACGACACTTAAAATGGATCAGGGGGAGTATCTTGATTGTACGGTTAAAGATTCTGTTCCTGTCTAGGAGTGGTGATGTGCGGGCATGACATGTTGTGATATAGAATACAACATGGCTGGATAATCTAGATAATCAATAAAAGGCCATATTCATCAACCTGATGCAAGACTGAGGTGTATATCCCTCGTTTAAAAGAAAAAAAAGATAATCTAACCAAACGACCAGAGATTGGCATTTTTGTAAATGTGTGCTAATCTTAAGCTGTCTTTTCTAGCCCCTCATTGCCCATTGTCAGAAACTACATATAGGCCTACCAAACAACGGTAAAAGCTCACACGATAATTTGACACGAATTCAAAACCACACAATGTAGTCTTATCTACTTCTCCTATGAACTCATTTATATTTGTATATTACGATGAATGACCAAAGGAAAAAAATGCAACTTTCCTGAAATATCTTTCATTTTGCATGAAACTTGAACATGTAGCTAGTGCATGTGTGTACGTACGAGTATATCTAAGACCGATCATACATACACATACACAACGAGGTAGGTACTCATATGGTGAGACACGTCGTACTGTACAAATAGGGAAAATTTTCCTCGGTATTTTTGTAGATTTGAACGACTTTTCCCTTGCTTGATAAATTTAGATAGTTATTCTAATGGCCTTGAGGAAAATAGGATTCTGGTTCCACTAGTACATCCGGTCACAGTCAAGTACATGCATACATTTTTTTCCCAAAAACGAAATTTGTGCATACATTCTACCGCTCGATTAAGGGCAGAATGTGACTTCGTGGCAGATTCTACAGGCCGTGCACAACTTATAGGTTTTCTGTTACGACTGTTCTTCAAGCTAATATGTTTTTGCTGGAGTTGCACTCAGTGTTTGGTACTTTAGCTACTGGAGGTCCCTAAATCTCTTGTATCATCTACCGCGGGCCGGAGCCAGCCTGAACTTTTTATATATGAGCAACCACAGTTTACAAAGTCACATGTCAAAGGGGGAACCGAAGGGAGAAAAACGAAAAAAAGTAAGGTTCACGGGGGTTCGAACAGGTTACACCCAGCGAGAAAACGATCTTTAGTATGCAAGTTGCGGCAGCGGCGAGTCCAAAGCCTAATGTCCTCAACATATTTTCTGGGCAGTGATCTCAGGAGGGATGTCGAGGAAGTCGAAGACAAGCGAGTTACATCTTTTCCAAATGATCCAGACGATGCCCGATATGATAGTCGGCATGGCGACATTTTTGGGGATGGCACGCCAGATCTCTTCTATAGTAGAAGGCAGGGGCTGGGGGGGGGGGGGGGGGCGCATGGCGGGAGTGCATTCCAAACTTCCAAAGCCCGCGGGCATTGATGAGCTATTGAGTCTCTTAAATTATTGCCTTCAATATTTACTTCATCGTTTCCTTGATCACCATTTGCTAGATTGACAAAATGTAGTGCTTCAATATTATCTGGCTTGTTATCTAACCAATTTTCATCTCCGTTCATCGATTGAATAATATTGTGCAGAACTGCGGCAGCCAAGGGAATCTTTGCTTGCTTGTCCATTTGGTGGAAGGTGGTCACTTTGAAAATTTGAATGCGCTTCTTCAGGACACCCAAAACCCTCTCAACATGATTCCTTAAGACCGCATGGCGATGGTTGAATAAATCCTTTTAGTTTTGAGGTCTATGATGCTTGTGGCCAAACTCCTTCAAATGGTACCTCACCGTACGGTATGGCGCAAGGAAAGACGGTGTGTTGGCATAACCACCGTCTACTAGATAAAACTTCCCGGGAGGTACATGAAACTTTCCTACAGCAGTGTTCATTGCAGATCTAAGAACCCTAGCATCCGTTGCCGACCCTTCCCATCCAGCGGACACATATGTGATGTTTAGATCAAAATTGCAAACTACCATCACATTCTGGATAAGTGTCCCTTTCCTATTTCTGAGGTGTGGCTTGTTCAGGTGATACAGATACAGCGGTGTGGGTTCCATCTATCTCACCTAGGTAGTTCTGCAAAAATAGAAACTACATATGATTTTCTTGAGTTATAAAAATGCAACCGTGGATTGTCATGGAAAAGTTAATATAAATCGCCTTGAAGTAAGGATAAAATCTGTTATCTCCAAGAATTTTTGGATGTACTTGATTTGAAGGAGGCTTTAGAAATCGCAAGTTGAGGGTTGGGAGAACTATATGGAAGAACAACTTCATTTGTTTATGGAATGTATCACTGCTATGCCCAAAGAAGACTTGCAGATCCTGATATGACGCATTTTGACTAAGCATATGAACAAAGAACCCAACTTTTTCCTCAATCGTAATGTTTACAGCGCGAGAGGGAAGGAAACTAGCGACCAATATACGGACCGACTACAAAATCTACGAACCAAGAGCCAACAATTCGAGGGGTCAGGATCTCCATATTTCACCGAGGTATTACCTAAAATAAGCTAAACCAAGCCGGGCCTTAGCTTGCGAAGAAGGAGAGAATCCTCGCCCAGTCGCAAGAGGCCACACACATCGTTCCATTGGAGGTTGATCGGTGAGACGTCGAGCAGACATGGGGGCTGATCGTTCCACTTGAGGCTGATTGGGGGCTGGATCTTGAGACTGACCTGGTCACCGAGATGAGCGAGGCAAACTGTCAAGGCCGTCTAGCACGCGAAAAGGGATGATTCAGGCGCCTAGTCTTTCCCCCACGCTCTGGGATTCCCGGCAATGTGGAGCGAGCCCATAGCTGCGGACGGAGCTCCTACAAGTGGCCATGGTCCTAGCCTAACTTCTCCAGCGGCGACTACCGACAAGGTTGCTGGATCGCAGCGTTGTGGGATCAGTGTCTTGTGCTCCTCCTTTATAAACTATCTCGACAATCAACTAAAATGTTGACCATAGATTTTTGTTGATTTGGTTATAAAGCACCGGACATAGACTCCTACTCACATACGGGCCATAGTGTTCAACATTTCGGTAGCTACGTATAGTGTGTTTTGTTAGTGTGTACTGTGTAGGGATGTAGACTTGTGTTGTTGCCAGAATGGTTTAGTACTTCAGTATCGGCGGTGCAATCTTATATCCCAGCGTGTAGATAAATGTTACAACCTCTCGAAAGGGTTAAACCTAGATTCTAGTCAGGGCCGGCCCTGAGGGGGGCAGGGTGTGCGGCTGCCCCGGGCCCCCAAAATTTAGGGGCCCCATTCCCAGGTAATGTATATAGGCTGGATAGATCGAGGTATTAACCTTGTATAAGAAAAAGGTGAGCTAACGCTCGCAGAGAGAGGCCCGCCCCCGCGTCGCCCGCCCTGGCGACACGGGGGAACCCTAAATCGCCGCCGCAGCTAGGAGCCCCCCGCCTCCCACCTCGCTTCGCCGTCGCCGGAGGGAAGGTCGCCGGCAAACGCCTGGGCGCGCACCCAAGGTAGGTGGCGGCGGGGCGGTCATCTCCCTCGCGATTTCCTTGCTCCTGCTGTTCGTGGCGTGGGCGGCGACGCGCTCCAACTCGTGGCGTGGTTTCTGTTCGTGGCGGCGGACGGCCAACGGCGCTGGGCGGCGGGGCTCCTGCTGTTCATGGCGTGGGCGGCGACGCGCTCCAACTCGGGCGGATGCAGAAGACGGTGGCCGTGGGGGTCGCCTGGGCGGGCCGAATCTGCGCCTAGGCGGACCTGGTCGTCGCCGGCGCGGGTTTGGTGCCAGTGCGGGAGGTCGCCAGCGCGGGAGGTCGCCAGTACGGCAGGTGGCCGGCGGCCTGCTCTGCGGGCCGGATCTGGGCCAGGCGGGCCCAGATCTGGCGGCGGGTGGGCCCGTTGAGCTGGTGGCCTCGTTGAGCTCCGGTGGCCCCGTTGAGCTGGTGGCCGGCCCGCCTCGGCAGTGCATGAGCTCGATTTGGGCCAGGCGGGTCCAGATCTGGGGTGTGCGGGTTGGGTCCTTCCGGTGCTGGTGTGGGGTCGCTCCGACGTGAGGTCGTATCCCGGTAGGTCGGAGTCCCGAGGCTAGGGTTAGCGGCGCAGTGGCGCCCTTGTTGCAGTGCGGCTACGGAGCTTTACGGACCCTGTGGGGTTCGGCCGGGCCAGGAGGGCCTGGTGTGCTCTGTGGCTGCATCCGGTCAGCTACCGCCGAAAGGTGGTGGAGGTAGTTCCCTCCCGCGTGCTACCGTACTATTTCCCTTGTGTGGACTCCCCTACTCGGCGCTTTTGACCTCACGTCCTGGACCACGGTGAGACGACGGAGAGGAAGGCTATTTCGTGGTGGCGTGCTAGGGGCGGCAAGATTGGTGGGAGCTCACGGAGCGGTTTGTGGTGGTTTGGAGGTCGGGAGAAATCCTTGTCGGGAGACACTGACGCGGTGACGCCTTCAGGTGTCGCCTTCCTTCTTGAAGGGCGTCGGAGTACCCCCTCACCCCTAGCATACCAGGGGAAACCCTAGGACACTCTCCGGGAAACCATGGGAGCAGTCCGGGCAGTAGCGGCGTCGGCGTCGTCCCCTTCTTGGAGGTGCTGCTTGGTTTGCGCCGTTTCCGTGGCTGGGAGAGTGGTGGATCGTCGGTGGGCGCCTCGGATGCGTGTCCTCTCTGTCTTTCGTCGTGCCTCGGCACCGGCTGTGTTTTTCTCTTTTCTTTGTGCTTTTCTTGTTTCGTGTGGGCTTGTTGGTTACTGTTGCCCCAGCTTGTGAGGCGTGAGTTTGTATGCGGTGCTTGTATGTTGGGTCGTTGCTTTATTTATAAAGCGGGGCGAAAGCCTATTTCGGTCAAAATAAGAAAAAGGTCCCGTGTTAGTCAGCCATAAAATATCTATGGGCTGTAATCCCTAAGGGACGTGGCCCAGGAAGGTAACGAGATGTCGAGAATGTACTGCATGTTCGCATCAAAAATCTGCAAGCAGCCATCGACTCGCCTGTTTCTGTATTCTGTTCGGGCGGCTGTTCGGTCATTGCGTATTCAGATCCATGAGGAAAGGACCTCCACATTCCATCGCGGCTGGATTGCAGCGTCGAGACGCTCAACCGTAAGCCGCCTTAACACGGCATTAGACAGTTCTGCAATTTTCTACTATACTTATTACACTTATTTGTTTTCTGTTCGGATGCGTGATATGTCAATTTTCTCCAAAGTTTTTCCTAATTTCGTCCATTTTAATTTCCAAAGCTCCTGGTCGGGAGAATAGGCCACACTACTTTGCCTCTTTTCTTTCCAGAGCGGCCACATGTTATAGCACACACATATGGATGAATTTATCAATCTGAGGTACTCCGTATGTAATATTTTTATTCTCCAATTCTTAGTAACCTCGACCTTCACATGCATGAGGTAGTATCATTTAATTTCATCATTCTGATAGACAAAATTTATGTGGTTGTCATCGAGAAAATATCTATCAAGTATCCCTAAGATATAAACGACAGAACGTGTGGAGAAGAAACTAAATGGTTCGACAACATTATTACCGATGTTTTTCTTGGATCACATTGGCATCAACACCGAGAAAATTAGGAATTTTTTTATTATGGTATGTTTGTACTTTTTAATAGATTTAAGTGTTATTGACACCATATATTTTGTAGTGTTAAGGTCCACAAATTTTCATTTCGCCCCGGGCCCCTAAAATCTCTGGACCGGCCCTGATTCTAGTATTGTTTTTGCAAAGGTTCTCCCTCGCACAATAGGCAGGCATACATAGGTGACTCTCCATAAGTCCAAATCTGCTAGCGGCCAAAAGATGCCTTGGAGCCAGCTCCCACGGGCGGTGCGGACGAGCTGGTAGAACTTTTGGTATGGTACACGACGTGCCCCACGTCCAGCCAGCACCAGAGAACGTCGTCGGAGCTGCACGCGAAGTGAATGGCAAGATTGAACCCCAACACCCCTCTTATACGGTAGAAACACCTCACACGATAAGGAATTTGGGCTTGGTCTGCGTGCGAAAGTTGACAAGCACACCAACACAAAACCTCCCGACACCTTCCAACCCTATTCTAGAGTAAACACTCGGGTACCTATCATGTAATCTTCGTCCCCTTGCTTATAATTTCTAAATGCTTGGTATATACACCGGTAGAAAAAAGGCCTACAGTCCCGGTTCGCCAGGCCCATTAATCCCGTCCAGGCAACCGGGACTAGCTACGCGCGACTAAAGGCCCCCCCCTATAGTCCCGCTACTTACGGACCGGAACTAAAGGCCCGTCCACGTGGGCGGGTGGCGGAGCCTGGGGTCGGAGGACATTTAGTCCCGGTTGGCCACATGAACCGGGACTAGATTTATTTCGTAATTTTTTTAATTCATTTGGTTTCTAATTATTTTTCTCACCTTTTTTCACTCCCTTTTTTTTCACTCCCTCTCCCTTTTTTTTCACTCCCTTCTTTTTTTCACAATTTGTATTATTTGCTTTGCTTAGTGTCTAACTAAGATTATCCCTAGTCAAATTACTTACTCATGGTCATACTTCCCGCTCGGTCACCCATCCTCCCACTACTCTAGCACTAGCACGCTTAACTTCCGAGTTCCATCCCGTCCCGAATCCAAGTGTTTCTCACGCATGTATGTGATAGTAGTATCATATCAATCTTATTAACATGTTAGTCGAAGCCACATTTCTTAATTGTTTGAATTGCAAATAAATCTTTTAATAAACAAAAGTAATGATGTAATTAATAATTTTGAATAAATAAATAAACATTAACTTTTAATTTGTATTATTTCTAAAAATACAAATAATATATCCAAAAATTGAGAAAAATAGAACTAATTCATTTTAAAATCTTAAAATTACAAATAATATATCAAAAATGAAGAACAATAATACTAATTAATTTTAAAATCTTAAAATACAAATAGTATATCAAAAATTAAGAACAATAATACAAATTCATTTTAAAATCTTAAAAATACAAATAATATATCAAAAAATGAAGAAAAATAATACTAATTCATTTTAAAATCTTAAAATGAAAAAATATATAAAAAATAAAGAACAATAATACAAACAATATTAATTACATGCATAGAGTCGATCACACATAACACAAACATAGAGTCGATCACATTTCATAATTAACATATATATATAGAGTCGATCACAAAAGTTATCCATTACATATATATATACTACTAATTATAGATAACCATTGCATGCGCAATATCGAACGCATACATCATCTATGGCCCCGCCGAGTAGATGCGGAACAACTCGTACGCAACATATGCATCTACGGCCGCATACTTGAGGTTCGTCATGCGCAATGGGGTCTCCTCCCAATAGTTGTGATTCTGCCGGGGGAAATCAGTCTTCATCCGGTGATAGCAGGGGTCGATTAAGTAGCTTGCCATGACAGCCATCCCGGTCTTTGGCCCGGTGAACTGGATAAGATTCTGAAGATCAATATAGTGATCTTCAGGTATCACAACACCGATGCGCGCCAACTTCACGCGGTCTTGCGTGATGTCAACGCTGCAAAAGTCGAACCCATTGTAGACAAGAAAATCAACAAGGTCCGGGCAATGCCTTGAGCTACTGTAACAACAAAAATAGGCTATGTGTTAGATTAGTTGCAGCACATATGATCTTCACATGCAACCAAAAAACCCGAAATGCATGCATGCAAGATTTGTACGTGGACGTACGTGTGCTAGCTTCTACGTACCTTGACCATTGGAAGACCAACACCGTCTCCTTGAACGAAATCTGGATGACGGCAACATCCTGCTGATTCGCCGTGTACTCCAGATCGAGCCCAAAGAACCGGTGTTCTTCGGGAGCTGCCCAATACAGATCGGCCAAACGACCTAGAGCTTCAGGCAGCCGCGCGCAACTGTTGCTGAAGAGCACGTCCAAATCCTTGCCGCATGGTGTCTTCCCATCGTATTCCGTCCATTCAGCCATTTTGCGTGCGTGTGCTTGAAATGGCGAGAGAGGAAGAACAGAGGAAGAACGAGGAAGAACAGAGGAAGAAGAGAGCGAGCAGTGGAAATGGCGCCCTCTGCCTCTTCGCGAAATAAAAACCGCCGCGGGAAGGCGAGAAGCCGATGTTTAGTCCCGGTTGGCCACGGGCACGAGGAATAAAGAGCCAATGGTCCCGGTTGGCCACGGGAACGGGGAATAAAGGACCAATAGTCCCGGGCGGCGAGGTCAACCGGAATTAATTCCCTCCACGCGCGGCAACGCGTTTCCCAAACCGCGACGTCTGATTGGTCTGTCGCGGGTATCCTGGCGACCCGGGAATAAAGACTCATTAGTCACGGGGCGCGACGCTTGGGGACTGATGCTGGCATACCGAAGGCCATTTTTCTACCAGTGATAGTGTGGATCTACTATATATATCACTTCAGCTCAGGCCGAGCATGTTATGGTGAGTTATTCATTTCAGCTTTAAAGTTCTGACATGAAAGTAGAAGGTAGATGGAAAACGACTAATGTTTGAACATTAAAGTAAAGGTAGATGTCCTATCACTTTGGTGGTTTCTTTAATAAAAAATCACTCGCCAAAATTTTCAACTGAAATACTCTTTAAGAGTGATATGGGAATTCCTTTTAATATAGTCCTAGCTCTCAAATTGCCCTTGTGTATGCTTCATCCCTATCGCTACTATATAATATGCCTTGCGGTGACCGTCGTACGTCGCAGTGATTTTGCATCGAACCCCGTGAGGAATCTAGAAATCAACCCGTTGTCCTTTCTCAAGTCGCGTACCGGTTCACCTATTTTACTCTTCAACCCGAGCGACGTACCACATCTTCGTACATAAACGAAGAAACGCTGGCCGGCGGGCCGGGATCCCTCCCAGCCAGCTCCCATCCTCGTGCCTTGCTGGAAGCTCACCCACCTCCTTCCCATCGAGTGGCGCGCCACCCATCCACACACGTACACCGGTAGAAAATAGGCGTATAGTCCCGTTTCGCCAGGGCCAATAGTCCCGGCCGCGCAACCGGGACTAGCTTGGCGCGACTAAAGACCCCCCCCCCTATAGTCGCGCCGCTTACGAACCGCGGCTAAAGGCCCGGCCACGTGGGCGGGTGGCGGAGCCGGGGGTGGGAGGACCTTTAGTCCCGGTTGGCCACATGAACCGGGACTAAACTTTATTTCGTTTATTTCCTTAATTTATTTTGGTTTCTAATTATTTTTCACACCAATTTTTCTCTCCCTTTTTTCTCTCCCTTTTTTTTACTCCCTTTTTTTCACTTCCTTTTTTTTTCAGAATTTGTATTATTTGCTTAGTGTCTAACTACAATTATCTCTAGTCAAATTACTTACTCGTGGTCAAACTTTCTGCTCGGTCACCCATCCTCCCACTACTCTAGCACTAGCACACGCTTAACTTCCGAGTTCCATCCCGTCCCGCATCCAAGTGTTTCGCACCCATGTATGTGATAGTAGTATCATATCAATCTTATTAACATGTTGGTCGATGCCACATTTATTTATTGTTTGAATTTCAAATAAATCTTTTAAGAAACAAAAGTAATAATGTAATTAATAATTTTGAATAAATAAATAAACATTAACTTTTTAATTTGTATTATTTCTAAAAATACAAATAATATATCAAAAAATTAAGAAAAATAGAACTAATTCATTTTAAAATCTTAAAAATACAAATAATATATCAAAAAATTAAGAACAATAATACTAATTCATTTTAAAATCTTAAAAATACAAATAATATATCAAAAAATTAAGAAAAATAATACTAGTTCATTTTAAAATCTTAAAATACAAATAATATATCAAAAAATTAAGAAAAATAATACTAATTCATTTTAATACTGGATGAGTTTGGTATTGACTAGATATATGTTTTCCTGGCTTAGATTAATTTTTGGTGAACAGATATATAGAATCTGTAGTTTTTCTGTTTTGTTTTCTTGATGTGTTTTTGTTTGTTTTCTTGATGTGTTTTTGTTTTTGCTTGTTTTGAAACGTGTGTTTGACATAATATAGAAATAGTATAGCTAGGAATTAATATAGAAATAATATCCATTACACTTTGCAAATTTTTCCAAGTCATTTAAAACTAGGAAACAAAAATAGTTTTATGAACAACAAAAGACAAGTGATAATTAAATCACAAGTAAAATACGAGTAGAGACATCACAATCATGAATAGAACACAATCATATCTCACATTCATAACATAGAGTCTTACGATCACACATAACACAAACATAAGTCTCACAATACTAAGATATCCATTACATACTAAGATATCCATTACATGCATATATCGAACACATACATCTATGGCTCCGTCGAGTAGATGCGGAACAACTCGTAGGAGACATATGCATCTATGGCTGCATACTTGACGTTCGTCCCGTCCAGTGGGGTCTTCTCCCAATACCAATGATTCCTCGAGGGGAAACCAGACTTCATGGTTTCGTAGCCCTCGTGGATGAAGGCAGTTGCCATCGGAGCCATCCCGGTCTTGGGCCCGGGCAACTCTTCGATGTGGATAAGATCCTGAAGATCAATGTAGTGATCTTCAGGTATCACAATACCCAAGCGCATCAATTTCTGATGGTCTTGAGTTTTTTCAACGCTGCAAAAGTCATACCCCTTGTTGACAAGAAAATCAACAAGTGCCGGAGAATGCTTTGAACTACTGCAACAACAAAAATTTGATACGTGTTAGATATGTTGCAACACATGTATTCTTCAGATGCAACAAACAAATCGAAGATGCAAGATTGTACGTGTGCGTTACCTTGACCATTGGAAGACCAAAACGGCCTCCTTGAACGCAATCTGGATGACGGCAACATCCCGTTGATCCGCCGTATACTCCAGATCAAGCCCGAAGAACCGGTGTTCATCGGGAGAGGAGAAATAGAGATTGGTCAAATGCCCAAGAGCACCGGGGAGCCTCTCGGAAATGTTGGTGTAGCACACGTCGAGACGCTTGCCGCATGGTGTGGGACCACGGATTCTCTGCCAAACTTCAGCCATGGTGCTTGGTGGAGGAATATCGAAGAGAGGGAAGAGAAGAGAAGAGAGGAAGAAATAGAGACTCGGACGTGCACTGTAGCAATGGCGCCCTTCTGCCTCGCTCGCGAAATAAAAACCGCCGCGCGGGAGGCGAGCAGTTTGTATCTTTAGTCCCGGGTGGCCAGGCCAACCGGGACTAAAGATTCATTAGTCCCGGGCGGCCAGGCCAACCGGAATTAATGCCCTCCACGCGCCTCAACGCGCTTTCCACCCGCGACGCATGAACTTCTGTCGCGGGTCTCCTCCCGACCCGGGACTAAAGACTTATTAGTCACGGTGCGCGACGTTTGGGGACTGATGGGGGCGTATGGAAGGCCTTTTTTCTACCAGTGGTAGGTATTAGATATATTAGATACATGTTCATATTCTAATTATAACTCTGTAATTGTAACCTCTATATAAATACAAGAGCCACCCCTTGGTGAGGTGGGCAACTCTCCAAACAATCTACCACCCTAGGTTTAGGGTTTTACATGGTATGAGAGCCGCCGCGATCTCATTTACCGCCGCAGCTCCTATGATCTTTTCCGCTGCCTCTCAAGACGGCACCCTCGGCGCCATGTCCACCGTGACCTCCAACACCATGTCCGACGTGACTTCCGGTGCCGCCCTCAGTGCCACGGCTGCTGCCCTTCTCGGCGGCCCCTTGGTGCGTTCTCGCCATCGACCATGGGTGCACCGATGACGCTCCAACTGCAGGCGTCAACCCTGCAGTCATCGGCCATGCTCCCAATCGGGAGCCTCTTCGCCACCCCTCGTCATGGTGTGTCTCCGCCTTCGACTCACGGCATTGAGTCGTTCCACTTGAGCAACTTGGTGACTATCAAGCTTAGCGGGGGAGACAACTAGCTCCTCTGGTGTGCGGAGATTCTCCCGCTGCTCCGCTCCCGATGCTTCCTTGGGTATGTTGATGGATCGTACCCGTGTCCCTCAGAGCATCTCCTGCAACAGGTTGAGGGCGTCCGGACCGTCGCCGTCCCAAACCCTGAGCACCAATCATAGGTTATGCAGGATCAGACTATTCTTTCTGGTATTGTGTCCTCCTTGATGCCGCAGGTTGGGGGTCTCATCATGTTCGCGATGACCGCGCATGAGGCGCGGGTGACGCTTGCAGACAGCTTCTCCTCGCCATTCACTACACAATCTGTGTAGATCCGTACGCAGCTGGGCGAGACCTACCAGCTCAACTCCTCCGCGTCAACCTACTTCAACAAGATCAAGTCATTGTCGGACACGCTGGCATTGTTTGGACAGCCCCTTCGTCCAGAAGAGTTCGCTGCATACGTGCTCAAGGGGCTAGACGAGGACTAGGACAACCTGGCTGAGAACTTCAATGGGCGTGACACGCCCATCTCCGCCCGCGATCTTTAATCTCGCCTCATGTTCACTCAAGAGAGGGTGGACGCTCGGCGTGCCAAGGCATCTGCAGGCTTCTCCAACTCGTCCGTCAACACGGCCTTCCGAGCCGGTGGCGAGCGTGGTGCTTCACGACCGAACTACGGCGCTCCTGGTGGCCCTTCCAAGCCGCCGTCCTTCACCAAGTCGGTGCCCTCCTCTCACCTTCCGCACTCCAACAACGCCGCTAACCCTGCAGGAGATGGCGGTGGCGGTGGCAACGGAGGCCGAGGATGGAACACAGCCGATGGGAATCGGCCCCTATGCCAACTGTGTAATACCGTTGGCCACGTCGCAGCAAGGTGCTGTAAGCGCTTCGACATGGATTTTCTTGGCGTCGATAACAATGGCGCCAACATGGAGCGTCAGGTCGCTAAGGTGAGCCACGGCAACCATGGTCATGCTCCCCCTGCCTCGTACCAGATTGATCCAGCATGGTACGTGGACTCCGGTGGCACCGATCATCTCGTGAGCAACATCGACAAGCTCACCGTCAAGGAGCCGTATCAAGGTAAAGACCATGTGCACACTGCTAATGGTTCAGGTATGCGCATATCTCATGTTCGTCAATCCACCCTTGCTTCCACTTCCAATAGACCACTTCATCTTAAAAATGTCCTATAGGTTCCTCATGTCATGCACAATCTTCTTTCTTCTCACAAGCTTGCATTAGATAATAATGTGTTTGTAGAAATTCATCCGTTTGCTTGTCTTGTGAAGGATCACGTTACGAGGGAAACCATTCTTAGAGGTCGGACGCATGGTGGTCTTTATCCTGTTGTTGCGTCCTCCAATAAGAAAGTCTACACTGGTGTTAGGGTCTCATCATCCAAATGGCACTGTCGTCTAGGTCATCCAGCTGCTCCAGTTGTTCAACATGTCATTCAGAAGCATGCTCTTCCCATTGAGTCTAGTAATAAAGATGTCCATGTGTGTGATGCGTGTCAGCAAGGCAAAATCCACCAATTACCCTTTTCATCTTCTACACATGTAATAAAAGCTCCTTTAGAGTTGATTTATTCTGATGTGGCCCTGCTCAAACTACCGTGAGTGGTCACAATTATTATGTGAGTTTTATTGATGCTTTTAGTCGTTTCATATGGCTTTATTTGCTGAAACGCAAGTCTGATATTTTTATGTCTTGACATTACTCATGTGGAGCGCCTCTTGCAGCATAAAATTATGCATGTTCAAACGGATTGGGGAGACGAATATCGCAACCTCAACACGTTCGTTCAGAAACTTGGCATTACTCATTGTGTTGTGTGTCCTCATACTCACCAGCAAAATGGGGTTGCTGAACGTAAACACCGTCATATGAGACTGGTCTTACTCTACTTGCACATGCCTCTATACCTTTTCACTTTTGGAGTGATGCGTTTACCACAGCGTGCTTGCTCATTAATAGAGTGCCTACACGTGTTCTTGATATGAGCACCCCTCTAGAAAAATTACTCCATGAAACTCCTGATTATTCCTTCCTAAAAGTTTTTGGTTGTGCTTGTTGGCCTCACCTTCGCCCTTACAACAACCACAAATTAGAGTTTCGCGCCAAACAGTGTGTTTTCCTTGACTATAGTTCTCTTCACAAGGGGTATAGGTTTTTGCATGTTCCAACCAACAGAGTCTATATTTCCAGAGATGTTGTTTTTGACGAGAGTGTGTTTCCGTTTGCTAAACTTTCTCCGAGTGTCTCCACCACGCCTCCACTTCTATTGACCAATTTGCAGATATTGAGTATCCTCCTATGCTTCTTCCTAACCATAGTGCAGGTACTGGGCGTGGTGCTCGGCTTGAGATTCTGGACGACACCGATTCCCCGGCTCACGTCGATCCGGCTGGCATGTCGATCGACCGACCTCCTCGTCCACGCCTGGGCTGGCCCATAGACCGCCTGGTTCCCCTGCGGACACGGCTTCCCCGAGCTCTGCTTCGCCCAGTGCGGCAGATAACGCCGCGCCATCCCCATGCATTGGGCCGCCACCTCCTTCAGCGCCGGTTCGGCCCACCACTCGCAGTAAGACTCGTAATTCCAGACCCAAAATCTGGACTGATGGCTCCGTCGCATGGCTCGCTGCGTGTACCACGCATGGTGTCTCGGACACATCTCTCGATCCTGTCAACCATCATGAAGATCTTCGAGTTCCTTACTGGCGTGAAGCTATGGAGGCCGAATATCAAGCTTTGCTCCGTAATGAGACTCAGTCACTTGTTCCACCCCGTCCAGACATCAACATCATTGATTGCAAATGGGTGTTCAAAGTGAAGCGTCACTCTGATGGATCTATTGAGCGCTACAAGGCGCGGCTGGTAGCAAAAGCTAGGGTTCAAACAACGCTATGGCCTTGACTACTAGGCTACTTTCATCCTCGTCGTCAAGCCCATTACTATTCGCGTTCTGATGTCCTTGGTTGTTACTCATGGCTGGCATCTTCGTCAGCTCGATGTTCAGAATGCATTCCTCCATGGTGTTCTTAAGGAGGAAGTTTACATGCGTCAGCCGCCGGGTTTCGTTGATCCCACTCAGCCTCAACACCTCTATCTCTTTGTTAAGGCCCTCTAAGGTCTCAAACAGGCGCCCCGTGCCTGGCATACGCGTCTTGGCAGTGCCCTTTGGGATCATGGTTTTGTTCCCTCTAGTGCGAATACGTCTCTCTTCATGCTTAGTCGACCGGATGTCACCATGTATCTCTTGGTCTACGTTGACGATATTATTGTCGTGAGCTCCGCCACCACTGCTACTGATTGCATGGTGGATGGTCTGCGTGCTGCGTTTGCTGTCCAGGATCTAGGCCCTCTGCATTATTTCTTGGGGATTGAGGTTGCTACCCTGTCTTCTGGCCTTGCTCTTACTCAGAAAAAGTATGCACTTGATCTTGTGCGACCTGCCGATATGCTCAAGTGCAAGGCGTCCCCTATTCCCAAGACACTTACGAATCGACTCACTGTCGCGGCTGGTGATTCGCTGTCCTCTGATGATGCTACCCTCTATCGCAGTATGGTGCGTGGTCTTCAATACTTGCTCATTACTCGGCCTGATCTGTCATTAGCTATCAACAAAGTATGTCAGTTTATGCAGAATCCTCGCCATCCTCACTGGTCCGCTGTCAAACGGATTCTACGCTATGTTCATGTGACCATCTCACATGGAGTTTACATTCCGCGTGCTCCTACTGGTCATCTCTCTGCGTTCTCTGACGCGGATTGGGCTGCCGCCGCCGCCCAGGCTGCTCCTCGCTGCCGTTCGCCTTATCCCACTCCCGCTACAAGGAAAGGACTTACCACCTTATGAGATTTTTCTTTCTACTAGCAGGGATGTCACACACCAGTGATCTTCCGCCAGTGTTATTTGTTACCCCAAGTGTGTTTTTTGCCACGCCAATACTGTAAAGAACACCTATGGCATTATAATCCACGACAATAGTAAGTTTTGGGCCAGTAGTGTGTTGTGCCACACCATGACACCAGAAATGAATTTTAGAAAATAAAATAATATATCTTTTCTTGTATTTAACGGTAGAAATAACAACATTTATGTGATCAAACACATAACTTAACAAAGTAGCATAATATTTAGAATACACAAGTTATTTAACAAGTAGGAATTCATTGGTACTAGTGTATACGACAAATTATTTAACAGTAATAATCATTACACACTACGAAGTATCAAGATGAACAAACTATGGTGCGTAGTACACCGCGAAGTTATTAGGGGCCGCCGAAAAAATTAGACATATTCTCTCCCCATGGCCACCTTGAAACTCTTGAACTTGTACCATTTCTCTCCAACCTGGGCCCTTGAAAAACCTTCGATCAATTTCATTCCTAACGGAAACGTTGTAGACCTGGCGATTTGACATGGTAAGCTGGGTTAGAGCTATTGTCTCCTCGTCAATGGCCATGTTGATATGATTTAGGACTTTATGCCTTTCCATGCAGGGATGCTCTAAATAATATTGTAAATAAAATAACTAGGCATTCCAATTGAAGCAAATTAAGAACAAACTAAAATGTTGAATTACATACGTACCGCTTTATCTAGAAAGTCCTCTAAAAGGTCTATGCAGAAGCACTTGGACAGACCCCTTAGGCACGTGAACTCGGGGTATTTAGCGACCTGCAAGTATGCACATACACTCGTGTCCTAACAGTCATCACATATGTATTCCACTAAGAGACTTTAACATAATTTGCATGTAATTAAACATGTAAGTAATTCTAAACAAGCTGGATATCAATACACATTATTATAAAACATAAAACAAGAAACTAAAACATCAGAAAGTAGATTACTAAAAAATCTGCACGACTAGTAATAAATCTACACTACGAATCTAGATACTACACTAATAAATCAACACCACTCACACATCTAGATAACCTAGAAATTCTACACTAAATAGCTACTAGTAGCAGAACAACTTGCACTAATAAATAAAAAATCAACACAACTACATTAATTAATCAACTAAATCGAATATGTACAAACCTAGATCGATCGGGGATAATACTCACCGGTAGCTATGGCAGCGGAAGTGACAACGATCAGCTGATGCGAGGGGCGATGGAGACAATGGCAGGCGGAGGCAGCGACATCGTCGATCAGAGGCGACAACAGCCACACCGACAACCTGATGGTAAGGGCGGCCGCGACAGCGAAGGGTCGAGGCGGCGACATCATTGGGGGGGGGGGGGGCAGCGCGAGTGGTGGGAGGGCTGAATAGCGGGAGGAATAGGCGGGGCGAGGGAGAGCAACGAGGGTGGAGCGACGGACGGCGGTGCGATTCGGATGGGGGCGTGGGGGAGGGAGAATGGGCGGGATCTAGGAGGTAGGCCATGACGGTTCTGGTAGCCAAGTAGCGGTGTGGTAGATATGTATCACGCCAATAGTAAAATCTAGTACTGGCGTTGAGTATATCAGGCACGCCACTAGAAAACAGTGGTTTGGCGACACGGAAACACTCACTTACTACTGGTGTGGGATAGTAACGACGCGCTAGTGATATCGACTTACTACTTGCAGGTTAAATTGTTCACGCGAGTGGTATTTTACGTAACGTGGTCCTAGAGTACCTCGAATGTGTAGTCATGGTGCCCCGTCACTGGTTGGCTCCCTGCTATGAGAAGTTTCCTTGTAGTGTCCCATCATCTCCCCCCAGTTACCTCTCTCGGTGTGGTTCCGGAGGCCCTAGCCCTAATGCTTGCAATATGCTCCTAGCCCTACCCCTAATGCCGGCGGTGGTGCCCATGTACGCCTGACCGCTTCAATTACGGGGGGGGGGGGGGGGGGGGGTAGGGGTGGGTGTGCCCCGATGGTCCTCTACCCGTGGAGGCGGGCCATCATCATGTAAACATAGGTGGGCAGCTGTGGTGTATAGCGGGGGTGGCCGAACTCGTGTGGTCAACCTCCTCGAGGCAGATCGGAGGTGCTTGGTGTGGAGATGCCGTGGGTGGATCCCGAATGGAGTAGGAGGCGGTGACTTCTTTACTGTGTGGTGCCGCTCAGGATATACTTGGTACACCTGCAAGTTCCATAAGCCATTTTGGGAAAACATGAGCAACAAGCTACCAGAAACAGTCGAGGATACGGCATCCCAAGGTGCCACCACCATTGGCAACAACGTGCAAGGGTCTCAACCGTAGTGCGATATCGACCGCCAACTTCCACAAGCCATCTTGGGAAAACATGAGCAACAGGCCAGACGACATGAGTTCCGCCAAGCACATCACGCCAATAACTGGTCTGATCCACATGTCGTAGGGTAATGCAACAGCTCATGCTACAGCAACCCTAACATGTCTGGCTGAGGACTGCCACCTTCCAAGATCCGCTGCTCTAGCGTCTATCACGCCTCCTCCTACGAACCACCGATATAGCCACAACCCCGCCAGCCGCACGCCAACACCGAGCTACCCAAATGCCTCATACCGCACAGATGCGATCCAAACAGGAGAGCACAAAGCAACCAGCTTTTGTCCCTCTGACACGGTGATCAAGTAACCACCATACGACCGCGGCCACCAGCCACAGGCTATCACTTCCACCAAGATTAAAATATACTATTAAATAAACATTACACTGAAAATTAACCATTTTATACGAGCTTCGTCAAATCTTCCCATTACACTTATTGTCTCGTGAAGGCATATGTTGTGAACAGTCACCATTGAAGTTAAAAAGGTGAAATGCCATTAAACTGGTTATGTTTAGCATTTTATATCCACCAATTGCTATGGTTTTTTTTGTCCACAATTGTGTTTGTAACAAATTTTTAAATGACGGGCTATGTGATTTTGGAGCGCTTCTCTAGCAGCTACGCGAGCTATGTGGCAGCTATATAATGGTCTGAGCACATATACGGATATGGCTAAATTTCTTTTAAAAATAGAAAAGCATGCATAAATTCACTTCACATGCATGTTCACTATTCACCTAGAAATGAGAAGAAAGCGGGAGAAAGGCGAGTGCAGCTAGCTAGCCTTGCAATGCTACCAGAAATGGCTAGCATTGAGCCGTTTTGGCGGAAGCGCAATCTAGCCCATCAAGTATGCCTATTTAACGGCAAAATAGGTCTAATTTCAGCGCTAAACCGAGCTAGAGCCAACTATTAGCGGTTTTTTGATTTAGCGGATAGGACAGGTAGCTGTAGCGGGATGTCGCACCCTGGCGTCTAAGGGATACTCATCGTACGAACTGGATAGCAGGTGCTTGGATTATGGGGCATAACTTCTCCCACGTCCCAGCTTCCTGGTAGGCCTGCGCTTATGCGCGACAACACAAGCCCCGTTATTCCACCGTCGATGTAAACTATCCACTAGAAGTCATAGGCACTACTGTCGACGTACTTCATATCAATCACGCACTGTACGTCAACAGCTTTGAACGAATGATGATCACAACTTATCTCTAAGACACAAAAGATTGAAATAAGGTTGCAAATGGCCTTCACTAAGGCAGAGATAGCAAATACAATCATCCAGAGGGCACATGCCCCAACATATCATTCATTACATCAGCGGAAGCAATCAACGGTGTCTGGGTACAGACAAATCCAACAGGCTTAAGAAGCCGGAGAAAATAAAGAAGACGAAGCCCATCCACGTAGGTCCTGGATCCAGCCCTGGTCCAGCTATCTACTCGTCTGCAGTCTCGTCAAACTCCACAAAGTAGCCATCCTGGTGGTCATCGTAGCCGTAGTCGTAGTCTGCGTAAACCACAGCCCCAACGGGGTCAGTACATCCAAGTACTGGCAAGCAAGACTCACAGTTCACCAAAGTATAGCCCGTCAACACAAGCACAGATGACTTGGTTCAACGGAAAGAAGGGGATATATATAAGATGCTGCAACTGGCTGCGCTAACCAACTACAGAGATTCTATCATTTCCAACTATCAGAAAGGGGATAAGATCGAGTGTTATAACCAACTGAAAGATAACATCAAACAAACCCATCCTGGATCTCGCCCCTTATCCAAAGAAGCAATCCGAGGATAACTCACACAGTTGGATTAAGATGAATCAAGTTATTGTGACAATAATCCTATTACTAGTCAAATTGTTAATCATGGGGTGTGAGATAGTGAATCATTAGGTTTAAGTTGTCCTGAGTACTTGTTGGCCAGTACTTTCACCAAGTAATCCATAACCGCGGAAAACACGGCTTCTCGAGAAGATTATCCCTGCAGGGTTGCACCAATTTGGCCGTACACGTATGAATAACCCGCCAGATGGGATGCCTCCCACCAAGCGGGGCACTCAACACAACTCAACTCTTCTCCGCATCAAGCCCAAAGCACCTTGGGCGCACGGCTAATCGAGCCCAGAAGAAAATGGACCCTCATAGCACTCTAAGAACGTGTCCCCCTATATGCCGACTACAAAAGTTCCACCCTGCGCTGGGCTCGCAAAAACATGCATGCGGCAAATAGAAAGCACGAACTAAATGAGATGATTTGGACGAGATGCGAATCGAATCAAATTGAGGGGGGCGCCCATACTCGCTTCCCACATGCGGGTAGTGCGCTCATCATGGATCAGTAGACAAGACCCTTTTCCTATTAGGGTCGACACTAGCAGGCCTCAAAACCACACAGGGCCTCCTGCCAGTGCCTTATCATCAAATTATTATTAACAGTAATAACATTAGCATGATTGATTGATTGATTAAACATCGAGCCCCCTGAACATAATAAAATATAGCAACTGAAAGTAACGGGTAACAGACTCGAGCAAAACAACCTAAGCATGCTAGTAAGACACTGGCTCAATCAATAGGGTGTAGGAGGGGATGATGAGGCATTATCAGGGTTAAAGGATTCATGTGATAGGTTCGTAACAGAAACATCTACCACTAAGGCTAGCAAGATATAGACAACGGAAAGTATCGGTGACCAGGGTTGAAAGGAACACAATGGTTCATGTGAGTGATAACTTGCCTGCAAACTCAACAGCCGGGTACTGAGCTAGATCCTCAGAAGGGGTGTCGTAAAGGTCGTCGGTATCAACGTCGTCGTCTATTCGAGAAGAAGCAAACAAGCAAAACAGGAATGTAAACAATCATTGCCATGGCATTGTGCACAATCAATATGATGCATGACAAATTAATGGGTGCATCAAATAAACTAGCTAACATGATATCACAAATTAAATGGACCCATATGCAAGGGTTGCATATGGAAAGGATCCATTGAAATAAGTGGAAACAATTGATTTACCATTAATTGTTATGTGAGAGTTGTTAGCATGATGCATGCATGATGATGATAACAAGATAACAACAAATAACAATGATAGATGCAAAGGAAAAGGAATAAAACAAGTTTGGAAAATTATTTATTAAGTTTGGAAAATTTGGTTACTTAAACATGCCACACATACAATTATTGTTTTCACCAATTTAAAGTGTGCAAAACAATTAACAAAATTTATATTTGAAAATAACATCAAATTTTAGTTGGATTACATGTTTCACATTTTGAAATTTGAATTAGGATGAATTTATTATGAATTAAACAAGTTTTAATTGAATTTAAAACAAGTTTGAGTATTAATTGAATTTTATTTAGTCAAAACATAATTTCAAATTCACATTTGCAAAGTTCACACTTTGGTGGTTTAAAAACATAATTTGCATGTTCAAAAATATTTTATATTAAGCAAGTTATGATTTTATCAAATTTAATTGAATTAAACAAGTATTAAATTATTTAGGCAAGTTAAATTATTCAAACAATGAAACAAATTTTATATTTGAATAGGACATTCAAAATGGTATGAAAAACATATTTTATTTGCATATTTTAGAATTAGTATGAATTATTTATGAATTATTACAAATTGCATTTGAATTATTCAAATTTGAATTTTAAATGTATTTTGAAAACTCAAAACAGAGCACAAATGGAACAATTGGAAAGATTATTAAATTCTGAACAGAAAACATATATAAACTTTATTTATTAGACTTACAGATTAAAAGTTATTGAATTTTAAAGTTTATTGCTTTATTCTGCTATTTAAAAGAAACAGAAAATATTTTATACTTTTGTTACGGGGGTGGCATCTACACGCAGCCTCTGCCGCGTGGGCCAGGGCCAACGTGGCGCAGTGCACGCTCGCGTGGCAACCAGGCCCGCTGACGGGTGGGGCTTACGCGACAGGGGAGTGCAAAAAAGATGGGGTTTTTCCCCCGTGTGGGTGCGAGGGATCGAACCCGCCCCCTGCGCTGTGCGCTCGTTAGCCTGAAGCCAGTGCAGCTGCGAATCGGTTCTTGTCATACTATGCAACGCGAGCAGGCAGAGGTGTTACAAGCGCGTGCACTGAATTTAACTGACGAACAACAGACCCCGCGACTGACAGAGAAAGCACGGCTCGCCGGCGTTGAGGGGACAGTGGCCGTGCTCGCTGCGGGTGGATACGTGCGTATGCAGAGGTGAGGAAGCGTGCACGGATGCGACGCCACAAAGAGAGGGAAGGGAGACGGTGTAGCTCACCGTGGTGCTGCAGGAAGGTGGCGACGGTGAGACGGTGACCGCGGCGGAGACGAGGACGGCGGCGTCGTCCTAGCTGTTCTCCGGGCTCCCGCAAGTGTCCAACAGAAAGAAGGAGGGGTGGCGATCTCGTTTCGGTGGTTACGGGTGGTGGAGGAGAGCCATGGCGTCGACGACGAGCACGGGTTCGGAGATCGCCGCCGGGGTGGTTCAGAACAGGGGCGAATCCGGCCAGCGAGAGGGGAGAAAAACGGCGGCGGGCGAGGCGTAGCTAGGGCCTAGGGTTGTTCTAGGGCTGCGCGCTGTCGCTCTAGGGTTTATATAGAGGCGATGGCCTCGGATCGGCCGTCGAGCGCCGATGGCTGCCGCGGTGGCGCGCTGGATGGCCTGCCGTACTGGAAACAGACGGCGGGCACGATTCTTGAAGCGTTAAGTAGCTAGGTGGGCTGGGCCTTGCGCGCTGTTAGGCTTTAGGTGGGTTGGGTTAGGTTAGATAGATTAGCTGTCGCCCGTTTTCTCCTTTTATTTTTCTGTTTTTATTTTTTTTGCTGAAAACAAAATGGGAAGAAAAAGATAAGGTTTTGGCTAACAAAAATTACAGAAAAATTTGTTTAAGCTAATTAGGTAATTAGAAACCACATTCCAAGATTGGATTTCAAAAATTGACATTTTAAAATAATGTTTGTATTTGAAATCAAATTGGATGAATTTTTAATATTAATAAACCCTTATTTAAAACAACACTTTTAATAGGGTTACCCCTAAGTTTTAAAGTGATTAAGGATTACCATTGTTGGGTGAATTTAATGGTTTCAAATAGGTGCTGATTTGAAATACATTTGATTTGAAATTGAAGTGAAATAGAATTAATTGATTGAAATATTTGTTTGGTTTAAAGCAACAATTTGAGAAGTGATCATTAATGAATTGTTTGGAAGCAAAAGGGGTTTTTGATTTGCAATTATTTATTTGAAAAGATTGTAACAGACAAGTGTGAAAACAAGGTTGATTAAGTTTGACTTTCATATGAAAACAATGCAAACAGAAATAAAAATGAGGATGATGCCATGATGCATTGCATAAATTAAACAAGGAAC
The DNA here is from genome assembly GCA_028641055.1 of Alopecurus myosuroides. NCBI lineage: Eukaryota > Viridiplantae > Streptophyta > Magnoliopsida > Poales > Poaceae > Alopecurus > Alopecurus myosuroides. The sequence continues at coordinate 12,244,310 of CM054063.1, read as the reverse complement.
AGAAACACTAGGTAGTTTTCATACTTGGATGTTACAAAACGCCCCCCCTTGAAGGAATCGCGCCCCAAGATTCCCTACTGAGAAATGAACAGGTCCGGATACTTCTTGCGAAGATCCTCTTCGGTCTCCCACGTTGCCTCTTTATCAGAATGATGCGACCATTGGACTTTCAAGAACTTGGTGCTCTTGTTGCGAGTCTTACGCTCGGTCTCATCGAGAATACGAATAGGGTGCTCCTCATAAGATAGATCATCTTGCAGTTCAATGGAATCATGATCAACTGCACGATCTGGATCTTTGAAACACTTCTTGAGTTGTGACACGTGGAACACATCGTGCACCTTGGATAGTTTTTCTGGAAGTTCAAGACGATAAGCATTTTCTGCACGCCTTGAGAGGATGTTGAAAGGACCAATGTATCTTGGTGCAAGCTTTCCTTTCACACCAAAACGATGAGTGCCTCTGAGGGGAGTTACACGGAGATATGCCTTATCACCAGGTGCATAGATCATATCCCTGTGCTTGCTATCATAATAGCTCTTCTGACGAGACTGAGCAATCCTGAGATTGTCACGAATGATACGAACTTTCTCCTCGGCTTCCTTAACAATGTCAGGGCCTAAAAGTGAACGTTCACCAGCTCCAGACCAATTGATTGGACTCCTGCATCTGCGACCATACAGTGCCTCAAATGGTGCCATGCCTAGGCTTGCCTGGTAGCTCTTGTTGTAGGAGAATTCAGCATATGGAAGGCAATCCTCCCATTTCATGCCAAAGGAGAGACCACATGCTCTGAGCATATCCTCGAGAATCTGATTGACTCTTTCGACTTGCCCCTGAGACTGAGGGTGATAAGCTGTGCTGAACAGAAGTTTAGTGCCCAATGCTTCTTGGAAACTCTTCCAGAAATGAGAAGTGAAGATACTTCCACGGTCTGAGCTTATTTCCAATGGAACACCATGAAGGGGAACAACCTTTGCTGTGTAGAGCTCTGCTAACTGGCTAGCTGAGATAGTCTCCTTGACAGCAAAGAAGTGAGCAACCTTAGTGAGACGATCAATAACAACGAAGATTGCATCGTTGCCCTTCTTGGACTTTGGAAACCCAGTAACGAAGTCCATTTCAATCATGTCCCACTTCCACTCAGGAATTTTCAGAGGTTGGAGTAGACCTGCTGTTTTCTGATGGACTGCCTTAACACGTTGACAAACGTCGCATTCAGAAACGTATTGAGCAATTTCACGTTTCATGCCAGGCCACCAATACAGTGTCTTGAGATCCTGGTACATCTTTGTACTTCCAGGGTGGATAGATAGAGGAGTTTCATGAGCCTCCTTGAGAATGATATCCTTGAGACTTTGAATCTGAGGAACTGCAATGCGTCCTTCGAAGAACACAGTTCCCTTGTCATCAATTGAGAAGGACTTGAATTTATCATTGCCTTCCTTGATGTGCTCTACAATCTTCTTGATTTCAGTATCACGAAGTTGTTCAGAACGAATCTTGTCCTCGAGAGTTGGACTGGCTGTCAAGCTAGCAAGGTATCCTTCAGGGACAAGACCAAGGTTCAGCTTCTGGAATTCTTCAAGAAGTGGAGGTTGGCTTTCCATGATCATGAGATTATTGCAATAGGATTTGCGACTGAGAGCATCGGCCATCACATTAGCCTTGCCTGGAGTGTAAGAAATGGTGAGATCAAAGTCTTTAATCTTCTCAATCCATCTCCTTTGCCTGAGGTTCAGATCTGGCTGAGTGAAGATGTATTTCAGACTCTTATGATCGGAAAAGATTTCAGTTTTGTTACCCAACAAGTATTGTCTCCATTTCTTGAGGGCAAACACAACTGCTGCAAGTTCAAGATCATGAGTGGGATAGTTTTGCTCATGTGGGTTCAACTGACGTGAAGCATAAGCCACAACTTGACGTTCTTGCATAAGAACTGCTCCTAGGCCTTGGAGAGATGCATCACAGAATATCTGGAAGGGTTTGGTAGTATCTGGGCCAACTAGAACAGGTGTAGAGGTGAGTTTAGTCTTCAGGAGGTTGAAACTCTCATCACATTGTGGAGTCCAAACGAACTTTTTGTCCTTCTTTGTGAGATCGGTGAGAGGTTTAGGCAATCTTGGAAAAGTTTTGGACGAAACGACGGCAATAGCTAGCCAAGCCAAGAAAACTTCTGACTTGCTTCACCGTCTTAGGGGGTTTCCAGTCAACAATTGCCTTAACCTTTTCAGGATCAATGGCTATGCCTTGGCAGAGATGATATGACCAAGATATGCAACTTCTGGAATCCAGAACTCACATTTGGAAAACTTGGCATACAGACGATGCTCGCGAAGTTTCATGAGAGTGAGACGAAGGTGTTCTCCATGCTCTTCCTCGGATTTTGAGTAGACTAGAATGTCATCGAGATATACCACAACGAACTTGTCGAGGTATTCATGGAAGACAGAATTCATGAGTCTTGAGAACGTTGCCGGTGCATTGGTGAGACCAAAGGACATGACGGTGTATTCATATAGACCGTAACGAGTGGTGAAAGCTGTCTTAGGAATATCTTCCTTTCTGATCTTTATCTGATGGTAACCCATCCTCAAGTCCAACTTTGAGAATATTGAGGCTCCAGCAAGTTGATCAAAAAGATCATCGATACGAGGAAGTGGATACTTGTTCTTGATTGTTTTCTCGTTGAGAGGACGATAGTCAACCACGAGTCTTTTTGTTTGATCCTTCTTGGCAACAAACAGAGTTGGGCAACCCCAAGCGGAGGAACTAGGCTGAATGTAACCTTTCTCCATGTACGTATCGATTTGCTCCTTCAACAATTTCAGTTCAGGAGGAGCTATCTTGTATGGATGCTTAGAGATTGGAGCAGTACCTGGCTCAAGCTCGATCACGAACTCAACTGCTCTATCCGGGGGCATCCCTGGCAACTCTTCTGGAAAGACGTCAGGGAATTCACAAACCACCGGAACATTTTCAATTGCAGGAAGGGGTTTGGCATCGAGGTTGAACAGCTGAACAGAACTTGATCCATATGGAGAATAGACTATCTGTCCTGAAGTGTGGTGAGAGTTATTGACTTTTGAGCACAGTCAATTTTAGCTTTGTGGGTCTTCAACCAATCCATACCCAGAATGACATCAATGTCAGAATTTCCCAGCAACATGAGTGAAGCAAGGAATATGCGACCTCCAATTAGGATCTCATTGTCCATGCTTATCTTGGAAGTCAACATTTGCGGTCCCGGAGAGTGAACAGTCATTTGATTGCTTAGCGGAACCAGAACTAGGTTGTATGCTTTTGCAAAAATCTTTGACACAAAGGAATGCGATGCTCCAGTATCAAACAACACTTTAGCTGGAACAGAGTTTACGGGTAATATACCGAGAACGACGTCAGCAGCTTCCTCAGCTTTGTCGGCCTTGATATGGTTCACCCTCGCGTTCCTCCCGACAGGCCTGTTGTTGGAGTTGAAGGCTTTAGCCTGGGGAGCACGAACCATTGCCTGGTTGGTGTTGGGGCGAGGAGGTAGGGGTAGCTGCTTCTGAGTGCACTTATCAGCGTAGTGTCCAGTCTCCTTGCACTTGAAGCAAGTGACGACACGAGGAGGACCTGGCCTTGGCTGCCCCATTGGAATCCTCTGACCCTGCATCTGAGATGGGTTGGGTGGGCGGGGACCAAAGCCTGGAGAAGCTTGGGCATTTGGAGCCCGAGTGACAGCACCATTTGGCACCCAGATGCGGCGCTTCTGCGGAGGGGTGGTCATGTTGGAGGAGGAACCACCCTCGCGCGAGTGCTTGCGGGACTCTTCGAACGCCTTGCGCCCATTCTCCTCATTGAGCGCGGTGTTCACAAGCTCCACGAAGTCCTTGCACTTGATGTTGGTGAGAGCGTACTTCAGTTCCGGGTTAAAACCTCGGCGGAACCTTGCCATCTTCTTGGCTTCAGTGGACACTTCGTCACCAGCGTACCGAGCGAGACGATTGAACTCGTTTTGGTAGCCGAGGACGTCCAGCTTGCCCTGTCTGAGAGAGCAGAATTCCTCACGCATCCTTTCCATGAGACCATCTGGGATGTGGTGCTTCAGGAAGGCATCCTTGAAACATCCCCAGGTGATAGGATAGCCAGCTCTCATGGTCTGGTAGTTCTCCCACCAAGTAGCTGCCTGACCCTTCAGTAGGTAGGTGGCATACTTGACCTTATCTTCCTCAGCAACATGAGCTATCTACAGAGCCCTGTTGATCTCTCTGATCCAGTCATCAGCATCCAGAGGCTCACGTGTTGCCACGAAAGCCCTCGGCCCCACGCTCAGAAACTCCTTGATGCTGACTCGCGGAGCATTCTGGTTGTGGTGCTGGTTAGCCTGGATCTGGGCCATCTGTGTCACCACTTGGGTCATCTGAGCTAACAGTTCCCCCATTGGTGCTGGCGGAGGCGGGTTGTTCCTGGTTGGAGGCATCCTGAACAGAAATTCATTTTAGCACAACAACAGAAAAGGATAGACTTGGTAACCGAAAGATAGATTATTCCGACGCATGAATAGATAACCAACAGGTACATCATCACATGTTCAAATACATCAGAATATCTAACAGACCAATACATGGTTCGAAAGACAAGGATAACTAAACATAGCTAGGAATGGATACATCGGTACTCCCATGCTCATCACGCAGGACGGCGGTGAGTAGTACGACGAGAGATACGGTGCGGAGGAATCCCCCGGAAGTAGGTATGACGACGATCCACGTAGAGCGGGACTGCCCTGAGAGCAACTCTCGGTGTGGTGAAGTAGAAAGCGTCGTCTCCCTGTGCTCCATAGCGGGGAATCCCTGTGTAACCAGCTCCGAGGTCGAGAAGTGGGCCTCTGATCGGCTCGTAACCTCCAGCATCTGGCAGCGGTAAGCCAGCTGTCTGAACGATACGTGCAAAGCGCTCGTCTCCAACAAAGTCTGTGGTGTACGTCGCCAGACGGGTGAGAGCAAGGTGGAGCTGCTCCCTGACTGAGGCTAACTCCTGAGAAAGTGCGGAAGCAACTGCGTCACTGTGCCTCACGAACTGGGCAGGGGTGTGCAGCCTGGAGCTATCAGACTCGTAGGTATCCAGGTCGCGGTGGACAGTGAAGTGAACTCCCGCTGCCGTGATGTAACCACGGGGGATGTGACGATAGATGGAATCATCAAACCCCCAGTAGTCAGCACGGAGGACGGTGAGACTCACGTACGCTGCCTGCTGCACGACCATATCCACTGTGGAACCTACTGCCTCGTAGCGGTGGACAACGCTCCTGCCATCATCCGACAGAATGTAGACGATAGCCCGGTAGCAGGTCTGGTCAAACTCTCGCTGCTGCTCGTAGACCTGGTACTCTGGTGCCCAACGGAACCCCAGATAGGTAACCATGTCTCTCAGCATCTCCGTATAACCGGCGGTGCTCTCACAGCGAGTCATCCGAACCACCTGCGGGTAGAACCTGAGATCCATCTGCAGATGATCGGGGAAGTTTTGATTAGACTCCGGTAGAAGGAAAGGGATGTGGAAAACAACAACAAGATTTCAACGGACGAAAGGTTCTTTAAAAGAACAGGATATCGAAGCAACATCGGGAAAACGAGACCAAAAGCCCTGAGGTACTACAGAGAACCCAAAACACGTGAAATCCTAACTTGAAAGTTTAGGTGAGAACAGAAAACAACGTTGCACTTCCTTACCAGAAAAGGGTGGGTGGGTGGGGAAAGAAGAAAAATGGCAGAATTCCTACTCTCACGTTTCATTTTTCCTGTATAGCTACAAAATAGTTTCTAGACTCAACTGCGACCAGTAAAAGGGATCCTACAGGCAGACAGGCTCTGATACCATTTGTCGCACCCTGGCGTCTAAGGGATACTCATCGTACAAACTGGATAGCAGGTGCTTGGATTATGGGGCATAACTGCTCCCACGTCCCAGCTTCCTGGTAGGCCTGCGCTTATGCGCGACAACACAAGCCCCGCTATTCCACCGTCGATGTAAACTATCCACTAGAAGTCATAGGCACTACTGTCGACGTACTTCATATCAATCACGCACTGTACGTCAACAGCTTTGAACGAATGATGATCACAACTTATCTCTAAGACACAAAAGATTGAAATAAGGTTGCCATTGGCCTTCACTAAGGCAGATATAGCAAATACAATCATCCAGAGGACACATGTCCCAACATAGCATTCATTACATCAGCGGAAGCAATCAAAGGTGTCTGGGTACAGACAAATCCAACAGGCTTAAGAAGCCGGAGAAAATAAAGAAGACGAAGCCCATCCACGTAGGTCCTGGATCCAGCCCTGGTCCAGCTATCTACTCGTCTGCAGTCTCGTCAAACTCCACGAAGTAGCCATCCTGGTGGTCATCGTAGCCGTAGTCGTAGTCTGCGTAAACCACAGCCCCAACAGGGTCAGTACATCCAAGTACTGGCAAGCAAGACTCACAGTTCACCAAAGTATAGCCCGTCAACACAAGCACAGATGACTTGGGTTCAACGGAAAGAAAGGGTATATAAGATGCTGCAACTGGCTGCGCTAACCAACTACAGAGATTCTATCATATCCAACTATCAGAAAGGGGATAAGATCGAGGGTTGTAACCAACTGAAAGATAACATCAAACAAACCCATCCTGGATCTCGCCCCTTATCCAAAGAAGCAATCCGAGGATAACTCACACAGTTGGATTAAGATGAAACAAGTTGTTGTGATAATAATCCTATTACTAGTCAAATTGTAATCATGGGGTGTGAGATTGTGAATCATTAGGTTTAAGTTGTCCTGAGTACTTGTTAGCCAGTACTTTCACCAAGTAATCCATAACCGCGGAAAACACGGCTTCTCGAGAAGATTATCCCTGCAGGGTTGCACCAATTTGGCCGTACACGTATGAATAACCCGCCAGATGGGATGCCTCCCACCAAGCGGGGCACTCAACACAACTCAACTCTTCTCCGCATCAAGCCCAAAGCACCTTGGGCGCACGGCTAATCGATCCCAGAAGAAAATGGACCCTCATAGCACTCTAAGAACGTGTCCCCCTATATGCCGATACAAAAGTTCCACCCTGCGCTGGGCTCGCAAAAACATGCATGCGGCAAATAGAAAGCACGAACTAAATGAGATGATTTGGACGAGATGCGAATCGAATCAAATTGAGGGGGGCGCCCATACTCGCTTCCCACATGCGGGTAGTGCGCTCATCATGGATCAGTAGACAAGACCCTTTTCCTATTAGGATCGACACTAGCAGGCCTCAAAACCACACAGGGCCTCCTGCCGGTGCCTTATCATCAAATTATTATTAGCAGTAATAACATTAGCATGATTGATTGATTGGTTAAACATCGAGCCCCCAGAACATAATGAAATATAGTAACTGAAAGTAACGGGTAACAGACTCGAGCAAAACAACCTAAGCATGCTATTAAGACACTGACTCAATCAACAGGGTTGTAGGAGGGGTGATGAGGCAATATCAGGGTTAAAGGATTCATGTGATAGGTTCGTAACAGAAACATCTACCACTAAGGCTAGCAAGTATAGACAACAGAAAGTATCGGTAACCAGGGTTGAAAGGAACACAATGGTTCATGTGAGTGATAACTTGCCTGCAAACTCAACAGCTGGGTACTGAGCTAGATCCTCAGAAGGGGTGCTGTAAAGGTCGTCTGCCTCAACGTCGTCGTCTATTCGAGAAGAAGCAAACAAACACAACAGGAATGTAAACAATCATTGCCATGGCATTGTGCACAATCAATATGATGCATGACAAGTTAATGGTTGCATCAAAATAAACTAGCTAACAAGATAACACAATTTAAATGGACCCATATGCAAGGGTTGCATATGGAAAAGGATCCATTGAAATAAGTGGAACAAATGATTTACAATTATTTATTATGTGATAGTGGTTATCATGATGCATGCATGATGATGATGACAAGATAACAACAGATAACAATAAATAACAATGATAGATGCAAAGGAAAAGGAATAAAACAAGTTTAGAACTTATTTATTAAGTTTGGAAAATTTTGGTTACTTAAACATGCCACACATACAATTATTGTTTTCACCAATTTAAAGTGTGCAAAACAATTAACAAAATTTATATTTGAAAAGAACATCAGATTTTAGTTGGATTACATGTTTCACATTTTGAAATTTGAATTAGGATGAATTTTATTATGAATTAAACAAGTTTTAATTGAATTTAAAACAAGTTTGAATATTATTTGAATTTTATTTGTTCAAACCATAAATTCAAATTCACATCTGCAAAGTTCACACTTTGGTGGTTTAAAAACATAATTTGCATGTTCAAAAATATTTTATATTAAGCAAGTTATGATTTTATCAAATTTAATTGAATTAAACAAGTGTTAAATTATTTAGGCAATTTAAATTATTCAAACAATGAAACAAATTTTATATTTGAATAGGATATTCAAAAAGGTGTGGAAAACATATTTTATTTGTATTATTTGGAAATAGTATGAATTATTTATGAATTATTGCAAATTACATTTGAATTATTCAAATTTGAAATTTAAATGCATTTTGAAAACTCAAAACAGAACACAAATAGGCTAGTTGGAAAGATTATGAAATTTGGAGCAATAAACATATACAAGTTTTATTTATTAGACTTATGGTTTAAAAGTTATTGATTTTTAAAGTTTATTGCTTTATTCTGCTATTTTAAAAGAAACAGAAAATATTTTATACTTTTGTTACGGGGGTGGCATCTACACGCAGCCTCTGCCGCGTGGGCCAGGGCCAACGTGGCGCAGTGCACGCTCGCGTGGCAACCAGGCCCGCTGACGGGTGGGGCTTACGCGACAGGGGAGTGCAAAAAAGATGGGGTTTTCCCCCGTGCGGGTGCGAGGGATCGAACCCGCCCCCTGCGCTGTGCGCTCGTTAGCCTGAAGCCAGTGCAGCTGCGAATCGGTTCTTGTCATACTACGCAACGCGAGCAGGTAGAGGTGTTACAAGCGCGTGCACTAAATTTAACTGACGAACAACAGACCCCGTGACTGACAGAGAAAGCATGGCTCGCCGGCGTTGAGGGGACAGTGGCCGTGCTCGCTGCGGGTGGATACATGCGTATGCAGAGGTGAGGAAGCGTGCATGGATGCGACGCCACACAGAGAAGGAAGGGAGACGGTGTAGCTCACCGTGGTGCTGCAGGAAGGTGGCGACGGTGAGACGGTGACCGCGGCGGGGACGAGGACGGCGGCGTCGTCCTAGCTGTTCTCCAGGCTCCCGCAAGTGTCCAACAGAAAGAAGGAGGGGTGGCGATCTCGTTTCGGTGGTTACGGGTGGTGGAGGAGAGCCATGGCGTCGACGACGAGCACGGGTTCAGAGATCGCCGCCGGGGTGGTTCAGAACAGGGGCGAATCCGGCCAGCGAGAGGGGAGAAAAACGGTGGCGGGCGAGGCGTAGCTAGGGCCTAGGGTTGTTCTAGGGCTGCGCGCTGTCGCTCTAGGGTTTATATAGAGGCGATGGCCTCGGATCGGCCGTCGAGCGCCGATGGCTGCCGCGGTGGCGCGCTGGATGGCCTGCCGTACTGGAAACAGACGGCGGGCACGATCCTTGAAGCGTTAAGTAGCTAGGTGGGCTGGGCCTTGCGCGCTGTTAGGCTTTAGATGGGTTGGGCTAGGTTAGGTAGATTAGCTGTCGCCCGTTTTCTCCTTTTATTTTTCTGTTTTTATTTTTTTTTTGCTGAAAACAAAATGGGAAGAAAAAGATAAGGTTTTGGCTAACAAAAATTACAGAAAAATTTGTTTAAGCTAATTAGGTAAATCAAAACCACATTCCAAGATTGGATTTCAAAAATTGACATTTTAAAATAATGTTTGTATTTGAAATCAAATTGGATGAATTTTTAATATTAATAAACCCTTATTTAAAACAACACTTTTAATAGGGTTACCCCTAAGTTTTAAAGTGATTAAGGATTACCATTGTTGGGTGAATTTCATGGTTTCAAATAGGTGCTGATTTGAAATACATTTGATTTGAAATTGAAGTGAAATAGAATTAATTGATTGAAATATTTGTTTGGTTTAAAGCAACAATTTGAGAAGTGATCATTAATGAATTGTTTGGAAGCAAAAGGGGTTTTTGATTTGCAATTATTTATTTGAAAAGATTGTAACAGACAAGTGTGAAAACAAGGTTGATTAAGTTTGACTTTCATATGAAAACAATGCAAACAAAAATAAAAATGAGGATGATGCCATGATGCATTGCATAAATTAAACAAGGAACAGAAACACTAGGTAGTTTTCATACTTGGATGTTACACGGGAGGTCTCCGAGGAAGCTATGGTGCTGCTATAACGCGGCTATAGCCGTATATTTAAAATCAGGAAGTTGTACTGTAAAAGTATAAATGCTGCCATTGGTATAGGAAAACTGAGAATTGTCCTCCCTCCGATACAATAAAGTGTCGTTCACTTAGTATAATGTTTGTACTAAATTATTATAAAATGAGCGATATTTTTTATGCATTGAGTGAGTGAAACAGTTTGAAGATAAAATATTTTCATCATATGTATTGGTGGAGCCATCTGTAGTTTTCATCGGTCAAGATCCAAGAAAGTGTTTCCATGTTGTCGAGGATGTAAACTCAACAATCCACATGGTCAGGACCCGAGGTTTGATAAAGGAAGAGTGCGCTGGTGAACTACTAGATTTGACGGGTTGCTGACCGCCGGAACTATTTTGATGATGTGAAAAGTGTCAATTAGAGGGGCGCTCTCCGGAGATTAGATCTCGGCTAGTTCAGAATATAGGTTTTCTGTCCTAGTTGTGACCACCTCCCGTGCTTTATATAGAAAGAAGGAGTCTCAAGGGTCGTACATGTATTGGACTTCGACTCTGAGTCGGTAACTACTCCTTCCTAATCTTGTTGATGCATACTTTTCTTCCGTCGCAGCCCGAATCATTGTGGGATTCTGTATACGTCGCTTGAGGAGTCTTGCAGTACCCCTTAATGGACCGCACCGGGTACCCTCCTAAAGGAGGATCTCTCGCGTACCCCCACAACAGTAGCCCCCGAGTGCCTGATGGAGTCGAAGACTCGATCTCAAGCAGATTATTCTAGCTACTTTTCCTGCAAGTAACCATTATGGGAGGAAAACGATTATACGGGTTTGAGCTACTCGACGGGTCGAGGTCAATTAATATAGCTCAGAAGAATACATCGATTAATCTACCCAGGGTTCGAGTCCTCTGTCTCAGTCCTAGAAAATCCCAGGGTTACCCGACTGGAGCTGCTGAAGTCTTACTGAGTCGAATTCCAGTTATCATTTAGTTTTACCTGATGTGTTCAACAGAGTTTTCACATTCTTAATAACATTTGGAGCGCGGCAGAGGTGACAGCTTGGACCGAGCTTAAAGCTAGCTCCTAGGCCGGCTTATGGTGGGGTGGGGGGATCGGGTTACATGGCACTTGCCCCCCCCTCTAGGATTTTCTTGATAAGAACGACTTACCGCGGCCTGTTCCACAGGCCGGGAAGCTCGTGCTCATCACCATTGTGGAAAAAACCCCTCCCCCGAGAAATAAAAAATTTCGTCTTGTGACCGACTGCCTTCGTGGGTGGAAGTGCGGAAATGCCAAGGGCCCGGAAACAACATGTGTCCACTATGTGCGATCCCCAGGACGGGAACCCATATTATGTTCACATGACCCACGACCCCATTCCTAGGAAACTTCGTTCATGAGGCTTTCGGTTCCGAGTGGAGGGCCTCGGACCTCGGCGAGTTCCCGGAGCTCTAGGCGAATCGGATTGGGAGGTGACGTCGTCTCTTCCTAGTTTTTGTCGTTGGGTTGACATCGACGCTTTGGAAAATTCGGAATAAGATAGTCATAGAAAGGGTCTTCTTACGACGAGTTGTTGACTCGATATTTAAATGTCTGACTTTCTTGCAGCAATAGCAACCGTTATGCAGACATAACTCCGTTGGACGACATGCTTGATCTTCTTCTAACGACGACGCATCGTATCTCGTCTCCGGCTATGAGCTGGGCACCTTTGATGGCGTTGAGTCTCTCTTCTGCGGTCCCTCTCACCATCTAGCTTCTCACCCTAAGCTTTTCTTGGTCTTACCTGTGCTGATGCCCCAACAGACGTTACTCTATGTGTACTTTTCTTTCTTCTTCGAACCATGTTGTATGAACTCGGTTATGGTGGTTGCTTTATTTATAAATCGGGCCGTAAAGACTATTTTCTGAATCTACATACATTACGTTTCAAATCCGTGTTCCTATTATCATGTTTTATTAGAAATATCTTGAAATTTTCATTATAATTCTAAGAAAGGGTTATAGCATGTGTTTGTTAATTTTATTTTTTGTACAAAAAGTAAATCTATTTCATGTCGGAAGTTTTAATATATACGTTGGGAGCATGAAGGTCCGCAATGTCGTTGTCTAAGTCCTGGCCCCGGTGACGAAGAAGAAAAAGGGTAGGCCAGACTGAAAAAATATCATGACATATTTGTAGAAATTACACTTCTTTGTATGTAATCATTTATATATGGATTACTTACGTGGATACATATATATGATCAACTCTCTCTCCGTTACACAATATAATTCTACTCCCTCCGTTCCATTTTAGATGATTCTCAAATAGATGTATCTAGTAACGTACTAGATACATCTATTTGAGAATCATCTAAAATGGAACGGAGGGAGTACTAGATACATCTATTTGAGAACCATCTAAAATGGAACGGAGGGAGTAGTTAGCAAGCTAGTTTTTAGCTTCCTGAAAAGTCTTACATTGTGAAATAGAGGAAGGACACCTTATTTATGAAGTAGGAGTATGATGTATCCATGCTTCTGCTAAGGGCAGAGCACGACTTGGTAGTTGGTTCCGGGAGGGCATGTGAAGGTGCTGGTCTGGTCATCCTTGGCGTAGCTGTAGGCGTCGGGGCACTTCCCCTTGAAGAACCTCGAGTAGTTGGTCGGCGGGCAGTTGTCCGTATACTGGCCCCTGCAGCAGTATTTGTCGCCGCCGAACTTGCCACACGCGCTGGCGCACCCTCCGGCCACCTGCAGCTCCGGCAGGCACTGCCTAGTGATATCCACGGCGCAGCTGACGCCACGGCATGCCGCGCCGCCAACGGGCTGGAAGCTCATCGGCACGTTGAAGCCGTCGACCAAGGATAGGTCGAAGAAGTCCTTGGCTCCGCTCTGCCCGAGGGTGTACTCTGCGAGGGTGGTTGGTTGCTGGCCGGACACGCGGCATGCCAGCGCGCCGGCGCAGTCGCCGGTGATGCAGTGGCCGCGGCCACTGCCGTCGAAGGTGCACCCAGTGCGCGGCCACACCCTGGCGCCCGCAGTGCCGGGCGGCATGTTGAGGGCCCACGACTGGCCGGGGTCGAGGCGAACGCCGCCGCCGGGGAGCGCCCCTGGCCACACCGTGTAGGAGCATTTGTTGACGACGGTTATGGTGGCGGCCTCGGTGGCCATGGCCACCGTGAGCAGGAGGAGGGGCAGGAGCTGGAGAACACGAGAGGACGCCGTGGCTGATGCCATCGCTGCTGTTTTGGGACTTGGTGTGATGGTAAGGTGCAATTGCAGCTGTGCTTTGAGGCTTTTATAGCCTGATACATAATGGTTTTAACTTGCATTTTCCACGTTCGCGTTCGGCGGCATGCAGTACAACTAATATAATGTTAGCTCCGAATATGTCTCCTCCTGACAACAAAAGTCATGACGTCCAGCTGTATAAAAGTCATCACATGCAAATCCAAGAGTCAAATAGTGAACGGGTATATATATATTACTCAATCTGGTACACCAAGAAGTCACGTTTTATTAATTGTAAATGGTCATCAGAATATAGCTACGACCACTAGTACGTCTAGTTTCGGAAATTCACTTTGCCTCTCATGTGCATATATATGCTCCCTTTACTGAAAAAGGTTAATTCTGAAATGTCGAAAAATTCTGGAAAGAATGTCACACATACAACTTCACATTCTACGTACGTGCGCGCGCAACGTTAGGCAGAAAAAACCGATACGGTTTCGGAACTAAATATGGACCCATTGATTCTTATCTTATGTCTGCAAAATGTAGTTTCACTAAAAGCAAAACTTTTTTTAAGCCTCGTTTTTCTTTATCTTTTTTGCACAGGTAAAAAATGGTCGGTTTCATGAAATGAATTTGTGCACGCATATGATGAGAACTTGTACGGGTGAACAAATTTTGGGAATTTTATGACCTTTGAAATGTGTGTAAAACTGAAATGCGCATTTAAAATAAAAGGTTCATATGCACCCAAGAGTCCAAACGCTTCTCTCACCTAGTTTCTCCCGCAATAACTATAGCTAACTAGACAATCCTCCCCCCCCCCCCCCCCCCCGGCGTTGCAGTGGGGTCTTTTGTAACAAATATTTTACATGTACATCACAATATTAAAATATCGTACACAATTAATTTAAATCAACATGAAAGGTTATGTAAATATTGCACAAGTATGGATACGATGTGGTGAAAATTATGGTTTGGAAGGTAATGCCAAAATAAGACTTTAAGCTGAAACAAACATGCTACAGATGTCCTATAAATGCTATATATGTTCGGCACAACACACCTTCTACGCTGGAGTATACAAATTGGACACATGAGCACAATTTGAAGGTGCTTCTGGTATTAATTGGTAAGGCAAAGGGGGAATGGTACATGGATTTCAATATCTTCGGGTGTGCACTATAATGATTACCAATATAAATGTCGATTGTGAGTAGCTTACAATGCTTAAAACTAAATGGTCAAAAAAGTGTAATGATAACAGAATAATCCACAAGCAGAAGAATGCTAGTGTTGCTTGATAGGCTATCGATCAGAAGAATTCTCCGTTTTAGTGCACGTGAGAAGAAGTGCAGTCGGCCATCTTCAATATGCCGCATCAACCGAACTATCCAAGCATGCACATCTCTTCAAGGCTCTTGAACACCGGATAAAAATAAGATGGGATTAACCATGTAAAATTGACTTGACTGAAACACAATCTTCCATGGATAGATTGGTGACTACCTGAAGCATAACACAAGAGCACAAATATCTTATGCTTAATTTGGTAGAAAAACTGATCGTGCTGATCAGAATATAGTATGTACCTTGTTGAAGAAGAATGACCGTGGGTTCATCCCTGCAACTGGCTGTTTTCATGAACCTCACCACTCATTAACATTCCTTGTTCCAAGTGTGCATTAGACAATAGCTGCAAGGCAGGAAAATATGTTCCTGAAGGCCCACGTAACAGCATAGGCAAGTCACCGTGATGGTGCAGCTCGAATGTGAGTGCCTACTGGGCACAGACAGCGATAGCTCCATTAAGATTATTGATGCATTTTTGCTATGGTAATGCGGCTGTGACGAGATAAAGAAAGAGACATGGATAGATAATTGAGGAGAGAATGACCATATATACAAAAGACGGAGAGGGGAAATCGATCAGTTTTAGTTGTAAATCAGTAGAGAAGCACTAGTGGAGAACGGAGCTGCCCCGGTTGTGGGGGCCTTATGCACCGGCTGCCCAACCGGGTTTGCCAAACCCGGGCTATAGGCGCCCACGTTAGGCCCCGGTGGGCTTTCCAATCGGGGTAAAAGGGATGCCCACGTGGGCTCGGCGCAGCGGAGCAGGCTGGCACTCTTTTACCCCGGTTAGTAACACCAACTTGGGTAAGAGGTTCTCTGCCGCGGCAGAGTTTTGACATGTTTTTTTGGGTGCTGTTTTTCGGGTGTTTTTTGTGTGCTGTTTTCTTTTCGGTGATTTCGTTTGGGCTATGAATGACATGTTTGATCATTACATCTGAATAGAGTTATACACATGGAAAGAGGATGGGTCATTAAGATGGTCGTGCATGCTAATCTGTTCGTTCAGTGACCAAACGGACAGAGAATTGGCATTCTTAGGCAACTAAATAGACGGAAAGAAAATAAATGTGACTGGCAAAGTTAAACTGAAAATGTCAAAGGATGACATGGACCAATTGGATGATTGCTGATGTGCGTACCTTGCAGGTTAAGAGAAATAAACTTAGTGGGTTGCTCCCATTTAGATATATTATTGGAAAAAATGATTCTCTATGCAAATATATACATGTATTACACATGCATCATGGTGTTCAAGTTGTTTCGTAAAGGAGGGTAAACCCGGTGTACCCATTTAATCTGACGCGTGGTTATCCCTTTGGAGTATGACGGTTTTTTATCTGATTTAGATGGTAGGATGCTATTTTTTGGTGTTTAATATAGTTTCCTTTATCAAAAGACAATTTGTACTATGTTTGTCATACAAACTAACATACCTCAAGGGTCTCCTGATCTTTAAGTTGCAAATCCAAATATGTAAAACAATATTATCTATCATTCTTTTGTCGAGTAAAATATAGGTTCACCCATTTTCTTTACAGATTTATTACTAATCACATGTCTAGTATTTTTTTGGTTACTACATGAAGAATTTTATTTTTTTACACGGACATGAGTTCTGCCTTTTCATTGATTGAAGAGGAGTACAAGCCGATGGCCTAAGCCAAAAGAAAAATGATTACATCACAGGGTGGAAGGTGCCACGAAGGACCGACTAGACCGCCCGACTACGACATCGAGGGACCATTTGAACAAAATGCTTTGCACCCACGACAATCCATGCATGACCTTCTTCTTGGATCCGAGCGATGAGAGAGTTAGGCAATGAAGAAGTATTGTTGAACACTCTCATGTTCCTCACTCTCGCGATGCATGCAATGAAGTAATAATTTTGATTAGTGTTGGATTTGGGTGTGAGTATCTGCCCCCTTTCCTTATTTTATGGCATAGTCTCGCGGTTGTCTAATTTAGTCTTCCTCATGTGACCCCCTCCAATCTATCGTGGCATGCGTACCTCATTTTCGTTAGAGAATCATACTAGTCGACACATGACACTCTGTACTAGCTGTTGGACCTTTTAATCTCGTACCCCCTCACGTACGAGTCAAGTCACGTACCTGTTCAAACAGATAAGATTAGGAGGTTTAAAGAGATAAGACCCTCCTTATCCCCTAAGCCTAACTAACGAGAATAAGGGGTCAAAACCCACGTACCTCCTCATCGTACGTAAAACCCGCGCCACGATCGGAGGCGCCCTCCAACGTTATTTGGAGTGGGTCCCGTTTCCCTAGCGCTATATTAAAAGGGAGTCCGGCCTGTACGAGGTGACGATCTCGCCACAGCTCCTCTCTCCCGATAAACACCTCACCGATCCTAAGTTAGCGCTCTGGGAACCGAAGGCCCTCTTCCACGCCACGCACGCCCTGGGCAGTGCCGTTGGCGACCAGAAGGCCACCGCTATCCGCTGCTGGAGAGAGCAGCGGACATTCGCCGTCGTACCACGACTCACGCCGTCGAGATGGCTTCCCCAGGCAATGATCGGACTTTGCAAGATTAGTTTCAGTCATTTTCTATTATAAGTTGTTCTGTTCCTATTAAGAACCAGTTAGATCCGTTCTGTTTCGGTCTAATTATTTGCTTAGCCAAGTCAATTAGCACAAGAATTGGTTCATACTAGTTCAGTTTCGTACCAGTGATACCAATTTCAAAGAAATAAGAACTCAATTCCCCAAAATCAGTGGCTAAGCAACTAAGAAATAGCAGTGGCTAAGCAACTAAGAAATAGCGGCAGATGCTCACCTGAGACGCCGCGTCGGCGCCTAGTCCTTCGGGACTCCCGTACACCGATGTGGTGTGCGAGGGCGTCGTCGCCGCGCCGCCGTCGTCTCCCTCACCGGAGACACGACGGAAGTCGCCACGGAGGCTATCCTCGACGGAGCAGCGCGCCGGCTTTTGGCCACGGCACGCTGCGCCGGCGAGGGAAGCCGCCGCAGCTACCGCGCATCACTCCGCGCTGCGCCTCGACACGCGCCTCCGCGCGCATCACCTGTGTCGTCTCGCCTCCGACCGCGTCCGCGCCGCCTCGCGCACATCAGCTTGTGCGCGTGCGCTGAGCTGCCGCCGCGCCCAAGCCCCGCGTCCACCGCCTCAGCCTGCCAACCCGGCTCGCCGTCGCGCATCTGGAGGACCCGCGCACGTGCTTGCGCATCAGCTCACACTCGCGCCAGAGGTCGCGCAGCGCGCCTCGGCCCGCGACCACCTGCGCCGTGCACGTACGCGTCCGCGCCGCCTCAGTCAGTCCGCGCCGCCTCAGTCTGCAGCCCCGTCATGCGCGACGGCCGTCGTGCCTAAGCCCAGCGTGCGGCGCGGCCGCTGTGTGGCTCCTCTCTCCATCAGCTCACGGAGGAGCGAATCGTGGCGCACTGGAGCTCTCTTCTCTCACGCGTACGGGACATGAGGAATGGGGAATTTTGAGAGATAGGGTTAGGGATTTGGTGTCCGGCTGGTTTTGTTCCGATGCCAAAGAATAGCTGCCGTACGATCTGATCGCTTGGTTGTGAATGTGCACTGAGCGTGTAGCAGGCCAGCAGCTCCTTTCTAGGCCTGTTTAGTTTCTGGGCTTAGGTTGGCTAGTTTATTTTAGCCTTCTGCTGTTTAATTTCTGGGCCATTGGTCGTGCGATTTCAGTAGCTGTTTAGTCTTTTCTGCTTAGTCAATTCACTCTGTTTATTAGTAATTAGTAAAAAAAAAAAAAAAAAAAAAAAAATTACTGTTTAAGTTTCCCTGTTAATTAAGACGCTGTTATTGGTGTTTGGCTAAAATCATCCTCTGCTCAAAATGAAACCAACGTTAAGTTTTGATTAGAGTTTAATTTCTTCATGTGATTATAATCTGACTAAAGTTGTTTATAATCATGTGTTATCTTAGTTAAATTTTCTGTTCCATTTTCTGCCCAACGGTGTTTTTGGAATAGAAATATTTCTGAGCATGTTTTAATCATACCAACGTAAGGTTATTTCATGCGTTATTATTATTCTTACTAAGTTGTGATTTGTTTCAGCCATGAACACCAACAATGTTGCCCATGCCATTAATGGGATTGAGCCGCTAAATGGGACCAACTTCCCTGTGTGGAAGGAGAAGGTCATGATACATCTTGGGGTCCTTAGTCTCGACCTTGCTTTGCGTGAGAATGCCCCTGTTGCTCCTTCTGCCTCAGACTCAGATTATGCTAATAAGAAGAAGGAGTACGATGCTAAGTGTGAAAAGTGGGAGCACTCTAATCGCATGTCTCTAATGATCATTAAGAGCTCAATATCTGTTGGAATTAGGGGAGCAATCCCCGATTCCGAGGATGCTAAGAAATATTTAGCCTCAGTGGAGGAGCAATTTAAAGGCTCTTCCAAAACTTATGCGAGCACATTGATCATGAAGATGCTGACTTTACGATATAACGACACTTGTTGCATTAGAGAGCATATTATGTCGATGTCGGACATGGCCGCTAAGCTTAAGGGGATGGACATGCCAATTGGTGACAACTTTTTGGTGCACTTCATCATGACCTCACTTCCAAGTGAGTTCGACCCTTTTAAGATAAGCTACAACACACAAAAGGAGAAGTGGAGTATCACTGATCTAATGAGCTATTGTGTTGAAGAGGAGGAAAGGCAGAAGGCACAACGTGCTCAAGGCGTTGCCAATGTCGTTTCCTCTGGTCCCAATAATAAGAGAAAGCACAACGGGGATTCCTCTAAGGCAAAGAAGAAGCTTCACTTCTCTCCCAAGGCTGAGCCCAGTAAGTCAAAAGGGCCTAAGCCTCAAGGAGAAATAATGTGCCTCTTCTGTAAGAAGCCCGGACACATGCAGAAGGATTGTGCAGGCTTTAAGAAGTGGCTTGCCAAGAAGGGTAATGATATAATTTCGTCCATTGATGAGTCTCTTTATGCTGATTTTCCCCCTAATAACTGGTGGATTGACTCAGGTGCCACCGTGCACGTTACCAATTCATTGCAGGGATTACTTTCCGTCAGGACTATAAGAAGGGGGGAGCGAAACCTTAAAGTCGCCAATGGCAAGGAGATGGAAGTCAAAGCTGTTGGAGTTGCTCCATTAGCATTAGCAGGCGGCCATATTCTCCTACTTAATAATGTTCTTTTCGCTCCTAGTTTAAGGAGAAACTTGATTTCCGTTTCCGCATTAGATGATAAACAATATTTTTGTACGTTTGGGAACAATCAGTGTGTTATTGAGTTTGATAATAATAATGTTGGTCTTGCTATCAGGCATGACAAACTTTATATGCTTCTCCTGAATGATTCCTCTGTGATGAATGTGTGCGATGGTACAAATAAGCATAAGAAGAGTAAGGGTGATGAGACCTCGTCGAAATTGTGGCACTGTCGCTTAGGCCACATTTCGAAGGGGAGAATAGAACGTCTCATTAGAGAAGAGATATTACACCCATTAGATTTCTCTGATTCAGACCACTGTATTGATTGTATTAAAGGGAAATATGTTAAGCATCAGAAAAAAGGGGCAATTAGAAGCACAGGACGCTTAGAATTAATCCACACTGATATTTGTGGTCCTTTTCCTGTGAAATCAGTGGACGGTTTTGACTCATTTATTACCTTCACTGATGATTACTCCCGTTATGGATACATTTACCCCATTCGTGATCGTTCTGAGGCACTTGATAAGTTTAAGATATTTAAGTCGGAAGTAGAAAATCAGACCGACCTTAAAATTAAAGTGGTGCGCTCAGATCGAGGCGGTGAATATTATGGGAGACATGCGCCCTATGGGCAAATCCCTGGGCCCTTTGCCAAATTCCTTGAGGAAAATGGTATAGCGGCTCAGTATTCCATGCCCGGCGAGCCTCAGCAAAATGGAGTGGCAGAGCGTCGTAACCGCACTCTTATGGACATGGTGCGTAGCATGCTTAGTCATTCTAGCTTGCCGGTTAGTTTGTGGATTGAAGCTCTTAAGACAGCTGTTCACATATTAAATCGAGTTCCCACTAAATCAGCCCCTAAGACACCTTATGAATTGTGGACTGAAAGGAAACTCACCTTAAATTACTTACGAGTGTGGGGTTGTCCTGCTGAGGCTAGGATCTTTAATCCACAACTTAAGAAATTAGACCCTAAGACCGTGAGCTGTCACTTTATCGGGTATCCTCTCAAGTCAAAGGGATACCGGTTTTACTGTCCAGATCGTGTCACTAAGTTTGTGGAAACATCACACGCTGTGTTCTTAGAGAATGCAGAAATCAGTGGGAGCTCACAACCCCGGAAGATAGATCTTGAGGAAATTCGGGTTAATGTTCCGCTACCGATTATCCAAGAGAACTTTATTCCATTTATTCCCACATCTCCAACTAATAATAATGGAGGTGCAGACCGAACTGAGGAGACTAATGACTCACCTCAGCCTTCACCTCAGCCATCACCTCAGCCGTCTCCTCAGCCATCTCCTGAGCGGCCTCCCGAGCCACCAAGGAGATCACAAAGAAACAAGAAATCTGCCATTTCTGATGACTATCAGGTTTACCTGAATGAGAGTGACATTGGAAAGGTAGATGATCCAAATTCCTTTAAGGAAGCCATGACGAGTGATCACTCTCCCGAATGGCTCATTGCCATGGAGGATGAGATGAAATCTATGAGCATTAATGATGTCTGGGATCTAGTAGAAATTCCTGAAGGAGTCAAACCAGTAGGCTGCAGATGGGTCTATAAGACTAAGCATGACTCTAGAGGGAAGATCGAAAGATTCAAGGCAAGGCTTGTAGCAAAGGGTTTTACTCAGAGAGAAGGGGTTGATTTTAATGATACCTTTTCTCCCGTGTCTAAGAAAGACTCTTTAAGAATTGTCATGGCACTGGTCGCTCATTATGACTTAGAATTGCAACAGATGGATGTTAGAACTGCGTTCCTTAATGGTGACTTGCATGAGAATGTATATATGGCTCAACCGGAAGGTTTTGTCGTAGAAGGCAAGGAACACATGGGATGTAGACTTAAGAAATCCATCTATGGTTTAAAGCAAGCGTCCAGACAATGGTATCTCAAATTTGATGGGATAATAAGAAATTTCGGATTTAAGGAAAATGAAGTAGACAATTGCATCTACATTAAGATTAAGGGAGGCAAGTTTATAATCTTGGTTCTCTATGTGGATGATATCCTCTTGGCAAGTAGCGATAAGGATATGCTACATGAGACTAAGAGTTTTCTCTCCTCGCACTTTGATATGAAAGATCTTGGTGATGCCTCTTATGTTTTGGGCATTGAGATTTACCGAGATAGGTCTAGAGGAGTATTAGGCTTATGTCAAAAGTCATACATTGAGAAAGTGCTTAAGAGGTACAAAATGCAAAATTGTGCTAGCACACCTGCTCCAATTGTTAAGGGTGATAAGTTTGGTTTATTCCAAAGTCCAAGGAATCAATTAGAGATCGATCAAATGAAAGAAAAACCTTATGCTTCAGCTGTCGGAAGCCTTATGTATGCTCAGGTTTGTACACGCCCTGACTTAGCATTCGTTACCGGGATGCTTGGCAGATTTCAGTCAAATCCAGGACTGGACCACTGGAAAGCAGTTAAGAAAGTCTTGCGATATTTGCAGGGCACTAAGGGATACATGCTTACATATAAGAGATCTGATGACCTTGAGGTTATAGGTTACTCAGATGCAGACTTTGCAGGATGTGTTGATACTAAGAAATCCACATCATGTTATATCTTCACACTTGCAGGCGGAGCCATTTCGTGGAAAAGCTCCAAGCAAACCCTTACGGCATCGTCAACGATGCAAGCTGAGTTTGTGGCATGTTATGAGGCAACCGGGCAGGCCGTATGGCTTAAGAACTTTATCCCGAATTTAAGAGTGGTCGATAGCATTTCAAAACCACTAAAATTATACTGCGATAATAAAGCCGCAGTTTTCTATGCGAGTAACAACAAGTCGAGTGGTGCTGCCAAACACATCGACATTAAGTATCATGTTGTGAAAGATAGAGTCCAGGATCAAACCATTACGATCGAGCATATTAGCACTAAGGCAATGCTCGCGGATCCGCTTACCAAAGGACTACCACCTACTCAGTTTAAGGATCACATAGCCGGCATGGGTGTATTAGAGAGCCTTTGAATTTGATTCTGGAAATAGGACCATAAGAATAATCCAACTCCCGTTGAGACTAAGTAAGCATCCTATCAAGATAGTTTAGTGGGCTATAGGTAACGGAGTTTCAGTGGCGTTTTCATTAGCCATTGTAACGCGTTGCTTTGGTTTGCTTTTTCTATTAAGTGTGGATATTAGCACTTCGATTAAGTGGGAGAATGTTGGACCTTTTAATCTCGTACCCCCTCACGTACGAGTCAAGTCACGTACCTGTTCAAACAGATAAGATTAGGAGGTTTAAAGAGATAAGACCCTCCTTATCCCCTAAGCCTAACTAACGAGAATAAGGGGTCAAAACCCACGTACCTCCTCATCGTACGTAAAACCCGCGCCACGATCGGAGGCGCCCTCCAACGTTATTTGGAGTGGGTCCCGTTTCCCTAGCGCTATATTAAAAGGGAGTCCGGCCTGTACGAGGTGACGATCTCGCCACAGCTCCTCTCTCCCGATAAACACCTCACCGATCCTAAGTTAGCGCTCTGGGAACCGAAGGCCCTCTTCCACGCCACGCACGCCCTGGGCAGTGCCGTTGGCGACCAGAAGGCCACCGCTATCCGCTGCTGGAGAGAGCAGCGGACATTCGCCGTCGTACCACGACTCACGCCGTCGAGATGGCTTCCCCAGGCAATGGTTAGATTCCTAATTCCGCATCAGCCATTGTGTTCTTCTTCAGGCTAATCTCAGTCATGTTAAGTTATATTCATACACTAGCGTATACACAAACGATTAGCCCACCTCTAAAACCCTCTTAAGCCTGACGACATGTCATCCATTAACTTGTCTTCCTTCAATTTTGTACGTCAAGCTCTAAGTCCAAGTATCATAAATTTTCATATTAACTAAGAATAATCTTGTCAAGCGTAGTTGGCATGGGATTACGTGTTGCGTATCATGTTCTCATGGTGAGATAATTAGACACTTATTTTTCTAGTCCAAGTTCATGTGTTCTATTTGGTCGGCTATCCAAATGGTTTCTAATCCGTATCCACCCACATTCATAGCTAATGTTTTTGAAGATTTGTTAAATGAGATTATATTTCTAGGGTAGGAGGGCTAGCTGTTATATGACCGCTCCGCCTAAGTAGGAATAACAAGATTTTTAATGATAAAAACTCCTCTAGTTTGCGGTTTATTTTCCGATGCACATGTATTCTCCGTTCGTGGACCACATTACCACAGACAGAGTATCGGGACCACTTTATGGAGACTTGTGCATGACTGGAAAATTTGACGAAGGATATCTTTATCCCCACATGGATGGCCACTTGATCTTCGGATTTTTCCTTCTTAGGCGACGACGTGTTAAGTCTTTATGAGTGTATTCACTATGTTGCTATTTTTTGATGTTTTTTTCCACTTTCTTTACTCCGAGGATGCATCTTTTCTATGTAGAGGTAGGGTGTACTGCTTAAATTTTTTAAGTAATAAATACCCTTGTAAAAAAGCACACATATCGAGCAATGCGTAGTTAGATTGCTTATTTCGAGATAATATGCTCTTCTCATATTGTTTTGGCATCACAAAATTTACAAGTAGACGAAATAGGTACACTCTCTAATTAGTAGTTTAATTAGAGAGAGCCGTGTACAAAATGCAGTGACAATAGGGAGATAAAATTATTAAGACCACCACAATTTTGCGGACTGTATGTCAGAAAAAAATGTCCTCTGTTTTTTGTTGGCCCGGGCAGATGTTTTGGAGAAGTGATCGAGGATACATTGTTTTGGTAACATGATACAACAAACAGAACATTGTGGACCTACTAATCTCAGATTATAAGAGAGCTCACCTGATTTATATCAGTAGTCATAATAGTCGTACAAGCAAATACGGTGGCTCTAATAGCCAGGAATCACGTTAAGTGGCAAAAAATGTCTGTTTTTTGTTGGCCCGGGCAGATGTCTTGAGTAGATAAGGTGCCCCAAAGTTCGGCTATATAAATTAATGGTTTTTTTTTAACTTCGTCAAATGACCAGCTTCTTTTATGAATCTTATTACAGTTCAAACTTTCAACATACAGCGAATGACCCCATTCCCCAGCATCGCATGCCTCGTTTCATATACTACTCGACCTCAGTATGTTCGCCTTAAGAAAAAAAATATGAGTGACTTCCATTTGTTATTACACACATGCCAATTTGTGAACTTACGTTGTATACTCCAAGGTGCTTAAAGAAAAAAAACAAAAGATTTAGTTAGATAACATCTACGTAAGAGCCTATATCTCCAACGCAAAGCGCTAATTGATGCGGCAAAAACACTACTTTTTTACGTGTGAGGATAGCGGCCATTGCTGAGGAAAACAAGTTCATGCAGGAGAAAAAAATCTGTATCGCCCAACTTCTAGCGAAGTGTCGACGCAAACCCATTTCCCAGGATCACCCGGGAATTATGCGTAACGGCCGAGAACGCAATCCTAGGGCCCGATGTTAGCGACTATGTTGTAAACGCCCTTATTAGCCTATTTAGCGATGCAAATTAAGGAATACACAATATGTAAACAAAATAACACGGTATAAACCCATTTAATAATTTTACACGATTCCTTGGAATATGATAGTGTTTTATGACCATGTGGTGCATCAAAACATGTAAAGGGAAGGGCGCTATCGATGATAATGTCCAGTTTCTCTTCCGCATTTGTTCAATTTCTTATCATTGCCCTTCTTTGTAGCCTCAATCATATCCTCACACTCTATCCAACGGAAATGCATTGGAAAAGAGGGTCAGATGTTTTAAAAGTGGGTAATCAATCGAAAAATATTGATGTAGTAGCAAAGGTTGAATATTTTTAGATAATGGGCTTTTATTACATAAAAAGTTCAAGTATTACACCCGGCCTCTTGATAACAAGGATTAGCAAGGGTGCACACAACCGAAATAAAAAGAAAAAATAAAGGTAGCAATAGGAAGACAAACACTCATAAGGATTTAATAAGACGTCACCTAAGCAGCCATCCATGTGGGATAAAAATATCCCTTGCCACCCTCTTCATCCGTGCACAAGCCTCCATAAAAAGTCTCGATACTACGGCCGTTGTAATATGGACCACGAAGGGAGAATACATGTGCATCGGAAAAGAACCTGCAAACGAGAGAATTTTTTATCATTAAAAATCTCGTTATTCTTACTTAGCCAGAGCAATCATATAATTGCTAGCTCTTCTACACTGAAAATATTTAAAAAAAATTTATCAATCCCATTTAACCAATTTCCAAAAACATTAGCAATGTATATGGATACAGGTTCGAAACCATTTGGATAGCCGACCAAATAGAACGCGCAAACTAGCACTCGAAAAATAAGTGTCTAATTGTCTCGCACAGGGGGCAATGATACACAATTTGTACTCCCATGACAATTACGCTTAAGAAGATTATCCCTAATTAATATGACCCCCTTATGAAGATACCATGCGAATAATTTCAACTTCAATAGTACCTTCATTAGCCATATCTTTTATTATTATTATCGACGGGAACGTCTGAGCGAACCATCGCCTTATACATAGAATCAACCGAAAACTTGCCATTTCCAGTTAAACTACAACTAAACTCATCAGTGCCTTGAGATAACTGGACAACAATTAATCTATCAAACAAAACATGCCATGAATGCAGCCGCGTTCCAATGATGTCGCTCCTGAACATCATATTCGGTGGATAGGTTTGCATTTCGTAGCTAACGTATCATCCTTATGACATACAATATTGTATAAGGCCGTATAATGTTCCCAGAGAGTGGTGTTTCCCAACCACCTATCCTCCCACAGTCTTATTTCTGATCTATCCTGAATTCATAATAACTCAAGGCGAAAGAAATGCTTCTTAGTGCCATCAGGCCAGCCAAAAAGTGTGAGTCACCCGGTTTTCAAATAACTTATGAGAAGCATATTTAAGTTTGTGCCCCCGGTTTCTTAGTTGTGCTCACTTTTCCCCAATCGCTCATTTCGTCGTGGTTTTGAGCAACTTTTCGGGGGCAAAAGTGAGAAAAATGTGAAAAAAATATTTAGAGACATGGGGCAAAGTGAGCAAAAAGTTAACGAATGGGAAAAAGTGAGCACATATAAGAAACCGGGGGCACAGACTTAAATATCCATGTTTTTACGCTTAAGAAGCGTCTGCAAGACGTCATCTTCAGTAAGCAATTTGAAGAGACATTTACCTAGAAGGCAAAATTCTTAACCTAAAATCATGAATCCAAAGCCACCCCCGGTCCTTTGGACGACAAAACACGTCCCATCTAGCCAGTTTGTATTTCTTTTTCTCACTATCCCCTTTCCAAAAGAATCTTGATCGAAAATAATCCAATTTCTTTGAGACTCATTTTGGTAGTTGAAAAAAGTATATCATATAGAGTACCATATTAGAAAGCACCGAGTGTATGAGAACCAATCTGCCCCCTAGGGATTGGTCAATCTTCAACATGCTTCCATTATGCATTGGTCAATCTTCTATAATGTATTTGTATACCAAAATACCTAATAGGAAATTGGCCTTGCTCACAACCTGAGCAACTTCATCTTCAGCATCCCCAAAGAAAAACATTTTTCTTTATGGAAATAAATCTTTAATCCAGATAACTGCTCGAATGCTGACAAAATAAATTTCATATCCGTAGCCTTTTCTAGATAATGGTCTGTAGAGAGAATCGTATCATCTGCATAATCAAGGATTGATACTACCCCATCGACTAGATGTGGCACCTCTCCTTCAATTTGTCCATTCAGTTTTGCTCGTTCAATCATGATCGCTAACATATCAGCCACAATATTAAATAATGTGGGTGATAACGGATCACCTTGCCTCAATCCCTTTTCTGTTTGGAAATATTTGCCAACATCATTATTAAAATTGATCGCAACACCACCTCCAGCCACATAATTAAGGATCAGGGCACACCACTCTTCTGAGAATCCTTTCATTCTCAGCTTGTGTTGGGGGAACGACCAACTCACTTTATCATAGGCCTTTTCGAAGTCGATTTTGAAGATTACTCCATTAAGATTTTTAGGGTGCAACTCATGACAGTTTCATGTAGAACTACTACACCGTAAACTATATATTTCTACCATGCATAAAACTAGTTAGTGTAGGTTTTTGCCACATGATCTGCAACTGAATTAAGACTTATTTTTAAAACCTTCGTATAGATTTTGAAAACAACATCAAGGAGGCATATTGGTCCATACTGTTGTATCCTCTTTGCTTCCAAAACCTTAGGTAACAAAATGATTTCCCCAAAATTAAGACGAAACAAGTCAAGTTGTCCAACATGCAAGCACTGAAACAGCTCCGGCAAGTCATCTTTAATGAACAAATGTTGAATACTATATGTACCCGGGAAAACAAAGTTGCATATATACACAAGTATATTCTTTTTTAGCCAATGAAGATTTTTTACATAAGTTTTGCATCTAAGGCTCCATTCCGAAATACTAGGCTTTCAAGTGAGCCTATCTAAACAGAAAAAAAAACTCGTCTTGATACGCTCATTTTGGAAAATATGTAGTAAGTATCTACAACACATGTTAATATGCTGCTCTTGTCTTCACAGGCGTAGCTATACGCATCTGGGGAGAGCCCCTTCAAGAAGCAGGAATAGTTGTGGACAACATTACGTTCGGCTGCCGAAATTGAGGCAGGCTCTTTAGGTTGATTTCTCCGACAGACACTCATCTCCGACAGGCAGTTTGTGTTGATGTCCATGGCGCAGCTGATGGCGTGGACGCGTGAAAATTTCCGGCACATTAAAGCCATCAACGAGAGAGATCTCGAATGGCCTGAACCAAGTCTGTACTCGACGAGCGTTGCTTGATATTTCGCGGAGGCGGTGCAAGCTCCTATGGCGTAGGATTCTTTCCCGTTAGCGTATAAAATACAGCCCATGCAACCCTAGATCCTTGCAGTCTTCGTGCCAGCCGGCGGGTAGATCAGTGTAGACGCCTGAGTCGCGCCAGATTCCACCACCCACCTGGTCGGCGGCTGCCCATACGGTGTCGGGGTACTTGTTGGGGGTGGGGTATTCTGGTGGCGTCTATGACGACGATAGAAAGGAAAAGAGCAAGGATGAAGCTTAGGGGAGATGTCATGGTTAGTTTTTTTTTGGTATTTTTCGGTGATTCATTTGAACGAGAAGTACTAGAGATCCAGTTTGACCGTATTGATATGCAAATTGTCTTCTCAGGTGCTAAATATGCTACTTTTTTGTTATATGTTTAAAATTTCCTCCTTTCCTGAAATTTTAAAGTCAATAATTTTTTAAGATCATATATACTCCGTCCGTCCCACTTCAAAGTGCTTATTTTGGAAATAACGCGATCCCAAAATCTCCACACCTCTTAAGTCAGTTTTCAGTAATTCCTTTAAAATTGTTGGGTGGTTGCCTCTCTCCACTAATACATTCAATATTTTAGACCCAATCAACGAAGGCCTAGGTCTTGGAGAATTCCCATCGACACCTTTGAACTGGGACAGAGGGAGTACATATATGGATCAAACTGATATATTTTCCCAAAATACACCTTAATGTTACTCTTTTCTGAGTGAGTATGAGCATTTAACTCATGTATGAGATCAAATTAATTTTCCCATGATAAATGTATCATTTGATCTTCCAAAAATCATGTGAGTGCGCGACACTAAGAAAAATCTAGTTTGTCCATAATAGTTGGACGATTTAACATGTCTGAGCCATTTATCCAGCATACAATGTTGGATGAAAAGTTTGGCAATTGTAAGAACCACTCTAAGAAAATCACAAGCAATCGACCATACAAGTACACTTTCCGAAGGTCGAGGTCTTGATATAGTCCTAACCCAGAATAATGTGATCTTAAGGCGGCCACCACCTCGGTGATAGGAGATGGAGCATCCACATTGTTCTGGATGGATAAGTGGGTCCCGAATGGTCATGTGGAGGACTTGGCCCCAAATATCATAAGGAAGGTACCCAAGAGACCTCGTGACACATGATTGGTAAAAGATGGGCTGATTCGGGGACGGCTCGAGGAGGCCCCCTTGGAACTGAACTGAGACGGAATTGCGCAAGTTGTCTGAGTTGGCTGACAGCGTGGGAGATATCACACTTACAATGGGGATGATAGCTGAGTTTAGGTGGACTCGGGAGGTTAATCATGGCTACTCGACTCGCTCAGCATACCGGGCATTTTTCGAAGGTAGTGTAGGCCTCGCGGGAGCGCAGCAGATCTGGCAGCCAGGGGCCCCAAACAAATGTAAGGTCTGCACGTGGCTTGCTTTGACGAATAAATGTTGGACGACAGACTGACTGGGTAGGAGAGGGATGCGTCACCCTACCTCCTGGTTCCTGCCCGTTGTGTGATCAACGAGGCGAATACCTTGACCACTTTATGCTTTGGTGTGTCCTGTCTAGAGAGATGTGGATGAGGTTCCTCAACCTTTGGGGCATCGTCGATGGCTGCAGGTCCGATGGTGGGCAAGACATGAGAGATCTGTGGACGGAATCACCCTGATTTGCTGGAGCCTATGGAGACACGTCCCCTCGGTGGTGAGGGCGACCCAGATGATCGCGGAAGAGTCCGACCTGTGGCAGGCCGTAGGTGTTTTTAGAGGAGAAGTGGAGGGTTGGCGAGTGATCTTTTTTTCCTTTTGTATGAATTATGTACCTGGCGTATATGCCAAACGTGTTGTAATCGGCCGCTTGGCCTCTTCTTGAAACCGATACGTCCTCGCAGGATGCATAGTCGTTAGAAAAAAAATGATGCGAGCTATTTTCCCCCTCATCCCTCGCGTACCTCTCATGTTATCTCCCTCAGCCACGTGTACCCCGGAATGATGTGAGGTCTTGATATAGTTCTTCTCTCGCTCAACCCTCTGAACCTCTCATGTTATGTGTACTTGGCCTTCCCGGCCTGCTTTCGAGTAATAAATAACTGGTGGGGTTTACACCGTACCCCGTCTTCCCTCAGAAAAAAAATCCCATGAAAAATATCTTAAGGGAACATTGTGACATATTTATCCTTGGAGAATTGCTACGTTTTTCACTACTAGGGAAAAGGTCATACGTGACGCACCGAAATCCTTATCCGTGACGAACCATGGGCGCGTCACGGCTCTCACGCCGCGCCTATTGAGATAGCCGTGATGCATATCTCGGTGCGCCACGCCTATCGTTACCCGTGACGCACGGCCACGGTGCGCCGCGGCTACTTTGTGGTGCGTCACGCCTAACGTCAGTGGTGCGCCACGCCTAACCTCACTGGTGCGCCGCGCCTATATAATGCCTCCACGACTAAGTTTCCTGGTGCGCCACGCCTATCCTTTTAGGTGCGTCACGGCTATATTATGTTGTATTTTAAAAAAAATACACAGTACCATATTTATACAGGTATATACAGCTCAAATACAGAAGAATATAAGTAGACAAAATGGATCAAAACAGTTCTGTGACAAACAAATAATATATCATAGTTGATCATACTGCTTAGAATTCCGAATAGCTACATCAAACAGTTGATTATCAATACAAAGTGTTTATCAGAGCCAAATAGATACAAAGTGTTCATCGGGACCGATTACATCGATCGATGCTTCATCATCGTTACAAGTGACCTATCTAGTCGCCGATAACCTAATCATCTAGCTAGAAACCATAGCATGACGAGCGAGGCGACGGCGACAAGAGCGGTGGCGAGGGTCTTCATCCACTTATTTTTGTTCTTCTTCTTCTGTTCCTCGAGATGGATGAACCACCTAGATTCCGCCACCACTCTTGTGTTGTAGGATTTGTAGGAATTCCCTCTGAACTTGTTCACCTGCTCGAAGCAGTCTTCCCAGTGATCGTAGACTCTTGGAACCCTACCTCTAAACACCACGTAGCACCTCGGCATCTGTAATGACAAGAAAGAAAACAAAAAATAATAGTTTTAAACATGTCTGTAATAAATAATAAATGGAGATATATTACATAAATAAGATGAAAGTTAAACACAAAGGATCAAATTGGCCATTCATATCTTGTGCTTGTTACGAGGTAGTACACGTGATGGCGATCCAGAGAAGGATAAAGACAAGGGTTTCTGAACTTCGTTGAAACTAAACAAAATCACATACGTAAGTGTTTGTGAGATCCGAACAAAGTTGGACCATTTCGTGCACATACATAATGGGGACATTCTTAATAACCCCGGACGAAGCTATTAAGAATATCACCATTACGTATATGTAACAAACGGTGCAACTCAGTTCAGATCTCACTAACAATAATATTACATATGCGACGTTCCTTAGTTCCAACCGAAACCCTCATCTTTATCCTTTTCCCGGATCACCACCACCTGTAGTACCTCTTAACATGAACAAGATGGTCACCGGGTCTTGATGTGAAGTTGGCCATTCATATCTTGTGCTTGTTACGAGGTAGTACACGTGATGGCGATCCGGAGAAGGATAAAGATAAGGGTTTCTGAACTTCGTTGAAACTAAACAAAATCTACGTAAGTGTTTGTGAGTTCCGGACAAAGTTGGACCATTTCGTGCACATACATAACGGTGATATTCTTCATAGCCCCGTCCGGGGCTATGAAAAATATCACCATTATGTATATGTACCAAACGGTGCAACTTAGTTCAGATCCGGAAAAAATTGGACCCTTTTGTGCACATCCATAACGGCGACATTGTTCATAACCCCAGACGGGATTTCTGAGGAATGTCACCATTACGAATGTGCACCAAAGGGTTCAATTTCTTTCGGATCTCACAAACCATATTACATATGTGACATTATTTAGTTCGAAACAAATCCAGAAACCCTCGCATTCATTCCTTCCCCGGATCACCACCTCCTGTAGTACCTCTTAACAGGAACAAGATGGTCATCGGTCTGTGTGCCTCATATTTAGGGTGGACACATACAAGAAGCCTAGGTGGTTCCGTAGCGCCAAGTGGGATGCCCAAGATCCTAACTTTGTAAAAATCACAAGACGCACCGGACCACATAGGCCATCTGAGTGTGAACCAACTCTTTTAATTATCGGCATTTATACAAAAGATCGAACGAACATCACAAGTAGGACCGGAATAATAAAAAGCAAGATAATCAAGCATTGACATAATTGAGCATCAGTTACACAATAGATGATTCATAACCGTAACGATGTGTGCCTCATATTTAGGGTGGAAACATACAGGCAGAGTTGGTGGACCTGGAGCGCCAAGTGGGATGCACAAGATCAAAATTTTGTGAAAATCACAAGGCACACCAGACCACCAAGGCCATCTTAGTGTGAACCAACTCTTTTAATCATCGGCATTTATTCAAAAGATCGAACGAACATCACAAGTAGGACCGCAATAATAAAAAGCAAGATAATCAAGCATTGACATAATTTAGCATCGGTTACACGATGGACGATTCATAACCCTAACGGTTGAGTTCAACTAATTTCGGAAAATGTAGCAACCCTTACAATAGTTCTCACTCCTTCTGACTCATCGGCCCAGGGATTACAAAGGGACAGCCCTTCGGAGTGATGAAGGGCATGTCGTCACATGCAGTTGCTAGGTAGGTATCTATGTCGCGGTTCGGCATGGCGAACCGGCAGTGGAATGTCCCGCTCTTGTTCACCACGTAATGAACGATTTTCGTGGCAAAACACTTCTGGATATCATATATCTCTTCTCTAACCTTGTCATCGCTGACCATCGACAAGCGGGAGGCCCATTCTTGGACTTGACTAGGCAGGGTAAGGTACTGTTGATCCCGTACGTACGCCCGCATATGATGGATCGAGGACATAGTAGGTGTCTCTGTTACTGCCTGCCGGCTGGTTGACGCACGCGAAAGTCGTCGTGTGGGTGAACACCCGAGCGCCCTGAACGACCTTCTCCCTAGCTGTTCTGCCCCCCTTTGCGTGGTAGCGGGTGAGAGCATTATTCAAAAGTTTCTTCACGTTGGAGTAGTCTTTCTTCACCGCACTCCCTAGGTCGAGATACGTGGCATGCGAATGACTGATACAAATGCAGATGAGTGTGCATTGTGTATATCTGCGCGGAGCAATCCAAACAAAGTGTTGGAAAGGAGCGATGAAAATCTAAAGAAAATCACTTTCGATTCGGCTAAGAATATTGTCTTACCCGGCAAAGTAAGGCACGAGGATGTAATCCTTGGTCTGGTTCGCCAGCATGAAGTCCCGGAGATATGTCGACGCGACTATCTGGTTCCCGACGGAGCACAACACGTCGGGGCGCATGTAGAAGGGGTCCACTATCACGATGCACGGTGTATTATCCCTGCTGACTTGCACCGCCAGACTGAGCGAGTATAGGCGGACCATGGAGTAGTGCAGCGGATTGCTATGGAACATATCGAAGATGTCCGAAAACCGCAGTACTATCCTATCCGCGCCAGTTGATTCGACGAAGCCCAAGTCCTTTGGCGCCATGGCAATGAAAACCGGGTATGATGGATCCTTGGATTCAATAAGGCGCGATTCAAGATAAAGAATGCTGTCATGCAAACTCCGCGTATCCCCACTTGCGACCTTGAACTTGTTCTGGTTAAGCATAGGCTGACCCATCACATGCACCTTCGGCGTATGCTTAGATGTAGGTGGCCCGTCCTGAACACGGAGCGGCATCTTAGCAGGCTGGCTCGCGGACTTTGCAGCCTTGGATCTAGGTCCTTTTTTCCGCGGCTTCGGCGCTTTCGCAATGCACTCCTTCTCAATCTCCCCATTAGCCGCCTTACGGATTGTGCCAGGGCTGAAAATAACTCCTCCCGTCGCACTTTTCTGAGTCTTGGTGCAGGGGGCGACATCTGGAGGCGTGTCTTCCTGAGAACCGAATAGACGCTTGCAATTGGATTTATCCGCGGGAGGAGCCTCACCACGAGCCTCCGTGCTATGGTAGGGTTCTTCTGGGGAGGAGCAATGTAATCTCCGCCATCAAAGTCATCAGCGATGAAATCCATGGCATCAAGATCGTCATCCGCCGGGTGTTGTGCCATCTCCATGTCAGGGGTAGGCGACGGCGCTACGACTGTCTTGCCATGGCTCCGCTTCGGCGCTTCTAGAGGGGTTGTTTTCGAGGTGGTGCCTCGCGCCGGTAGTTCTAGAGGCGATGTCTGCGGGGTGGCGCCCCTCTTCCCCAGGCGAATCTGGCTCTTCGGACATTCCATGTTCCAAGGTAGGCACTGGAGCAGCGTCATGGTATCGGGGTCATCTTCTTCCTGGTAGGGTTGAATGGGAGGCAACAAGTCGTCGTAGCCCGCCAGCACCCGAAGCAATCGAACTCTATATACGTCTTCGCGCATTGGCCTATTGTGGAACCTGCGGGTCGCCGGTTGAACGATCATACCCACAGCAACATCCTTCAACACGCCGTCCACTGTGTGTAGGAGAGTGCATGGAACATCGGCGTTCTGCGGAAAACATGCAGGGCGTCAGAGATGCCAGTCTAAGGCAAAGGAAGATCGACGCTCCAACGCTTAACTATTTACCTGGCTGGCGATGGCGTCGAGCTCCTCTAGTGGCGAGGGGCCAACGACGACGGGCGTGCTAGTGATGACTGGCGAGGGACCGGCGGCGGCGGGCGTGCAACTGATGACCATTCGGTCGTTCGTTGGTTCACGCTCTTCATTTGGCGGAGGACCGCCTGTGGGCGCGCAATGGATGGTCAGGCGGCTAGAGGCGGGCGGAGTCAGCATCGGCGCCGTGTTGTAGGCGGGCGGAGTCACCAGTGGGTCCGCCATCGTGGCGTTGGCCGGCGAGACTCTGGACAAGTCTCTTGAGTTGCTGCCCTGCACGCTAGGCACCGGGCACGTCCCCACTTGACCTCCTTGATCCCATCGAATAACCACATCGTAGAGGCCAGGTAAACGTTGCCCATTTGTTCTGCCAAAACTTCTTTGACAATATTCGGAATATCGGCAAATTTGGCCTTGAGGTCTGCAATCTCGCGATCGCGGGCTTCGTCACGTTGGATATCTTCGACGGTCCTCCTTCTATTCCTTCTCGCCTCCTTGGGCTCCTTGTAGTACTCTCTGAGCTTCGTCGTTGTGCCCAACCCACAAACTCGGCCACCTGACGGCCTTTTGTGCTTATCCTTCCTCGGGGTCACGTTCACCGCCCTGTTCAAATGGTCGTCCCACGGGCCATGCAGCGACGGCATGGATGCCGAGGTTCCACCACTTTCGATTTCTGTGTTCTGCACAATTAGCGTGAACCGTTTAGAATTCCACCAGTACACTATGATGCAATCGACTTGATCGTCGAGAGCAAACTAATTAGGGTGGTGTATTTACTTGCCAAGTTTTCATACAACTTCTTCACCTTCTCATCATCGGTAGTATACTCATTAGCTACCGGGTCATATGTAAACCGGGCCCTGATGAAGTTTTTTGTCCGCGGCGAGTACCTTGCGAGGGGGTCAGGGATGCCCGGTTCTGCACGTTTGGCGTCCTCCTTCTCCCAATTGGGATTCGCCGCTCTGTAACCGCCGCATACCAGTTTGTGGGAACCTTTATTCAACTGCCGCATCTTCTGCCCCCAATCACTATTATCCTTGGCGACTTCGCTCTCGCAAAGTAGCTTGAAGTCCCGGAGTTCAGCTTCGGTGATGTTCGGCTCACTCGCTAAAACCTCCTCCAAGCTTTTTTTGGGGTTCAAGACCGCAACCTTCACCCGGTGTTTCCAGTTGGCCAAGGCGGTGTTCATCTTACCAATGGCGGCATTGTTGACCGGATTCCCCTCCAGATTGTCGTTATTGTACTTGAACAGCTCTTCTCGCGGATGCGGGTACAAGTATCGTCCGTGTAGTTTTCTAAAGAGAACAACCCAATAATGGGTATTCTCTTTTTTCCTTAGATCATCGGTGGTGATCCTGACAGTGTCCCGGACCATGCAACCAATTTGGTTTCCGAATCCTCTTACCACTGACTCGGGCGCGATAGGATACCCATTGGTATCAATTTCCGTGATCTCTTCATGGTAGGTGCGGAGACTGTTCCTTTTCCGTTTTCTCGTTGTCGTCTTCTCCTTGGCTTGGCTACCACTATCTGTCTGACCGCCAGCATCAGTGGTGTCATTTCCGCTGGCAGCGCCACTAGTGGTATCACCGGCGCCACTAGTCGTGGCGTCATCCTCCTCTCCACCGCTAGTGGCCGCGTCAGCCCCGGCATCCGCCGTCGGGTCATATTGCTCATCTTCTTCCTCGGGGATTTGCCACAACCGCTTAGAACCGCCGGCATCGTCGTTGTGTGCCATGTTCTGAAGGGGGAAATTATTGGTTAATCTAAAGGCAACAAAAAATTGACATACTACTCGATCACGGGAAAACGGCTAAGTCCTAAATTCACCGAAAAATCCGGCATGACCTTTGCTAATTTTCTAACACTAGAGTGCCCGATTCTCGCCGAAACGGAAATTAATCAAAATTTCGGCGAAAATGGGCAACACATTTGAATTCCCTGCAAAGTTTTAAACGGCTCGATGGCCGGACAGATTCTTTAGGCCAACACCAGCACAATTTTTATTATCTGCAAAATTTTATCCAACACCAGTACCAGCACCAGTCCTACAACACCGGCACCAGTCCTAGAAGATCATTTTTTATCCAGCAAAATTATATCACCAGTACCAACACCAGTACCTGCGAAACAAACATAGCCTAGCAGCAGCAATTTCTCATGAACAACATGGCAACAACTTAGCAGCAACAACAACCAATATGATCTCTAAGTACACACTTCTATAGAGATTGGATATGATAAGTAACAGCAGCAAATTCTCAGGAACAAGCAGCAAACAAAAGCAGCAGCATTTTTGAACACGTGGAGGAGCAGGGCTGAGGAGCAAGTAGACCACAAGCACAAAACCATCCATAACCAACAAGCCCCAGGTTCTTAACTACACACCATATAGCAAGAAATTGGTAGATTATGCACAAAGAGCAGGCTGGGGTATTTTCCTCAGATAGGCATAGAAGTGCTATGCTAAAGTTCATCACTGGGAATTAAAATGATCAAATCTAGCATTTGTTCTTATTTAAACTTGGGCCTCAGGCTTTGCATCACTGGCCAGGGGATTAATCAAGATGGAAGCAATTGTTCTTATCACATAAAAATTGCTTAGAGGCGTTAGAACAGCAGTACCATGTTCTTGTCAGTTTTGTAGCCAAAAGAGGGCAGATAAACACATCTGGGCACATCCAGATAGGGGCACCACAGGGGTAAATCTTGCCCAAACAAACCAGCACATGAACACCAACCAGAGGAAATGGGTAGTAAGTTAACAAGCACATCTAGCACATGATTGCTGGGCACTAGGTTCTACCGGACAGAGCACCACAGACACAAAACTATACTACTTGGCTTCACCAAAAATCCAGAAATCATTTGATCAATTAGATCTGCAAGCACAACAATTATACAGGTACCACATCATCTATGCACATGATTTGGGCAAGAAAATCATGTCCCATCTAAATAGAAAAGCAACACTAAACTCTGAACATACAGCAGCACACTAGTTCCTTTTTTGGGCCAAATAATGGTCTGTTTTGGGGCTGCAAGTTTATTACTTTCTATCTAGGTTTGTTAGCAATGGATGAGTGCAGTGCTGCATTGTGTTTGGGTTTATCAATTTGGGTACAGTGCTGCACTGTGTTGATAAGCAACTTAACACAACAGTAAAACACATGATCCTAGTATTATGGATACATAGCAAACGCGTACAGTACTCTCATTGTGGATAAAGATTGCGACCAGATTCAGACAAAGAAGGACTGGACTGTAGTTGATAATCTTGTGTTAGAAATAATTAATAATAAGAGAGAGGACACCATGTGTTGCCAATAGTACTCTCAGGTTTAAAATGTGTTAATTAATTATAAGAATTGCAATTCCAGGGACTTGTGCAATAACAGTATGTCTGGTCTAATACCTGATTTTCTAGGGCAAATGCCATCACTCACATTCCTGTAAGTACACTTGTTTGCCTCGATTCCCTTTATAATATGTAGGATCAGTATATTTAAAATATAACAGATTGGTTTCTACAGTGATTTGTCAAGCATCAAACTCAGTGGATCGATTCCTGCAGCTCTACTACAAAAGCACCAAAATGGATCTCTTGGATTAAGGTTTGCATAGCTAACTTACAACTTATACAGCAACATTTTGCTGAAATAGCTCAAGAATTCTATTATTTATATTATGATAAAAATGTACAAGCCCACAATTCATCCAATCAAAACTGTGATCATGCAGAGGGATCATGCAGATCCTGCAGGAGTTGATCACAAGATCAGGCCTTCAACCATCGGTGCACTAAATGTGCCCTAAATATTCCAGATACCGCAGTAAAACCACCTGCTGTTCGATCTCCAAGAGATGGCCTAGGGTTCGATCGTTTCAGAAACAAGAACAAGAAAAGGACAGGAGGGGTGGAGGAGGGGCTTACCTGGGGCTCGGTGTAGTCGTTCACGTTGGGGAAGTAGGGGAAGAAGATGGCGGCCTTGGCACTTCTGCAGGTGGACGGCGTCGAGGACGAACCGGACGGCTCCTCGTCCTGGATGGTGGCGCGGCTCCTCCTCCTTGTCCTGGATGGCGGCGTGACTCCCCCTCCTACTGGGACTCCTCCTCCTCCTGGTCGTGCTCCGTACTTGGCAGCGGGCGGTGGGGCGGTGGGCGGCGATGGAGGTGGGCGGTGGTCTTTTCGCTCGACGGTGGGCAGCGGGATGGGGAAGCGGCGCGGTGGCTAGAGGGGGCTAGAGGGGATGGGGAAGCGGCGCGGCGGTGGCTAGAGGGGGCGCGGCGGTGGCTAGATGGATCGAGATTGGAAGAGAGATGGGGAAGAAGAGGGGAACGGCCCCGTTCTTTAGCAGGTGATAGCCGTGACGCACCGCAGAGAGGTCTGTCGTGCCTACTGTATCCTCGGCGCACCAGCTAACGATGCGTCGCGCGTA
Organism: Alopecurus myosuroides; assembly: GCA_028641055.1. Lineage (NCBI taxonomy): Eukaryota > Viridiplantae > Streptophyta > Magnoliopsida > Poales > Poaceae > Alopecurus > Alopecurus myosuroides. The sequence goes on along the minus strand of CM054063.1, from coordinate 12,204,242 downwards.
AGCTATCCGTGACGCACCAGCCAAAGATGCGTCGCGCCTAAGCTAACCGTGGCGCACCAGATGGAGGTGTGCCACGCCTATCCGTAATATCTACGTAAAACAACTGCGCGTGGGTAGGTATCAACAACTGATACTTACCCCAGTGGCTAGTGCCCTTGCTGCCTAGCCTCCCACCCGGGTTCGACTCCTGTCCACCCCCAACTTTTTTTAATTTTTTTTCTTACAAAATGATTCAAAATAAATCAATATATAAATCAATATATATATATAAGAAATTATAGTAGATCAACATAGATGTAATGAAATTTGCAAAATCGATATGAATTCAAATAAATCTCAAATAAAGTGTTGATTAATTTAGAAATCATAAAATCTCAAATATTCTTATTACATCATCATAATTTTATCGAATTCATGCACACACACGGCGACATAATGATTCTTGTAGCTCTAACTAGCGTTTTACAATTTTCTTTCACTTCTTTGTCGCGGTTGAGTAATTCATTCCCGGAACACCGTGACTTCTTTGGTGGAATGGCCGACCTGTAGGTAGCGTTGTCCTGCTGCTTCTTGTTGTGTATTTCGTTCCATCGTCGTTGTCATCTTCCATTTTCGGGTCGCCGTACTGGCCAAAGTCTTGCTCGTTGGCTACTCCATCCATTCCTATGATGCTTCTTTTGCCTCTCCGCACGACAACACGGCTAGGCCTTGTCGGGTCAGTAATGAAGAAGCATTGGTCCACTTGGTTAGCCAAGACCCATGGCTCATTTTTTGCGGTGACATTCGTGCCGGATTTGGCTTCAGGTATAACCATGGTGGTGAAATATTGTCCTTCTTTCCTGACGCTCTTTGCCCATGTGACATGGAACATTGGCACCTTCTCTCCGCAGTAGTCGAGTTCACATATCTCGTCGATCCTACCATAGTATCTTTCCTTGACGTCACCTGTTAATGATTCCATCGTTACCCCCAAGTTCTGGTATTCGCAATTCCGGTCCTTATTTTCCGTGTAGAATGTGTAACCATTGACATCGTATGCCTGATATGTCATGAGCTTATGTGCGGGGCCTTGTGAAAATGTGAGTATGAGTTTTTCTTCTTCAGAATAAGGCGTCTCCGGGGGATCGGTCATAATCTTCTCCATGAACCCCTGTGGGAAATGGATGTTGTGCTCTCTGATTATTTCTGCTTGGGTCCTATGTTGTCTCTGGTCACCGTAATACTTCGCGATTAACATTTTGTGCTCTTCCAACCAAGGATCGACCACTGTTAGATGTTGTAGCGCGACTAGGTTTGCTCTGTCAAAGTTGTTGCGTCGGCCCTGAAAGTCGACATTCATTTCGCGCTGGCCCTCGCGCTGTCCCCATCCAGCGAGCCTGCCAAAGTGCATGTTTACGGGCAGACCAGGGTTCTCATCTTTGTCTAGAAAATTCGTGCAGAAAGAGACGCACTCTTCTGTCAGAAAGCCCTTGGCAATGCTTGCATCTGGACGGGCCCTGTTGCGGACGTATCCTTTGATGGAACCATTCATCCTTTTGAACGCCATCATGGAGTGTAAAAACGGCGGCCCGAGCTGGATGATATCATCCACGACATGGACAAGGAGATGCACCATAATGTCGAAGAATGCGGGCGGGAAGTATATGTCAACCTCGCATAGTATCACCACGATCTCTTCCTGTAGCCTTGCGAGTTGCTTCACGCCAATCGACCTTCGAGAGATGACGTCGAAAAAGTTGCAGAGTGCAAACAGCGTTTCGCGGACGTGCTCGTCCATTATCCCTCGAATTGCAACTGGAAGTATCTGTGTCATCATCACGTGACAGTCGTGAGACTTCATCCCGCTGAACTTCTGCTTTGGTACGTCTAGGTATCTGCTTATTTTCCCCGCATAACCGTAAGGAAATTTGACTCCAAGGAGGCACTTGAAGAATTGGTCGATCTTCTTCTCTCTTAGCGTGAAGCACGAAGGGGGACAGTAATATGCCTTCTTCTTGGCCTTTTTGCCCTTGCGGTGACCTTCCGTCCCATCTAACACATCATCATCCTCATCGTCATCATCATCCGGTTTTCCTCCGTGGAGCTCGCCCCTGATATTCAAAAATCTCAAGTCGTTCCTTGCTTTCGGCACATCTTTGGTCCTCTCCGGCATGTTGAGCAGGGTGCCAAGCAGACTCTCGCACACATTTTTCGTGATATGCATGAGGTCAAGGCAGTGAGGTGTGCGGAGAATCTTCCAGTACCTCAGGCCCCAGAGAACATACCTTGTTTTCCATACACCCTCTAACGGCGCCGGCGCCTTTTGCTTCTTTCCCGGCGCAGGGCACACTTTCCAGTTCTTTGACAGCTCGTCAATTTCCTCGCCGCTCCTTTGACGTGGGGCTCTTCGCATATCAACTTCATTGTTGAACAGATCTTTGCGTTTTCTCCACGGGTCATCCTTGTGAAGGCACCTTCGATGCCCCAAGAACACGGTTTTCGAAGACCTGGGGTTTCTCTCTAGCTGGAGATACGTAGTGTCATCCATGCACCTAACACATGCACATAATCCGTGCGTCACCTACCCCGCGACATATCCATAACCGAGGTAGTCATGCATCGTCGTGATGAGCGCGGATCTCATTGGGAAAAACGTTTCTCCATAGACGTCCCACGTATTGGTTGGCTCGTCCCATAACGTGGCTAGCTCCTCTTCCAACAACTGGACATACAGATTGATGTCGTTACCTGCTTGTTTCGGCCCTTGAATAAGTATACTCATCTGTATGTACTTCCTCTTCAAGCACAACCAGGGGGGTAGGTTGTATATACATACAAACACGGTCCAGGTGCTATGGGTGCTGCTCTGGTTGCCAAAAGGATTTAGTCCATCGTACTCATGCACAACCTGATGTTCCTTGGATCGTCCCCGAATTCGGGGTATTCGATGTCTAGCGCTTTCCACTGTCTAGCATCTGAGGGGTGTGTCAGCATCGTGTCATCCTTCTCCGGATCAATTCCATCATCCTGTTCTGGCTTCTTCCTGTAACATCCACCTTTTTGTAATAAAGTGTTTGTGTGTTTGTGCTTGTGATCATGTCATGTCATGCATGCATTTTGAACCTAAGTTGTGTTTAAAACAAGTGCATTAAAATTTAATACCGGAGTTTATTAAAATCACTTAAAAGTGCCACAGTAAAATGATGGTTTAAAATGGTGCAATTTTTGCAAACAAAAAATATGTTGAGGTTGTAAATTTAACAAGAATCCCAAAAATAATTTTTGCCAATTTTTGTTCTTTACAGAAAAGCCCTCAAAACCTGTTTTTAGTGTGCTGTTTTAAAGGAGAGAGACCTTTTTGCAGTTCTAGAGTTTCCAGGGGGGTTTTTGAATTTTGGTTTTGTCATCTTCTTCCTTTGGACAGGGACAGTGGACAGCAAGCTTGAGCACGTCGCCGCCTCCTCCGCCACCTCCTGCTTGCCCTTCGAGGGATAAGGCCGAGAGAGAAAGACACGACCCTCATCTATCCCCTCCTCCCCTCGAAGCTCCTTTTCTCTGTATCTCTGTCGTCCAAAAACCGAACCCAAACCTAACCCTACCGCCGCCGGCTTCCGTCGCTCGTCGCCGGCGATAGGGCCTACCCCGGCCCTCCCCGAGCACCCCATCGGATCCACCTTCTTCCCCTCCCCCGCCTCGAGCTCTAGCAGCCCACAAGGAGCCCGGGAGGCCCTCAATTTCTCGCCGGAACCCGGCACGGCCGCCGCCGGATTTCTCCTCGTCGCCGGCGATTCCCGCCGCCCCGCGCTTCTCCGACCGCGGCATCACGATCGGGGTGAGCTCCCGCACCCTCCGGTGCCCTCCCCTCGCTCCCTCCCCGTCCGCAACTCCCTGCCGCCTCCGGACGACTTCCGCCGCCGCGCCCGAGCTCGCCAGCGTGAGCTCCGGCGACCAACCGGCCAGCCGAGGCCACCCCTAGAACGTCCTCGGCCTCCTCAACCTCGTAGTATACTTTGATTCGAAGTTTTCGCGCGAATTTCGTCGATTACACCACAGCTGTGTCAATTTGGCCCGGGTTGATGTCATCCCGACATCATGCCCACGTCACCTTCCCTGTTTCTGTTTAATTTCAGTTAAACAGAAATGTTCTGACAAGTGGACCCCACCTGTGAATTAAATTTCAGGAAAAGAATTAAATTTGAAAATGCAATATCTTCTAATTGGCTAATCAGAAAAATGTGTTCAATATACCATTTTGTTCAGAAAAATGTAAACTACATGTTCATATCATTTGCACACATTTTTTACAAAGTAGAATTTTGAGCATTATTTAAATCATTTTAAATAAAGAAAATAAGTTTTTATTCAAGGAAATTAGAAAATTACAAGTTATATGTCAAAATGCTTAGAATTTCAAATGCAACCTAGTTATGGTGTTCTCAACCCTATTTGAGCACTTTAACTTGTCAGACCTCTAGGTGTTGCCCGAATCGGCCTCCGAGGTCCACTTCGGGACTAAATTCACTGAAACTGTTCTCTTAACATATGAACCCTACCAACCCATAAAACATGTCTAGGGCTTATCTATAATGCATTCAAATGTTCATGCATACATATTGAGCATTGCATCGATGCCTGTTTTGAGTGTTGTTCTCTCTCTTTCCGGTGTTTGCTCTTATCGGTAGACCTCGAATCCGGAGAGAAGTTCGCACCCCCTGTTGCCGAATACTTGGTCTAAACAACCAAGTCAAGCACTTATTCCTGAAGCTTTCTTTGGTTTTCTTGAAGCAAGGCAAGCATAACCTCTTATCTGCCCATATATGTTTTCGAAGTGTTTTCCTTCTCGTACTATGCCTGCTTTACAAATTATCTTGAGTCAATAGATAGAGTTATCCTACTTATTTGCATAAACCAGATATGATGATTCCATGCTCCTAGCAGACATAGGATTTGTTTGTGTGTATCGCCAAAGCCTCAAATATGCCATGCTTAGTCATACATGTTTGTTGATCTCTGCTCCATCCGGTTGATGAATCAGAGTTACGAAATGAATCTAGTATGACAAGATGACGTGGTAAGATTTGAGATGTGTGTTTAATATGATTAAAGGCTTGGATGAGTTGCCACATGGAATGTGGTGATTTGCCTCGTTCATGCCCCTAGGAGCGAGTTCTCGCCTTTGAAGCCAAGACTGATCGTGCAACCACACGGGGATTGGATTCCCCTCGGTTTCAACTTGTCTAGTTTGTTCCATGAGTTGCCTAGTTCGGGCGTTCCATTTGGATTCGCGGGGATGTTAAAAATGTTTACAAAACTAGGACGTGGCGGTGTAACAGCCTGTGGCGAGACAGTAGTTGAAACACCGCTCACAACGATAGAGACCCGGCAGGAGATGGCCACTCCCTATTGGCGGTCCATCTCTACTCGGAGCGACTCATGGAATAGGCGAAGCAAGGGAAAGATCGTGGTCAGCCACCCTCTGCCGGCACATCGTCGGAATTGTGCCAATAGCTTGGCATTAAGAGTCGGTTGATACGTGTGGGTAAAGTTGTACACCCCTGCAGGGTTTAATCTTTTCAAAAAGCCGTGTCCGCGGTTAAGGACAACTTGGTGACGGATCCTGAGATCATAGATAACTTGAACATGACGTAAAAGATGTTGCCAATGAATGTTTAGTTTTAAGAGGTGGTTCCAGTTATCGGTGCTGAAGATGATGCTTCGAAGGTTCTGAAGGCAATACCCGTGAAAGGGTGTTCTTTTAAAAGATTTGTGAAAAACTTCTCTATCTCCCTCTATTCGAAACAAAGTCGGCTTTACGTAAAACAACCTTCATAAACCCTTTATGAACAAGCAGATATATAATAGGTTAGTTAAGTCTTGTTGAGTACCTCCCGTACTCATGTTTACTTCAATTTGGTTCAGGTGGAGTTCCATACCTTCGGTGGTGTTTCAACGTGGACATCGACGGATAGTTTGGGGTTTCCCAGGTAGCAGCCTGGAATCTATGGGCTGGGACGTCGCCTTATGTTGCGGCCTCTTAGGCCTTTTTGGTTCTTGTTAAATAGCAACATAATTTGCTTTCCGTTGTCTGATGTACTGTTGGGTCGTGTGACCTCTGTTTGTAAGCTATACTCTAGTATTACTTGCTTAATAAAGCTTCATGTTTAGAGTACTGCTTTGATCGGTTGTTGGTTTCGAGCTCATTGTTATACAGTTTTGGCTATGCCTGCATAGTTGTCGCAGTCGAGGGGTTGTGGAGCCGATGATCCATGTCCGAGCCCGCCTGTCGATTTGATCGGCCTGGGGCGAGGTAACCCCAGTAACCCTTGATTGTTGTTGCACTTTCTGGACACATAGCAGCTCTGTATAGCTTTGGTCCCGTTTCCTTCAGTTTCATCCGACTCTTGGACGCTTTGATATGCATAGTTGGTTATGACTAGCATGGATACAAGGAGTAGTAGACCGGGGATCCGAACTACGTGCCGATGAATCCGGTCTGCCTGCCGTTGTTTGTTGCGGCCGGGGCTGGTAACCCTGAAGCCCTTGTGAGTCCATGGCTAGGAGCACATAATAGTATGTATATCTCTGGGTCCGGGGTCTGACAAAAGTTGGTATCAGAGCAGGACTGCCTGTAGGAAAACCCTTGCTATTGGTCGATGTTGAGTCTAGAGTTTGTGAAAACTATTTTCGAAATGAAAAATGAATTATGAAAACCTTCTTAGGATTCTTTTTACTCCTTACCTGGTATCGCTCTAACTCTGAGTCACCGTATCTCATTTGGTTTCAAATGTTTTACCTCTCACCTGTTAACTTCAAAGTTAGGAGCAAATCGTTGGGTGTTTTTCCTAGTACTCCGTGTCAGGTTGCTAATGTTCTCAGAGTTTCCAAGTTACCTCCCTTGGTCTAAATCATTGTTTCCTTTTGACTTCAATTTATCCCTATCAAGTCATGAATCTTTCTGTTGCATTCTTTCCAGGGGAGTGTTTCTCATGGTTCCGTTTCTTTGTACTCAGGATGTCCGGGAGTATTCAAGATTCCGTTGAAAGTGGTCATATCGAGGGAGAGTCGTCATCTTCCTTAATGACGCAAGTTCTTTAGGATATCGAGACCAACCGCCTGAGAAATGAACATCTCCTTGAGCGTGTGGCGCAAAACACTGAAAGTCGTCATGACGAATGCGTTACATTTGGGGATTTAGTTCATGCTAAGCTTCCAACTTTCAGCAATCTGAAGGAACCCATCGATGCTGATGATTGGCTTCGTACCATCGAGCGCAAATTTAATGCTCTCCATGTTCTAGAAAGTGACCGTGTGAACTTTGCCGCCTATCAGCTAGAGGGTGAAGCTGGTTCATGGTGGGAAGGTTTCTTGGCGTTGCAATCGCCGGGACATAAGGTTACTTGGGAGGTGTTCCGTAAAGAGTTCTGTGATGCCCATGTTTCTGAGGAAGTTATGGACTCCAAAAGGAAAAAGTTCCTGGATCTGACCCATGGACAGATGGATGTTGAAACTTACGGGCGTGAATTCACCTGTTTGGCTCGTTATGCACCCCGAGATGTTGCAGATGATGCGGATAAGCAAGAGTTGTTCCGCAAGGGTCTGGATTCCGGAGTTCGCTATGAGCTACTGTCTTTCCAGTTCCCAACCTTCCAGGACCTTTATAATCATGCTCTTACCTTGGAGCGTGGCAAAAAGGAAATGGAAATTTCTTTGAAGCAGATTTCTGGAGAGTCACGTGCGTCTTCTTCTGGTTCCAAGAAGCGTCGTGTGTTTGTTCCATACAGTGCTATTCCATATCCACCAGCTTTTCAACAAGGCCACCTCGGTGGGTGTTATGGTGTTGATGGTAATAGGAAACGACTGGTGACATGTGACGTGTGTGGTGAAATTGGACACTACTCCAACAAATGTCCTCAGAGGAGACTTCCTGCACCTTAGCTTGTTCCTACACGGGTTGTTAACCGTGGTCGTTTGAACCATGTTCTGATTGAAGAAGCTCAGAAAGCACCTGATGTCGTGTTGGGAATGCTTCGTGTTAACCTAGCTCCAGCCTCTGTTCTGTTTGATTCCGGAGCGTCACATTCATGTGTATCAAGAGCTTTCGCGGGGTTGTTAGACATTCCCTTTGTGAAAGTGGTCCCTCCGTTAATAATCTCCACTCCAGGGTCTATCCGTCAGATCAATCATTGTTGCCCTGGTGTGCCAATTGAAATAGGAGGTTTCGTGTTTCTCAGTACACTTGCCATCATGGACCAAACTAATATCAATGTCATACTGGGCATGGACTGGTTGTCAACACATCATGCCATGATTGACTATGCAGCCAAGTCTGTTACCCTGGTTCATCCATATGGTCAGACAACTCGGTTGTTGTTTCCTTGTGGGACAGTTCAACCACAGCCACGTCCTCAGCTCAATGCAATCGAAGTTCGATCATCTTCCGAGATTCATGAGGTACCAGTGGTGTGTAAGTTTCCGGATGTCTTCCCGGAAGAGCTTCCTGGTATGCATCATGACTATTCAGTGGAGTTTGTTGTTGAACTAATTCCTGGAGTGGCTCCTACTTCTGAAATACCATACCGTATGTCTCTAGAAGAGTTGGTTGAGTTGAAGAAGCAAATAGAGGAGTCAGAAGGGAAAGGTTGCCCTCATGCCAACACATCTTCTTGTGGGTGTCCTACACTCTTTGTCATGAAGAAGGATACCACAGTTCCTCAGCTGGCCAGTGAATATTGTCCGTTCAATGATGTGGCAATAAAGCACAAGTGTTCTTTTCCTCGGACAAGTGATTTGTTTGACCGTTTGATTGGTGCCACTGTTTTCTCCCAGATACACTTAAAGTATGGGTTATCATCAACTTCATACCAGGTCCGGGAATGTTTCTAAAACGGTTGTCAAAACTCGTTATGGTCTTTACGAGTACACTGTTATGTTCCCCGAACTCTCCAACGTTTCAACCATGTTGATGGGGTTTATGAAATACATTTTCGTGGAGTATATTGAAAAGTTCGTTGTGGTTTACCTCGACGATGTTATAATCTACTCCAAGTCCGAAGACGAACAAGCTGAACATCTTCGGCTAGCTTTGACAAAGCTTCGTGAGCATCGTATCTATGCCAAATTCTCCAGATGTGAGTTCTGGTTGAAAGAGCTCATATTTCTAGGCTATGTCCTATCTGCTGAAGGAGTTGCAGCTTTCCCTAACAAAGTTCAAGCCATATTGGACCGGGAGTCACCTAAATCCATCAAAGAGGTTCGAAACTTCCTCAAAATTATCGGTTGTTATCACCGATCTATTGAAGGTTTCTCCAAAACTGCCAAGCCAATCACTGATCTTCTTAAGAAAGATAAACAGTTTGTATGGTCAAGAATGGCAGAAGAGAGTTTCCGGTTGTTGAAAACCAAGCTGGCTAATGCTCCTATGCTTGTCCTTCCGGACACGTGCAAGGACTTCGTCATCTTCTGTGATGCCTCTCGTCAAGGTATCGATTGTGGTCTTTTGCAAGGTGGTCGTGTGGTTTCTTATGCTTCTCGACAATTGAAACCACATAAGCTCAAATATCCAACTCATGCTCTCGAGTTAGCAGCTGTTGTGTATGCCTTGAAACAATGGCGTCATCATCTGCTAGGAAATCACTGTGAGTTCTACTTCCACCAGCAGAGCTTCAGATATCTTTTTACCCAACCAGATCTGAGTCTCAGACAAAAGAGATGGTTGGAACTAGTCAAAGAACCCAATGTGGAGGTCAATTGTCAAATTGATAAAGGTAAAGTCGTGGCTGACACGACAATCCAGAAGTCTTACTGTAACAGCTTGATGATACAGCAAGATCAACCTTCTCTCCACAAAGAGTTCTCCAAGCTCAATCTTGAGGTTGTTCCCTCTGGTTATCTGGTTGATCCGGAAGTGAAACCATCCTTTGAACATCAAATCAAAGATGCCCAAAAGCGGGATCTAAGCATTACCTTGGTCAAGAGAAAGATTTCTCGTGGAGTTCCTACATGTTTCTCTGTTGATGATCAAGGTACCGTTTATTTTGGTGAACGTATTGTTGTGCCGAAGAAACGGAGTCTGAAACAACTTATCCTCCGTGAAGCTCATGAGTCACTTCTCTCTGTTCATCCTGGTAGCACCAAAATGTACCGTGATCTACGTCAAAGGTTCTGGTGGACCAAGATGAAGCGAGATATCACTCAATTCGTGGCTGAATGCGACGTTTGTCGTCGTGCTAAAGCTGAACATCAAAGACCAGTTTCTACTCTCTACCCCACTCCTATTCCTGTTTGGAAGTGGGATGAAGTTGAGATGACTTTCATTGTTGGTCTTCCAAGAAATGATCAGGGACACACCGCTATCTGGGTAGTGATTGATCGTCTGTCAAAGGTTGCTCATTTTGTTCCTATCCACCAGGGCATCAATGCTAAACAACTGGCAGATTTATATGTCTCTCAGATAATACCTCTTCATGGTGTTCCTAAGAAGATCCTTTTTGATCATGGAAATCTGTTACTTCCAAAGGCTGGGCAAGTTTCAAGCAAGCTATGGTAAGTCGTCTACACTTCACCATCATCTATCAATCATCCCGAAATGATCACCTCGGGAGTCTGAATCAAACACTTGAAGACATGCTTCGATCTTGTGTTGTATCTTTCGGTAATGATTGGGAGAAGTGTATTCCATCTGCCGAATTCGTTTATAACAACTACTTCCAAGTTATCTTGGCCAAAGCTCCGTTTGAAGTTCTCTACAACAGAAGTTGTTCCATTCCGTTAAATTGGTCAGAAACCGGTGAAAGACAGTTCTTTGGACCGAAGAATCTGATCAATGAGACTGAAGAAACAGTTCGTATCATCCGTGAACATCTGAAAGCGGCTCAGTCTCGCCAGAAGAGTTATGGTGACCGTCAACAAGATATTCGTTATGATGTTGGCGGACAAGCCTATCTTCGAGTCACACCTTTGAAGGGTGTTCATCGTGATGTCATGAAGGTAAAATTACCGCCTCGCTATGTTGGTCCTTTCCCTATTCTTGCAAAAAGTGGGAATTTTGCTTATCGTCTTCACCTACCTTCAACGTTCCCACAGGTTCATGCTACATTCCACGTCTCACAACTCCATCATTGCTTCAAAGATTCCAACCGTGGTGTTGATCATGAAACCATTGATCTTAAGGATGATCTGACCTACCGAGAATGTCCTGTCCGTATCCTCGAGGCAGCTGAACGAAAGATTCGATGCCGAAGCATCAAGTTCCTCAAAGTTCAGTGGTCTCATCATTCTGAAGCTGAAGCAACCTGGGAACGAGAAGATCGTTTACGATCTGAGTACCCGTTCTTCTTTGCTAAAACCTAGGAATCTCGGGACGAGATTCTTGTAAGGGGGTAGACTTGTAACATCCACCTTTTTGTAATAAAGTGTTTGTGTGTTTGTGCTTGTGATCATGTCATGTCATGCATGCATTTTGAACCTAAGTTGTGTTTAAAACAAGTGCATTAAAATTTAATACCGGAGTTTATTAAAATCACTTAAAAGTGCCACACTAAAATGATGGTTTAAAATGGTGCAATTTTTGCAAACCAAAAATATGTTGAGGTTGTAAATTTAACAAGAATCCCAAAAATATTTTTTGCCAATTTTTGTTCTTTACAGAAAAGCCCTCAAAATCTGTTTTTAGTGTGTTGTTTTAAAGGAGAGAGACCTTTTTGCAGTTCTAGAGTTTCCAGGGGGGTTTTTGAATTTTGGTTTTGTCATCTTCTTCCTTTGGACAGGGACAGTGGACAGCAAGCTTGAGCACGTCGCCGCCTCCTCCGCCACCTCCTGCTTGCCCTTCGAGGGATAAGGCCGAGAGAGAAAGCCACGGCCCTCATCTATCCCCTCCTCCCCTCGAAGCTCCTTTTCTCTGTATCTCTGTCGTCCAGAAACCGAACCCAAACCTAACCCTACCGCCGCCGGCTTCCGTCGCTCGTCGCCGGCGATAGGTCCTACCCCGGCCCTCCCCGAGCACCCCATCGGATCCGCCTTCTTCCCCTCCCCCGCCTCGAGCTCTAGCAGCCCCCAAGGAGCCCGGGAGGCCCTCAATTTCTCGCCGGAACCCGGCACGGCCGCCGCCGGATTTCTCCTCGTCGCCGGCGATTCCCGCCGCCCCGCGCTTCTCAGACCGCGGCATCACGCTCGGGGTGAGCTCCCGCACCCTCCGGTGCCCTCCCCTCGCTCCCTCCCCGTCCGCAACTCCCTGCCGCCTCCGGCCAACTTCCGCCGCCGCGCCCGAGCTCGCCGACGCGAGCTCCGGCGACCAACCGGCCAGCCGAGGCCACCCCTAGAACGTCCTCGGCCTCCTCAACCTCGTAGTATACTTTGATTCAAAGTTTTCGCGCGAATTTCGTCGATTGCACCACGGCTGTGTCAATTTGGCCCGGGGTGATGTCATCCCGACATCATGCCCACGTCACCTGCCCTGTTTCTGTTTAATTTCAGTTAAATAGAAATGTTCTGACAATTGGACCCCACCTGTGAATTAAATTTCAGAAAAAGAATTAAATTTGAAAATGCAATATCTTCTAATTGGCTAATCAGAAAAATGTGTTCAATATACCATTTTGTTTAGAAAAATGTAAACTACATGTTCATATCATTTGCACACATTTTTGGCAAAGTCGAATTTTGAGCGTTATTTAAATCATTTTAAATAAAGAAAATAAGTTTTTATTCAAGGAAATTAGAAAATTACAAGTTATATGTCAAAATGCTTAGAATTTCAAATGCAACCTAGTTATGGTGTTCTCAACCCTATTTGAGCACTTTAACTTGTCACACCTCTAGGTTTTGCCCGAATCGGCCTCCGAGGTCCACTTCGGGACTAAATTCACTGAAATTGTTTTCTTAACATATGAACCCTAGCAACCCATAAAACATGTCTAGGGCTTATCTATAATGCATTCAAATGTTCACGCATACATATTGAGCATTGCATCGATGCCTGTTTTGAGTGTTGTTCTCTCTCTTTCCGGTGTTTGCTCTTATCGGTAGACCTCGAATCCGGAGAGAAGTTCGCACCCCCTGTTGCCGAATACTTGGTCTAAACAACCAAGTCAAGCACTTATTCCTGAAGCTTTATCTGGTTTTCTTGAAGCAAGGCAAGCATAACCTCTTATCTGCCCATATATGTTTTCGAAGTGTTTTCCTTCTCGTACTATGCATGCTTTACAAATTATCTTGAGTCAATAGATAGAGTTATCCTACTTATTTGCATAAACCAGATATGATGATTCCATGCTCCTAGCAGACATAGGATTTGTTTGTGTGTATCGCCAAAGCCTCAAATATGCCATGCTTAGTCATACATGTCTGTTGATCTCTGCTCCATCCGGTTGATGAATCAGAGTTACGAAATGAATCTAGTATGACAGGATGACGTGGTAAGGTTTGAGATGTGTGTTTAATATGATTAAAGGCTTGGATGAGTGTCCACATGGAATGTGGTGATTTGCCTCATTCATGCCCCTAGGAGCGAGTTCTCGCCTTTGAAGCCAAGACTGATCGTGCAACCACACGGGGATTGGATTCCCCTCGGTTTCAACTTGTCTAGTTTGTTCCATGAGTTGCCTAGTTCGGGCGTTCCATTTGGATTCGCGGGGATGTTAAAAACATTTACAAAACTAGGACGTGGCGGTGTAACAGCATGTGGCGAGACAGTAGTTGAAGCACCGCTCACAACGATAGAGACCCGGCAGGAGATGGCCACTCCCTATTGGTGGTCCATCTCTACTTGGAGCAACTCATGGAATAGGCGAAGCAAGGGAAAGATCGTGGTCAGCCACCCTCTGCCGGCACATCGTCGGAATTGTGCCAATAGCTTGGCATTAAGAGTCGGTTGATACGTGTGGGTAAAGTTGTACACCCCTGCAGGGTTTAATCTTTTCAAAAAGTCGTGTCCACGGTTAAGGACAACTTGGTGACGGATCCTGAGATCATAGATAACTTGAACATGACGTAAAAGATGTTGCCAATGAATGTTTAGTTTTAAGAGGTGGTTCCAGTTATCGGTGTTGAAGATGATGCTTCGAAGGTTCTGAAGGCAATACCCGTGAAAGGGTGTTCTTTTAAAAGATTTGTGAAAAACTTCTCTATCTCCCTCTATTCGAAACAAAGTCGGCTTTACGCAAAACAACCTTCATAAACCCTTTATGAACAAGCAGATATATAATAGGTTAGTTAAGTCTTGTTGAGTACCTCCCGTACTCATGTTTGCTTCAATTTGGTTCAGGTGGAGTTCCATACCTTCGGTGGTGTTTCAACGTGGACATCGACGGATAGTTTGGGGTTTCCCAGGTAGCAGCCTGGAATCTATGGGCTGGGACGTCGCCTTATGTTGCGGCCTCTTAGGCCTTTTTGGTTCTTGTTGAATAGCAACATAATTTGCTTTTCGTGTCTGATGTACTGTTGGGTCGTGTGACCTCTGTTTGTAAGCTATACTCTAGTATTACTTGCTTAATAAAGCTTCATGTTTAGAGTACTGCTTTGATCGGTTGTTGGTTTCGAGCTCATTGTTATACAGTTTTGGCTATGCCTGCATAGTTGTCGCAGTCGAGGGGTTGTGGAGCCGATGATCCATGTCCGAGCCCGCCTATCGATTTGATCGGCCTGGGGCGAGGAAACCCAGTAACCCTCGATTGTTGTTGCACTTTCTGGACACATAGCAGCTCTGTATAGCTTTGGTCCCGTTTCCTTCAGTTTCATCCGACTCTTGGACGCTTTGATATGCATAGTTGGTTATGACTAGCATGGATACAAGGAGTAGTAGACCGGGGATCCGGACTACGTGCCGATGAATCCGGTCTGCCTGCCGTTGTTTGTTGCGGCCGAGGCTGGTAACCCTGAAGCCCTTGTGAGTCCATGGCTAGGAGCACATAACAGTATGTATATCTCTGGGTCCGGGGTCTGACACTTCCTTTCCGCGTGCCATCGCATGAGCTTCGCCTGTGTGGGGTCTGCGAAATACCGCTGCAGACGGGAAGTTATCGTAAAGTACCACACCACTTTTCGAGGAGAGGCCTTCTTCCCTGGCTTGTATCGAGTTGCGTCGCACACCGTGCATATGGTTCTCTCCGGGTCCGCGCCCCGATAGATGATGCAGTCATTAATGCAAGCATGGTATTTCATGTGAGGTAAATCCAGAGGGCACACTACTTTCTTGGCCTCCTCGATGCTCGTTGGACACTTGTTCCCCATGGGAAGACGGCCGTGCCAGAATGCCATGTTCTCATCGTAGCTCGCATCAGTCCATCGGTGTTTTGTCTTCATCTCGAGGGTCCTTAACGTTACGTTCAGACGGGTATCCTCGCTCACGCATCCTTCATACAATGGAGTAACCGCGTCTATCTCCAGTTGCGACAGCTTTGATTTCTCTCTAGCAACAGCTCTGGTGTTGCTAGTCTCCTTGAGAAGCAGAGCTTGAACATGAGGGTCCCGCACCCAGTCCGACGATGATGTCCCGACATCTTCATCATGATGTCCTTCGTCTTGATTATGATCATGTCCTTCATCTTGATCATGATGTCCTTCGTCTTGATTATGATCATGTCCTTCATCTTGATCATGATGTCCTTCATCATGTCCGGGAGACTCTTCATCTTCATCACTTGTCGGATAAAGAGTGTAGCCATCCATGAAACCACGACGGATAAGGTGCGACTCCAAGTCACCACAATCGTATCTGATCAAGTGTTGCATTTTGCATCTTCGACAAGGACATCTTATCTCCGTCATGTTATTTCGAAACATTTTGGCTGTCGCATGTTTCATAAATCTAGCCACGGTGCCTGTGCTTATATGCATGGTTCCAGCATAGTAAAAAACGATCAAAGGACAAATTAATTAGAATCAAATTACGTAATATATGGATGATGCATGCATGGTCGTCGACGGAAAAATTCGGCATGACCTATGCCAAAAATAGGACATTCTCGGAGTGCATGGTCGCCGAAATGGAAATGAATCAACATTTTGGCAACACATGACAACTCATTTTTAAGACATCCACAACTTTCATCAAAAATACGCAACACAATTTCGCATATATATATATGCAACCATATATATATGAATCTTTTGTGATGACGCATCGGCCGATACCGAGCGAGATCTATGAGAGAGCGAGATCAAGACACACACATATACATACAACATATATACATATCCCTCCAACAACTCACCAACTATAGATCTTGCCGACTCGAGAGAGTGTGTGTGGCTATATGGAGTAAAAAGGATGGAAGAGAAAGTGGTAAAGTGAGATATGGGGGTGGAGAGGAGTGTTTACTAGATTCCCCTCACATATATATCAAATAAAGTATGTTAAACAAGTTTTAAATGGTGGGAAAATAGGGGAAATAGGGTGGTGAGGAGGTGGGGGCGACCAGATCTAAAATGGGGTGGAGATGGGTGGGGGGATGGGAGGTGGGAGGTGGTCCAACACTTAAATGGCTCCCAGGTATACCCGTGACGCACCGTGCTGTTGGTGCGTCACGGCTATATGGGATAGGCGCGGCGCACGCGGGGATGGTGCGCCACGGCTATGGTTACTATACGTGGAACACTAAGGGGATAGGCGTGACGCACCAGGATGGGGTGCGCCACGGCTTTTAGGCGTGACGCACCAAATTTCACGTGCGTCACGGGTATGGTCACTCCTATAGCTGTTTTCCTAGTAGTGTTTTGCCCATGTCACGAATTTGCTTCAAAACTCTTGGAGCAAAAGCTTTGCATTCTAATTATTTTCAGAAATTAATTCAGGGTGTTACTCCCTCCGTCTTGGAGCCATGCTTATTTAGGCAAATTGACGATTACGACACTATGGGGAGAGAGGAAGGTGGGGATTTTAGATTAATTAGGCCACACTTATTTAGGACAATTAATGATTAGGAGTTATGGGGAGACAAATTCCGGATAAATATAGTTTTTCACGAGGGGACAAGTAATCCTGGATGAAGGGCTTATAAAGAACAAGCCATCATTAATTTCAGTAG
Source organism: Alopecurus myosuroides (assembly GCA_028641055.1). Classification (NCBI taxonomy): domain Eukaryota; kingdom Viridiplantae; phylum Streptophyta; class Magnoliopsida; order Poales; family Poaceae; genus Alopecurus; species Alopecurus myosuroides. Next base: position 12,187,242 of record CM054063.1, on the reverse strand, counting down.
AATAATTCGTCAACAAAAATTTCCAAGCATATGATATACTCCCTCCATTCCATTTTACTCCACATCCTGGAAAAATCAAGACAAAATAAGCAAACATTTATTAATGCTAGTTTAACACACATATGCATGCATTGTAGTAATTAATGCTAGGCATGCAATTTGCACCCAATAAGAAACCAACATGAGTAACTTTTCTCTCTCTTGTATTAATTCACAGCATGGGGATGAGTGTTATGCTTTCTCTCTCTTTAATTAGTTAGGTGGGTCCTAGCCAAAATGTAGACTATTTTGGAAATTAATATGGACCCAGAATGTAGAGTAAAAAGGAATGGAGGGAGTATAGCTCTTTGTTCACGTCAGGAAATGGCTGCAAATCTGTTGGAGTAAAAGCTTGGCGTTATAATTTATGTTTTAGAGCTAATTATGGGTGTGTTGTGAAGCATCATCACTCATTAATTTCAGTAGAATTATTAATAAAAGATCATTCGCAGGAATGCATGTAGATACGCTGGGCTAGAACAAAGGTGTGCCAGAGCTAGTAAAAAAAACTGACGCCAACCACGGGCCCTACAACCTTTATTGTTTCCAAATGTTTATAATAGAGAAAAAAGTTGTCTAGATTTCTCAAAAAAGTAACTTTTACACACTTGCAGAATTATGTGCTCAGCTATTTGTCCCTATAGATTTTCATGATAAGTTTAGGGAATTTCAACGAACAAAGTACAAAAATGAACCTCAGAATCTTGCAAGAATCGCTCCTCTTTATTTCCAGTACATATCCACTTTTTGATCAAAGAAAAGTTCCAAACATCCATTGTTATGAAGTCCTGATTGTATCTATGGGCAGAAGGTGACTTGATAGTCTGTGCCGGGGGCGCATGTGAAGGTGCTGCTCTTATCATCATAAGGGTAGCTGTAGGCGTCCGGGCAGAGCCCCTTAAAGAAGCGGGAGTAGTCCGTTGGCGGGCAAGTCTCAGGTGTACCATTAGGAGGCGTGCAACAATACTGTGAAGTACCGAACTTGCCGCATGCGCTCTGGCAGCCGCCGTCCACCTTCAGCTCCGACGGGCACTTTGCGCTGACATCCGCGGAGCAGGTGATTGTGCGGCAGCTACCACTGGTTGGAGCGAAGCTCATGGGCACGTTGAAGCCATCAACGAGGGAGATGTCGTAGAAGTCCTGCGTGCTGCCCGAACCGAGTGTGAACTCGGCGAGCGACGCAGGTGGCTTCCCACCAGACTTGCAGGCTAGGACTCCTCCACAGTCGCCTGTGGTACACGAACCTTTGCCGCTGGCGTCGAAATTGCATCCTGTGCGCGCCCAGATCCTGTTGGAATTGGTGCCCGCCGCCACTTTGAAGGTCGACGATTGGCCCGGGCCGAGCTTGGTACCGCCGCCAGCTGGGATGGCGCCGGGCCACACTGTGTAGGAGCACTTGTTGAGGACTGTGATGGTGGCGGCATCCGTGACAACGGCACTAAGGAGGAGTGCGAGGACGATGGTAAGCGATGGTGCCATGGTGGATGTTCTTGTCTTTATGACTGCAATGGTGGATGAAGAATAGCGATGTTCTTGCTTGGGTGTATTTATAGGATCATGATCCCATTGCAATCTTAAATGCTAATTAATCATATTTTGGATGCATACGCACAATGAAAGCTAGGATTTATGTAGTATTTATTAGAGATTATTGATGGTTCTGAGCTTTTAATGATAATTAATCATAATTTGGAGGCTTGTGTGCCATAATGAAAAAGCACGAATGTGATTAATTAGCATTTAACTTGAAGGCTTATTATGGTGTTGAATGCTAAATACATATATATTTATAGATACTTTTTACTTGTTCTTAGTGTCTCAGTGTGAATTTCAACGGTTTTTTGTCTTTAGATCATTTTAGATTTCTGAAATTGGGGAGTTATGAATTTATTCTAATTGGTTACAAAGATATATAGAAGATGTAGTGGACACCAGCGCGCACATTTATTATAAATGTGATCTTTATTTAGGTATTTGTTAAAAATGTTGGTTGAGCCATATTTCAAAAAAAAATCCTCCTTTTTATTATTGTGTGATGTGTTAAAGCATTGCGACTTAAATTTCATTTCACAACGCCAATGATGCATTTGTGGTCTGTTTTGTTTATTGTGTTGTGTTATATGGAGTAGTGATGGTTCCTTATAAACGGATCTTTGCGGTTATGTAGTTTCAACCCTTGGTCATACCAAAATTATGCGTTTCCCACTGGATACCATAGTAAAACTTGAAAAAAAATATCGATGAGTCCTATCATCTTATTAACCATGTATAGAACCTTATTTCAGTACAATTAAAGTTTTCTTGCATATATACTGTGAAATAGTAATTTTGTTATGTCCCTCTTGGCAATGGTTCACTTCATAAACAGGGACAATAAAGATGACACTTTCGCCCTTATACGGCAACCCAAGGGTGGAGCTGACGACAGTGGAGCCGAAGACGGCTCACAATTTTTGAACGAGTCCAGTCAAGGAATGGAGCTAGAACAAAGAGACGACGTGCAAACGAGCACCGAGTGTGATGACACTAGTAGAAAAACCCCTATAGGTTTTTACCTTTAGTCCCCGTTACCTATCGAACGGACCAGAGGGGGCAGAGCAACCGTTCGCTTCACCACAAAACTCTTTTAGTCCTGGGTCGTAAGATGGCACGGGACTAAAAGTGGTCTGGAAACCGTTCGCCTGGCTCGAGACCTTTTAGTCTCGGGCCGTAATACGACCCGAAACTAAAGGTGGGGGAGGGGTTAACCTCTTCGGTGGCCGGATCTTCACGAATCGACCAAGAACACGAACAACAAACGATGAATATGAGAGGGGAATCGAGGGGAAATTGTGTGAAAACAAGGGGAGATACGTTACAAGAACTGAAGAACCCAAAGCTTTCGTCAACTGAGCCGCAACGGCCACCTGCGGGACAATCGATCCAACCGAACTCACCTTTTTGGAAACTGCTTCAACACCACGTGGCCATTCCAACAGGCCAATAGAACCTCAATGATTCGTTGATATAGATTAGCAAGTCCCTAACTGATTCCCAAGGGGAAAGGATAGGTAACCCGGTGTAGACCTGATACGATCATAGATATACATCATAGAAGTAGCCTTGATACGGTCCTACGTACAAACATAGGAGTAGCCTCACAAGAGTGGTAAGGATCAAAGCTCACAAGTCTCAATTCATCTCTAACCCTAGCTCTAGTCCAAGGGTTCCTTTATATGCCAAGGGAGTATGTGAGGGGAGAAAAGGGAGTTTCTTTTCCTTTTCCACGCAGGGGACCGACCTGGCCGGTTTGAGGCCGGCCTGGAGGTTGGGGCCTTATGTTGGGTCGCCGGTCTTACGCAGGAAAGCCGGCCTAGGCCGGGCTGAGGTCGGGGCTCTCTGTGTGGTCGCTGGCCTGGGGCGCAGAGTAGCCGGCCTATGCCGGGTTGGAAGCCGGCTGCGCAGGGAAGCCAGCCTAGGCCGGCCTAGAGGACGGGTTTCCTGGGAAAATCTCCTCTTCCCTTCTCTTCTTATTTAGGGGATCGCAACAGTCTTCGAGGGAAGTAAAACCCAAATTTTTTGATTTGACACGAGGAGAGCCAAAGAATATTTATATGCCTTAACAGCTGAGTTGTCAATTCATCTGCACCTGAAAGTAGACTTGCTTGCAACAATTTATCAGTGGTAACAGTTTTATAGCAGCAGCAGAAATAAAATAACAGTAGTAGCAATCGTGGAAAAAATCAGGATGGGAGTAAAGTAGGCATAGAGGAATTGGATGAATCGGCGTTGCATGGATAACAAGGGCCATGTAATAATAATAACGTGGGCAATGCAGATAATAATAATAAAGCATCAAACATTGAGGCAAACCATATGCATTTGTTTCAATATAGTCATACATGCTCCCAATGAGAAACTTGCACAACATCTTTTGTCCTACCAGCCCGTGCGAGCGGGGCCTCTAGGGAAACTACTGGTAATTAAGGTGATCCCTTTAATAAAGCACCAGACCAAAGCATTAACACTATGTGAACATATGTGATCCTCACATCACAACAATCCCCTCGGTTGTCCCAATTTCTGTCACTTTGGGGCCTCGGGTTCCTCACAATGCCATGTGTAAACAACTTGCAGGTATGATCAAGAAACATAATTATACTCATGAAATAATAACATGTTCAGATCTGAAATCATGGCACTCGGGCCCTAGTGACAAGCATTAAGCATAACAAGTTGCAACAACGGTAAAACACTAACAATGGATATTAGGCACTATGCCCTAACAATATGGCATTAGTACATGATCAATCTCATCCAATCCCTTCCATCCCTCTCATCCTACAACGGTGTTTACTCACACATGGACGGGGGAATCATGGATAGTTGATGGAGAAGGAGTTGCGGTGTCGATGGCGATGATCTCCTTCGAATCCTAGTCCTGGCAGGGTGCCAGAACAGCAACTTCTGATCCCTGAATTGAGTTTTGGGGTGGCGGCGGCGCTCTGTTGTGTTTCTATGGAATATGAGGAACCCCCTCGGTGTTTAGGTTAAAAAGGTCATATGTAGTCGAAACGGGAGTCCGAGGGGGTGAGGGAGTGGCCCACACCACCTTGGGGCACGACCAAGGGGGGAGGGAAGGGGATGGTGTGGCCCCCTCCTTGCCCCTCTCTTGGCCTGCTTCTGGCTTCTAGGGTCTTCTGGTGTTTTAGGACCAATGGGATATTTTCTGGGAAATTTCCCGAAAGTTGATTTTTCTAAACAAAAACGAGACAACAAGGTAATTCTGCTGAAAACAACGTTAGTCCGTCTTAGTGGTATCCAAAACTCACAAGTTTAGAAGAAAACAATAATAAAAGTGTTCGAAAAAGGAGATACGTTTTGGACGTATGAGCCATCTTCTTGGTCATCCTTGCTAGCATCTTGGGCATGTTCTTGAGCTTCTTGGGCATCATCTTCGGGCTCCATGGTGGGATCAAACCTAGGCACGTATAGGGGAAATCCATGAGGTAGCACCATTCGCCAACACGCCGAGGACATATAGAGAGAGGAGTGCGTTCACCTTGTCTAGTATCGATGTCGTGCTTGGTGGAATTGGGTGTTCTGCATCATCTCCCCCCTCCCGCCCTTGAAAAAGAGTCGTCCTCGACTCTTGAGCCGGACTTTCCCGTGTGTCACCATGAGAGGGAGACGGAGAGTTGATAAGGAAGATGTCGTTGAAGTTGATCCGCTTATCGAAGTCCATGCAAAGGTATGCTCGTAGTGGGGGTATCCCAAATGCGATGAAGATCTTTAAATGCTCATCTTTGGTCGGTTGATGAAGATCGCGAATGGTGGTGTAGTAGTCGTCGAATAGCTCAAGAGTTGGTTTCTCCATTGCTTGCGGAAACGGTTGAGTGTAGACGAACTTGATGTATTTGTTGCAGGCGACTCCATTAATTGTAGTGTCATTGATGTGCTTGTCAAACTCTAAGTACATCTTGACGTGTGGGATGTGGACAGAGAAGGTATTGTCGTTGATGCGCTTGGCTAACTCCATGTATATCTTGATCTGTGAGATGTAGACGGAGAATGCGTTGTCGTTGATGCGCTTGTCGAACTCCAAGTACATCTTGACGTGTAGAATGTAGTCGGGGAATGCATTGCCGTTGATGCGCTTGTCGAAGTCCATGTACATTTGACGTGTGGGATGTAGACGGAGAAGGAGTTGTCGTTGATTCGTGATGGTGCAGATCGTGCACTCGTTGGGAGACCCCAAGAGGAGGGTATGATGAGCACAGCGGTAGGAAGTTTTTCCCTTAGTTAAGAACCAGGGTTATCAATCCAGTAGGAGAAAGAGGACCTTCGGAAGGTTGATGCCACTGACGGTGCTGCTGGCGCTTCACCGGTGTCAGCAACAACGTGGAACCTGCACATAACACAACCAAAATACTTTGCCCCAACGGTACAGTGAGGTTGTCAATCTCACCGGTCTTGCTGAAAACAAAGATTAGACGTATAGTGTGGAAAACAGTGTATGCTTGCAGTAAGTAAAAAAAGCAGGAAATTGTTGTGGTTTGTTTAACAGTGTGGAAAATGAACCGGGGTTCATTGTTTCACTAGTGGTGTTTCTCCATAAAAGATAGCATGTTGGGTGAACAAATAACAGCTCGGCAATTGACAAATAAAGGTTGCACCGTAGTGCACATTATAACATGATGATTACTATGATATTTAGTGCGGGCATTACAACAAGATACATAGACCGACATCCATCTACATCTATGACTAATAATCCACCCTCGGGTTATCATCCGAACTCCCTTAGGTATTAAGTTGCAAGCACCAGATAATTGCATTAAACAAAGTGTGTAATGTAAGCAATGATTATGCACGCGGGAAATCTCACCGCTGTTTTCTCCAAAATGGAAACAGCACATCCTCCCCCTTCACGTTTTTGTCACTCGAGCAAGGCAACAAGGAGGCATGAACCCACTATCAAGCATAAATACTCCCTCATGGAGTCACTAGCAACTACTTTGCCAGAATAACCACTAGCAACGGAAAGCATGCAAGATCACAAATAGCATACGCAATAAAGACTATAATCAACTTGTCATAAGGTCAATATTCATCTCGGATCCCAGCAAACACAGCATATAGAATTACATAAGATCAATCTCGATCATGTTAGGTCGCTCACGAGATCTAAACATGGAGGCATATGAGGAGGAGACAACCATCTAGCTACTGCTATGGACCCGTAGTCCAGGGATGAACTACTCACGCATCACTCCGGAGGCATGCATGGTGATGTAGAAGCCTCTCGTGATGATTTCCTCTCCGGCAGGGTGCCGGAAAACAGCTCCAGAACCCTCCTGATCTAGGGTCGACGGTGACGGCGGCTCCGGAACTTTTTTGGGGATGATCAGGTACTTAGGGTTTTCCATCCGTGGAGCTTAAATATGCGAAAGGGAAAAGGCGGTGGAGCTCCAGGGGGCCCACACCCATAGGAGGCGCGACCAGGGGGACCGCGCCACCCTATGGTGTGGCCCCCCTGTTGCCTCTCTTCGACTCCTCTTCGGTCTTCTGGATGCTTCCGGGGAAAATAGGACTTCCAGGCTTCGGACTTTCCAATTCCAAGAATATTTCTAGAACAACGTTTCTGAAACTAAAAAACGGCAGAAAACAGGGAACTGGCTCTGTGGAATCTTGTCAATAGGTTAGTCCGAAAAATCGATAAAAATGACATAAAGAAGGGAGAAAACATGTAGCAATTGGCATAGTATAATCATGGAGAATCAGAAATTAGGGATACGTTTATGACGTATCAAGCATCTCCAAGCTTAGTTCATACTTGTCCTCGAGTAGGTTAATGATAAAACAATAATTTTTTAGGTGACATGCTACTAATATAAACTTGATCAATATAATGTAAAAGCATATGCACGCTGAGATCATAAAACTTTAAACACAGGCATGATAAATAAAACTTTAACAATAAAGGATCATGAATAATAATGCAAAGAAAGGTAGACGTTTGTTTCACGTATAGCGAAAGCATGGCAAAGTGGTATTTCGCTAGTCCGTAAGAGTGGGACAAAACATAAATGCCAGGACACTTTAAAAGTTCAAGAGGAAGACTAGAACAAATATTAAGAACAAATGATATCACATCATGAAGTAAATATTGATGTTCATGTGACAAATGCACATAGAACTCAGAATGGAAAAATGCTCTCTCAACTGAGCATAAAGTTAGAGGGTAGAGACTCAACATAAAAGTAAAAGAAAGGCCCTTCACAGAGGGAATCAAGGATCACTCATGTGATAGAGCTTTTTATTTTGTAAATCAGAGGTATTAAAAGTTTGACATTTGTGGAGGAATGCCTATATTTTAGGAGGGGTGTATGCTAGTGTCAACGAATGGTAAACAGACAACACAGTACGTCACACGACAACTGGATTCACAAGAGCGTCTCCCATGGTGAAGGACGCAACTGGTGTAGAAGGTCATCCCTCTTTCTCTTTTGTTTACACAATTATGCTTTGACCGATATGATCAGGGGCAAAAATAGTGCAGAGAATTTGTTTCGTCTATCATTTGGATAAGCGTATGAAGCCACTAGTCTAGGGTGTGAAATCCAATCAGCAAGTGAGGTAAAGATTCTCTATTGACGTCCTCATGAGAAAAAACAAGAACACAGATCAGGAATAATTTTGAATGTTTTAAAGGTAGCGCATGAGCAATTTACTTGGAATGATAGTTAAATACCTTATGTAGGTAGGTATGGTGTACACAATGGGAAAACCCTTTGGTTTAAGGGATTTTGGATGAAGCAGTAGAGCTCATACTCAGTACAGGTGGAGGCTAGGAAAAGAATGTGAGCGACAAATCAAGAGAGCATAAGAGCCATAATCATGCATAGCGACATAAGCATCATTAATTAAAACATAAGCAATATCACAAGTTCAAAAACTAAGTGGTCATGTAGGCTATTCATGACTAGTTTGTAGTCATAAACATGGTGTTAGCATGCGCCAAGTCAACCAAATAAAACATTCGAAAGAGAATACCATATATTGATGCTTTACTTTGACAAGAACAACTCGTGAATCTTTCAAAACATATTAAGCGCTCTCAGCTATTTAAGGCTATTCATGCTACTCAATAACCACAAGACTTTAAAACTAAAATAACATTTAGCATGGCATGAAAAATTCCTAGCCACAGTCTATACAAGCTTCTACTAATACCGTTATAAATTCTATTTCAAGCAACAGTTTTCTTTCTCCCAACAAGCACCATACAAAACATGCTTTAACAAAAATACGCTTTATGATACAGCAAGCAAACATGAGAGTACTCAAAACTAATAGCTCTAATAAGAGATGCATGCAAAACAAGAGCTAATTAAATGCAGCAGCCAAACAGAGACTAAGAATACATCATATTCTCATGAAAAAGCGGAGCGTGTCACTCTCCAATAAAAGAATGTTGGGGTCCAACCAAGATTATTATGAAAGTAAAAACAAATTACAAACAAAATCAAGAGTAAGCTGAAAACAAAACTAAAAGACGCTCCAAGTAAAGCACAAAAGATGCGACCGAATAAAAATATAGTTTCACCAAAAGTGACCTGATAATTTGTTTATGAAGAAGGGGATGCCTTGGGCATCCCCAAGCTTAGACGCTTGAGTCTTGTTGGAATTTTCTGGGATGTACCACCGGGGTATCCCCAAGCTTAGGATTTTCACTCTTCTTGATCACATCATATCATCCTATTCTCTTGACCCTTGAAAACTTCCTTCACATCAAAATTCTCACAATCTTCATTAGCAACATTAGTGCAATCGAAATAATAAACTCACATGGTTCAGTTTCAAAACAAGCCTAACACCCATAAACACATTAGATACTGTCATAAATTGTTTTAAAACTATTTTCTCAAAATAACACAAAAAGAAAGAGATTAAGATGCAAATGCAATAATAGGCAGAAATCTGTCAAAACAAAACAGTGGGCAGAGAACGATTATTTCTAAAAAAAAATCAGTTAGTCAAATAAAAAAGTGCTAAACTAAGAAAAGTTGCGTCTATAACTCAGGATTAAGCACAAAAAATCTAAGGTTATTTTTAATTTTCTGTGATATTTAACAGAATTAACAGTGTACAACAAAAATCTGTTTTCTGCGCAAAAATCCAAATTATAGTGTCAACTTTCCACTAGAGGCTTTACTTGACTAAAAAAAACACAGAAGAAAAGATACATCGTGGTTTCTAAGGAAATAGACAACACCCAGTTGCAAAGCACACAAAAGACAACTGAATGAAAACAGAGAAATAAAACGGGTTGTCTCCCGGTAGCGCTTTTCTTTAACGCCTTTCAGCTAGGCATAAATGGGCAACTCCAGTATTTTCAAGTGAAGAAGGATCAACAATAACTTCCTCTAACCCATTATTTGCAGAAATAGGTACTCCAGATGTTTCTGAAGATTCAACATGGAGGTCACTCTTAGTTTCATTAATTGTTTTAGCAATTTTCAACACAAATTAAGATTTGGGTTTAGTTATCTTGGGAACATATATGAATCGTTGCTTCTTTCCCACAAAGGCTTTATCCTTATTGAAATTAAGAGATGAAAAAGTTGAGCTTAAAGTTCCCATAGCATCTTCTAGTTTACCAATCCTAGAATTTTGATTATCATGAGTGTAGCTAGTCTCTAAAGTAGTGATTCCTGTATCAATAGTAGTCACTGATTCATTAATTTTGCTAGCATTGTACAGGAAAATTTGTAAGTTCATTTCCAAAGAGTTTAGTTTATTAATAACATCCTCCAAAGTGATCTCAGTTTAACAGTTGTAATGGGGGGTGATCCTACTAAACTTTTAATCAAATTGCAGGCTTCTACAGCAGGATTTCCTAGAAAATTACCACATGTAAGAGTATCTAACACATACCTATACCAACCAGAAATACCAACATAAAAATTCCTCAGGAGTATCAAGGTAGAATAATTTTTTTGTACATTTAATATGAGCATCATTTATTCTATACAAGCATCTTCTAAACTCTCTCCCCCCTGTTGCTTAAAAGAATGAACCTCAACCTCAGGGATACTCATTCTAGTGAAATAAAAGCAAGCAAAAAAATAAAATCTATAAAGTAAACTATTTTTTTTGTGTTTTCAATATAGAGAATAAAGACAAGACAAAAGACAATAAAGAAAATAAAGAGGTTGAGAGTGATACACTCCCTTGCCAAAAGACTTCCTGCTCCCCGGTAACGGCGCCATAAAAAGTCCTGGTGCCAAAGTTGACGAGGGAGTAGTTGCTTCTTGATAACTTTGAGATTCCCCGGCAACAGCGCGAGAAAAAGTCCCTGATGGTGCAGATCGTGCACTCGTTGGGAGACCCCAAGAGGAGGGTATGATGAGCACAGCGGTAGGAAGTTTTTCCCTTAGTTAAGAACCAGGGTTATCAATCCAGTAGGAGAAAGAGGACCTTCGGTAGGTTGATGCCACTGACGGTGCTGCTGGCGCTTCACCGGTGTCAGCAACAACGTGGAACCTTCACACAACACAACGAAAATACTTTGCCCCAACGGTACAGTGAGGTTGTCAATCTCACCAGCCTTGCTGAAAACAAAGATTAGACTTATAGTGTGGAAAACAGTGTATGCTTGAAGTAAGTGAAGAAAGCAGGAAATTGTTGTGGTTTTTTTAACAGTGTGGAAAATAGACCGGGATTCATAGTTTCACTAGTGGTGTCTCTCCATAAAACATAGCATGCTGGGTGAACAAATTACAGCTGCGCAATTGACAAATAAAGGTTGCACCGTAGTGCACATTATAACATGATGATTACTATGATATTTAGTGCGGGAATTACAACAAGATACATAGACCGACATCCATCTGCATCTATGAGGAATAATCCACCCTCAGGTTATCATCCAAACCCCCTTAGGTATTAAGTTGCAAGAAACAGATAATTGCATTAAACAATGTGTGTAATGTAAGCAATGATTATGCGCGTGGGCACTCTCACGGCTGTTTTCTCCCTAATGGTAACAACACTTCCTCCCCCTTCACGTTTGTGTCACTCGAGCAAAGAAACAAGGAGGCATGAACCCACTATCAAGCATAAATACTCCCTCTTGGAGTCACTAGCAACTACTTGGCCAGAATAAGCACTAGCAACAGAAAGCATGCAAGATCAAAAATAACATATGCAATAAAGATTATAATAAACTTAGCATAAGGTCAATATTCATCGGATCCCAGCAAACACAGCATATCAAATTACATAACATCAATCTCGATCATGATAGGCAGCTCACGAGATCTAAACATGGAGGCATCTGAGGAGGAGACAACCATCTAGCTACTGCCATGGACCCGTAGTCCAGGGATGAACTACTCACGCATCACTCCGGAGGTAGGCATGGTGATATTGAAGCCTCCGATGATGATTTCCTCTCCGGCAGGGTGCCGGAAAAAAGCTCCAGAACCCTCCTTACCTAGGATTGACGGTGACGGAGGCTGCGGAACTTTTTCAGGATTTTGATCAGGTACTTAGGGTTTTCCATCCGGGGGGATTAAATAGGCGAAAGGGCAAAGGCGGTGGATCTCCAGGGGCCCCACACCCATAGGTGGGGCGGCCAGGGGGACCCACGCCACCCTGTGGTGTGCCCCCCAGTTGCCCTTCTTCGACTCCACTTCGGTCTTCTAGATGCTTCCGGGGAAAATATGACTTACGGGCTTCAAACTTTCCAATTCCGAGAATATTTCCAGAACAACTTTTCTGAAACTAAAAAATAGCAGAAAACAAGGAACACGCTCTGTGGCATCTTGTCAATAGGTTAGTCCGGAAAATCGATAAAAATGACATAGAGAAGGGAGAAAACATGTATAAATTGGCATAATATCATCATGGAGCATCATAAATTAGGGATACGTCCATGACATATCAATGCGCTTGTCGAACTCCGTGTACATCTTTACGTGTGGGGTGTAGACGGAGATTTCGTTGTGGTTGATGCCCTTGTCGAACTCCATGTACATCTAGAAGTGTGGGATGTAGACATAGAATGTGTTGTGGTTGATGCGCTTGTTGGACTCCATGTACATCTTGACGTGTGGGACGTAGACGGAGAATTCGTTGTGGTTGATGCACTTGGCAAACGCCGTGTAGATCTTGACTTGTGGGATGCGGATGGAGAATGCATTGTCGTGGATGCGCTTGTAGAACTCCATGTACATCTTGACGTGCGGGATGTACTCCTTCCAAGTCTTCAGGTCGGTGTTGATGTTAATGCGGTGTGAAAAGCCATGTGTGATGAATAATCCATGAGGGCTAGCATGCTTGAGAGGGTCACCAAATTACCGCAAAATAGACTACAAACATGGAGAGAGAGTTGGTAAGCCGTTAGTGTCAATAAGCACAAATAGGATTGTTCTCTCAACAGTCATCTCACTTTTGATGGGAAACAAGGCTATGCCTCGAGGAAAACTCATGCTTTTTCCACTCATTATAGGCTTGTGGATCTCACTGATAGAATGATGGATCTCTCTCTCACCACTCATCTCACTAGAAGCTTGAGAGGAAACAATAGAAGGCTCCAAATTCTTGGCACTTGAGGTGTGCGGGTTGGTCGAAGTTGTTGCATTGCTTGGAGGAGGCGCTAGTGTCATGGCTTGTGGCAAAGAAGGCTCGATCATCTCGTCTCTTGGGATGACCCCTAACGATGGAATTTTGGGCTTGCTTGGAGGAGGCGGCAGTGTCATGGCTTTTGTAGAATAAGGCTCGATCATCTCCGTGATGGGGTAGCTTAATCCATGCCTTGTAGCATCCTCAAGTGGTTGATGATGGTGAATATGATATTCTTGGTGAGAATGGTGATGTGGACGTGGCCTTGAGAAGGATGGAAATGGAGGACCATCTTCCACAATATTATATGAATCCAAGTCTTCATCATAGATTGGTGTAGTTGCATCCTCATACTTATGGTGATGTCGATCTTGTGGCATTGGAGGAGTAACTTCACACTCTTTATGTTGTTGTTGCGCTTGTGGCGATAAAGGATGCATATGCTCTTGATCATGAAGACCATAGTCCTTCTTCATAGGATGTCTCTCATGGAGGTTGTGGATCGTTGTTGGTAGTGAAGTGCCTCTCGCCTGTTCCCTTGATGAAGGAGTAGGATCATAATATCCATGGAGAGGTTGTCCTTGATCCTTGTCGATGGCGGGGTCCAAAGGTATAGTGAATTCTTGGTGGCGATGAGGTGGAGGCTCCCACTCCTCATGAGGATGATGACGCTCATGGCCCTTTAATCTTGGGACATTGAGGCAAATGGAACTTAAATTTTTGTGTTCATGTTGTTGATGGGGTCGCTCAAGTGGTTCATCATCCAAGATGGGAGGTGAAACATAATGGAGAGCATCCTCACTTGCTTGTTGTTGGCGGGGTCGCTCATGTAGGTCCTCATCAGACATTGGAAGTGAAAGATCATCTGGAGCATCCCCACTTGGTTGTTGTCGATGGGGGCGCTCGTTGGGGTCTTCATCAAAGATAGGGAGTGAAATATCATGTGGATAATCCCTACTTGGTTGATGTCGACGCGGCCCCTCATTGGGGTCTTCATCCAAGAGAGGAGGTAGAAACTCATTTGGGTCGTTGGTTTGACGATAGCGTTCATGACGGGGAGGATGGTGGCGATGGTCCTTGTTGTGAAGTTTTTGGAGGCATGCTTCGCGGCATCCACTAGCAGGATTTTCATGGTCACCTTGTTGATAAGGGTCTTTCTCTTGGCGGTCATTGTGGTGGCGACGCGTATTTTGCCTTAGAAGCGTTGGCTATGAGCGAGCACCATCCATGAAGTCATGTAGATACGCGCTATGTGATCATTGAATCCAGGGTGGTTGGTATGTTTGGAAAAGTTGATGTCGATACGCACCATGTGATCATTAAAACTAGTGTGATGAGCTTGTAGTCGATGGTCCAAGCGCTCCAATCTGTCATGAGCAAGTTGGCAAAGATGAAAATGTTTGTGGCGGTTGACGAAGTTGTGGGCGTTGTCGTGGAAGAAGTGGTTCCCTTCATCTTACGAACTCGGACTTGTGAACATTCCTTCCCTAGCAATCTAAAAAACACACAAGTGTGATATGAAGAAATGGATGTCTCACTTACCCAAATTTAGCTTTTTTTCATATTGAGGCTAGTGGACGAGCCTAGGTGTAAGGCAGTATGTCCAAAGTGAGTCCGAAAATATCGAAAGAAAACCGCAAACGACAACACACATACGATATTTGTGGAAGGCAAATGCGTGGGGAAAGTGGCAAGGAAAAATCAACAAATCGGAAGATTTTTTTTTTCAAACATAGAAATGAACCACAATGAAATGTTAGAAAACGAACCAAATCCTAGTGGATGAAAACAAAATGGAACACACACACAAGGGATAAATGGGGTTAGCGCGGACAATGGACGAGCAGAGACGAAATGTTCCTAATGAAGACTAAGCTCAATGCCACACCAACACAAGGAGGACGCTATCTCAAAACGCCAACTATAAGAGGCAACAATATTTGCACCGTGGCAACCTGTCACTCTCTTCTCTTTTGCGACGCGAAGCTACACGTTCCTACAAGGGATAACACTTGGCATCGATCTTTTTCTTCTTTTCTCTTTTCACTTTTTGCTATATGGGGATACAAATGCCAAGCCTAATCGAACTACGCCCTCACAAGTGCCAAACATGCACTCTCAGTTCCACTAGTGCAATGCCAAGCGATGCAAAAGATCTAGTACGAATGGGAAAGGTACTCACAACAATGGGTTAGTTCAAGCAGAAGCAAGTTATGCCTCTTTGATGGATGATCACGGAGTTGCGGCCGGGGGTTGTCGATGTTGTGTCGGTCCGATGATATAGTTGTGTAGATGATGTTGTGGGCTTCGCTCAAACTTGGATCACTCAAATCGGAGCAACTAAGACAAAGAAAAACACGTTCGAAAATCAGTCTAGGAACCGAAGATTAGGAATTTTCTGGGATTTTTCCCAATTTCGAAATTCCTTCAAATCCAAGAAATATTTTGGACAAAGTGGAGAAAAGTGGCTGAATACAAAGGTGTGGAATAGTCTTTGGCAACAAATCCACGGATAAAATGCAAGAAAAACTCAACAAATCAACAAATCGATCGAAATCCCTTTGGCTATTTTTCATGAATTTTTCGATTTTAGGGTGGGGGAAGAAACTTTGGGGGGGGGAGGGGGATTGTGTGAGTCAAATTCGTGTCAATCTTGCTGCTGATACCAGATGATGGAGGGGTTAACTTCTTGGGTGGCCCGATCTTCACAAATCGACCAAGAACACGAAGAACGAACGATGAACAAGATGACCACGAGAGGGGAATTGAGGGAAAATCGTGGGAAAACAAGGGGAGATAACTAGAAAGTACTGAAGAACCCAAATATTCCGTCAACTTAGCCGCAACGGCGGCCTACGGGACGATCAATCCAACCGAACTCACCTTTTCGGAAATAGCTTCAACACCACGTGACCGGTCCACCATGCCAATAGAACCTCAAGGATTAGTTGACATAGATTGGAAAGTCCCTAACTGATTCCCAAAGGGAAAGGATAGGTAACCCGGTGTAGCCATGATACGATCCTAGATATACATCATAGGAGTAGCCATGATACGGTCCTAGGAACAAACCATAGGAGTAGCCTCACAAGAGGGGTATGAAGCAAAGCTCACAAGTCTCAATTCATATCTAGCCGTAACTCTAGTCCAAGGGGTCCCTTATATAGCGAAGGGGGTAGGTGAGGTGATAAAAGGGAGTTTTCCCCTTTTCCACGCTGGGGCCTTCTGTTGGGTCAGCGACCTTTCGCGCAGGAAAGCCGGCCTAGGCTGGGCTGAGGCCGTGGCTGGCAGTATGGTCGCTGGCATGGGCCGCAGAGTAGCCGGCCTAGGCCGGGATGGAGGCTGACTGCAGGGAATACGGCCTAGGACGTCCTGGAGGCCAGGTTTCCTTGGAAAATCTCCTCTTCCCTTCTCTTCTTCTTTCCTCGGGGCCATCTTCTTGGTCATCCTTGATAGATTCTTGGGCATGATCTTGAGCTTCCTTGGCATCGTCTTGGGGCTCCACGGTGGATCAAACATAGGCACGTATAGGAGAAATCCATGAGGTAGCGCACCATTCACCAACACACAGAAGACATATAGAGAGAGGAGGAGTTCACCTTGTCTAGTATCGATGTCGTGCTTGGTGGAGTGGGGTGTGCTGCATCAAAAGTACAAAACTTTATGCCTCCAGTGCACTTGGGAAGTTCTTCAATTGGAGAGAGGCTTCCAGAAAACAGCGATCGCCCTAATTGCTATAGTAACCACGTGGCATTTCTTCTTCCTCTTGCTCTCCTCTCTTCTTCCCGGTTCTCCACTATGGCTCAAAATGAAATTAGATTTTTGGAAGTTCCTACACATGGTAGGACTCTCGATTTCCTCGCCTACACAAAAAAGAGCTCTCGGGTCCTGGGTCTTCTTGCGATTTGAAGCAATGACTTCGCGAGAATGCTGGCAACTTTCTTGGCCTTGATCTCGAGTACATGGACAATCAACGAGATGTGGCTGTCATCGAAATTGCTCACAGGAAGCATGTCCTTCTCTTCCAATGAGCAAGCTAATACAAAATTCTCCTTTTTCTCTCCTCTCTTCTTTACGCAATCTACTCTCTTATTTTGATTCTATATATAGGATAGGAAAAGTGCATAAGATAGCAACATGTGTGTCCACTTGAATCCTATTAGAAAGAGTGAGCTTCTTTTGATTCATATATAGGATAGGAAATATTGCATAGGATAGCAACATATGGCCATTTGAATCCTATTGGAAAAAGAGAGCTTCTTTTGATTCATATAGCAACATGTATCCATTTGAATCCTATATGTATCCATTTGAATTCCATTTTGTCCCCTTTAAATCCTACATGTATCCGTTGGAAAGAATAAACTTGTTGCAGCAGTGTTTATCATTTGTTCCATTTGTTGTTGCATTGAAACAATATACTTGTTGCAGCGGTATTTAATATTTGTTCCATTTTTTGTTGCAGTAGTAAACAAAAACTGTCCAAAACTCCTGAATTTCCTTGTCAACAGCGACATGTTTTGCTAGCGTTGATACAAGGAATGACAAGTTGAAGATGAACCGCACCTGTAAAATTGAGATACCATCTCACTGCCATATTGATATCCAGGTGTTGTTCCAGCTTCAGTATCCCAGGTCTTCGATGGCTAATATGGCAGCCGCATTGATCGACGAGACATACAGTGACATGAATAAAAAATCCCCCAGTTGGCAGCATAATTTCCGGGAGAAGAGCCCACTTGAAAGGATAAACGTTGATTATGCAGCCATAGATGGATACGTTTCCTTTGAGTTGTACCATATTATTAGTAACTTCAACTATGGGGAGCGTCACCTATTGCCGCAGTTTTCTATTGTTTCGGATTCTTCGGAGGACGAGGTCGAGTAGATGGATACTGATGTGTCTCTATATATATTATGTGCTTCTTGGGAGCCTCTTGTGACGCGATGTGTTGTGTGTTTATATATTGCATAGAAGACTTTATGTAGTATTATTATATCTATTAATTACGTTCATGTTTAATTATATATGATGTGATCAAGCATCATGAAGAAATTGTGATGTATATGTGATGAAATTCTAAAAATACAATTTTACACACGAGCTCTTCTGCTCCTTCTTGTTTCCAAAATTCAAAGAAAATATAAAAACACTTCCAAAAAATCTGGATAAAAAATTCATTGTAGTATTTGAATGTACATAGATATACATTTACTTTGATTAGCAAAATGGAAAGTCTTAACTTATGTATTGTGGAGTTAGGAAAAAATATCTATCTAAATATATGCTCAAATGACTAATCATTTGGAGTAATGTTTTTGCATCTATATAACAATTAATTCAATATTAAATAACAAAAAAAAATTAAATTCATGATTATTTGAATTCGAGATTATTATTACTTATTTATTTTTGTTTAACTAAATAATTGTTTGGATTCACAAAATAAAGACGCGAGACATCATCGTTCAAAGGTTAACATGATTGACATCATACTATTGTCAGTAAAAAAGGATTTGTTTCTTAGAAGCTTAGAGGGAAGGAACTTTGAACTTAAGCGTGCTGAGAGTGCAGTAGTCTAAGCATGGGTGACCTATTGGGAAGTTTCGGTTCAGAATGAAATAGGAGTTATTAGAGTTAGAAATAATAGAGACTAAATGAAAAAAAAATCCTAAAAAAATATTATTTAGTCCCGGTTCGTATTACCACCCGAGAATGAAAGTCGTCCAGCCGGCGCGGCCGCGTGGAGGGCCTCTAGTCCTGGTATGTGGCCCACCGGGACAAGGGGGCTCTAATCCCGATTCAGCAGTCCCGGATAGAAATCCGGTACTATAGCTCGTTACGGCCCGTGAATAGAGCCCCGTTTTCTACTAATGTGAACACTCTCTAGTTGGTGGATATATTCAGTCTTGCGAGGTGTATTAAGACTACGGTGATTAGATGCATAATTGATTTTAGGCCTCCACATTGACCCAATTTCTTAGAAGTAAACGAGGCCATGGCAAAGGGTTACCCGGGATTGAGGCCGTCGGTCCAGAGGGTAGGCCGGTGCTTCCCAAGGAAAACGCAAATGAGGTTTTGCGTCAATGTGGACTTATTGTTAGGGAAAATGTCTCGAACCGAGTTCGAGAATGGAATAATCCTAAAAAGGAAGATGGAGTTAGTTATATGGACATCAGAGCGAAAGATTTTCTTTGGGCCAAACTCATTACACATTTCACACTACCGGTCTTCGATGATGTCGCAAAAACTGATGCCCTGAGGGACTTAGTCAAGAATTTCGCACTTAATAAGATAGTTGAACAATTCAATAAGTACAAGAACAGATTATACTGTGCGTATGTCAAAGATAAGAAATCTCTAGATTTCACTAGTACACTAGCGATGCAACGGGATCACTGGAAATCATTTATGAAGTACGAAGATTCAGAATTATCTAAGATAAGGTCAGCAAGAATATGGAAATGCAAAGAAAAAGAAATATTACCATAATATGGGGCCATGTCGCTACAAAAGTGTCGAGCCTAAGTGGGATAAAACTGAGTCCGCCATGCGCAAAAAAGGGATCTCTCCAACGACAGAGGGATGGGCCCATATGGCAAGAAATTGGATACTTGGACATGGGGCGGAGTATGACATGGAAACAGGGGAGTTAAAATGGTGGAAAAAATAAATTCATACACCACAGAAAGCACTTGTTGAAGCACACAGAGAGACACGATTTATACAACTTCATGCCCAGGGAAACATTATCCGGTATGCTCATGAGCAAGCCTTCGATGTGACGGCTTTCCTCTAGTTGTTGTCTAGATCATAGAGGTTCTATTTGAGTCTCTCTAAGTCTATCTGAGTTCTAGTCCATCCTCTCGGGGTTCCTCCTTTGCAATGACTTGTCCGACACAAAGGGAGTATCCTAGATCTAGATAATTTGCAAGTGCGTAATCTCCTTCAATGCTGATTACTCCATTTTTTGGTCCTGGCATCTTAAGCTTGTTGTAGATGCAGCATGACCTATCAATGGATTTGGCAAAAGCAGTCCATTCGACTATTGAATGGTATACACTTTCGAACGGTACTACCTGATCAAACGAAATCATCTCCTGAAGGAAGTTATCCGCCTTTCCGAAGGTTCCTTCTAGTGATATCTCTCATAGGGATGACACTTGTCTGCCAGGAACAATTCTGTGAAAACGTGCATTGCTATGCTTGAGTTGGGTTTGAGACAGGTGCAATTTCTTCAGAGTACTCAAGTTCATTATATTGATCCATGATCCTCCGTCCACCAACACTCTCCTGAGCCTAGTGTTTTGCACTATGAGGGCGTGTCTGCCAGGTTCTGGGATATTGCCAAGATAACCAGGATGATCCCATGTAATTGGCATCTTTGCATACTTGAAATTCTTTGGGTTTGGGAGAAGGACAACATTAATTTCTTGCCACGGCGCTTTATTTTATTGGCTGATGGTGTTGCAAGGAAAGTTATATTACATTCTCTTTCGACCCTTGGGAACTTGGGTTCTCCTTTCCGTTGCTACTCCTGGATTTTGCCGTCAACGTCAAACTCGCTTTCGTCTTTTTCAGCTTTCGTCTTCTGTTTGTTGAATTTCCTTTTAGAATTCTTCCTTTTTCTCCTATTTCTAGCGGTGCTCTTATTGTGCTTATTGATCCGGCATTACTGGTTTGTATGGTTTGGCTTTCCGAATCGCGCGTGATGAACACAAGGTTCTCGTTTAATATTTTCCCACTCTTCCTTAGAGTAGAAGATAGTTTCCCTGCATTCTGCATTTTTTCCTTTCCATTTTCTGCAGTTATATTTTCCTAAGGCGGCATTTACTTTTTGGGTTTTTGTTGCACCTCTTGCGTGGTCTTCTTTGCAAAGCGAGACATGTTTTTAGCTTTTGTAAGCGTATCTTTATTTCCGCCACTAGCTCTAATGTCGGCTTCGGCCGCTGCAAGCTCATCGGTCCTCGTAAGCATAGAACCTAGGTCCTTATGTGTTCTTGATACCACCATGAACGGTACGCGGCAAGGTTTTAGACCATTGACGAAAGAATGCATTGCTTGAAAGTCACTAACTCCATAGGAATGGTTCTTTATTGTTGTCCATCTTAAAATAAAGTCGACATACGACTCGTCTTCATATTGGACGTACATGTTCAACTGTTTAATGCTTTTGTGGCGCTTGTAGGTACCTCGGAAATATTGAGAAAAAAACTCTAGACATATCCTCCCAGCTATGTACCGTTCTTGATGGTAGTTTAGTAAACCAGTCACGCTCTACATTGAGAAATATCAGAGGCAAGAACTTCACAGCTTCCAAATATGTCCCTTTGTTCATCTGGACGGCGTTATAGTAATATGAGAGCCATGTATCTGGGTTTGTGATTCCGGCATACTTTTCGTAAGTTGGCCGACTTTGCCAAAACCAGGATGTAGGTTAATATTTCGGATCCTATCAGTTAAACACTTTGGTACGAAATACAAGTCTTCTCTTTCCGCCATATCAGCGTTTGCGGAATACCTTCCGTCTGAGTGAACCGAGCGGGATCGACTTCTCCTTATCCCACTGTGGCAGAATGTGCTTGTCTAGGTTCATTTCTATGTATCCCGGCATCCGGGCCTCTTGAATAAGGCGGAGTTCTACTTCTGACCCCTTCCTTTTGTCGCCTATTAGGGTGTTTGTATCTTCCGTCTTTGTCGCCCAGGTTCGGCACTGCTTGACCTTCTTTCTCTGCTTGAGTTTGGCGATGAGCATCATTGCCTTGTTTCCGGTTTTTTTCTTCCCGATCTGTGTCAAACGGGGTTTTGTATTATTTTCGCCCTTTGGCGGATGAGGACCTTGTCCTGGACGCTGTATCCCTATTATATGGAATTATCTTGTCCTTCTTGGGATATTCAATTTTTCCCTTTGAACTTCCTGAATTTCCAGGTTTGCTTGGGTTCGAGGCTGCGTCTACGCACGTGGCAGTTTTGCACAATGTAGAAATATCATTCAGTTTGCCCGAATATTCTTGACCTCACTTCTGTTGTAATGCTTTCCCTAGGAAAGCATACACTCGCTGAAACTTTTCGTCTTTGGAGTAAATTTCATCATTGAGAATGGCAAACACAACTTCTGCATTGTCAGCAGCAGTTTTGTAGATCCGTTCGCTCTTAGCATTTGTGATGTTAACCTTCGTCTGCCAAGAAGGGTTTTTAGAACGCTTTTTGCCTGACAGTTCTTTCAGCTTTGCAATTTCGGTTAACCTCGTAGGTTTGATTCCACATATGTTTCGGTGCTTATATTTCTCGATTCTTTCTGCCGCTCTTTGACGATAGACTGGGTTTTCAAGAGTTTTCCCCTGTCCGGAATAGATGTTACAGTTGTCGCATTATGGCGTGCCTCCTGGCTTTCAGCACTTCCGGTGGTTCGTCTATCTCTACGGGGTTTTGAATTAGATGGAGTTTGTCCTGTTCCGATATATGAAGAAATGTCACTTCATTGATCTGCTTCTTTTTTGTCTCCGCCGCTTTTGTGCCACTGCCACCGCCGACTTCAAGGTTCTGGTTGGCTATGTCAGCCAATTGTTCCAATTTTTTCTTGGTTTGGCAAATACCTTCTTGGAAGTTTTCTTCTTTTTCTTGGAGGTTTTTTCTGAGACTCGTCTTCTGTAAATTCCATAACATTAGGGTATTCCGGGTGTTCCTCGCCATCTTCTTATTCTCCCTTTTCATTATCTACTGGTGGAGATGTTTTGCGATCTAGATCCCCTTCTTCCTCGGTATCTGACTGTTCAGTCCCTTTAGCCATGAGTACTTCATGAAAGATTACATCCATAGATTTGATCTATGTTTCAAAATCATTTCCATCATCATCCAAATCTGAGTTACCATATGCAGATCTGGTTTCCGAATCCATCTTTACTTCAATCGCCACTAGAATAGACTCAGCTTCCGAGCTTGTAGTCTTATTGGCATAATCCAGGTCATCCACCTTTTATGTGGGATCAAAGTTTTCTGCCTTTCCACGTGATTTTCGTGGTCCGTGTTTTCCATGATCTCTGGTTGCACCATGTTTAACAATAAGCTTCGTGAAAGCCGTGTCAACTAATTAGAGTCGAATAAAAACAAGTCGACCTTTTTTAAGAATGTTTCGGAATGACACAATTCGCACACATGACTAGTTGAGAAAAACCTTATATGTATGCAAATAGTGCTAATTGTCCTAGCCGTGTCAACCCCCTCTAGTTCCGCCATCTTAAACCGTTTTTTTCTGCGGGTGGGCCCAATTCGAACTCCTTGAGACACATGACACATCACGAGGAAAAAACCTGCCGGTAATGCCTTTTGTCTTCTCCTTGCCCGGGAAGAATAGAAATAGTCGTCGTCTCCTAACATCATCAAAATCAGAGAAAATAATATAAGTGACACTCATAGCTCGGGCCCAGGCCTAGGCCCAGGCCCCCGTGTCGTCCCCTCCTCCCCCTCCCTCTCCCTCCCTGTCGCCGCTGGTGGTCACCGCGGGGCAAGGCCCGTGTTGATGACGGCGGTGGCGGGGGAATCTCACCCCTCGCGAGTATTGTGGTGGACGTAGGCAACCTCGGCACGCGCGGGAGTGGCCCACAACCCGGGTTGCAACGGCGCGAAGGAGTCTTTGTGGAACGTCAGTGGGAGTCACCGGCGGGTGGTGGTGGTCTGGACAGTTTTCTGGCTGTAGCGGTGCAGATCGGATCCGATTCAGATCCGGCGGGACTCCTTCCGGCAGATCGGTGGCGTGGCATTGGCCCGGAAGACATCCTCTTGGCAGATCGACAACGTGAGGTTGTGGTTTAGGCCGCTTGGCCACTGCCCCCGGAGGTGTGGCGGCGTGGGTCTTATCCCGGCAAGGTGCAGCTATGGGCGGCTTCAGCTAACCTGGAGGCCCTTCTCGACGTATCTTGGGAGGCTTTTGCGGTGGGCCAGTGAAAACCGAGCTCCATTGGAGTCGATGACGACGGCGCACGCGGGCGTCATGACCTTCTTGGATCCGTATTAAGTGTCGTTAAAAATGAACTGTACGTGCACTAGTTTGTGTACAAGCCACGTCACTTAATTGGGATCGGAGGGAGTATTACTTATTACTGTGGAAATGCATCTATGGGCTAATCCCAGTACTAGACCATCACCTACCGATTTCGTGGTATATAGATAAAGATTTTCGGCCCAACAGACAGGTACCAGTACCACATCGCCTTTCTTACTCTTCTCGATCCTGTCTTGCCCTAACCCTAGCACCACGCTCCGCCTCCCGCCGTTGCTCCTCCTTCCGCCATTGCTCCCCCTCCTCCGGCCTCGTGCCTTCCTCTCCGCAGGAGGTTACATGACCGCGGGAAAGTCGAACAAATCCGCCGCCAAGGGCAGCAACAGCAAGTAAGAACAATCCGATCTAATCTCTGTTCGTGCTGGTGCTGCAAATAAAGAGATCGTGACATCCTCGACGTACTACTCAGGTTGGCGGTGAAGATCAATGAGTCGGACAAGTGGAAACCTAGAACCGATTTCAGGAAGGAGAGGCAAAGACCCGCCCCGAAGATCGGGAGCACGCCGTCCTGGACCAGCGCCTTCACCTTCTTCGAGTGAGCTGAAATCCTACCTCATCTGTTTCCTCATATAGCCCGTCCTTTTCTTGTGAGGCGCCCTGGACGCTGATTGATTCGATTTTGTTTTTTCTTGTTAGGCAAGACTACCTCAAGGAGTTCAGGAAGAAGAATCCCAAAGACAAGTCCTCTGTTGATGCCGTAAGTTCAATGGCTGCTCAATTACCTCTATCTGTAGCCAAACTTTGTCAGTTTGTTTCACCTGATTCGTTGATGGAAAAAAATTCAGGTCTCTCGGAAAGCCTTCAACATGTGGATATCCTTGAGTGATTCGGTAAAACTGCGTCTAATTTTTTTATCCAACTTAAGCTGTGATGCTGATTGTTTGTTTGTTGATTCATTCCATTCGTTTCTGTGGGTTGCAGGACAAGGCTCCATACCAAGCCAGGTCCTTGGCCGCAGAGGTGCGGTATAGAAAGGCCATCGCAAAAACGGATAGCTACAGAAAGGTAGGGACGGAGTTCCTTACCTTTCATTGAAACAAAACAGTTGAACAGTTTGCACAGTACTTGCCTTCTAGTTGATGCCTTAACCTTGACGTCAATTGGATTTTTTTTACCCTTGCAGATGTGGGACATAAAATGCAAGATTGAGGTGGACATGGACAAGATGAATCTGTGAACACAAAAAACATTCTAAAATGTGGTAGAACAGGTGATTTGAAATCTTCCTTTTCTCTGTGTATATTATTTTGTGGCCTCTTGCCACTTGTCAACCCTCGTGGCCAAGCAATAGCAAATAACAAAGCTACATACACATACACAAGTCGAACCAGCCCAAAATTAAATACAGGGAAATATGGAAATATATACTCCCTTTGTCTCAAATTAATTGTCTCAAAGTTGAACAAAAGTGGATGTCTCTAGACATGTTTTAGTGTTAGATACATCTACTTTTGTCCAATTTTGAGACGATTAATTTGGGACGGAGGGAGTATTATCTTTTGGCTGATGCGAACCAGCCATATAGTATCAATAATTGGCATGTCATGAAACATCCATTAAAAAACATAATATTAGCAAAACTGGCATATACAATCTTTTGGATGATGTAGTTCAACCAAAACTGAATCATGGAAAATTTTGGAAACGATCGTTAAAAATCTAATCTAATCATGTGATTCCCGCTCGTGCGAAGGGTGAAAAGGGGAGGGCATACTATCACCACCGAATCTGGCCTCATAATAATAATAGTAAATATTTAGAGAAGTGTGACACTAAATTGATGTTTCTCTTTGGTATTCTGAATTGATTGAGATTGCAATAAACCAATATCATATGACTTTAAATTAACAAAACCGTTTCAAGGTTTAATTAGGTATAATACATTTTTGTGTATGTATGCATCACTCAGAATCATGCATGAAACCCAACAACCATGCTTGACATGATCAGTAATGCTTTACTTTTTATATAATACTCGCTTTGTGTCTATCTAGGTCGTAGTAGTAGTTGCCTAGTAGGGCATATCCTCTTCTGGGCCATCGACGCTAATCAGCTAATGGCACGGCCCTTCAGTGGCGCTGTTGTCCATCTTAACCAATTCTCACTCACCGCAAGGCGACCTAAATAATACTCTATTTCGTGTTGCTTCTACGACCTTTTTGATCTTTGATGATAAGGTTTGTTAGCTATTATCAATGTTAAAGTTAGCCCACTTTTTAATGAATGAGAAGGATGAATGAATTGAGTGACTTCACGTGACTAAAAAGCTGTTTTGTAACACCCATGTTTTTGCGGGAGGGGAAATAGGAGGGCGAGGTAATTATGAGATGCATTGTTAGGCTTGGAGTAAATTGAGGGCGGTGGCATCTTTGTAATGAGGTGGAAGTGTGACACAACCACGACAGCAACCTTAATAGTAAAGATTTGAGGTAAACTACTTGCCATCATATATATAGCAGAAATCTGAGTTGTTGTTGTCCAAGGACAACTGAACAATCCGCCTGAATTTATTTGGCTTTCCTGAGCAGAGCAATTTGTGTTACCTGAATGAATGTTTGTGGCGAGTCCTTGACCCCACCGACATGTCCCAGTCAATTCTGTTGTATTTTGATTTGTTGAATCAAACATTGCTTGGTTGTATTGTTTGCATCTTCTGCCAATAATAATAATCTCACCGGTTAAAGACTATTGAATAGTTGCACATCGTTTACATTATAGCTTAACTGCGTCCCAAATGTTCATGTGCTTCAGTTTTCGATTGGCTTTTATTTTATGTTAATTGAAATGTTATTAAGGTAAATAAATTTTTATTTAGGAGTTCCAATTTTTGAAATGTTCACTTGTTCCAGCAGACTTCTCTGTGCATGAAGATCTAATACGCTTGCATCTAAGTATGTTATACGATTCCAACCTCAACCTCTTCACCTTTTTGCTTGCAGAAAAGTGTTCGTCTAATTATTTCTACACCCACTGCATGATGTGATACACCGGGTCTGCGTTTGAACGGTTGAAATGCCGGTGCAGTGCGCTACATGCAGCTACATTACTATTACATATGATTGGTGTTGTTTGTTATAAATGTCTAACTCTTCTATATTGTTTGTCGAACTCGTAGACCTACGATACAATTAATTATTTAACTAGCAGACCTTAATATGACTAATCTGGTGCCAAGAATAGAGTATTATGAATCAGTATGATTTTATTTGTGTAATTTGAAAGTCTACACAAATTTGTAGTTCTGTTGTAATTTCTCGGTATGGTGCAAGCTATGATTGGTGTCATCATTTTTAATAAAATTGCACATCATTTTCTAAAAACTGTATTTTATTTGTAACTGATAGTTTGCATAATATAAGAGGTTAGACAAATTAGTGTTTCTGTATATAACTACCCCCTCTGTCTCAGAATATAAAATGTTTTAGGGTTTTCTAGATTTTTTTTTCTTGTAGACATGTTCTAGTGTGTAGATTCATATGCATATCACACAAAAACATGTTTAGGTACGTGTTGTTTAGAAAATGTTAAAACATTTTACGTTTGTTACGGAGGGAATGCGTTGCAACTGGAGTAAAAAAATCTACTATTGACAAAAAATCATACACATAGACTCAAATTTTGCCGAAAGACAACATCTAGTAATTTTATTTTCAACCCGCATTTATATCAATTTGACAATAAAAAAATATTGGCTGGGTAAGAAATATATGTTTGATGCATTCATATAACCTTTTATGTACTAAAAGTAGAGCCTCTTGCGATATGTTTTTTGTTGTTCTGTTGCGATATATGAAAGGTTCGACATCGCAATTGATTCTTCACCTGGTGTGTTGTGCCAGAACTTACCAATAACCACAATTTGTTCTATTCTAGCTTTTTTTTTTAGTTCTGGCTCCATATTTGCATATTTCTGCCTTTCTCGCACATTTTGAACTTACCATTAACCATAATTTGTTCTATTCTAGCTTTCTTTAGTTCTGGCTGCATATTTGCATATTTCAACCTTTCTCGCGCATTTTTGTTTTTTGTTTTGGCTCTAAATCTACATACCTCTTCGTCCCTTGTGTTCATTTTTTTAAGTTTTGTTGATAGGCTTCACAAGGTTTTTTTTCCAGCTTTTCTTGTTTCATTTCATTGGTAATCCACCATTTTATATGAATGGAGCTTGCGTCTTTCATCACGTGCAAGCATGTCAAATTCCTCGCACCTCGCATTCCTGAGTAGAATTATCTGTATCTAGGTAGCGAAGGGAACAAGACTCCAGAAGATAGTTCCTCGCCCTTCTAGGCTATGTCTAGTTAAGCAGTTGCGGACGAGACAATGTCTTATATGAATATTTATAAGAGATTAGCGAAAAATGCCCGTGCGTTGCACCGGGAGAAACATTGTACATCTAAGAGGCATATTTTTTCCGTTTCAGCCTTTCAATTCGTTACCAAGATAATATAGAAACATGTCATGTTCAGTAAAACATGGCCACATGATGCAAGAGTGCATAAGCCAAAATAAGCATATTCTCAATAAAGTGAGAAAGAACTCAATGGTTTATAGGGCACCGATAGCATACAACTTTTTTCGCTTACACAAAATGAGTAACAAAAACATGCCCGAGCCAAGCCTCTTTTATCCGACCGCGACTCTCGCTTCAAGCGAGCAGAACCTCTGGACTCGCCCATGTTGTATGGACCTGGGCCAGCGCTTCCAGCGAGCGACCGACGATCCACCAATATAGTGAAAGGGAGCGACCAACGATTAAAACGGGAGCCCGGTCGCTTGTCTACACATCTCCACTAATATAAAAAGCACGAGACCGGCAGATCCAAACAACGCTGACCATCAGATGCTCTAATCAGACGGTTCACAACTCACCAGTAAAACACCAGTCGGACAAGCAGTCAACACAAGGAAAAACAACCGAATGAACACCGCTTCCTCTCATCCTCTGTTTGCTTCCTCTTCCTTTGTCTGCTTCCTCTGGCTACTCGGAACCGTCGACCTGCACGCCGTCCTTCCATGACCCGCGCCCCCCACGCCCCCACCCACCGCCTTCGTCGTCGCGGAGCACGCCTCCAGCACTGGAATCCGGCGCCCGCGCCCACGCCCTGCCCGACTCGATTTGGTTCGCCGCCGCCCTGCTGAAGTGGCCTCCCTGCCCGACGTTGCTTCATCCGCTGCCGCCGACCTGCGGTGGCCGCCCTCGACGAGGCCCGCACGAAGCCCTTCCATAGCTGGACGCCCCTATCCTTGCCGCCCCCGTCTTGCGGTGGGCGCCCTGGACAACGCCCGCACGACCCCCGTGCTGGACGCCACGGACCTTGCCGCCGCAGCTGCCGTCGTAGTTGTACTCCCGCGTTGCTCATCGTCTTAAACAATCAAAGGTATGTACAATCCGGGAGGAATTTCCCCCTAATCGTGCTCCTCTCCACTTCTGAATTTTTACTGCCACTTCTGAATTTGTACACATGCAGCAGCAGTTCATGTCACTTCTGAATTTTTACACTCTCATGAAGATGTACTGCCACTTCTGAATCTTTAATTGGGTGAGGCCACTTCAGAATCTTTAATTGGGTTCATGCCACTTCTGAATTTTTACACTCTCATGTTAAAGTAAGCGAGCAACGTGTTTCGCTTACCATCTGCTTCATTACGACTTCATGTACAGACTTCATGTAAGCGAGCAAGCAATGCAAGTAGGAACTATCTGAAAACCTAGATACAATATGGATTGATGATTATTACTCCACACATCCCTGCTATACCTGTACCTGTAACCTGGCACTGGTTAGTTGGTGCCGTTCCCCAACCATGAAACTCATTGCCAGCCAGCAAACCATGTGCAGGTCTTTTAATCTTTGGAAGCAACACAAGACAGAAAAAATTTATCACTCTTTTAGTATGATAATGGATGCGGAAGTTCTTAGGAGACTCACTGTTACAGTTCTAACAGATAATTATAATTGTCATTTGACATGTATCGAGAACAATGTGCGTATCAGAATCAAATTTCTAAGCAACAAAAATGTATGACCAATGAACCAATGATACTGAAATCATGAAAGGAAACTCTTATACACTATCAGTTTCTACCAATTGGGACTTTTTACTATTAGTTTCAATACTCAATGTCACCTGACTGTGCTCCATCTAATAATTATTGTCAATATTGGCACCATCTCATTACATATAAAAGAGAAATGAATTGAATTTTTAAGTCTACAGCATATCTCTATGGCCACATATAATAACTGTCAACCTAGAGTCAATATTTTGGAGTAAATATTTTGCAGGTTACACGCCTGCGAAATTGCAGTATTCTAATATTTTGGAGTAATATTTTGTCCTGATTAGATAAATTGGAGAAATGTTAGTTGGACAAAGAAGATTTTGGTGCCGCGTACAACTGACTGTGTATTCATCTCCTTTTATTCTCCTTACTACCGATCGTGGTTCAACACACGAACCCCACACTGGACGTGTCATCCCACGTCCGGGATCACGCGATCTCTACACACTGACCGGGTCTAAAACAAACCCCAACGACTCGCTGCATCCAGCCTAAAACAAAACCTCCTACGACACTTTGACTCACAGACCGGACACCAAACTTATTCAGTTAACTAACAGGTAGATTAACTAACAGTGCTCCTTCGTTCAAAACATAACCTCCTATAACACTTTGACTCACAGACCGGACACCAAACTTATTCAGTTAACTAACAGGTAGATTAACTAACAGTGCTCCTTCGTTCCCCGGCTGATTTTGGCACCTGGAAAAATAAAGAGACGAAACAGAGAATCACCAAGCTGGAACGCGTTTCTATTCTGAATTGATTGTCTGTATTGATCACAATGACAACTTTTTGAAATTTCTTTCATAAAAAATCAGTACATCTTGCTGCTATTTTTTCTTCACAGTACCAAAAGAGAGAATAGAGAGGATCACCAAGCTGGAACGCTTTTTACTTCTGAATCATTGTCAGTGTTGACCACAATGAGAATTTCTGGTTTTGCAATTACAGGGAGGAAGTATTCTTATTCTGGACACAGGAAGCAAATATAAACATGTCATCCAACGAAAAGCCTTCGATTTATTTGATATAATGTTTGTTTCAAACTACAGGTGATAAATGCATATATTTACTGCATGCGGACCAAAGACCATCTACATAATAGAGCAGGCGGACAAGTATTTTTGGAGAGCACACATATTTCTGGAATATTAAAGCGAGACGCTAAAGTTCCTATAGGTCCAACTGAATATACCCGCATCGTGCAACGAACACTTATTTATGTACAACATGACATGGTAAGACTACATACATATATCACCACTTTAATTTAACAACAATTTCTTATTTACTATGTGTGACTATAGTTTTTTTTTCTACCAGCTATTCGTTCCTATTAATGTGACAAAACTACATTGGTACCTATGTATTGTCGATGCCAAAAACCGCCGGATACAGGCGCTCGATTCGTTTGGTTCACAAATGAGTCGGTGCGACATGCACCTCACGGTGAGAATTTACTACTTCCATATTCATCTTTCATGATTGCTAAGCAACATATATTTACATATACCGTCATACTCTTTGATATTAACAGCTTGAGGGGCTCGAGAAGCATCTTATGATTGCTTCTCAGACGAGTGAGTTCAACAAAGATGGAAAGTGGTCGGACATTGAAGTAACCAAATGGCCAATAGTAGAGTGTGTTCACGAGCCAATGCAATCAGATGGGTATGCTAAACACTCACCATCAAAGTGAAATGAATAATAACATGACCATTTATTATATTTTGAAAAAATTCCCGCATTTGCCGGTTCATAGAATTTTTTTAAACACTTGCAGCTCATCGTGTGGCTTGTTCTTGCTGAAACTCATGGAACACTGGACAGGTCACGAACTAGCACATGCGTTGACACAGGTATTTTTCACTTGGAAAGCCAAAGTAGATTCATTCCAAGTTTGGATTTACGACCAATTTTTCTGATAACTAATTTACAGGAGGGTATCAAACTATTTAGGAAGCAATTACCTACGATTCTATATGAATCTGTTCTCAATGAAATAAGAGGAGCGCCGGAATATCATCAACAAAAAAATAGCATAGATACAAGTGATGTGGTAGTCTGTGCTGATCCCAAGACTACTAAAGTATCACAGACATCTAAGAGAACCAAGTACCCGTCATCTTCTTCAACTGTGACGAACACGCCGATTAACAAGAATGAATTAGTTTTCAAACTTCGGAAGTATATCATGTCCATTGACCACGATGATTCTATGAAGTAAGTCAAATTTGACCAACATACTAATATATGATGTGTTAGTTTACAGTTTTATCTAATGGTTAACTGTATGGTTTGCTTCATAGAGAAATATGGGTCCACAGCTCCAAGCCATATCCAATAAGTTTATGCCTTAAACAACTAAAGCAGTTGTTAAACGATAAACATGCTATAGACACCTCTTGTTTTAACATGGCCGTACGGGTAAACGCTACAGACGAACTCCAGTGGTTCAAGGAAACTCCAATTCACTATATGGATACTCGATTTTGCGTGAGTATTTATGTTAATTTCATGTTACATAAAAACCATATTTTTTTTCTTGATCCTAATAATCTTTACTCTTATCTCAGGACATAGTGACCGACCGCATGAGAGACCCAAAGCTCCGGTTATCTTTTGACACTAAACGCTACCTCATAGCAAAATTGTTTGATTGCTGGCCAGGGATGTGCTTCCATGTTTCATCATGCAATTTGGTAAGACTATTACTATTTAGTTTTGCGTGTTTAAGTTACCTACATAGTATTTCTAAAGTCCACTTCATACAGATTTTGTTACCTTATCGTACATGTGATCGCTTTATTCTCTTTGTGTTCAACCTGTCTGAAAAAACTATCACCATACTTGATCCCATTCCTTTATCGGACAAGTGGAAAAAGAGTATTCTCGCTAAAGACACGTTGAAGCTCAAAGATATTTCGTTCCACCTTAACATTGCTCTTCAAGATGCAATTTCTGGCTGGAATGACGATGTTTTTTTGTGGCGTCGCACCAGAGCAACTAAATTGACAATAAACTATGACAGGTCAAAAACTTGCCACTAGAACCATGTGTCATTTAATATTCTATCTATATATATTACTAAAAATAGCAACATGCGTACATCAATATGTCCGGGTTTTTGGTCCTAATGTATATGCGGTCCTGGAATGATAAAGAAGTTACGCGGCCTTTTGTGAGAGTGAGTATCTCAATGTTTATGTTTCTTAAGTATATTAGTGGAGATGTTCGTGATATTTATATGCAATCAACGTGCAGAACGCCTACGATCTACAAAGTAAGGTGTTGGTCCACATGTTGACGTACAAGGACAATGAATGTCGAGACAACATTCTTCAAGATGTGCAAGATTTGGTCAACCACATTGGAATAGATTATTTTCTTTAAAATTATCATATCACGTTTTTTTAATTACCCTTACGTTTCATTTATCATATCGATGTAAGGATTTTATTAAATTTACTATTGTTATTTCACGTGTGTTACACGTGCACATTTACTAGTCAGTCCTAAAGGTTCGCGTGATTAAATAGCATGTACAGTGCGTTACCTGATCGACACAGCTACGCGTTCAAATTCGCTACCACGATTATACGAGACAGCCAATCCTACCAGGATAAGCCTAAACATTTGGATACATATTCAGATAATGGCGGCGTTAGTACCCAAAATAATTTTCTTACTACCATAAACTCGGAGACAAGGGAGCGATAAAACTCACAGTAGCCCACTAATTAAAAACAATGTTGAGGATATCGCTTATCGTTAACTTATCGGTCGACCCATGATAAGAGATATATCGGCTTATCGGACGATAAATCGTTTTTATCGGTCGACTATTTATCGGCCATTTTAATTGTAAATCCCAAATTGTACCACTAAAACATCTAAAATATGCTATAAAAATCTATCATTTCGTCACTAAAATATCTAAATTATGATATATAGATATATTGTATTAAATAATGCAAAACATTTTATGATGGATGTCATTAATCACATGTTCTTGTGCTACAAAATTGATATGTCGGTTGATTTATCGCCATATCGACCGATAAATCGCTTGTAAGACCGTTAAAATGGCCCGAATGATAAACTCCACCGATATTCATTTATCTTATCGGTCACCATCCGATAAGCGATAAATCGGCCGATAAATCGGCATATCGGATGATATTTGGAACAGTGATTAAAAATGTAACGACAGAGCTGCAGCCTGGCGCTGCAATTTCGATCGGCACCCAACTCCCTTAATCATGTTTTTTTTATATAGCTAACATTTAGAAAAATCACTAGCTAACAAAATTTTGGTGAACCGGAAATAATAGTGAACAAAAATACCGGTAAACAAAAAATAATAGCGAACCAAAAATATGAGTGAACATAAAATATAGTGAACTAAAAATGCTAGTGAACAAAAAATACAACTGAAAGAGAAATATTACAGTGAAAAAAATGAACTAAAAAACATATGAAATGAGAAAATTATACTCCCTCCGTATCAAAATATAAGATGTTTTAGCATTTTATATATGTAATGTATCTAGACATGTTTTAGTGTGTAGATTCATATGCATCTTACACTAAAACATGTCTAGGTACATATTGTCTAGAAAATGTTAAAACATCTTATATTTCGATACGGAGGGAGTAGTGAACAAACATTGCCGATGAAAAAAAAATAGTAAACCAAAAATACCACTGAACGAAAAATTATAATGAACTCAAATTCTGAAGAAATGAGAAAGAAATAGTGAACTACACTTTTCCATAAACTAAAATAGTTCAGATATTCCAAATGTTTCCAAACTGAAAATGGTTAAGCAAAACAGGAACAAAAAAATGATTCAGATTTTTAAAATATCAAAAAACAAATATTTCCAAATAAAAGAAAAATAAATAATAAAAAGAAATAGAAAAGAAGGAATAAAACGGTAAAGAAAAACAAAACAGAAAAGAAGAAAAAAAAATGAAAAACGGAAAAAGGGAGATAATAAAAGGCGATAAAAAAGAATGTTTCACACGGAAGCATAGTATCCCGTTGACCGTGCCCTATGACCCTCGTAGTAGAGATCCCAAGTTGGAGTCCTCATTTTATCATATTTTCTCTTCAGTAGAAAAATCAATGGGCCCGCCCAATACTCGTCGAGGGCGAGTCCATGTTACCGCTCGCAATAGGCGATAAATAGTGTCTGCCCTTGGGCCGAGCCTGGCTCGGCTCGGTCGGGCGTGACAGATCGCTCCTCTTTTTTTCAACCTGCAAAGCACGACTACATCCTCGCTCTGAATCTTTCCAAGGAGAGTACCAAAACAGAGGAGCAGAGACAACTTTGCCCCCGTCTGTGTACGAGTAGCAATGGGGATCAACTTTGTCTTCTCATGAACAGGTACAATTAAAGGCCGCTTATGCAATTGCATACCCTCGGAAAAAAAAGGCCGCTCCCTACCCTCCGCATCTGCTTGGCCGTGTGCTGCTGACAATTGAGACACAAAAGAGAGTCTACAGAAAATGATTGCACCACGCGTCGTACTATCATTGGCTATCATTGGCTACTGGTGGCGATCCGGTTTAGGTGGCAAGAGTGGCGGTGAGCCGTGGAAGAGAGAGAACACGGCGGTGGAGGGACAGGTGTCGAGCACGGGTTGATTTACAACTAAATAACGTCACATGTATAATATTATGGTTAGTGAGATCATAACTAAGTTGCACCCTTTGCTGCATATTCGTAATGGTGGTATTTTTTATAACCCGGTCCAGTGTAATGAAGTATATCACTATTATGTATCTACACGAAATGGTCCAACTTTGTTTAGTTTCAATGGAACCTTGTCTTCATCCTTCCCCGCATGACCATATCATGTCTGTTAAGAGGTACTACATGCGATGTAGTGAAAAGAGAGAGCATGATGGTGGCGAGGGCGCATGTGTCAAGGTGGGGGCGGTGAGCCGGTGGAGATGTTTGTGGTGAGGACGGTGAAGAGAGAGAGCACATCGGTGGCGCGGGAAGTTGTCGAGGTAGGGGCGGTGAGCCGGTGGAGATGTTTGTGATGATGCCGATGGTGATAACGTTGATGGTGATGTTATCGGCTTCGCACCGAAAAGCGAATGATTCTGTCTGGTACTCCATTGCAGAAAATTTGGAAGAGCTTCGCAACATTTTGGGACTTACGTGTTACTACACGTGATGGTGATCCTAGGAAGGATGAAAACAGGGTTTTCTGGACTTCATTGTAAGTAAATAACATGACATATATGTGACGGTCTTTAGTTTCAAAGAATTCCATAAAACCCATCATTCCTCTCATTACAATGAGGTGTACTAGCTCGTAACAAACACAACGTGTTGTGAAGCTATTCAAAATTGTTCTGAAATGGAGTTCCGAATAGAATGATTTGCTTTTAGGTGTGATGCCGACCGGAAAAAGTACAATCCGTCGGCCCCGACCACCTTCACCGTCTCCCACCTCCGCCGGCATCGCGCGGGAAAAGGGAATTATTCTATCTGGTACCGTACCAGAATAATTTGGAAGAGCTTTGCAATATGTTTGTGAACTTACGTGTTACTAGACGTGATGGTGATCCCTGGATGGATGAAAACATGGGTTTTCTGGACTTCTTTGTAATTAAAGAACATGACATATATGTGACAGTCTTTAGTTACAAAGATGTCCAAAAACCGTAGTCTTTATCCTTTTCCTAATCACCATGAGGTTTACTAGCTCGTAACAGACAAAACGTGTTGTGAAGATTTTCAAAATTATTCTTGAATGTTGTACCGGACAGAATGGTTCGTTTTTCCCACCTCCGTTGGCTTCGCACCTAAATGCGAACGATTCTATCCAGTATTCCATTGCAGAATAATTTGGAAGAGCTTCGCAACATTTTGTGAACTTACATGTTACTACACGTTATGGTGATAGTGGGAATGATGGTTTTCACGACTTCATTGTAACTAAAGAACGTCACATATATGTGACGGTCTTTAGTTTCAAAGAACTCGATAAAACCCATCCTTCCTCTGATTACAATGAGGTGTACTAGCTCGTAACAGACACAATGTATTGTGAAGCTCTTCAAAAACTAACATGTCGCCCTGCAATAAACTTTGGCTGGCAACGTAAATGCTGCAATTAGCGGGTGTCGGTTTTTGACCCCACGTCGCTTCTGCTAGAAACACCGACCGTTCTGGTACATTTCATTACTCATTCTGCTTTGCTGCTACACCGGGATGCCCTCTCACGATTCTTCAATCTATCTGGGCTGCTGCAAGGCGGATGGGAGATACTTCAAGTCGTCGCCGCCGCCTGCCCATGCCAGGTGTGCCCTGCTACAAGCTAACCATGTCGAAGTTGCCGGTTTCGCAAACGAGTTGTGCTGTGTAGTGGAGAGGAGACATGATTTTGTATCAACACGAATTTTGGGTAGATTGGGTAGAAAGGAGGAAGATGACCAAGTTAGAGGATCAGACGATCATCTGTGTCTGTATCTGACAGGTCCATAGTCCGCAGGACGCCTAGCCCCCTACTTTGGGGGGTCATCTGTGTCATCACTTACCAGACATGTAACCGCTTGTTTAAACCAAGTTCATTCGAGGCCTTCTATAGGAAGCCACTCAGTAATATTTAGGATAAACTAGTTTAGATGCTTAACGAAACTTGTGGGCCGACTTGTCCAAGCAGTATGACTGAACGGATTATTGAATCAGATGTAAGATCAATATTACTAAATAGTTTCCGCAACTGATTTTGGGTACAGAATGGATAAACACACGAACTGATTACAAGGAGGTGTTTTCCAACTACCGTCGATTTTATAGTCAACACATTAGGCATTTAATCTACCATCTACTTTCCTGTCAGTAATTTAAAGCTAAAATGAATAATTAATCATAGTATTTTCGGCTTCAGCTGAATCTATATCTACATATATAAGTCCATATGTTGTATGTTCAACATCGAGTTGTGCTACATGTGTTAAAGAAGTGTGGATGCACCATCTAGTAGATTAATTCTTCATACCTGTCCCTAGTGTCTTCCCTCAAGTAGGCTTCTCTTGAAGAGTTTACAAATTTCTAAGCCAGGTAACGAACAGTTTATGCTAGGTACCCTAGTGTGTTCTCTAGAGTAGGATTCTCGTGAAGCATTTAGAATTTTTTAAGCCTCTTGATGAACGCCTCATGGTAGGCACCCTAGTATGTTCTTGAGAGTGGTCTTGGAAGGTATCAGGAGCTTTTGCGTTCGTGAGATCAGAGCATTGAGCATCCAAACACAGTGTAGGTTATCCCTCTAGGCACGTACTACTTCACGTATGTGACAACGCTGAACGTGTTTAACCTTGTCATCGACTTCGAGTTCTGGTGCCACGTCGTTCCACCTCGTGTACCGTAACTGCCAGCCGCCCGTGGGAGCAGCTCCATATCTGTGTTCTGACCACGGCATGAGACAGCTAGCCGAGGGTCCTGTAATCGTACGACGCCTCGTATATATCCCTATGTAGATATGTACGCATGTCCCGACTAAAGGAACTTATAATCTTTAATATGAACATTTGGCCGCTCAACGACGCTAATACTTATTTTACACCTATTTCTTGCCCGTGAACGGCCAAAAAGTCGCTATCACTAATTACATTCTGATGTGCCAAAATATTGATGGTCAAAGTTGAACAATTCGCTAGAAAAACAAACTAACATATATTATAAATTCTACCTTTTTGATATGTCTCCCCTTAAATTAACTTTGGCCAACATGGCATAATTACATAAGTAGGTGGGAGTAGAACCATCAAACTTACTTTGCCCTTATTTAAATTTAATTGTAAATTAAAAAATAGAACTCAAACCTAGTTTCTACTCTTTGTCCGAATTATCGGCCTTTCTACCTTGAGTAATAGGCCAAAACTTTAAACTAAACATTCTTTAACCACAAAACATATCAATCTATTAGATCCTTATAACCTCCCAAACACTGGGATGCTACTAGATACTTGATCTCGTTGAGTACCCTTAACTGTGGTGGGTAAAAATATGTCGGAGGGGATAAACGCTGCAAGATGTCAAAAATTTCTCCCATTGTTATGATTGGTGATATGAATTCTGCCAAGTTATATATTCTTAGAGGTAGCACTTTCTGTGGTATTACTCATGTTATTACTAATTATTACTAATGATGATCCAAGTATAACTAACCTTTGGCATAAGCGACTTGGACACATGAATGAACATGAGTATGGAAGAATTGGTGAAGAGTGAACTTCTGAAAGACTGCAATATGAGTAAGTTGTTGTTCTGTAAACACTGCGTGTTTGATAAGCATAAGAGTGTTAAATTGAATGATTCCGTTTATACCACTAAAGTTACAATGGATTATGTACATGCTGATTTATGAGGGCCTTCACGTAAGGCCTCTTATGGTGGTGCTCTTTATATGCTTACTATCATTAATGATTACTCTAGAAGAATTTGGCCTTATTTCCTAAAAAATAAGGATGATACTTTTGCTCTTTTTAAAGAGTGGAAAGATTGAAAAGCAAACTGAGAGAAAGGTGAAGTTGCTTCGTCCTGACAATGCCGGAAAATTTTGTTCGCATAGTTTTGATGATTATTGTGCGCAGGAAGGCATTCTAAGGAATCACACCATCCCTTATGCACCTTAGAAGAATGGTGTAGCCGACCGGATGAACAAGGCGATCATCTCCAAGGCTCGCTGCATGTTGACTAACACCTGCATGAACAAGCGTTTTTGGTATGTGGCTGCCAACAGTTCCTGCTCCTTGATCAACAGGTCACCGTCTATCTCACTTGACAAGAAACCTCCTATTGATGTATGGTCTGGTGAGCCAGCTGATTATTTACAACTGAAAGTTTTTAGTTGCACTTCATATGCTCATCTTGATAATGGAAAGTTAGAGTCGAGAGATGTTCAGTGCTTGTTTCTTGGTTATGGTTTCAAAGTGAAATGATATAAGTTGTGGAATTTGGAAACCAAGAAAACTTTCTTTAGCAAAAGTGTGGTATTTAAAGAATCTATTATGTATCGGGACAATTTATTGATTGATGTTTATTCAGATTCTTCTGATGAGGACGAGACACGAGTACTTTTGCAGGTGGAACTTGAACCTCTGGTTGAGGAGGAAACTAAAAATGATGATTAGGATATTGTGCCACCAAAACTTCCTATTGTGCAGCAAGAACATTTTTCTATTGTAGAGAGTAGAGAGAAGATGAATAAAAGAACTCGTACTCGTTTAATTGAGAAATGTGATATTGTTTATTTTGCTCTATGTTTTGCTGAACGGGTGGAGTATGATGTTGAACTAGCTACACACGATGAAGCTATTGCTTCCGTTGACCGTGAGATGTGGATTGGTGCAATTCACGATGAGATGTAATCAGTTGAGAAGAATGACACATGGGATTTGGTGCGCTTTGCCTAAACCAAATAAGTCCGTCTGCTACAAGTAGATATTTAAAAGAAAGGAAGGTTTGTCTCCTAATGAGACTCCAAGGTTTAAGGCAAGATTAGTAGCAAAATGTTTCAGCCAGATTCAAGAAGTGGATTATAATGATGTGTTCTCCCCAGTTGTCAAGCATAGTTCTATTCGTACTTTCTTTAGTATTGTTGCTATGTATGATCTTGAGTTTGACAAGTTAGATTTGAAGACTGTGTTTTTGCATGGATAACTTGAGTAGGAGATATACATGGACCAACCTAATGGTTTCATAGTGTCTGGTAGAGAGGATTTCGTGATCAAGCTACGTAAGTCCCTTTATGGTTTCATATAGTCTCCTCGATTGTGATATAAAAGGACTGATACTTTTATGATGTCACATGGCTTTAAGAGATCTGAATATGACAGTTGTGTGTACTTTTTTTTGATGAATCACCTA
Source organism: Alopecurus myosuroides (assembly GCA_028641055.1). NCBI lineage: Eukaryota > Viridiplantae > Streptophyta > Magnoliopsida > Poales > Poaceae > Alopecurus > Alopecurus myosuroides. The sequence continues at coordinate 12,146,070 of CM054063.1, read as the reverse complement.
TATACTTGTCACTATAAGTTGATGACACCTTAATTAATGCAAGAGAATTAAGAAACCATTACGTTGAAGAAACATATGCGTAGTGAGTTTGAGATGAAGGATCTTGGCCCTGATAAGAAAATTCTAGGTATGGAAATTTCAAGAGATAGAAAATCTAGATTACTATTTCTTAGTCGGGAAAATGACATTAAGAAAATCTAGATGCAAAGTCTATTAGTACTCCTATTGCTTCACACTTCAAGTTGTCAGTATTGCAATGTCCTAATACTGACAAAGCTATTGAGTACAAGTCACGAGTTTCATATTATAGTGTTGTTGGATCCTTAATGTATGGCATGGTGTGTTCTCGACCTGATATGTCTTATGCTATGAGTTTGGTCAGTCGATATATGACTAATCCTGGTAAAGAACATTGGAAAGTTGTTCACACTAGTAGAAAAAAGGGCATTATCTCCAGGTCGTGAGGGCCTCTAGTCCCGGCCGTGCACCCGGGACTGCTAAATCGGGACTAGAGCCCCCCTCCCCTTCTAGTCCTGGGTGGCTTACGACCCGGGACAATACAAAGATCACGTGTGCCTCTGGATGAGCTTCTTATCGAATAGCTCTAGTCCCGGGACAAAATAATCACCACGTGGAAGCCTTCTAGCTCAAGCTTCTTTTATTTTTTAAATTATGATCAATAATGCAAAAATATATGGCTAATGAATAAAAAATTCAAAAAAAATACATAGAGAATATCAAAATGTTCATAAAAGAAATATCTATCCAATGAAAATATACTTTTTATTTATGATAATTCAACCGGGACTAGGGCCCTTCTATTCGTCTACGTGGAGATCGATCTAACCTGGACTAAGCCAGTTTATTCATTTACATGGAGATCTTAGTGGGACTAGAACCCGTCTAACTATCGAGAATTTTTTCTTTCTATTTATCACGCGGTCCACCAAAAATCCAGAAATTTCCTCTTAAACTACTACAAAGTGATCATTTAGTTGCAGATTGCTCCGCATTTTATCCAACTATAAAGTAAGGATATGAATATGAATATAAATCATTATAAAAAAATTATGAAAGACAGTCAACACAATTGATGGTAATAAAATAAAAATGTGCAATTATTTTTCACTTACTTCTAAAAGTGTTGCTCGGTTCGGCTCACTGACTTCCTGACGAATCCACTCGCACACGAAGTATCCACACAAATTGGTCACCTCTGGGTCTTCTCGCACTTTACAGAATATAATTAAATCATATAATAATCAACATGATATAACTGTATTGAATTGCAATTTAATATCTCTACTACCCCATACTACTTAAGTTTTTATGATGAAAAGTAAACTCCTTTTCAAAATCACGAGGTGTATTCTGGATTAAAAATTTCCAAATCCTACCTGGCAAAAACTGAATAAATGTGTTATTAGTTATTTTATATCTTAGAAAATGAATAAAAGAGACCGACATGTTGGAATACTGATTGAATTTACCTTTGGAGCGCATCTATAATGCTTTTGTACTTCTCTATGGGTTTCCCAAATGAGTCATAGATTTCAACTTTCACAGAGTCAACTTCAATGATTAGCATAATGAGATGGAAGCTGCGCGGATTTATATAAGTCAGTAATACACTTAACACCGAGTAAGAAAAAGTTAATGTGTATAAAAGAGTAACACTCTTACTATAAGTTGTAAGGAAACAATATCTTAGTTTTGTAATGTTGGGTCTCTATGAACCTTAGCAAATTTTCCTAAGTTTCCTTTAACATTTTCGGTTAAATTCATCACTCTTCATCCTGAATAATAGCACAATTATCTTAATTAGAGGCAGACTAGCTGAATTAGAGACTTTTAGAAATAAATGAAGGAATTAAATTACTTATAGACAATAGGTATTGATGACACTCAAGTCGAGGGCATCAAGATTGTATAACATATATAGTTCTTCAAGATAAATTTGTATCCTGCCTTCACCAATGAACTGCTCTGGTGTAACTTTCATAGTGAGAATATTGTGATTATTCTTGGTGGCTTGTAAATACTAGTCATTTAGTTTTTGCATTTCTGTTGGAAGAAACCTGATCTAATCAGGTGGCAGCAGAGGTTCCCATATTGCCATTTCCATACTTCATCCAACTTGGGGACATCTCTGCCCAACAGTTGAGAAAGAGAAATACCAACTTCTGCAGGAAACATCCGCCACTGACCGATCAATGGGTAACACCTTGAGGGGGGAGATGGACTGATTTGCCTGTTCTCCGAGCTCTACAACTTCTTTTTTGCACTACCACTACTTCTTCTCGTATTGTGGGATCTAGATTTCCTCGGACAACATGCATAGTCATCGGTCCTATTTAGCTTAATTTGCGGTGGCCACTCAAGAAACTCCTTAGCCCATTTTGTGCTTTCCGGAGCAAATACTTGTTTTTGCTTGGTCTTTTTCGGTGTAAGCTGTCTTTTCAGGTCCATCATCACGACAATATCGGTCTCCTTATCATTCATGTCGTAATCTCTAATGGGAAGAGTCGGCTGTACTCTTGGGAGAGGCTCCACTCGGCGTCGTACACGTCGTTTATCCATCGACGAAGGGATGCGCTTTCCCATTTTTCCCTGAGCCTTAGTGGGCGGGGACGGCGGAGGCGGCTGATGCGGCTTCATAGATCGAGATGGACTCATGTAGTGGTGATCATCCCTCTCGTGATAATGTGGACTTAGAGGTAGTGATTGCGACTAAGGGGAGACGATTGTGGTGTTTGAGCCGAGCCTGAAAAAACGATGTATTTCTTGCGCCATAGAATCATACCACCCCCGACTTCTCCTAGTGTCCTCTCACCATCACCTCTAGGGATTTCGAGCTCCAGGGATTCATATCCCGGTACAAATTGATCAACGCCGACACGAACATAGCCAACTGGAATCTCGTTCCAATGTCACTGTTCTGTAGATTCACAAGTTAAAGCATAGTCATCTGCACCCTGCAAGGAAAAGTTCCTCACTCCCACGGACTTAATATACCTCGTTAATACATATATATATTATTAATGCATCAATCTGATCATCAGAGAATTAATATACCTTCACAGATTGCATGTCGTCATAATTCTTGATGCTCATTTGCTAGACGGCTCTTCGTTCCAGCTTCATTCCCTCACCGGACACGTTAAAAAACTATGAGTCTTGGTCTTCTCCAATGTCACCAACATCGGGTTGTTGCCATAGAAGTGCTAAAATTCCCTTTTCATTTCTGTGCCGTTGAAGTGATCGATTGCTTAACTAACAGAAAAGAAAAAATGATATCATTAGGAGAAGTGATACAATAATACATCTAAAATAATGCATTAATACATCTAGAATAAAGTGATCTATTGTTTACCTAATATAATCCAGTAACATAACTAGGGTTCGTTTTATTTAACCCTCACTGGTAGAAAATAGGCCTTTAGTCCTGGTTCGCAAAGGCCATTAATCCCGGCCGTGCAACCAGGACTAAATATGCGCGAATAAAGGCCCCCCCTTTAGTCGCGCCTCTTACGAACCGCGGCTAAAGGCCCGTCCACGTGGGCGGGTGGCGTGCGCTGGGGGCGGAGGATCTTTAGTACCGGTTTGTAACACTAACCGGGACTAAAAGCTATTTCGTTATTTTTTTTAATTTATTTGGGTTTCTAATTAATTTTCACTCCCTTTTTTCCAGAATTTGTATTATTTGCTTAGTGTCTAACTACAATTATCTCTAGTCAAATTACATACTCGTGGTCATACTTCCCGCTCGGTCACCCATCATCCCAGCACTAGCACGCTTAACTTCCGAGTTTCATCCCGTCCCGCATCCAAGTGTTTCGCACGCATGTATGTGATACTAGTATCATATCAATCCTATTAACATGTTGGTCGATGCCATATTTCTTTATTGTTTGAATTTCAAATAAATCTTTTAATAAACAAAAGTAATAATTTTGAATAAATAAATAAACATTAACTTTTTAATTTGTATTGTTTCTAAAAAAATCAGAAAAATAAAACTAATTCATTTTAAAATTAAAAAAAACAAATAATATATCAAAAAATTCAGAAAAATAAAACTAATTCATTTTATAATCTTAAAAACACTAATAATATATCAAAATATTCATAAAATTAAAACTAATTCATTTTAAAATCTTAAAAATACAAATAATATATCAAAAAATTCAGAAAAAATATTTTATCTCACTGTTTTCTAGTCCTTATGCATGCATCTTGATTAAGTGGTCATATCTCTTAATCTTAGGAAATCTTTTGTTTCCACTTTCTTAAATCTCTTCTGTTTTTCAGTCCTTATGAATGCATCATGTCCTTTTTAGCCCATGGTTTTATTTTAGCCATTTCATTAGTCTTCTTCTCTCACAAGGTTTTGAGACATTTAAGCAACCTTCTGTTTTCCATGTTTTCCACTCGGTTTCTCAAATATTTTGTAAAGGAGTTAGTCTTAAGCACAACGGTACTTAAACACATACACAATTAATAGAAATAATATAGGACATATAATACACAATAGTAGTACTACATATATAAAGTCTCGAATGCAAACATAGCACATAATAGTAGTACTACATATAGAAAGTCTCGAATAATGCAAACATAGCATCTACCCGCTGCATCGAAGAGTAGATGCGGAACAACTCAAACGCAACATATGCATCTACTGCTGCATACTTGAGATTGACCAGGTCAAGTGGGTTCTTCCCCCAATTGTTGTGATTTCTCGAGGGGAAACTACTCTTCATCGTTCTGTAGTCGTGGTGGATGAAGGCAGTTGCCATCTGAGCCATCCCGGTCTTGGGCCCCAGCTCATCAAAATGGATCAAGTCCTGAAGATCAATGTAGTGGTCTTCAGGTATCTCAATATTCCACGTGCGCATCATCTTCTGCTAGTCATTTGTGATATCGACGCTACAAATGTCGAAACCTTTGTTGACAAGAAAATCCATAAGTTCTGGACATTTCTTTGCACTACTGCAAAAAAAAATGGAACACATGTTAGATATTGTTGGAACACAAGTGTATTATGTCAATGCAACAACAAAAATGGAACACATGTTATAGATATTGTTGCAACAAGTGTATTCTTTCAATGCAACAACAAAAATGAAACACATGTTACATATTGTTGCAACAAGTTTATTCTTTCAATGCAACAACAAAAATGGAACACGTGTTACATATTGTTGCAACAAGTGTATTCTTTCAATGTAACAACAAATCGAAAATGCCATATTGCTACCCTATGCAATTTTCCTCTCTACCAATGTTGCTACCCTATGCAATTTTCCTCTCTACAAATGTTACATATCACTATTGCTATCAAGAATGACAACACAATTTTTCTACAAGAGAGATCGTGTGCGTACCTAGCCCATTGGAAGACCAGCACAATTTCCTTGTAAGCAATCGGGATGACGGCCACATCCTTTTGATTGGCCGTGTACTCGAGGTCAAGCCCAAAGAACTTGTGGTGTTCATCGGCGTCTTCATAGAGTTTGCTCAAACGGTTAAAAGCTTCAGGTAGTTTCTCGCAAATATTGGTATAGGCGATGTGGAGAGTCTTGCCGCATGGTGTTGCCACCTTTAGAATCTTGAAAACGGGAGAATCCATGGTGTGGAGAGGAAGAAGAAGAGAGAGTCGAGCACGCACTGTAGCAATGAGGCCTTCTGCCTTCGCTCGCGAATAAGAACCGCGCGGGAGCCGAGCAGTTTGGAACTTTAGTCGCGGGTGGCCAGGCCAACCGGGACTAAAGACCGGGAGCCCATCAGTTCGGACTTTTAGTCGTGGGTGGCCAGGCCAACCGGAATTAAAGCCCTCCGCGCGCTTCCCAAACCGCCACTCATGACCTTCCGTCGCGGGTCGCCTCGCGAACCGTGACTAAATCACGGTTCGTATATTTTGGGGACTACCAGTGCCTACACATTACGAATACTAACACTGATACATCTCACATGCAGAATGAACCTCTCAAACTAATTTCGACCGGATCCTGAGCCGTGAGGGGCTGACCCGCCGTCGCTGCGTGTCCACAGATATGAAACCCTCACAGGGTCGTAACTCACGTGATGAGGAACTTTTCGAACAAACGACATGCGTTGGTAAATTGGGTATCTAACAAATACATGTAGTGCCAGACGTGTTTGTCCTCCTCTGTTATACGGCTACGTACCACTACCTCGGGCGACCGGCACGGCGCAGCGGGGTCCTATCAGTGTCCGGTTTTTATTAGGCGTTTTTTCTAGGAGACGGGCGCTGGTGTTTTTGGCGAGGAGTAGCCATAGCTATTTTTATACGTACCTAGAGTCATCAAGGCTTATATTATATATATGGTAGACATTAGACGTACGTGTCAAAGGAAGACTACTCCATCACGTAAAAATTAATATTTCGTTAAATCTTAGCCACTCAGTTTAGATCAAAATATACATTGAAATAATCTTGATGACATGGCATAACGTGGTGGGTATTAGACATCCACGTATTGCTTTTAGTATAGAAAAATATAAAATAGATGGGAGTAGCGACTATTTACATCCAACAATACAGCTTGGTCATCTAACTGCCCGCACGATGATTTCTATTTAGTACTCGGAGCTCCGGTCATAAAGTCACCTCATTATAACGTGCATTCGTTGCATTGCATTATATAAGCACTCCTCGACCCACACTATTCCATAAAATCCTCTTCATCGTCTGCTGGCTCCGCTTAACTGAACTAGAGTTCCCGTATTTGTCTCCTCAACATCCTCACTTATAATGTACAGATCTGGAACGACATCATTACGAATGGCATGTATCAGAGAAGTTGCTTACGGCATCGCCAAAATTTTCGTTGCCTAAAGGAGCATTGTTTGGATACAGTTGATGTGATCCATCTACTACCAAAAGTTGTTATCCAGGTTTTTTGGGCGCTTCAGTTTTCACTTGTCTTCAGATATGTACAATTATCCTTGATGTTGAGCACTCCAGCATGCCACTCATGGTAATGGTAGCGCGAGGATGGCTGGATTTGATTGGCGATGCAACCTACGGAGAGTCACACTCGCCGATACAGAACCATCTCACAATTCGATCAATGGCTCTGGCACGCCGCAAACCTACTGCCGCAGGATACCATGCTATCATTGCGCTACGAGCAGCGTGGGAACTGGCGAGCTAGAAGTACGTGATCATGTCGCTGTGGCTCATGGAGGCTGATATATAGTGAAATGGTGAAGAATAGATGGAGTAGGAATACTACAATATATATGATAAAGAAGATGTTGTTTTTGACGAAATAGGCTTGCGCCCTCTATATTAATATAGCATCCACATCATACAATTGTGAGACCACCGCTGGGGCAAACAGCAAAATCACGCCCAAAAATTATTCTTGAATGTTGTACCGGACAGAATGGTTCGTTTTTCCCACCTCCGTTGGCTTCGCACCTAAATGTGAACGATTCTATCCAGTATTCCATTGCAGAATAATTTGGAAGAGCTTCGCAACATTTTCTGAACTTACATGTTACTACACGTTATGGTGATAGTGGGAATGATGGTTTTCACGACTTCATTGTAACTAAAGAACGTCACATATATGTGACGGTCTTTAGTTTCAAAGAACTCGATAAAACCCATCCTTCCTCTGATTACAATGAGGTGTACTAGCTCGTAACAGACACAATGTATTGTGAAGCTCTTCAAAAACTAACATGTCGCCCTGCAATAAACTTTGGCTGGCAACGTAAATGCTGCAATTAGCGGGTGTCGGTTTTTGACCCCACGTCGCTTCTGCTAGAAACACCGACCGTTCTGGTACATTTCATTACTCATTCTGCTTTGCTGCTACACCGGGATGCCCTCTCACGATTCTTCAATCTATCTGGGCTGCTGCAAGGCGGATGGGAGATACTTCAAGTCGTCGCCGCCGCCTGCCCATGCCAGGTGTGCCCTGCTACAAGCTAACCATGTCGAAGTTGCCGGTTTCGCAGACGAGTTGTGCTGTGTAGTGGAGAGGAGACATGATTTTGTATCAACACGAATTTTGGGTAGATTGGGTAGAAAGGAGGAAGATGACCAAGTTAGAGGATCAGACAATCATCTGTGTCTGTATCTGACAGGTCCATAGTCCGCAGGACGCCTAGCCCCCTACTTTGGGGGGTCATCTGTGTCATCACTTACCAGACATGTAACCGCTTGTTTAAACCCAGTTCATTCGAGGCCTTCTATAGGAAGCCACTCAGTAATATTTAGGATAAACTAGTTTAGATGCTTAACGAAACTTGTGGGCCGACTTGTCCAAGCAGTATGACTGAACGGATTATTGAATCAGATGTAAGATCAATATTACTGAATAGTTTCCGCGACTGATTTTGGTTACAGAATGGATAAACACACGAACTGATTACCAGGAGGTGTTTTCCAACTACCGTCGATTTTATAGTCAACACTTTAGGCATTTACAATCTACCATCTACTTTCCTGTCAGTAATTTAAAGCTAAAAATGAATAATTAATAATAGTATTTTCGGCTTCAGCTGAATCTATATCTACATATATAAGTCCATATGTTGTATGTTCAACATCGAGTTGTGCTACATGTGTTAAAGAAGTGTGGATGCACCATCTAGTAGATTAATTCTTCATACCTGTCCGCTGACGAATTTAGAAATTCTAAGCTAGTAGACGAACAATTTATGGCTGGAACCCTCGTGTCTTCCCTCAAGTAGGCTTCTCTTGAAGAGTTTACAAATTTCTAAGCCAGGTAACGAACAGTTTATGCTAGGCACCCTAGTGTGTTCTCTAGAGTAGGATTCTCGTGAAGCATTTAGAATTTTTTAAGCCTCTTGATGAACGCATCATGGTAGGCACCCTTGTATGTTCCTTAGAGTGGTTTTGGAAGGTATCAGGAGCTTTTGCGTTCGTGAGATCGGAGCATGGACCATCCAAACACAATGTAGGTCATCCCTCTTGCACGTACTACTTCCACGTTTGTGACAGCGCTGAACGGGTTTAACCTTGTCATCGACTTCGAGTTCTGGTGCCACATCGTTCCACCTCGTATACCGTAACACAGCACTGCCAGCTCGTCCTCGCCGCCCGTGGGAGCAGCTCCATGTCGTGTTCTGACCACGGCATGAGACAGCTAGCCGAGGGTCCTGTAATCGTAGGACGCCTCGTATCCCTATGTAGATATGTACGCATGTCCCGAGTACAGGAACTTACAAACTTTAATATGAACATTTGGCAACTCAACGACGCTAATACTTATTTTGCACCTATTTCTTGCCCGTGAACGGCCAAAAAGTCGCCATCGCTAATTACATTCTGATGTGCCAAAATATTGATGGTCAAGTTGAACAAGTCGCTAGAAAAACAAACTAACATATATTATAAATTCTACCTTTTTTATATGTGTCCCCTTAAATTAAATTTGGCCAACATGGCATTATTACATAAGAAGGTGGGAGTAGAACCATCAAACTTACACTAGTGAAAAATGGGGCTTTTACCCACTGGCGAGCACCACTTTCGCCCCGGCTCGGCCGCCACCCTGTGCAAAAGACTGCAGAGGTGGGGCCGGGGCGAGCAGGGCGCGTGGTGTGGGGTTATTTGCCCCGGTTGGTAGCTCCAACCGGGGCTAAAGGCCCTCGACGAGCAGGTGCGGGCGGGCGCGTCGTTGGGGGGTCTTTTGCCCCGGTTGGTGACTCCAACCGGGTCAAATGAGCCCCATCCAGATGAAAAGTGGTTTCTTTATTTCTATATTGTTGTTTAGTTAATAATTTCAATTTCATTAAGAAAAACTAACCAAATAGATCGAAAATGAAAATTAATAGCTTTTTTTTTCTTCAAATCCAATTTTTTTCTTTTTTTATAAACACTACATGCCAGCGTTCTCCACTCCTCATGACACTCACCTTTTTGGTATGGTGTGCTCACTTATTTTTGTTTTCTCTTGTTTTATTTTCTTTTCTATTGTTTCCTCTATGTTTTCTATTGTTTTCCTTTATGTTTTCTATTGTTTTATTTTGTTTTCTCTTGTATTCTTTTTGTTTTATTTTGTTTTCTATTGTTTCCGTTATGTTTTCTATTGTTTTCCTTTATGTTTTCTTTTGTTTTATTTTGTTTTCTCTTGTTTGCTTTTTGTTTTCTCTTGTTTTAGTTTGTTTTCTACTGTTTCCTTTATGTTTTCTATTGGTTTCTTTTATGTTTCTATCGTTTTCTTTTATGTTTTATTTTGTTTTCTGTTGTTACCTTTTTTGTTTTCTATTGTTTCCTTTATGTTTTTCGTTATTTCCTTTTTGTTTTCTATTGTTTTATTTTGTTTTCCATTATATCCTTTATGTTTCAAATACAGAACAAGGTACGTTAAATTTATAATAAGTGCACTTCAGACTAGTTGATCCATGCATTTACATAGTTCCGTCGAATACAAGGCACCAGGGTGATTTGTATTCGGTCGATGAACCTTCAAGGAGGGATGTAGAACAAAACAATCGGTATCGCCATCATACAGCCCGACCGTGGCTATTAACTGCATATATGCATATCAAAATAACGGTCAGACGTATGAAGGCGAATCCGGGTGATTTGTATTCGGTCGATGAACTGAATGATGTATCAAACCTTCAATGGGGGATGTAGAACAAAACAATCGGTATCGCCATCATACAGCCCGACCGTGGCTATTGAGTACATACATGCATATCAAAATAACGGTCGGGCGTATGATGGCGAATCCAGATGATTTGTATTTGGTCGATGAACTGAATGATGTATCAAACCTTAAAGGGGGATGTAGAACAAAACAATCGGTATCGCCATGATACAGCCCTGCTGTGGCTACTGAGTGCATATATGCATACCAAATGCACGGCAGGACGTATGAGGGCGAATACGGATGATTTGTATTTGGTCGATGAACTGAATGATGTATCAAATCTTAAAGGGGGATGTAGAACAAAACAATCGGTATCGCCATCATACAACCCTGCCGTGGCTACTGAGTGCATATATGCATACCAAATGCATGGCAGGACGTATGATGGCGAATCTGGATGATTTGTATTTGGTCGATGAACTGAATGATGTATCAAACCTTAAAGGGGGGATGTAGAACAAAACAATCGGTATCGCCAGCATACAGCCATGTCGTGGCTACTGAGTGCATATATGCATACCAAATGCATGGCATGACGTATGCTGGCGAATCCGGATGATTTGTATTAGGTTGATGAACTGACTGGTGTATGAAGGTGGGTTATATATAGGGTCCTCTGGCTCACAAAGTGTTGTGCTAGGGTTTTGATCCAACGGTTAAGAAAAACCCCTGATTCAACGGCTCACAACCGCTCAAAAGAAAACACACCTCTGATCCAACGACTCACAAGCGCTTGAAAGAAGCACATGATCCGTGTGATTCTTTGTGATTGGTCCCAACGAAACCGTAACCCTTTAGGCCCGGTTGGTAAAACGGGCCAGGACTAAAGGGGTCTGTTTCTTCTCACTATATATATGTATGCATGCATTGCCACCATTGGCATAAACACATATAAACTCCCCACTCTCCCATGGCTTCTACCGTACCCACTCTAACCTTCCTGCAGGCGGAGGCACTTTCCGCCTTGAACTACCCCTGCCCGCCCGGCTACAACATCCCCGCCGGCTGGATGCAGAGCGTCAGAGGAGTGCCGGTCCCTCCTGTTCCTCAAGGTGTGGCGCGTCGGACGGCCATCACGAACCACTACTACCACGATCTCACGCCGGAGCAGCTGAGAAATCCTAGTTGGAATCCTGACTACCGCCCTACCTGGGAGGCCTTCTTCATTAATCGGCGTGAGAGTGCGCTCGTCAGGTACGAGGAGAACGGCCGCCTCCTTCGAACTTCAACGAGGCCGGTCGTCAGCTGTGGTGTGGCGGCGGACGGACTCTTCAGAGCGTCATGAACTACATCAGGGCCAGGGATAACCCCCCCCCCCGCGCTACCCTCACGCCCAGTCCCGGGGTCGTGATCCTCCGAGGGAGTCCAGAGCACCGTCTGACGATAGTGACGACGACGGCGGCGACTACGACGACGACGACGAGTCGGAGTACTATAGGCCTAGGCAGGAGTATGACTAGCAGATCAGATCCACTCTTTCCACTATGTACTGCCTTGTTTATCTAGATCTCTATGCTCTCCGTTTAGGTTTAGATCCACTCTTGCCATTATGTACTGCCTTGTTTTATCTATCCAAATGTACCGACCTCCTCCCTAATTAATGTTAGCTCTTGTGAGTCGTTGGATAAGGAGTGTGTTTCTTTCTAGCGTATGAATCCCACCAATCATATTGAAAATGTATTTAAATGTTTACGCAATTTTAAACACTTTTTTTAGTGAAAGTTTCTTCAAATTCAAAACCATTCTAAACTAGATTTTTAAATTTTTTTGAAATTTCAAAAATTGTTACTAGTTTAGATAGTTGGAATAATTAATTTTTTAAACAGAAAATGTGTTTGAAATCTTTGTCCAATTTTAAACATATTTCATATTGAAACTTTGTCCTAATTCGAAATCATTTGAAATCTAATTGAAAAAACATTTTGAAAATGTATTTAAACGGGGCAGGGAAAAAAAAGGCGGCAGGAAGCCAAATAACTAAATTTTGGGGCTTTTGCCCCGGTTCGTGTTACCAACCGGGGCAAAAGGGGGGAGGTGAGCGGCAAGCGAGGGCCCCACCTCCCACCCTTTTGCCCCGGTTGGTAACACGAACCGGGGCAAAAGGGCTCCCACTATATAACCCTGGGCGGAGCAACCGCCCGGGGCAAACCCTCAGAAGACGCAGAAACGGCTAAGTCCCCGGCGCCGAAATCCTCTCCGACGCTGTCAGGCTGCCCAAATTCACCGCCGTCGGAGAGAGCTCCACCGCGCCGCGCCGTTCGAAGCTCTCCGCCTAGCTCGCCACCGCGCCCTTACCCGCGTCCCCCGATCCCACCCCCGTGCCCCTAAGCCCGCGCCTAGCTCGCCGCCGAGATCCTCGTCGCCTTCTTGCTCGCCGTTCGACTCGCGTCCGCGCCCTCGAGGTACTGCTCGCCGTAGTGAAGGCTGCATCGACATCGTCTAGTAAGAGGTCGAAACGAGGCCCAGCTCAAGATATGAGCTTGAAAGTGCATCTGTTAATCGAGCAAGTCTATCGAACCGGCGAACCTGCTTGGCCCATCAAGACATCAACTAATTCAACAAGCCAATGTGGAGTTATTGTTAGGGACATGATCCCTATAAGTATTGAAGAATGGAATGAGCCAGCAATGGACAGAGACGATCCTGTACGAATGGCAGTTTCTTTTGTCACAGACCGGTCCAAACAACTCTTGTTCGAGAAGCTGATGAGCCATTTCAGTCTTCCAAAATGTGATGATGATGATGAAGAGGATGACGAGACGGCACAACAGGAACTGCGAGACGCAGTGAAGCACTTGGTTCTGAAGAAGATGGCCGAGGCTTTCAATGCTTACAAGAAAAGATTATGGAAAGAATATCAGAAGAAAAAAGAAGTCCCAAAATTCGAGGGGCCGCTCAGAAGGTACACTGGCCAGCATTTCTGGCGTCCAAGCAATCAGAAAAGGGGAAGCTGAGGTCAGCAAAGAATGCGGCAAATGCCAAGAGGAACGTATATCATCATAAGATGGGTTCAGGTGGCTACAGAGTTGCAGTTCCTAAGTTTGACGCACTCGAGGCAGAGCTGCGAGAGAAGGGGATCATTCCAGGTACTCAGGATTTTCCCCGGAGGTCAAGGAATTGGTTGCTTGGGCATGGGGTGACGTTTGACGAACAAGGGAACCTTATTATGACTGAAAAAATAAAGGTCCCCTTTGCGGCACTTGAGAAAGTGTTCAAGGAGGTTAGAGAGGGAGAGTTCAAGCCAGATCGAGAGAATCACGAGCTTACAAAGGCCCTCGGGAATGCATAACATGGCGGCTGGACACGAGGCAAAGGACGATATCCGTGGTGCTTTGGCTTCAGGCCGGAAAATTGTCTCTTTCCATATAGAAGTCGAGCGAGAGGACTGATAAAGAAGGATACAACGGTCGTAGAACGGGTTGGTGCCTTGGAAGCCGTAGTGATGCAGCAACAACTACGGCATAATGAGCTTACTAGCCGGCCCTCCCAGACGCAACACACTAGTACATTCGAGTAAACAACACCATCTCAACGCCGGAGAAGTGTGGCTTCAACGGAGGTACCGACTTCCGCTGCAGTTATGCTTGTTGATGCCCCTCCACAGACGGAGGCCGTGGATGCAATCAAGGAGAAGACAAGCTGTTCGCTATACGTGTCGGCCTCAAACATATCCATCAAGGTGGCGGACGACTACGATTTACCTTGCGTAGAGGGAGCGATCTTGCATGGCCGTCCGGTTACACCTGGCTATGCTCGTGTCGACGTTGATGATGTTCAGCCGGATTGGAGGATACTGCGGCTTGACATCCCCGGAGGTGAAGGGGTAGAGACACTTGGAGAGGTCGTCAATTCCATCATTCAATGGAAAAAGAGTTGCATAGTGTTTCTCCCACGCAGTCCACCGCCGCCACCACCGCCACCTTCTCCTAGACGCAGTCCACCGCCAACAGAGGCAGCTACTTATCCGAGACACAGTTCACCGCTGCCACCACCACCACCTTCTCCGAGACGCAGTCCACCGCCGCCATCACCGCCACCTACTTCTCTGAGACACAGCTCAGCTCGATCATCGCCAGCACACGTCGACGCCATGGACGTCAGCATCCCGAGTCCGCCTCGATCTCCGATGCCTGAGCCGACCCCGCCGCCCACTAAGTCCTCTAAGCAGAAGGTTGCTGCCTCTAAGTCTTCCCCGAAGAAGAAAACTCCGCGGCAGAAGAAAGCCAAGAAGCTGCCAGAAGTGGTGCCTTACCATAAGACTGACGAGGAGTTATACGAATGGGTAACCGCGGACACGAAACGTCAGATGGCTTCGTGGGGAAAGAGAACCCCGGAGCCGCCAAAGGAACCAATAGATCCGGCTCTAAAGAAGCACTTCAAGAATATGCTGGAGATGCCGTCCCAAGTTAAGATGAATCTGCCATCTGACTATGATCGCGGAGTAAAGATGAGTTATTCGAAAGCCAAGAAAGCGGGGAGAACAATTCCCCAGCTCGGGAAGCAGTCAAAACAATCGGTCCCCCCGCTCAAGGTGTCGAACACTGTACAGGCTCAAGTTGATCAGGAAGAAGCTGAGAGGTTTGCCAGAGACTGTGGTATAACAGTTGAGCAACTCCTAGGCCAATCCGACAACTTCGAAAAGGCTGAATTGGCATGGAAATATGAGTGTGGTAAGTCTCTCGTCAAACCTGATCAACTGGGCTCTATGATAACATTGAAGCGCCAACTGCATACGTGGTATATCCAAAGCGCACAAGATGGGCTAGACCAACTCATTGTGAAAATTAGACAACAGGATTGCTACCGCGATGACTCGATGTTTATTGATTTTGAAGATCTTTTTTTCTTATATAATCTAGACGCCCTCGACAAATCGATCATTAGCACCTATTGTCTGTAAGTATCTACCTCAGCTAGTTCGATCATTGCTTCTTATGTATATTATATCCTCACTGCACGATATATATTATGCAGGATGAAGATTCTAGAATGTAATGGAAACGGTGGCGTTGGGTTCATTGACCCATATGTCGTCAATGATATCGTTTTAAAGCAACACGCTCAAGATACGGAGGATAACCTAGTTATGTTTTTGAGGAATCAATTTCACTTTAGTGAAATACTATTTCCTTACAGACAAAAGTGAGTGTTACTGTCTTATATTCGTATTCCTTCACATTTCTATTTCGCTAAGTCGGTGTTAATTAAGTGTAATTGATGAGTTAATCGCCTGTGCAGATTTCACTGGATTATTTTCGACATTCACGTTGACAGCGGAATAGTTGAT
Source organism: Alopecurus myosuroides (assembly GCA_028641055.1). Taxonomy (NCBI): domain Eukaryota; kingdom Viridiplantae; phylum Streptophyta; class Magnoliopsida; order Poales; family Poaceae; genus Alopecurus; species Alopecurus myosuroides. The sequence goes on along the minus strand of CM054063.1, from coordinate 12,130,119 downwards.
ATCATGGACTCTATGGATAAAGAGAAAGAGGAGTACGAGCCCATTATGTCAATGCTCACAAAGTAAGTTCAATCGTTGTCGCACTACACCGCCCCCTTTTGTTCAATCATTATCGTACGATGACCCATAATTTATTTTTCCCGGACAGGGCTTGGAACCGGTTTAGGAGGCAACAACCCGGTTTAACGCAGTTGAATATGAGATTTGACAAACTCATCGTAAGTAGTACTTGCTATATTCACGCATCTCTCTTTAATTCATTGATCATTATTTGACTCAATTATATTTCTCGTAAAGTGCCCTCAGTAGCCACAGGGAACAAATTTATGTGGCTTCTATGTCATGGAGAACATAAGGTTAATTGTGAACGAGTGGTTAGGAAGAAGAGTAAATATAATACTCTTCGATCTCCCGAGGCAGATCCTACCGGCATACTGCTTACAAGCACTTTAAGAGGAATTTTCGGATTTTGTGCTGAAGGAGGTCGTATCTGAAAATGGAAGATTGCATTGTTAAGTATAAACAATGATCTGCATGTAATGATCTCCATGTGTATAACTCTATTCGGATGTAATGATCTAATTGAGATTAGTGTAATTATATTTTGATGATATCAATGTATGCAATGATTTTTATGATGATTACTATCGATGTTATTAACAGCCTCACCGAAAAAAAACAGCACAAAAAAACAACCCAAAAGGAAACATGCCAAAGCTCTGCCGCGACAGAGAATCACCCAAAAACTCTGCCGCGGTAGGATACCTTTTGACCTGGTTGGTGTTACCAACCGGGGTAAAAGGTAGATGCCTGCACGCTACGCAGAGCTCACGTGGGGCACGCCTTTTACCCCGGTTGGTAACCCAACCGGGGCATAAGGGGGGCCTTTCACTACTAGGGAAAAGCTTACCCGTGAGGCACCAAGTTTCTTATCCGTGACGCACCTGGGCGCGTCACGGCTAACACGCCGCGCCTATGGATTTATCCGTGACGCACCAAGATGGTGCGCCGCGCCTATTTGTACCCGTGACGCACTGGGCTGGTGCGCCGTGGCTAGTTCTAGGTGCGTCACGCCTAATCTCTCAGGTGCGTCACGGGTACTCGTTTTGGTGCGTCACGGCTATACTATGCTGTATTTTTTTAAAAAGGCAGTATCGTATTTATACAGGTATATACATCTCAAATACAGAAGAATGTCAGTAGACAAAATACAGAAGAATATCAGTAGCTCAAATACAGGTATGCAATTGACAGAATAAATTTTCATAGCAGAAATATTACATAGTCTCGAAAACAACCATATATACTACTAATAAATCCAGGAGTTAGTCTCAAAAACAACCATATTACATAGTCTCGATCATCACCACATAGTTCATCTATCTAGCGGGCGCGGATGTAGTCGATGACCATCATCATGTCCAAGTTGGCGATGTCACTATTCCTCATGGTGATCAGAATAGCTCGGCCAACCTCCATACCACCTCTTGCGGAATGGAACTGCCTCCATGCTTGAGAGTTGAGGATGACGCGACCATCAGCGTTATCCCTGGTGATCGGAACTGCGGTGACAGGTCCTGATTCTCCACGGCGTACTCCAATGGTACCTTGCTCCATGCCAGCACTATCCGCTACCGCCATCGGTATTTTCTACAACACACAATTCCAAGAAAGAATAAAAGCACAATGTCAAATACCGGATAAGAAAGTGTTAAGAACATAAGCAACTATACGAATAAGAAAGTGTTAAGAAACATACCATGACATGTCCATTGGAGATGTTAGTGTTGGTGATGCGATGCACGAAAGGGGACCCGATGTAGCTATCTATCTGGGCAAGTTTCTGAAGGACACGGTCCTTCTCAAACTCGCTAAGATTCGCTCTTTGAGCAACCACCACATGTTTCCATGGGTCCTCCTCGTCCATATCATCCTCAGTGTCCATATCCTCGGTGTTCCCAGTTTCCTCCTCACTCCCGCCATCCTCGCTCGCAATCCCGTCCATATACAGAATTTTGATGCGAGGTTGCGGTCCTTCCATAGAGAAGTGAATGTAATCACCTCCGCTTAAATTGTACGTGGCGATGATAGCCTGCAATTGTTCCCCGCAGAAGTAGGTCTTCGTTCTTTCTTTTTTCACTCGAAGAATGTAGGTGGTCCCGTGAACATTGAAATCCACGTTACTGCCAACTAACTCGTTGAACTCTTCGCGAATATTGCATGGTAGAATCTAAAAAAGAAATATAAAGAATCTTTTGTTAAGAAACACAAGTCTCAAGCTAGATAGTAAAAAGAAAGAACAAGTTAACATAAAAAGAATTGTTAATTACCAACGAATCAACGTCACCGTCGTGGAGCTGAAGCATAAAAGAAGCCCCAGTGAATCGTCCTTCGGCACATCGGGACCGACATACTTCGCAAGATATGTTCTATTAAATTAAGAAATGACACATAGAGGTTAGAGGACCATAGCTATCACAAAACAAAGACAAATGGCAGAACCTACCTATCACAAAACAAATGCAGAAAGGCTATTAATGAAATGGTACTTGCAGAAAGGCAGGGGAAACCTTGAATTGCAAAGATCCGGAGAATTCTAATTTGGATCTAGCCTGGAAAATGTTGGATAGTGCAAGAGTGATAGTTGAGAAGATGCCAGAAAAAACAATGGAGAAAGTTAATATATTTTGTGGTCTTGCTGAAGTTTCCATGAAAAGAGGTAGTTCAGTTATCTTAGTTACCAGTGTGTTAGCCAGGTGGATGGTCACTCATGGCCTCTCTGTAATACTTTGGTCTCTGAGTTAGATTATACCAATGTTAATTACCTTAATTCAATTCTAGAAACCTGCGCATATGTTTGGCCTTTGAATTAGCATCCAAGATTGGGGATGCGATCCTATATTGTGCAAGAGCTATTTCAGGTTGCCAGTCATGTATACAGAATCTGGAAAATGACAAGGAAGCTTTGTTGGCTGATAAAAATGCTAGCAGATTTGCTGTTAAAATGCACTCAGAAAAATTGACTCTAGTAGATAAGAAGATATCTCTCCTTAGTGGAATATTGGCCCAATTCCAGGAAAAGGTGAGCAAACTGGATTTGTTGATGTTACCCTGTTTTCTTTATTCATGAATCTAGTGCTCTATGAGCAAAGGAGACGTTTTCCTTTCTTGTATTGGACATTGACATCTCTTAGTTCTTCTGATTCAGCTTGAGAACTGGAGAAAGCAATGTCAACCCCAAGCTATGGCATAGATAAGATGATGAAGAGGGTTGTCTCAGAAGCAAACAGAATGTTGCAACGCTGTGACGAAAGTTGCATCTTTGACTTCACAGATGGCTTGGGTCTAACAAGGGCGTCCATTTCAGAACTATGTCTAGAGCGGACAAGCAAGGATTGGTGTAGGATTTTGGGAAAAAAACACTATTTGTAACTGTCGCCTAACAATTTGTTTGAGTGGCTGTTGGTATGTTAGTGTCTCCGGTTGATGAGCCGGAGGCCGTGGAAGTAGTGTCTCAACAACATGACATCCATCACGGAAAACAGCTATCACTTCCATCTCCATTGTAAAGGTCTTGATCCTGCTCATCTGAGAGTAAACCTCCTCAATATGGATGGATAAGTCGTGTGAATGCAACAACCGAGAAAAAAAACGAAACAATACAACCACGAGGATGAATAAAAAATGTGGTGGCCTAACCGAGAGATCCTGCGGTTGGGGATTCCCAGAGACATACTGGCGGGGAGACCCGAAATTCACTAAGGGAAATAAATTCGAAATTGCCCTTATACTTACTACTAAAGTTACATTCTTTGATCGGGCTATGTTATTGATGGACAGTTTCATGCCTAACCCAGGGAAACAATGCTGACAATGTTTATATGTCCTCTTCCTACTTCACAATCAAATAATAGGTGCGGTCTTGAATCCTTTCCGGCATATATAATGCTGACTTACCTCTACTCCAATACACACCGGAAAAAATCTATCGCATTCCACTTTTCTGAAGATTCATTCTTATCTCGTACAATTGCTTTGTGGCTACTGAATGATTTTGGCAATGGAAGACATCAGCAACCTACAACAACAAACATAAGAAATGCCTCGATGCAATAGAGATGGTACTCCCGTGATACTGGGCAATATCGCCCTGGTAGGTTTAGATATGTGAAATAAGACTTTTTCTTTCTCATGACACTATACAGAATTGCAGCTGGAGATTTCTGAAATGAACAAAAAGCCCCTTTTCAAGATCGGTTGAAATGAAATAAATATACTGAGATTTAATTTGTACCAGCTTGTTGAGTATAACGAGTTGAATCAACAAGCAACTCGTGTACCCATTATAGTTCATTACATAGGTATACAATTATGGTGGTTGTTGTACGAAATATTTGTACTGTATGCTTGTATCATGCATTGTTTAAATAAGCCTTATTTATGTGGAGTGTGTAGGCAAAAGGCAGATAATTTAATACTACGGTGCAAGCTTCTAATTGAAACTAAGGATGATTGAGGAGGCTGCTTTGGGGACTTTATGTAAGTAGGATTTTCTCATCATAATGGGATGGTATTTGTGGAAATAGCACATTATAAATTCTACGGATACATATCAGATAATTGTTTTAAATCATCTGAACATTGTCAAATACATACATATCTTCTACATCTTTCTGATTTCACGTCTTGAGATAGACCATGAACTACAAATAATAACTTGATATTAAGAAGAATGCTGAGCTGTTAACTAGAATGATTTTTTATTCTCGTGAGGTCAACATAGTACTTGCCCTGTAGTGTTCCAAGTAATTTGAACTGATTAATCTTGTTAAACGGTAAACATTGTTTTTTGGGTTTTCATATCATGGAATTATGTTTGCAAATTGTCCGATTCATGTTGACTCATACAGTTAAACGTCACAGTTTTTTAGATTCGCGTGCTATATAGTAAACTCATGAATGGCCAAGAAGTTTGACGTATAACCTCCACCTATGGGTAAGTCCCACGACAGCCAAGTATCGGTCAAGGCTTTATGTGTAGTTACATTTGCAAAAACTTGCAGTTCAAGTCATAGTTCATTGTTTAACTTGCAAACTAGTGTAACATAAAGTATAGGTGGAAGTTCAACTTAACAGTGTGCATACTGTAATGCCAGTATGTAAACAGTATTTTGGAATCTAAAGAAAATTTTATGTGCCTCCAGGATCTTGTGTGGGACTGTTGGAATTTTGGCCAGATGGCCCATCCCATTTAGCCTATGAATAATTCCTAAAATCCTAGATAACCACGTGTCCCATTCGTATATGGCAAGAGATTTGACAAATGTTTAGTCCCACATTGCTAGTTGGGAGAGATTTGCATCAGCTTATAAGGTGAGTTCTTTTCCACTAGTAGGAGTTGGTGTGCGATGGGGAGCGATGCTCCACACGCGTTCTTCCTCCGCCTCCCTCCTCGACCCGCACGCCGCCGGTTGTGGGAATGAGACGAGCCTAGATACCACCTATGCTATGTTTATGCATTACCTTCTTTTTGTCAAACACGAACGTGTGGACATGAACATACACGAAGATACGTCCCTACTTTTCGTTTGCTATTTTGTAGTGCCCATTCATCTTCTACTACTATGCCTATAAAAGAGAGGTTTCTCCTCTCACTTAAACACACAACAACAACCACGTCTATATTTGACTGCCTCCTGGTTCTCAAGCATTGCGCCGCTTATCAATACTTCTCTATCCCATGCCGCACCGCACACCCGTGCGGTGGGACAGTAGGCCTCTGGAAACCTGTCTCTTTGGATCATCTACAGGAGAATGGCGATAAGGTTTTTTGGGGAGCGCTCCTGTGCAACTACTGGCTTCTTCGTCAGCATGGACGACGAATTTTTCCCCGATGACGACCACCTCTTCGACAACATGTCTGGCTCAGCCAACACTGCCGGTTCATCCTCTACATCTTACGTGTTTGTTATGATTTTGTTTATGATCCTACATATTATACGTCTACCGTTCTTCTTAGAATCTATCATTACTTACGTTTCAGTAGATCACATGTCTATTCTATTTTCTGATATTCTAGCCATATTTTATCTACTGCATGTATAGATTAAATCACTTGGAAAATTGCTCATATATCCAACATGAGTAAGTACACTTCTATTTTCCCCCTTTGTGAAACTTTTTAAAATTTTACCAAGTTTACTGGAAAATATTAGCAACCTATATGAGATCAAATTAGTATATTTTAAGACTTATTCAACATATATGATATTAACTTAGTGTAATAAATGTTAATACTTAGGAACAATTAATATCAAAGTTTATTAAGTTAGATGTACATATATTCACGGACGGAGGGACTACAAAACCAGTGTCAAGAATATTTAACAATCTTAGTTTGGCGGCTAGTCCTTATTGACATCTCTCACCCACCACCTTCAGTTGTGCCTACATATATCTTGGTATATGGTCTCAGTTTTTCTCATTCTGTGTTGGTTAACTCCTTGTGCTTACCCCGTAAACCTTGATTTATTCTTCTGTAGTCTCCTTCTCAATTGCTCGCCAATTACAACTAGACTGCTAAGATAGGAACCAGAGGTATCAGGAACTATTCAAGCCTTCATGCGACATATGACATGAGCTCCATCAGGAAAATGCGGCTCATTGTGTTCAGTATTGTCCACGGACTAGCCACGTGAACATATATGTAGTCCACAAATTGGCATCGCACGCCATATCAGCATGGGATTTGTCCGGGGGTGCCTCTGCCAAGTGATGTTAGCGGACAATAGTGAAAACTTCCACAGAGAGGTTTACTAATTAAGTGTAATCCACCCTTAGAAATGGCAAACAAGTGCGTCTTCTTGTGCTATTATAACTCATAATAGTTTTTTTCCACCACACGGTCTCTCGCTATTCCCGAAGCATACCCTTTCTAAACAACGCTTCTACATGTTCTATCCCCAGCGAATTATGTTTCTTTAGTAGAGGATATGACAGCGGATATGCCCCAGATCTCCCCTGAAGAGAATCAAATTCTTACATCTCCTTTTACCGAAAAGGAGGTGTTTGAAGCTGTATCTCAGATGGAACACAATAAAGCCCCAGGACCTGATGGGTTTCCCGCAGAATTTTATCAGAGATTTTGGGAAGTAATTAAGTCAGACTTGATGGCCATGTTTGCCCAACTATATAATGGAGACTTACCATTATATAAGCTTAACTCTGGGGTCATTACGCTACTTCCTAAGAAAGAGGACGCAAGCCGTATTGAGCAATATAGACCTATTTGTTTACTTAATGTTAGTTTCAAAGTGTTCACAAAAGTAGGGACTAATAGGGTTACCTCTATTGCGAGTAGAGTGATCCGACCAACTCAATCAGCGTTTCTACCCGGTAGAAACATTCTGGAAGGGGTGGTAGTCCTACATGAAACTATACATGAATTAAAAAGGAAGAATCTAGATGGGGTTTTGTTTAAAATTGACTTCGAAAAAGCTTATGACAAAGTGAATTGGTCTTTCTTGCAACAAGTGTTAAGAATGAAGGGGTTCTCACCAGTTTGGTGTGAATGGATAGCTCGTTTTGTCCAAGGAGGGAGTGTTGGTATTAAAGTTAATGACGATATCGGACACTATTTTCAAACATTAAAAGGGCTGAGACAAGGTGACCCGTTATCACCTATTCTGTTCAATCTCGTAGCAGATATGTTGGCTATTCTCATAGATCGAGCTAAGGAGGATGGCCAAGTAGGAGGGTTAATACCACACCTTGTCGAAGGAGGGGTATCAATTCTTCAGTATGCCGACGATACGATCATCTTCATGGAACATGATGTCGAAAAGGCCCTGAATATGAAGCTTATACTTGCGATGTTTGAGCTCATGACGGGTCTTAAAATTAATTTCCACAAGAGTGAGATTTTTTGTTTTGGTAAGGCCAAGGATTCCCAAGATCATTACCGTAATATCTTTGGCTGTGAGGTAGGCAGTCTACCTTTCAAATACCTAGGCATACCAATTCATCATAGAAAACTTCTTAACAAAGAGTGGAAGCCCATTGAGGACAGGTTTGATAAGAAACTAAGTTCTTGGATAGGTAAATTGTTATCTTATGGGGATCGCCTCGTGTTGATTAACTCGGTCCTATCTAGTTTACCTATGTTTCTGTTGTCCTTCTTCGAAATTCCCGTGGGGGTGAGGAAACGGTTGGATTTCTATCGATCGAGGTTTTTCTGGCAAAGTGATGTCAAGAAGAGGAAATATAGACTAGCTAAATGGAATATTGTTTGCCGTCCAAAGGATCAAGGAGGATTAGGGATTGAAGTACTACAAATTAAAAACATGTGTCTGTTGAGTAAATGGCTATACAAGTTATTAACGGAAGAGGGGGTGTGGCATGAGTTACTCTCTAACAAGTATTTGGGGGAGAAAACGTTATCTCAAGTAGAGAGCAAACCATCGGACTCACCATTCTGGAAAGGTTTAATGCGAGTGAAAAGTGAATTTTTTTCACGGGGCAAGTTTTCTTTAGGGAACGGGCAGCAGGTGCGATTTTGGGAAGATACATGGCTAGGGGATGAACCGTTATCCCAAGCCTACCCGTCCTTATACAGTATCGTTTCCCATAAGAATGTTACCGTCGCGAATGTGTTAGCTCATAATCCTTTAGACATTCGGTTTCGAAGGAATATAGTTGGACACAGAAGAGACCGCTGGTTACATTTGGTGGAGAAGCTTATGGGAGTTTCTCTAACAGATGATAGGGATGTGTTTCGTTGGAAACTAACATTGAATGGAATGTTTTCTGTTAAATCGTACTATGCTGATTTGATGCATGGATCCATAATATTTTTACGAAAATACTTGTGGAAATTGAAGGTACCACTGAAGATTAAGATCTTCTTATGGTTCCTTAATAGAAGAGTTATTTTAACTAAGGACAATTTGATAAAGAGAAACTGGCATGGTTGTAAAAAATGTGTTTTTTGCGATGCAGATGAGTCTGTAGAACACTTGTTTATAACATGTCCTTTTGCCCGTGATATTTGGCGTTTGATACACTTTACTTATAGCATTTATCCACCTACTAGCATTGCGAATATGTTTGGTACTTGGTTAAATGGTATTGATAGGAAAACAAAAGCACGAATACGAGTTGGTGCAGCTGCTTTCCTATGGGCAATTTGGAATTGCCGTAATGATGTGGTTTTTAATAGACAAACGAACATTCACTTTTTGCAGGTTGTAAACAAGGCGGTCTATTCTATCCAGATGTGGGCTTTTCTTCTCCCTCTGGATCAGCGAGGACTTATGGATTCCGGCTGTGCTCGACTGATGGCGGTCGTTCGGGCTATTTACAGCCAGGCTGGGTGGCTTAATGCTAGGCGAATTAATGCGTAGTTCGTCCTTGTTTCGGTGGCTTGTCTTTGTGGCCACGCTCTCGGACCCATGATTGTAATAAGCTACATGCTCTGGATGTTTTTCGTCTTTGATTAATAAAAAACCGGCTGTGTGCATCATTTTGATGCAGAGGCCGGGGCCTAGGCTCCCATTTCTAAAAAAACATGTTCTATCCCGTGAAATTATCACGCCGAACGATGGAAACACATTATGTACGATATCTGTACGGCGACGGTTTTGGTCCGTCGGCCAGATGGTTGCTAGACCATATCAAGGCCGAAAAGAAACGTCGTACATGTATCGGACCGAAACCATAGTACGAACATCAACTTTCTTTTGTAAATTACTCTCTCATCCCGACCTGGTGGCGGGTTCCCACACCTCTTCTTCAGTGCTACCTCCCTTCCCATCGTCGTGCTCCTGTCGCCCTACTCTCTCCTCACTGCCGGCCCCTCCATTGACGGGAGTAGTTGGACTGAATGGCTGCGGATCCCAAGGGCTCGGAGAGCCAGAACCGATAGTACTTGCCCTGTAGTGTTCCAAGTAATTTGAACTGATTAATCTTGTTAAACGATAAACATTGTTTTTTGGGTTTTCATATCAGGGAATTATGTTTGCAAATTGTCTGATTCATCTTGAGTCATACAGTTGTTAAACGGTAAACATTGTTTTTTGGATTTTCATATCATGGAATTATGTTTGCAAATTGTCCGATTCATGTTGACTCATACAGTTAAACATCACAGTTTTTGAGATTCGCGTGCTATCTAGTAAATTCATGAATGGCCAAGAAGTTTGACGTATAAACTCCACCCATGGGTAAGTCCCACGACAGCCAAGTATCGATCAAGGCTTTGTGTGTAGTTACATTTGCAAAAAACTTGCAGTTCAAGTCATATATCATTGTTCAACTTGCAAACTAGTGTAACATAAAGTCTAGGTGGAAGTTCAACTTAACAGTGTGCACACTGTAATGACAGTATGTAAACAGTATTTTGGAATCTAAAGAAAATTTTATGTGCCTGCAGGATCTTGTGGGGGACTGTTGGAATTTTGGCGAGATGGCCCATCCCATTTAGCCTATGAATAATTCCTAAAATCCTAGATAACCACGTGTCCCATTCGTATATGGAAAGAGATTTAACAAATGTTTAGTCCCACATTGCTAGTTGGGAGAGATTTGCATAAGCTTATAAGGTGATTGTTTTTCCACTAGTATGAGTTGGTGTGCGATGGGGAGCGATGCTCCACACGCGTTCTTCCTCCGCCTCCCTCCTCGACCCGCACGCCGCCGGTTGTGGGAATGAGACGAGCCTAGATACCACCTATGCTATGTTTATGCATTACCTTCTTTTTGTCAAACACGAATGTGTGGACATGAACATACACGAAGATACTTCCCTACTTTTCGTTTGCTCTTTTGTAGTGCCCATTCATCTTCTGTTACTATGCCTATAAAAGAGAGGTTTCTCCTCTCACCTAAACAGCAACCACGTCTATATTTGACTGCCTCCTGGTTCTCAAGCACTGTGCCGCTTATCAATACTTCTCTATCCCATGCCGCAGCGCACACCCGTGCGGCGGGACAGTAGGCCTCCGGAACCCTGTCTCTTTGGATCATCTACATGAGAATGGCGATAAGGTTTTTTGGGGAGCGCTCCTCATTATCTTGTAGCCATATTCGTTATTATGTTTATGCATCAATAGTGAAAGATAGTAAAGTAGGACTGATTTTTTTTTAGATTCTTAACTAATCTCGATCTTATTAAATGGTTCTACACGACTGTTCCCTTGTATTATTTTTGTTATGCAAAATAAGTACATGGCTTGTATATCATAGTTACAGACTTTTATTCATTCATCAATTTTATTGTTCAGTTGGATTTTAATTTGTTTTCATATTGATTATGTTACATGAGAGTGCTGCCCGGGATACATACAATAGTCCAAATATGTATGTCGCATAAATCGAGCAATATGCATCGGAACCAAGCATAATAAATAAGCGCATTCTTTTTAGGAAATCTGGTTACAAACAATGTGGATACTAAGTACAAAATATATCAAGACATAATCTGTGATGACTTAGCCTTCTTGTATTATTAAGCCAAAATATTTAGTGCGAGGGACGTTTGCATCGGCGGTGTTAGTGTTGTATGTTCTTAAATTTTGAAGGGGTGATGTTATTTGCCTCAATAAGTCTGAATATTCCTTCATTGGAAGTATATTCTAATGCTTGCGAGAATATGTGTTGACTCGGTCCTATGTCTATTTTTAAGACGTTAATTTTTTTTCCGATGTGGGGAGTCGGTTCTACGACTAATGTCATGACTTCATTATTCTTAAAGTTTCATGACTCCAAACTCCGACTTCCACGTACGATTTGTGAGTGTGTCATCTGATAGTTGTAGAATTAGTTTGTCACTTGTGTATACTCGACCATTGAAACAGTGCACATAGAAAAACATATCAATATTATCTCCCTCCATTTACAATTGACCTGCATTATGGGTTTAATAAACATAAAACTTCCAAAAAGTTTGAAAAAATATTTTGATAACATATCAACATCTAAAATATATATTCATCATTATTAGAAACATCATAAAATGTGTTTTGATATTACGAATTAGTAATTATGGATGGTGATATTTATTGTGTCGTCTAATTTGTATAATAATTAGAGGAAGTACGTACTACCAGTAACATCTTTTTGCTTTCTCAACTTTCACCACGTTTCAGTTTTTTTTCTTGTGCTTGGCGCTATTAGGAAAGGTTTGCTTGTCGGGTAAAGGCTTTAAGAGAAAAAAAAACGGATTCACCTATTAACTGACTTAAGGAAATACGCGTGGAACTCTAACTTATTAGTTACGAAAGTAACAACCACCATGTTTCAATAGTGGCAGCTTAGCTTACGATGCAATTAAAACGCATGTCGATATCCTTTGGCAGCACATGTTGATAAATAGATGAGCAGTGGTATACGTACGATACTGCTCGTACCGATCCTTGTTTGACACACCGCTCAGTGTGTCGGTCCGTTGCATCAAACCAAACGATCCGTCCCATGATGTGTCGTACGCGCATCGGACACAGATTTGTCGTATGAGAAGTAGTTTTGTACAAAGATGGCCAGTACTAGGCGTAGGTCACCCTATGCGAACCAAAATTCATAACATCTTTTTGCATTTTAGTCCTTGACATTTTGCAGAACTCAACCCGCACTGCACAATAGACCCACTTAAACGAAGCGGTATATTGCATTGTCCCCGGTCATCTCGATAATTAAAGAAAAATGCCACCGCGAGGATTTTGCGAGACTATTAAAACAAATTCACGGGTATCCAACAAAAAAAATCCCGTCCTATGTGAAAAAAAATTTATTGCAACAAATTATTCAAAATAATCGAAAAATAAGTAATACCCCAATAAAATTGAAACTATATGTTTCTTGCGTAGCAACAAAAAAGTTCAAACAATTTAACAAATATCACAAACTATTACAAGAAAAAATTATGTTTTTTTAGCAATTTAAAAAAGTGAGCAATTGTTGCTGAAAATTAATTTGTAACAAAATTAGTCATGTATTTCTACAAAAATAGCAAACTATGATAACAAAACATATTAAAAAAATTGCTTTTTAAAGTTAGGATAGGGACACAATAATTTGTTGTCGATTCAGTTGCAACAAAAAATTTCACCTATTTCAACAAAAAATACAACGATAGCAACAAAAAATATCTTCTAGCCGGGTTTTTTTTTTCTTTAACAACGTCCACGTTTCAGTTTTTTTTATTTTTTTTTAACAACACCTATTAGTACGGCACCAGTTGATTTATTTTACGGGAGCATGTCAAATAAACCGTGTCAAATAGGTTGTCAAATATATGACCTGACTACTACTTTTTAATAAAATATCAGCTATATATTTTAGATCTAACTATCAGAATTAATCTAGAGGATGTAGATCAACACGGCGGCTCTATTCAACTGCCATATATCTTGACTATTAAATGGCACTTCAACGTACGTCGGTACGTCAATAATGGTATGCCGTCTGCGCTGATATTTCTCCGCCCCGCGCGCGCGCAAGCACAACATATGGCTGAGCCCAGCTGTGCCATTTCCTCCCTTTTCTTCCGCCATCGTCGAACGAACAGAGTTCCCATCCTAGACCCCCGCCACTTCGGGTTTGTTCTTCGCTACCACAGACCCGCCGCTACCCCGTTGATCCCCTATGGCGCAGCCTCCATCCTATGGGAGGAGGAATGGATCTCCCGGCCGCCGAGTCCCTGCCCCCAAGCGACCCTTCTGCCATTGGTCGCCTCCAGTACACCTCCCGCGTGCCCCGGTTTTAATGCCTCTGCACGTGGCTGCTCGTCGGAGGGCCACCGTCTCTACCGCCCCCAACATACAGCCGCCGCCGGACAACGCTCAGATCAATCCCCAATTAGTCTACGACTGATATGGGTGATTTTTAAGGATCAAATCGGCGGTAAGGTGTTGAGCAGAACCGACATGGTCTCGCTGATGCTCCACGGCATCTGACTAGCCGCCGGACGGGTAGCAGACAGACAGAGGCGAGGAGGCTGCACTATCGGGCGCATCACATGCGGTAATCTCATGTACAGCTTAGCTTGATTTGATATGTTCATATTCCTAAATTTACTGGCCTTGCCGACTTATACTATTCATTGATGTGTTAATTTCATATCATCAATGCCCACTGCCCGTGTCTTCTATTGATGAGTCCAATTCTTTGGTCTTCAAGTTGACACACGTTTTTCTTATGGAAGATCTTACTTCATATTTGCCTTCTACGTACAGTAGACTTGTGACAGCAGTGCTGCAATTTTCTAGCTATTTTGATACATACGTACATATACATTCCAGACTTTCAGTTTTCAGCGTGGGGTCCTATGGATATGGTGTTGCCTCCTTTTTTTGTATTCGTCACTAGGATTTCCATCTCTTCTAAAGAGAGAAGCATGACGCTAAATGTGCTTATTATTTACCACCCATGGTGCTAGATTTGTATCCCCTGTTAGCTTAAAGTGGTCATAATTGATTTTGCTTTGAAGTAGAAGTGGTTTTCGTGCAGATGGGTGTGGCCAATGGTATCTCTGGATTTTTGATAGGGGATTTGGGAAGCAAATTCCTGACATCCTTCCGAAGGGGGGGCGTCTTTAGAAGGCATACTTTTAATCATGCAAAGAAGCTTATCACTTTTGGTGTATTCTAGGCATAAAATAATCTTGTAAGACAGAATAATTCTTTGAAGAAATGTCGTTCTTTCAGATCACCATAAGCTAGATTCACTACTGGAAAATCGAATTTCGCCGGCTATCTACGGCTTTGTCGAGTGCCAAAGCACGGGGTACTCGGCATAGAACCGTGTACGCCGACACCCTCCCAAATAACACTCGGCACAAGAGCACACTCGGCGTACAGACTGTACGCCGAGTGTCCCCTGCAGAGGACACTCGGCAAAGACGAAACACTCGGCGTATATCCTTTGTGCCGAGTATCCTCTGCAGCGCACACTCGGCGTATAAATTGTCGACGGCAAACCAACAACAAACACTCGGCAAAGAAAATACACTCGGCCTACTTGGTAGCCACGTGGCGCTCCGTGCGATTCGTCCGAGACGGAACGGTTCTGTTGGTTTGCCGAGTGCCAACGTAACGGGGACTCGGCGCACATAGTGTCTTTGCCGAGTGTCAGCCGGCGCCACTCGGCAAAGACGAGGTGAAAATTTCCCTGCTCCGCGCCAAAAACTTCCCGCGTAGAAATTCTAATTTTTGCCGAGTGTCACGTAACACCACTCGGCAAAATCGTCTGTGAAAATTTCCCCCCCTTCGCGCCAACTCTTCCCGCGAAGAAATTCTAATCTTTGCCGAGTGTCAGTAGGGGTACTCGGCATAAAAATCCTCCCTCGAAAGATTTTTCCTTCGCGCCAACTCCTCCCGCGCAGTTTATAGGTTTGCCGAGTGTCCCGTGAGACGACACTCGGCAAAGAAGTGAAAGAAGCACACAATCCGTGTGCCTATCTTTGATCCACCGGCTCACAATCGCTTGAAAGATCCAACGGCTCCGAAGACCTCGAAGAAAACACACGATCCGTGTGCTTCTTCTCACTATATAAACACACATGCATCTAGCTCCTTAGCACATATCTACAACCCAGCACACTCTTCCATTTCTTCGCGCCAACTCTTCCATGTCTTCCACCGTACCCACTTTAACCTACTCGGAGGCGGAGGAGCTCTGCGCCTCAAACTACCCCTGCCCTCCCGGGTACGGCGTCCCCGCCGGGTGGATGCTGAGCGTCCGAGGCGTGCCGGTCCCTCCTGTCCCTCGAGGTCTGGCGCGCCGGGCGGCCATCACGAACCACTACTACTTCGAGCTGACACCGGAGCAGCGGACGTATCCCCAATGGAATCCCAACTACCGCGCAGGTTGGGACGTCTTCTTCTTCAATCGGCGTGAGAGGGCGCTCGCCAGGTACGAGGAGGACGGCCCGCCTCCTTCGAACTTCAACGAGGCTGGTCGTCGGCTATGGTGGCGCGGCCGGACTCTCCAGGGCGTCATGAACTACATAAGGAACGGCGATAACCCCCGCCTGCGCTACCCGCAGTCCAGGCGTGCTCCCCCATCGACATTTCAGCCCCCATCTGACGACAGCGACGAGGGCGGCGGCGACTTCGACGACTACGAGTACATGTATTATACGCCTAGGCAGGAGTATGACTAGACCTGAGCCACAAGATGGCTAGGACAAATGGTTTGTCCATGTATCCTAGAATGTTTAGATCCACGTACTGTCGTGTATCCCGCTTCCTTGGAATTTCAATCTAGTCGTAAAATTCAAAAATAATCGTAGTGGTGTGTGTTCAATTGTCATGTTAGTCCCAAGGACACCCTTGACACATGGCATGGCAAAACATTGGTTTAGGTGGGATCCCGACGCTCCTGGTCCCCTCTCCGGAGATACCCTAGCCCCGGTGTAGAAAAAGACGGAACCGGCGTCTAGCCCCCTCTGCGTGAGCCGGAAGTGGGTAGCAAAGTGGAACTAGTTGGTTGGTTGTGTCATGGCGGGGGCGGCAGCGGCGACACGCGCGGCGTGGCGATTGGCCGGCCAGGCTATAAAAATGGTGCCCGCCCCCTCCCCGTACGCACAGTCTCGACTCTCTCCTCGTCGTTCTTTCCCCACCCTCGAACCTCGCCGCAATGGAGAACCTCTGGGACGCGTGGCCCGAGAACGACGACGTCGAGCTGCCGCCAGCGCAGCAAGCGGCGCTGGAGCCGCAGGTGGTGGCGCCGGAGCCGGTGGCGCCGGAGCAGCCACCCGAGTACGACGAGGCGCGAGAAGCGCGGCGAGCCGCCCGCCACTGGAGACGCGAGGTGAGGAGGCAGCCAGTGTGGCCCGAGCAGCACGCCGGGCTGCACTCGTTCGAGGCCTCGCAGAACGAGGAAGCGTACCGCGAGGTGCGCGGCGTCCTCGAGCAGGCCGCGGCGGCGGCGGAGGCGGCCGCCGTTCGTGCCTCCCTGGAGACGCACCAGCGGGAGGAGGCGGCGCGAGCGGTGCGCCGCCAGATGGCCCAGCGCGCTGCCTCGGTCGAGCAGGAGGGCATCATCGCCCTCTACGAGGCCGACCGGCAGGCTGCGCTGCAGAGTGAGCGGCGGCGCAACCGCCCGCCCTCCGAGCAGGCGCAACTGCACCGGCTGCGCCTGCAGGCCCGAGCGGAGCGGGCGGAGCAACGCCGTCTCGCTGCGGCGAGCCAGGACGAAGCCGGCCCCTCCAACCAGCACCGCCACGACGACATCGCTGATGAAGACGACGATGCGTAGGCGTAGGGGCAGTCATCGAGTAGTTTAAATCTCCTATGTTTTTAGTTGAAATTTTTCGTACTAGCTTAAATTCGCGCCGAATATGTACGCACTTTCCGAATTTCAATAAAATTTCGCCTGTTTTCATTTTGCGTTTGTTTGGGCCGCTTAGTCCCAAGGAACACCCTTGACAATAGTAGGGCCCACCTACTTGCAAGATTCCCCCCGTTACGTCAGATCCGGGAGTTTCGGGGTGTGAGCAGTCCTGGAACCCGAGAGAGAGAATCCGACGTCGGTGAGGCCCCGGCACAGAGAGTGATGCTATCTTTGGCACACAACACCCATGATACAATCTAACACACATGGCATAGCAAAACATTGGTTTAGGTGGGATCCCGACGCTCCGGGTCCCCTCTCCGGAGATACACTAGCCCCGGTGTAGAAAAAGACGGAACCGGCGTCTAGCCCCCTCTGCGTGAGCCGGAAGTGGGTAGCAAAGTGGAACTAGTTGCTTGGTTGTGTCATGTTAGTCCCAAGGAACACCCTTGACAATGGTAGTGCCCACCTACTTGCAAGATTCCCCCCGTTACGTCAGATCCGGGAGTTTCGGGGTGTGAGCAGTCCTGGAACCCGCGAGAGAGAATCCAACGTCGGTGAGGCCCCGACACAGAGAGTGATGGTATCTTTGGCACACAACACCCATGATACAATCTAACACACATGGCATGGAAAAACATTGGTTTAGGTGGGATCCCGACGCTCCGGGTCCCCTCTCCGGAGATACACTAGCCCCGGTGTAGAAAAAGACGGAACCTGCGTCTAGCCCCCTCTGCGTGAGCCGGAAGTGGGTAGCAAAGTGGAACTAGTTGCTTGGTTGTGTCATGTTAGTCCCAAGGAACACCCTTGACAATGGTAGGGCCCACCTACTTGCAAGATTCCCCCCGTTACGTCAGATCCGGGAGTTTCGGGGTGTGAGCAGTCCTGGAGCCCGAGAGAGAGAATCCGACGTCGGTGAGGCCCCGGCACAGAGAGTGATGGTATCTTTGGCACACAACAACCATGATACAATCTAACACACATGGCATGTCAAAACATTGGTTTAGGTGGGATCCCGACGCTCCGGGTCCCCTCTTCGGAGATACACTAGCCCCGGTGTAGAAAAAGACGGAACCTGCGTCTAGCCCCCTCTGCGTGAGCCGGAAGTGGGTAGCAAAGTGGAACTAGTTGCTTGGTTGTGTCATGTTAGTCCCAAGGAACACCCTTGACAATGGTAGGGCCCACCTACATGCAAGATTCCCCCCGTTACGTCAGATCCGGGAGTTTCGGGGTGTGAGCAGTCCTGGAACCCGCGAGAGAGAATCCGACGTCGGTGAGGCCCCGGCACAGAGAGTGATGCTATCTTTGGCACACAACACCCATGATACAATCTAACACACATGGCATAGCAAAACATTGGTTTAGGTGGGATCCCGACGCTCCGGGTCCCCTCTCCGGAGATACACTAGCCCCGGTGTAGAAAAAGACGGAACCTGCGTCTAGCCCCCTCTGCGTGAGCCGGAAGTGGGTAGCAAAGTGGAACTAGTTGCTTGGTTGTGTCATGTTACTCCCAAGGAACACCCTTGACAATGGTAGGGCCCACCTACTTGCAAGATTCCCCCCGTTACGTCAGATCCGGGAGTTTCGGGGTGTGAGCAGTCCTGGAACCCGAGAGAGAGAATCCGACGTCGGTGAGGCCCCGGCACAGAGAGTGATGCTATATTTGGCACACAACACCCATGATACAATCTAACACACATGTCATGGCAAAACATTGGTTTAGGTGGGATCCCGACGCTCCGGGTCCCCTCTCCGGAGATACACTAGCCCCGGTGTAGAAAAAGACGGAACCTGCGTCTAGCCCCCTCTGCGTGAGCCGGAAGTGGGTAGCAAAGTGGAACTAGTTGCTTGTTTGTGTCATGTTAGTCCCAAGGAACACCCTTGACAATGGTAGGGCCCACCTACTTGCAAGATTCCCCCCGTTACGTCAGATCCGGGAGTTTCAGGGTGTGAGCAGTCCTGGAACCCGAGAGAGAGAATCCGACGTCGGTGAGGCCCCGGCACAGAGAGTGATGCTATCTTTGGCACACAACACCCATGATACAATCTAACACACATGGCATGGCAAAACATTGGTTTAGGTGGGATCCCGATGCTCCGGGTCCCCTCTCCCGAGATACACTAGCCCCGGTGTAGAAAAAGACGGAACCGGCGTCCAGCCCCCTCTGCGTGAGCCGGAAGTGGGTAGCAAAGTGGAACTAGTTGCTTGGTTGTGTCATGTTGGTCCCAAGGAACACCCTTGACAATGGTAGGGCCCACATACTTGCAAGATTCCCCCCGTTACGTCAGATCCGGGAGTTTCGGGGTGTGAGCAGTCCTGGAACCCGAGAGAGAGAATCCGACGTCGGTGAGGCCCCGGCACAGAGAGTGATGCTATCTTTGGCACACAACACCCATGATACAATCTAACACACGTGGCATGGCAAAACATTGGTTTAGGTGGGATCCCGACGCTCCGGGTCCCCTCTCCGGAGATACACTAGCCCCGGTGTAGAAAAAGACGGAACCTGCGTCTAGCCCCCTCTGCGTGAGCCGGAAGTGGGTAGCAAAGTGGAACTAGTTTCTTGGTTGTGTTATGTTGGTCCCAAGGAACACCCTTGACAATGGTAGGGCCCACCTACTTGCAAGATTCCCCCCGTTACGTCAGATCCGGGAGTTTCGGGGTGTGAGCAGTCCTGGAACCCGAGAGAGAGAATCCGACGTCGGTGAGGCCCCGGCACAGAGAGTGATGCTATCTTTGGCACACAACACCCATGGTACAATCTAACACACATGGCATGGCAAAACATTGGTTTAGGTGGGATCCCGACGCTCCGGGTCCCCTCTCCGGAGATACACTAGCCCCGGTGTAGAAAAAGACGGAACCGGCGTCTAGCCCCCTCTGCGTGAGCCGGAAGTGGGTAGAAAAGTGGAACTAGTTGCTTGGTTGTATCATGTTAGTCCCAAGGAACACCCTTGACAATGGTAGGGCCCACCTACTTGCAAGATTCCCCCCGTTACGTCAGATCCGGGAGTTTCGGGGTGTGAGCAGTCCTGGAACCCGCGAGAGAGAATCCGACGTCGGTGAGGCCCCGGCACAGAGAGTGATGCTATCTTTGGCACACAACACCCATGATACAATCTAACACACATGGCATGGCAAAACATTGGTTTAGGTGGGATCCCGACGCTCCGGGTCCCCTCTCCGGAGATACACTAGCCCCGGTGTAGAAAAACACGGAACCTGCGTCTAGCCCCCTCTGCGTGAGCCGGAAGTGGGTAGAAAAGTGGAACTAGTTGCTTGGTTGTGTCATGTTAGTCCCAAGGAACACCCTTGACAATGGTAGGGCCCACCTACTTGCAAGATTCCCCCCCTTACGTCAGATCCGGGAGTTCCGGGAGCTCTGGAGGTGTCCAAGGAAGTTTGCCTGTTTCATCTATCATCTCATGCCATCAACACTTTTCATCTAGAAGTTTCGGTGTGTTCAGATTTTATTCAGGAGAAAACAAAGTTTCAGTTTTTATTCTATTTCTCCAAAGCATGTACTTACTACTTTCTTGGAGCAGTTCCTGTAGCGGGCCAAACTTTTTATGACTGTACTACAAACATTCACTGGATTGTTGTTGGTGCGTGAGTGCTACATTGATGAACATGATTTAGGCACATTCATGTATCGATTTAAAGGCCTTGTCGATTTTTTTTCCTTTCAGGACTAATTCCATCTTCTTCTCTCGACATTGCCTTAAGAGAAAGCTTAGCACTGTAGAGAAGAGATATAACTACTAAACCATAGTATGAGTTTGAGTTTCTGATGTAATAAAAAAAGCTTATGGTATAGCAGATTTTTCTATTTGCCTTTGATACCTTTTCAAACTCTAGCTGTACAGTAGTCTATAGGAAGGGAATGATGTGATAATGATTTGAACATTCGTGCACGTACATGCATGCTTGTCTTATTGGCGGAGCTGGAGCTCAAATGACCCTGATGCACACTCTACTATGGTAGAAAATTTTCAAGCACAAATCTGCTTTATATGGGTGTGATTTATAATTTTTTATAAATTATAACCTATACAATGCATAAATTAGGACATAATGTAAAAGAAAACAAATAAATACAAAAAAATGCAACAAAATCAATCCTCTGTTTTCACCGGATCTTTGAAATTAAGATGGGTAATGTTCATTGGATGTTCGGCTGTCCATTTATTGGCCTCTTGGCTGGTTTGTTTTTATTATCCGATGCAGAATATAGCCTGCAGAAATTTGCTTGTGCAGCGCAGCTGCGAGAAGTGTTCATGCTGGAGGATTGGATTGGATCTTTGAGTGTTTAGATACACCCAATCGATTGTTCGATCCAAGATTGCTGTTTTTGAAATTAGAAAGAGTTGTTAATTCCTGCAAGAACACGCTGGGAATTGAGGAGTTAATGTTTGTTTGGGACGTTGAGGAGTTAGGATTAGGAGTTCTAACCAAACCTGGTGAATGTGGCGCGGTGTGCTGTTGGAAAGGGTGAGCTCGTGTGCCTAGAATTTGCAAGAAGGCCACTGTGCTTTTGTTATTCTTTTTTGTGTGGAGAATTGTTAAACCTAGTACCAACCCTTGTCGCCAGAGGGAATGTGCTGTCTAGAATCTTAGGGCTCCAAAATTATCTGAATATTCATAAATGGATGGTTGAAGTGACTCAACATTATCTGAAAATGTGCTCTGGATTCACTACAATTTCGAGTAGGTTTATTTTGTGTAGAATAAAATCATGAGCATGTTGCTTCCTGTTTGTTAGAGCTTTTTATAGTCCTGATGTTGCTTCCTGTGCATTCCTTGGGATCTGGAGCATGTAGCAAGTTTACTTGGCTACTTAGTGTTTCAGATCATGTAATGGTTGAGTGTAATTCTGGAGAAATTACATGAATCCGCTTTCCTATCGTACCTGCGGCAGTTGCAAGTTTACAAGAAGAAATATCAGCCTTATTAGTTGTTAGTTATAGGGTCTGTTAGTGTTAGTTTTAGGGGCTGTTAGTGTTAGCTTAAAAACATCAATTTGTCATTGTCATATATATTATAGATGGAGCCAGTGAATTCTCAGCCTTATTAGTTGTAACCTGTAAACCAATGAATCAAATGAAAAATGTAGATGTGCATTACCAGTACTCCTAGTCTAACTCAATGTACACTGAAAAATGCCTTTACATCTCATTTTACATTGTTGCTATACAGTGCTTGTGCTTAACATAATCTTTTATAAGGGTAACACAGTAGGTTGAAAAATCCCACTGCAGGTTTTTAGGATTTGCTTCAGAACCATTAGATTACATGGATATTTCTTTTGAAGAGAAATATCAGGCAACTATATGAGCCGACAAGAGGAAAACAAGTATGCAGTCATAAGATGACACTAACACTACATATTTACTTTTTGCAGGACATGGATCGAGATTGAGGCCAGGAGCGGGGTTTGGTGAGGCGGGGGTTTGCTGAGGTTGAGGCCAGGAGTGTCTGTGATCATCTTCGTCGACACCCGGCCACGCTTTGAGGGTAAAAACCTCCTCCTTAATCGATCTTTAGATTTTCTTGTGTAGATCACCAAACTAGTCGCGTTACCCTAGGCGTCTCCCGTTCGGAAGAGTTGTAGTTATAAAAATAGAACTCTTTGTATATATTTATATACAAAGATCTATATTTTTATAACCGCGACTGTTTCGAATTGTCCACGTTTTTGGACAGCTCGTGGATGTGTAGCTGTGTTTGTTTTCCATGTTCTACTCCTATCCGAGACAGATTTCGGTGGCGCCTCTCTGTTGTTCTCCGAGTACACATTCTCTCGACCCCCGTGGTCGAGACGTGTATTAGGAGAACAGCGGGGAGGTGCTGCCGAAATTTGTCTCGGATAGGAGTAGACATGGAAAACAAACACAAGCTACACATCCACGGGTGGGATTAGGACCTATCTTTACCTAGTAGGCATGTAGGATTGCATTCAAAGCGTAAAACTTGCAGTATGTTGTAGATAATTTAAACAAACTTGTTAAATTTTAAACACATGTTAATATGTCTGAGCATTCATCAGCGTGGAAATGGAGGAACGCGAGTGGATGTACAGTGGCCGACCGAGTGTGAAGGATATGACAATGGATTGGGTTACAAAGACCAACAAGTTCTTGGATTTTGCATTTGCTAGAGTTGACGATTCGTCTGATGTATGGTGCCCCTGTAGTCGTTGTCGTAACATGACAGAGAAACCGAGGATAGTCATTTCTGATCACCTTGGGAAGTACGGGTTTATGCCAAACTATTACCGTTGGGTGTACCATGGCGAGTCTGCCGATCCCGTACGCCGTAGAAAGAAGAAGAAGAAGGTGGCACCTAGCACTGAGGATGCATCGACCGATTTTGATACCGGTTTTGACAGGATGTTAGATGATTTCACTACTACACATGCACCTGAAAATCCAACCGGTGAGGGAGATGCCCCCGAGTATGCGGAGGAGAGCACGAAAGAGTTCTATGACACATTGTTTGAGACACAAAAACCATTGCACGAGCATACACGAGTTTCTCAACTTGATGCCATCGGCCGGCTTATGGCGGTCAAAAGCCAGCACAATGTAAGCATAGCCGCCTTTGATGCATTTCTGACCGTTATTGCCACCCTCTTGCCGGCGGAACACCTTCTTCCAAAGAACATGTACGAGTCGAAAAAAATCCTCGGTTCCCTTAAGATGCCGTATGAAAAGATAGACTGTTGTCCGAAGAGTTGCATGTTGTTCAGGAAAGAGCATGAGAAGACAAAGTACTGTGTCAAATGCGGGGCCTCTAGGTTTCTGGAGGTGGACTCCGGTAATGGTTAGAAGACGCAGCTAACGGTCGCCAAAAAGATCCTTCGATATCTTCCATTCATACCGCGGATCCAAAGGCTTTTTATGACCGAGGAATCTGCGAAACAGATGAGATGGCCGTCAGACGGGAAGAGGTACCGTCCTCATAAGATGATACATCCGTCTGATGGTGAAGCATGGAAGGACTTCGTTGGAAAACATAAGAAGAAAGCGGGTGACCCCAGGAGTGTAGCCGTTGCGTTATCAACCGATGGTTTCAACCCATATGGTATGACGTCTGCCTCATACAGTTGTTGGCCGATGTTTGTTATCCCGATGAACCCCCCCCCCCGGCGTGTGCATGCAACGGCAGAACATGTTCCTGTCGCTGATAATTCCAGGGCCTGAGTATCCAGGGAAGAATATGTCCGTGTTCATGGAGCCGCTGGTAGATGATCTCCTCATTGCTTGGAACACCGGGGTACGGACATACGACGCCGCAGAAAAGAAGCACTTTGATATGTATGTTTGGTACTTCACTTCCCTGCATGACCTTCCGGCTCGCGCGATATTCTGCGGCTGGTGCACTCATGGGAAGTGGCCTTGTCCGGTGTGCTACCAGGCTGTGACTTTCCTTTGGCTCAAAAAGGGTGGAAAATACTCATGCTTTGACCAACATCGTCAGTTCCTTCGTCTTGGTCACAAATACCGGCGAAATAAAAAGAAGTGGACGAAAGATGTAGCTGTCGATGCTCCACGACCAACTTTGATGACCGGTGTAGACGTGAAGGCTCAGCTAGAAAGTCTGGAGCTCAATGCCGAGGGGACTGGCTTTCTGGGATATGGAGAGTGGCACCAGTGGACTCACATCTCATGCCTGTGGAAGCTCCCTTACATGCAGGATCTTCTTCTTCCACATAACATTGATGTCATGCACACGGAAAAAAATATCGCCGAGGCCCTTTGGGCAACACTTATGGATCTTGAGAAGACGAAGGATAACGTTAAGGCAAGAGTCGATCAAGAGGAGCTATGTGACAGGAAACATTTAAACATGAAGCCTCCCACCAAAACCAAAAAAACCTGGACGAAGCCACCGGCCCCTTTCTGCCTGACTAGGGCCCAAAGGAAAGAAGTTCTCCAGTGGATCTTGGACTGTCTCTTCTTCCCTGATGGGTACGCAGCTAATATAATGAGGGGAGTGAATCTTGCAGGGCTTCGGATAACAGGGCTCAAGAGTCATGACTACCACGTATGGATTGAGCGGATCATGCCTGTCATGATTCGAGGATACGTTGATGAGGAAATTTGGCTAGTGCTAGCCAAGTTGAGTTTTTTCTTTCGCCAGCTTTGTGCCAAGGAATTAGACCGAGCTGTGGTTGCTAAGTTGGAGGAACAGGTTGCCGGCTTACTGGTGGACCTAGAGGCGATCTTTCCCCCCGGCTTCTTTAATCCGATGCAACACTTGCTCTTGCATCTCGCTGAAGAGGCACGATTGGGTGGCCCTGTGCAGTACCGCTGGATGTTTTCAACCGAGAGAGAGCAGAAGAAACTTAGAGAGAAAAGCACGAACAAATGTCGCATCGAAGCATCCATATGTGAGGCAACCCTCAACGAGGAGGTGGCAAACTTTACGACAAAATACTATCATGAAAGTCTTCCCACTCGTCATAATCCAGTTTCTCGGTACAATAATGACCCCAACTCCGCGGATGCACCCGAGCTTAGCATACTTGCAGGGCTTGGTGGCAGATCAAGTGGCGCGAAGCAAGAGCAAGTAGACTCACATGAACAATGGACGGCTATTCTCTCGTGTGTCCTGAAGAACACGGCGGAAGTAAAGCCCTACATTGAGTAAGTGCTCAACACCTTCTTTTCACAAGCTTTCATTCCCATAGTTTGTGTCTAACTCCGATTTTTGTCATTCCGCACCTAGGTTATTTGAGAAAGAAACCTGGAAACATCATTCCCGAGAACCTACCTACGACGAGAAGACTACTATTTTTAAGAAGGGTGGCAAAGGAGGCGGCGGTTTCATTAGTTGGTTCGCCACAAAAGTAACACTCTATCTTACATGGTTTCTAGTGAGACATATTTTACGCCGATCTTAGCTTTAAGTAACACTC
This sequence comes from Alopecurus myosuroides, assembly GCA_028641055.1. Lineage (NCBI taxonomy): Eukaryota > Viridiplantae > Streptophyta > Magnoliopsida > Poales > Poaceae > Alopecurus > Alopecurus myosuroides. Next base: position 12,103,870 of record CM054063.1, on the reverse strand, counting down.
CTATTGACCTTGTAGGCTTTAACCGACAAGGAAATGAGTCCCGAGTTGCGGCAACTTGCCCGCGGGTTCACCTACTCCCTCAAGACATTCACATCTTACGATGTGAATGGGTATCGCTTCCATACCCGTTCTTACGATGAGAAACGGCCGAACCGGAAGACAAATAATTTCGGGGTCTTCACGAATGCCGGTGGTGATTACTTCGGCATCGTCGAGGGAATTTATGAGCTCGATTTCCATTTCGGCAAGAAGAACACGGTTGTATTCAAATGCCATTGGTTCGATCCAACTAGAGTGAGACGAAATCCTGAAATTGGATTGATCGAAATTGAACGAGCATCTGTCTATGGGGGAGATGATGTCTACATCATTGCACAGCATGCCACCCAAGTATTCTATCTCCCCTACCCATGCAAAACTATGAAACGTCTCCAGGGGTGGGATGTGGTGATCACGGTGCCACCGCGTAATAGACCACCTCCTCCAAACGATGAAGATTACCACCAGCGCATAAACCCCATCACCTATGAGGGAGAGTTCTATCAAGAGGACGCCGATGGGCTCACCGGCCGGTTCAGCATCGACTTGCCCACAATTGACGAAATGGTAGAACACGACGGTGATGATGGCATGGGCGCCGAGAGTGAGCAAGACGACGATCCAGCTGTTCTTAACTCTAAGGACGTGGAACTACTTGAACGTCTCCACATACCCGATGTTGAGGAGCCGAGCGGTCCACCATCGAACTACATGGAAGAGTGGTGGTACACCCGTGATAGCGACGACGATGATGATCCCGGTCCAAGTTATGATCCCAAGGATGTCGACAATGGGTTCTGAACCATTTGTGTTCCAACTATGTAACCGTCAATGTATAATTAGCATTTAGTTTTCACTATTTGTGTGTCACTTCGAAACTTATAGGTTGTAATATTTTTCTATTCCGAACTTCTTATTGCTATTACATTACTTGCGCTTAAAATCCTGACGTTTGTCATGGTTCTTAGAGTCTCCAAGCACTTACGATTTTGTGCTCAAAATCTCCTCCCATATGAGCCTGAAGAATCTGATCTTGCTCACATCCATGTGCTCCCAGTAGTAGTGCTCTTGCCACTCCCTACGCTGTTATTTTGGTCACCAAAATATCGGTGCAGGGAGTGGCAAGGGCACTACTTCTGGGAGCACATGGCCGATGACAAATGTCAGGATTTATTTTTCTATTCCGAACTTCTTATTGCTATTACATTACTTGCGCTTAAAATCCTGACGTTTGTCATGGTTCTTAGAGTCTCCAAGCACTTACGATTTTGTGCTCAAAATCTCCTCCCATATGAGCTTGAAGTATCTGATCTTGCTCACATCCATGTGCTCCCAGTAGTAGTGCTCTTGCCACTCCCTACGCTGTTATTTTGGTCACCAAAATATCGGTGCAGGGAGTGGCAAGGGCACTACTTCTGGGAGCACATGGCCGTGAAGAAGATCAGGTTCTTCAACCTCATGGGAGGAGATTTTCAGCAGAAAATCGTGCACATGACAAATGTCAGGATTTATTTTTCTATTCCGAACTTCTTATTGCTATTACATTACTTGCGCTTAAAATCCTGACGTTTGTCATGGTTCTTAGAGTCTCCAAGCACTTACGATTTTGTGCTCAAAATCTCCTCCCATATGAGCTTGAAGAATCTGATCTTGTTCACATCCATGTGCTCCCAGTAGTAGTGCTCTTGCCACTCCCTACGCTGTTATTTTGGTCACCAAAATATCGGTGCAGGGAGTGGCAAGAGCACTACTTCTGGGAGCACATGGCCGTGAACAAGATCAGGTTCTTCAAGCTCATGGGAGGAGATTTTCAGCAGAAAATCGTGCACATGACAAATGTCAGGATTTTAAGCAGCCCGTGGTTACGATGAGCGCTTCTGCTAGTTTATATTTAGACATTTAAGTACAGAAAAGGTGAAATTGTGACACTTTACTATTTTAATTGCGCTTTAATTTAATTTTGCATGTTGTAACACCTGGGGTGTTACCTGTTTGTTTTCTTTTTGTTTGCATCATCTTCATCCCATAAGCATTGCATCATGTTTTCCAAACCACTCAAAACTTCAAAACAATTTAAACTTTCACACCTTGCTCCAAATTTCCAATTTCAAAATTGTAAATTGAACCACTCAATTGTTTTTCAATAATTTGAAGTTGTTTTAATCCAATTGCTTGTTAATAAAATTTTCCCTGTTATCAAAACCCTAATGGCCAATTGAATTTCAAATAAAATCCTAGTTGATATGATCCAAATTGAGGTTTAAAAAAAAAATTTAAGTTCTTGCAAAACAAAATTTCAATAATGTTTGCATAATGGTTTTGAAACTTATTAAATGGAATCTATTTATTTCCAAAAATTCCCCAAAACAAACCTTATTTGGAAATTCAACTAACCACTTTAAAATCCCAACTAATAATTCCAAGTTTGAGAATAATGCTAACCTTGCTTCCATCTTGCTGTTTTGAAAATCATAAAAATATCTAATGAACTAAACCCCCAAATTCCATTCTTTTTCCCTCTTTCATTCCTTACAAAGAAAAGAAAATCAAATCAATCAACTACTAAGAAACAAAAAAAATAACAAAGGAGAGGGCAGCCCACCCCTTCTCCTCTTTCTCCCTAAAGCCCACCTTTTCCCTTTTTCTTCCCAAGCCCAACCCTTTTCTTTCTTTCCCCCAAGCCTTTCCTTTCCTCTCTGGCTGGCCCACCAAATCTGTCTGTCGTCTTCCTCTGTTGTACGAACCACCACCGAACCGCAGGATCACCTCCTCCCCCTCTGGATGCCATGCCGTACAAGGTTGCCTTCCTCCTTAAGTACCTACCGCCCCTCTGCCCTCTGCTAGCCCTAGAACCCTAGGCCATCCGCAGCGCCGCCAAGTCCTCCTCCCTCCTCTCTCTGAACACCCTCTGTTTCTGAACCATCGATCACCACCACCGAGAACCACCACCTCCACCCTCATCTCCGGTCACCTCGAGGAGCCTCCGAGGAGGAAAATGGAAACGCCGTCGCGCACTGTCCCTCCCCAACCTTCCCGTTGAGCTCGAGGGGGCTGGTAGCGCCGCCGCCGTCCGTGATTTTCCCGCCGCCGTCGACTGTCTCGAACGAGCTCTGCATCGGAGGTGAGCCCTCTGCTCCTTTTCCCTCCTCTCCCCTCCTGGCCTAGGCCCACTCCCCTCTTGCCCTGTGTTGATGGCCGCACCCCCCCTGCACCTCGCTGCCGCACGCCGTGGCCGCCGGAGCGCTGCCGTCGCTCGCTCGCTGCCTGTAGATTGCAGCACAGTTTTCGTCCGTCAGTTTCGTCAGCATCCGGATCCTACACCTCAACCCGTCTGCTTAGCGTTTACTAACAAACATAACGATTCCACCCCAGCGGTAGCGAGCCGCGCAAGCGAGCGGTGGGGCGCGGGTTCGACCCCCCCTTGGTGCATTTCTTTTCCAGGTTTCAGCCCTTCTGCTGGCCCCACCCGTCGGTGGCAGCCGTGGCCACGCCAGCCCACGCGCGCGCCGCGTGGACGCCACACTGGCCAGTGGCCCACGGGCAGGGGCTGCGGGTAGGTTAACCCGCGGTAGCAAAAACTTTTTCCTGCACGTTTATTTTAATCAAGGTCCTTAAAATTGCAGATTGGGCCCTAGAACCAAAATGCCAATAAAAATTGTTTTATAACTCCAAAAATTAAAAGTAAAATATGTGCACTGATCCAAATTACATTGTCTACCTTTTGGTAACTTTTGTTTTCTGTTTTGAAATTTCAAAATGCAATTTAAATTTGAATCCAAATAATTCAAATGCAAATTTCTAAATTCAATAACTAATTCATTTCAATTCCAAATAATGCAAATAAAATATGTTTTCAATACCATTTTGAATAACCTTTTCCAATATAATTTTTGTTTTCTGTTTTGAATAATTAAAATTGCCTAAACAATTTAAATCTTGTTTAATCCAATTAAAACTTGTTTAATATTGTTTAATTCATAATTAAATAATCCTAAGCCCAATTTCAAAATGTGAAACATGTAATCCAACTAAAATTTGATAACCTTTTCAAATATCAACTTTGCCTTTTGTTTTGAGCAATTTAACTTGATGAAAACAACCACTACTTGTTTAACCCCATTAAGTGACAATAGTTTCCAAACTTGATAAATGTTTTCTAAAATTGTTAACTATCATTCCAATGGCATTTAATATTGTTATCTTATTGTTCCTCATCATGCATGCATCATGATAAACCACTTACACATGTTAACTAATGGTAGATCATTGTTTCCACCTTAACATGTGCATCCATATGCAACTCACATTGCATATGGGTCCATTTAAATCTGTTTATCTTGTCAACTAGTTCACTTTGATGCATCTTTAAACCTGTCATGCATCCATATCTTGATCATGCTGGATCTTTTGCCGTAGTAGTAATTGTTGCATCCGGTGTTTGTTCGAGGTTCATTGCTTCTTCCCGGATAGGACGTTGAGATGATGTGAGCAACGACAAGTTCTGCTACCTTGCGGGATCTCAGGCAAGTATACTCACTTGCTGCCAAATGGCTGCCTTTCATCACTTGTTACCGATGCTTTCCGTTGTTCTTATTCTAGCCGGTTGATACGATGCTTGTGTCTCGATCCTATTATATGTTTACCTTGCAGCCATGATATAGCCTTTCCTTCCACTTCCTATTAACTGTTGTTTGTTTACCCTGTTGGCCCTCGTGTCGTAGTTGCATGCTTAGGTTTGTTTGTGCTCGAGTCTTGTTATCCGTTGTCGTATCACCTGTTTAGTTGATAGTTGGGTTTCAATTCAATCAACAACTTGTTAATGTTTTGGGTAATAATAATTTGATGATAAGGCACCGGCAGGAGGCCCGGGTTAGGGTTTTGAAGCCTGCTAGTGTCGAAACTAGGAAAAGAGTCTTGTCTACTGATCCATGATGAGCGTGCTCACCGCATCCGGGTGGTAGTATGGGACCCCCCTCGACTTAGACCTGATCTGCATCTTGTCCGAAGAGCCACACTTAGTTCGGGTGTTCCATTTGCTCCTTGCATAATGGGAGGGCCCCCCATGGTTACTGGTTATGATGATGATGATGCATATAGGGCGAGGCCTGTAGTGCCGGGGTGTTGTGTCCTGCGGGAGTTTTGCACACCTGCGCTGAGTATTCGGCTGCGTGGCTGGGACCTTATAGCTCCGTGGCTCCGAGGATGGGTTGTAGAGATGGTTTGGGTCGTGTCAAGCCAACCTGAGTTTTAGTTGGTGGCTTGAGTGTGTACGGGTACTGGAGCACACCCTGCAGGGATAAATCTTCTCGAGAAGCCGTGTTTTCCGCGGTTATGGATTACTTGGTGAAAGTACTGGCTAACAAGTACTCAGACAACTTACACCTAATGATAATAACTTGACTAGTAATAGTCTTATTGACACAATAACTTGATCCATCATTAATCAACAGTGTGAGTTATCCTTGGGTTGCTTCCTTAGTAGGGGGTGACATTGGATGGGTATTGTTTGGTGAGTAGTTGTAGTTGGTTACGATACGCTATCTTATCCCCCTCTTTTAGCCGGAAGTTGTAGTGAGTTTCTGTAGTTGGTTAGTGCAGCCCGCTGCCGCTTATTTGCAATAACCCCTTCCTTTCCGTTGATCCCAAAGTATTTGTAGCTTGTGATGATCGGATTACACCGGTATCTTGTGAGTATGGGTTTTATTCCACTTGCCAGTACTTAACCGTACTGACCCACGAATCTCTTTCGTGGCTGCAAATTCCAACTTGCAGTCAACAGGTTTGAAGTCTGACGACGTTAGCTTGGGAATCCCTCCGGCTTGGCCTGGGCAGGGATTGGACGCTCTCGGTTATCTTCAGGACTCTTAGTCCAATTTGCATCTTGTCCGTAGCCGGACGTTTGTTTCTTCCGCTGTTATTTGGATCTTTGTATTGTATCAGTTGTAACCCTGGCTCGTTTGAGTCATCTTGTATCTATCTGTTTCTGTTGTAATTGTGGAATATTCGTGAACTATTGTAATGTTATCACAAGTGGCAACCTGGAATCGGTTATTATGTGGATTTTGGCGGGAATGCTGAAATCTGCATAGTGCCCGATCTCGGGGCGTCACAAATGGTATCAGAGCCTTGGTTCCGATTCCCGAGATTGTTTCGATACGAATGGTTATCGAAGCAACGGGTCCGCAAAGCCTGTAGGTTAACCTCGCTAACGGTCGTTGTTTCTAGAGTGTCAAAAACTATTTCTGCTAAACTATTTTGGAAAAACATCTCAATAGGATTCTTGTTTTCTCCTTATCTCTATTCTATTTCCCCTCCCATCTTATTTGTTTTGGAGTCTACTCTCGTACTCAATCTTTCAAAGTGTTAGGATCCTACGTGGGTGGACGTTTTCTGAGCCTTTAACCTAATATGGTTCGATCATCGGAAGATTCCTGGTGGAAGAACATCGTCAACACTCCGAGCAAGAATCTCTTGTTAGTGGTGTCGAGGAGATCAACTGGAAGCACGAAGAATCGATAGTCGAACTTCTTTCCCCTCCCGGGTTAGCAGGTGGATTGCGAGGGCGCAATCCCTTGTTAGTGGTGTCGTCTGTAACACCTGGGGTGTTACCTGTTTGTTTTCTTTTTGTTTGCATCATCTGCATCCCATAAGCATTGCATCATGTTTTCCAAACCACTCAAAACTTCAAAACAATTTAAACTTTCACACCTTGCTCCAAATTTCCAATTTCAAAATTGTAAATTGAACCACTCAATTGTTTTTCAATAATTTGAAGTTGTTTTAATCCAATTGCTTGTTAATAAAATTTTCCCTGTTATCAAAACCCTAATGGCCAATTGAATTTCAAATAAAATCCTAGTTGATATGATCCAAATTGAGGTTTAAAAAAAAAAAATTTAAGTTCTTGCAAAACAAAATTTCAATAATGTTTGCATAATGGTTTTGAAACTTATTAAATGGAATCTATTTATTTCCAAAAATTCCCCAAAACAAACCTTATTTGGAAATTCAACTAACCACTTTAAAATCCCAACTAATAATTCCAAGTTTGAGAATAATGCTAACCTTGCTTCCATCTTGCTGTTTTGAAAATCATAAAAATATCTAATGAACTAAACCCCCAAATTCCATTCTTTTTCCCTCTTTCATTCCTTACAAAGAAAAGAAAATCAAATCAATCAACTAATAAGAAACAAAAAAAATAACAAAGGAGAGGGCAGCCCACCCCTTCTCCTCTTTCTCCCTAAAGCCCACCTTTTCCCTTTTTCTTCCCAAGCCCAACCCTTTTCTTTCTTTCCCCCAAGCCTTTCCTTTCCTCTCTGGCTGGCCCACCAAATCTGTCTGTCGTCTTCCTCTGTTGTACGAACCACCACCGAACCGCAGGATCACCTCCTCCCCCTCTGGATGCCATGCCGTACAAGGTTGCCTTCCTCCTTAAGTACCTACCGCCCCTCTGCCCTCTGCTAGCCCTAGAACCCTAGGCCATCCGCAGCGCCGCCAAGTCCTCCTCCCTCCTCTCTCTGAACACCCTCTGTTTCTGAACCATCGATCACCACCACCGAGAACCACCACCTCCACCCTCATCTCCGGTCACCTCGAGGAGCCTCCGAGGAGGAAAATGGAAACGCCGTCGCGCACTGTCCCTCCCCAACCTTCCCGTTGAGCTCGAGGGGGCTGGTAGCGCCGCCGCCGTCCGTGATTTTCCCGCCGCCGTCGACTGTCTCGAACGAGCTCTGCATCGGAGGTGAGCCCTCTGCTCCTTTTCCCTCCTCTCCCCTCCTGGCCTAGGCCCACTCCCCTCTTGCCCTGTGTTGATGGCCGCACCCCCCCTGCACCTCGCTGCCGCACGCCGTGGCCGCCGGAGCGCTGCCGTCGCTCGCTCGCTGCCTGTAGATTGCAGCACAGTTTTCGTCCGTCAGTTTCGTCAGCATCCGGATCCTACACCTCAACCCGTCTGCTTAGCGTTTACTAACAAACATAACGATTCCACCCCAGCGGTAGCGAGCCGCGCAAGCGAGCGGTGGGGCGCGGGTTCGACCCCCCCTTGGTGCATTTCTTTTCCAGGTTTCAGCCCTTCTGCTGGCCCCACCCGTCGGTGGCAGCCGTGGCCACGCCAGCCCACGCGCGCGCCGCGTGGACGCCACGCTGGCCAGTGGCCCACGGGCAGGGGCTGCGGGTAGGTTAACCCGCGGTAGCAAAAACTTTTTCCTGCACGTTTATTTTAATCAAGGTCCTTAAAATTGCAGATTGGGCCCTAGAACCAAAATGCCAATAAAAATTGTTTTATAACTCCAAAAATTAAAAGTAAAATATGTGCACTGATCCAAATTACATTGTCTACCTTTTGGTAACTTTTTTTTTCTGTTTTGAAATTTCAAAATGCAATTTAAATTTGAATCCAAATAATTCAAATGCAAATTTCTAAATTCAATAACTAATTCATTTCAATTCCAAATAATGCAAATAAAATATGTTTTCAATACCATTTTGAATAACCTTTTCCAATATAATTTTTGTTTTCTGTTTTGAATAATTAAAATTGCCTAAACAATTTAAATCTTGTTTAATCCAATTAAAACTTGTTTAATATTGTTTAATTCATAATTAAATAATCCTAAGCCCAATTTCAAAATGTGAAACATGTAATCCTACTAAAATTTGATAACCTTTTCAAATATCAACTTTGCCTTTTGTTTTGAGCAATTTAACTTGATGAAAACAACCACTACTTGTTTAACCCCATTAAGTGACAATAGTTTCCAAACTTGATAAATGTTTTCTAAAATTGTTAACTATCATTCCAATGGCATTTAATATTGTTATCTTATTGTTCCTCATCATGCATGCATCATGATAAACCACTTACACATGTTAACTAATGGTAGATCATTGTTTCCACCTTAACATGTGCATCCATATGCAACTCACATTGCATATGGGTCCATTTAAATCTGTTTATCTTGTCAACTAGTTCACTTTGATGCATCTTTAAACCTGTCATGCATCCATATCTTGATCATGCTGGATCTTTTGCCGTAGTAGTAATTGTTGCATCCGGTGTTTGTTCGAGGTTCATTGCTTCTTCCCGGATAGGACGTTGAGATGATGTGAGCAACGACAAGTTCTGCTACCTTGCGGGATCTCAGGCAAGTATACTCACTTGCTGCCAAATGGCTGCCTTTCATCACTTGTTACCGATGCTTTCCGTTGTTCTTATTCTAGCCGGTTGATACGATGCTTGTGTCTCGATCCTATTATATGTTTACCTTGCAGCCATGATATAGCCTTTCCTTCCACTTCCTATTAACTGTTGTTTGTTTACCCTGTTGGCCCTCGTGTCGTAGTTGCATGCTTAGGTTTGTTTGTGCTCGAGTCTTGTTATCCGTTGTCGTATCACCTGTTTAGTTGATAGTTGGGTTTCAATTCAATCAACAACTTGTTAATGTTTTGGGTAATAATAATTTGATGATAAGGCACCGGCAGGAGGCCCGGGTTAGGGTTTTGAAGCCTGCTAGTGTCGAAACTAGGAAAAGAGTCTTGTCTACTGATCCATGATGAGCGTGCTCACCGCATCCGGGTGGTAGTATGGGACCCCCCTCGACTTAGACCTGATCTGCATCTTGTCCGAAGAGCCACACTTAGTTCGGGTGTTCCATTTGCTCCTTGCATAATGGGAGGGCCCCCCATGGTTACTGGTTATGATGATGATGATGCATATAGGGCGAGGCCTGTAGTGCCGGGGTGTTGTGTCCTGCGGGAGTTTTGCACACCTGCGCTGAGTATTCGGCTGCGTGGCTGGGACCTTATAGCTCCGTGGCTCCGAGGATGGGTTGTAGAGATGGTTTGGGTCGTGTCAAGCCAACCTGAGTTTTAGTTGGTGGCTTGAGTGTGTACGGGTACTGGAGCACACCCTGCAGGGATAAATCTTCTCGAGAAGCCGTGTTTTCCGCGGTTATGGATTACTTGGTGAAAGTACTGGCTAACAAGTACTCAGACAACTTACACCTAATGATAATAACTTGACTAGTAATAGTCTTATTGACACAATAACTTGATCCATCATTAATCAACAGTGTGAGTTATCCTTGGGTTGCTTCCTTAGTAGGGGGTGACATTGGATGGGTATTGTTTGGTGAGTAGTTGTAGTTGGTTACGATACGCTATCTTATCCCCCTCTTTTAGCCGGAAGTTGTAGTGAGTTTCTGTAGTTGGTTAGTGCAGCCCGCTGCCGCTTATTTGCAATAACCCCTTCCTTTCCGTTGATCCCAAAGTATTTGTAGCTTGTGATGATCGGATTACACCGGTATCTTGTGAGTATGGGTTTTATTCCACTTGCCAGTACTTAACCGTACTGACCCACGAATCTCTTTCGTGGCTGCAAATTCCAACTTGCAGTCAACAGGTTTGAAGTCTGACGACGTTAGCTTGGGAATCCCTCCGGCTTGGCCTGGGCAGGGATTGGACGCTCTCGGTTATCTTCAGGACTCTTAGTCCAATTTGCATCTTGTCCGTAGCCGGACGTTTGTTTCTTCCGCTGTTATTTGGATCTTTGTATTGTATCAGTTGTAACCCTGGCTCGTTTGAGTCATCTTGTATCTATCTGTTTCTGTTGTAATTGTGGAATATTCGTGAACTATTGTAATGTTATCACAAGTGGCAACCTGGAATCGGTTATTATGTGGATTTTGGCGGGAATGCTGAAATCTGCATAGTGCCCGATCTCGGGGCGTCACACATGTACATAATATGCTTTGTATGAATTACTCTTTGTTTATTTAACTTTTTAACATTTGTTATCACCTGTACTAATCGGGTTCCCTCTTGTGTCATAACAGGTGAAACATGGCAGGTTCCAAGGCCCCCAAGCGGTTAAAGCGCAGCGCCCCCAAGAAGGCCCATGTGGAGGGCTTGTACGCCAGATCTGAGGATGGCGCGCGCACACTGATAGGGCGACGACGGGTTGCGACGCCCGGCGCGGGCACGGAGGAGACCTCTAGCTCACGGAGAGCCCCGGCCCGTCGCCCAGGGGGGCGTGGTTCGCACCGTGCTGCTCGCCCACCGAGCCCCTTGCCCGAGGTTACTTCTTCTGACGAGGAGGAGGAGCAGGAGGATGAGGAGCAGGAGGAGGAGGAGGAGCACGAGCAGGAGGGGTCAGACGCCGAGGACGGGTCTGACCGGGACGAGGAGGAGGAGCAGCAGCCCTCGGACCCGGAGTCCGAGGAGGACGAGGACTTGTTCGCACACCCGCTCCCCCAGCTAGGGAAAGTGTGGCCCGCGGACAAGAAACCTTTTCTGCGCAGGCCCACGCGGCTACCTGAGCCGCCATACCCCCACCGGCACCACTTGGTCAGACCGGACGGCGACACGTAAGTGATTGTTAATCATCGTTGCTACATTTTTGCTATATTAATTTTTCATCAAAACATAACTAACAAGCTTGTTTTTCTTTTGTGCACGTGCAGGTCCTTGGCGTATGTGGGGCCCAGGCCACCACGGCCCATGAGCGGCATCCTTGGGCTTCTTTGCAAGAAGCATTTCCCAGGCTTGGTCACCCTGGATGGCAAGGAGGAGCCCGCTGCTTCCTGGAAGCACTACGAGCAGGTGCCCGATGTGGCGGACAAGTGGGGCCGGGTGTACGACCACTTAGGCACCCGGGTGATTACAGATTTCTGGGTTAGTATATTTTCCAATGCTAAATGGTTTTAGGGCAATATCTTTCGTGAAATATATATATATCGTGCTAATGTCTTAAATTTCTGCAATGGTTGTAGGACTACTTCACCTGCGTCGAGGGGGAAGAGGCTAGGGCCACGGCTGTGCTGATCAAGATGGCCAAGAAGCTTATCCGTGACATGCACTACGAGGCGCGTGTGCTGTGCGTGGTTAAGTTCTACGCCAAATACTTGAACACCACGTTGTCCAAGAAGGACGCCCGACTGATTCACTTGTCCGAGGTCCAATACTTGAAGGTAAGGACATAGTCTTTATAGTTATTCGTATATGGCCGCCGGGTGGTCTCACGTGGCTCTAATTTTTTCAAACAGGTGGTGCCTCAGTGGCTGGCCAACAAGCTGCCTTGCTATAAGGTGATGGTCGCGAAGTGGGTGAGCGACGGGTACAAGGCGGAACACGCCGCGTGCCGGGCCCGGCGTCTTCTGCTAGGCGAGGGACACCGTAAGGGCGGCCTCACCCTCACCGGCATCGTCCAGAGAGAGGTAAATAACCGTTCATATTTTTCCTTTTCAATGCAATGTTCTTTCTAACTTTATAGGTTTGTGCTAATATACTTCTGCTTTCAATTTTAGGCCGAGAAGGGCAATGAGATCAATCGCATGCAGGCCTTCCGTAGGACCCGGACCCCCAAGGTGCTGAAACCGGATATACCGGCTGATCAGCAGTGGATCAACACGCAAACCGGCAAGAAGTGGGACAAGTACGTCGAGAAGATGAAGGAGAAGCACGGCCCTGACTGTGACCCCTTCACGGCGCCCTATGATCCACAGGTTGCTATGGTTGCGGGAGAGGGTCGAAGGAACGGCAGATTTGCCTTCGCCAATGGCGCCTTCGATACCACAGGTACACCCACACTCTCCCAGATCCGTGCGAGGTCGGTCAGCTCATCGCCCTCTATCGAGCGCCGCCCACGGCCAGGACTAGATGACATCGCCGCTATGCAGGTACAATCATTCTTTGCACATGTATATCTTGTTTGCGTTGCGCAATTGTTGACAATAAACATCCCGTAGGATGAAGTTGATGAAAACAAGCGGATCGCGATGGAGTCCCAAGAGAAGGTCCAAAGAATGGAGGCGCAGATGAGCAGCCAGCATGCATGGATGCAGGCAATGATGCAGGTATTATTTTCACCCCTTTTAGTTCAATTCATCATTATATGCGTGTAAACTCACCGGTCTATCTCTTTTGATCTTTGCAGATGGTCAGCGCTCTTCCACGGGATCCATCAGCTCCTCCTCTACCTCCTCTACCGCCGTTCAACCTCAACTTGGTAAGTTGGCTTGCAGCTTGTTAACTGATTCATTTTTCCAGCTTAGTCGACTAATATGGATCTTTATAGGGAAATGCTTCATCATCGGGAACCCAGAACGACATGGAGCAGGACGGATCTCGAGCTGACGGTGACGAGTCAGCTCCATAGTTTACTTAGGATTCCGTCGTTGTTGTGGGAAAACATGACTTTTGAACTACTTATATGATGATTCCGTCGTTGTTGTGGCAAAACATGCATTTAGGATGATGTTTAACTATTTGTGACATGTATTATATGTTTGTGGAGTTATTTCGTGCATTTGTAGTTCTTTGGTGCAAATATAATGTGTGTTTGTTGCTATTTGATGCAAATATGTGTGTTTTGAATGTTCTGTACTGAAACATATCAAATATATATGAATTGTCATTTAATTGTACAGTGCAAATATGCAATGGCTTTGCCGAGTGTTGCACTCGGCAAAGACCCAAATGGTCACTATGCCGAGTGTTACACTCGGCAAAGAGGTTGCCCAGGTGACCAAATGGCACCTGGGAGCAAGTCTTTGCCGAGTGGCCAACAAAACACTCGGCACAATTGGGCTCGGCGTACACGGGAGGGGACTATGCCGAGTGTCACGGCACTCGGCATAGTCCCTACTCGGTGGAGTGAGTAGGCTCGGCGAAGAGACACTCGGCAAACTAAGACACTCGGCGTATAGTTTCTGGACTGTGCCGAGTGTCCTCGACACTCGGCGTACAGGCCACTCGGCTGAGGTCGACGTGCTCGGCGACATGACACTCGGCAAAGAGGCCCTCGGCGAACAGGGCCTGCCTCTTTGCCGAGTGCCGCGACACTCGGCGTACAGGACACGTGGCGCCACCATGGACGCCTTGTGTCAGGCTCTTTGCCGAGTGTGGCACTCGGCAAAGCGTGACACGTGGCGCTACCATGGACGCCTTGTGTCAGGCTCTTTGCCGAGTGTGGCACTCGGCAAAGCGTGACACGTGGCGCTACCATGGACGCCTGGTCCCAGGATCTTTGCCGAGTGTTACACTCGGCAAAGTGTCGAGCACTGTTCCGTTATGGGACTAAGGAACGGAACCTGTCCCAGGATACTTTGCCGAGTGTACGCCAAATATACTCGGCAAAAAGTACGCCGAGCACCCCGTGGTCTGACACTCGGCGAAGTTTCGATTGCCGAGATAGACGACGCCGAGTGCGGTGTGCCGAGTGTGGCACTCGGCAAATAGGTTGCCGAGTATTTTTCGCCCTTCGCCGAGTCTTTCTGATACATGGCGAAGTGCAGGAATCCAGTAGTGATTATGATGAAAATTCTCAATCTAGGATGAATTGCACCCCTGCATTTATGCATAACCACTATTCTGCTTGTGTTCTGGAAGAATCAAACGGTTGCTAATAAAATTTACATTACTTTGATACGGAAGTTCTGAGAAAGACGGTCATTCTTGGGGTTTTCAATAGTCTTTGTTAGGTTAAAACAATCTCTGTTCAATACGGAATTGGCGCGACAGAACATTATCACGAGGGAAGGGTAATCACTTTGAAGGTTGATAATTTTTTACTTGGTCAATGATTGTGTCCCAAATTCTAGATGTGGTTTATATAGACTGGTAATACTAATGTCCATATTCAATATTAATGGACGTGGTTCTATGTGCGCATGTGGGATATTATTTAGTTCTTACCTGCAGTTTTTCTGATCACATCTACATAATGTTATCTTGTATAGGAAGCTTTACAATGTTAATTAATGGTAATCTTTGGTTTGTAGGAACTGGAATGTTTAAACCAGTAATTGTTGTGGTCATCTTAAATATGCTTGTCACGGTATTGACATTCACAATTCTTCGGTAAGTTCTCTAACACTAGTGGAAACAGGGGCATTAGTCCCGGTTGGTAAGGCCCATTTTTCCAGGTTGTGCAACCGGGATGGGCCACCCGGGACAAATGGCCCTCCCCCATTGGTCCCGGTTGTGCCAGGACCCGGTATGGTAGGGATGGCCCACGTGGCGAACCTGGCCAGGGAGTTCGTCCCGGTTCGTGTTAGGAACCGGGATGAATAGCTTCTCTGAAAAAGTTATATTGCGACCACTTTTCTCTGCCACGGCAGGTTTTTTTTTTCAATTTTTTCGCTGCTGTCCCGCAATCCCCAACCGGCCTCCCCTTCCCCAACCGCGTCCACTGGCCCACGTATTTAATTAAGCCCACTGGTCATATTTTGGTCAAAGGGCCGACTGGCCCGCATCTTTTATTAAGCCCACTGACTACATTCGGTCAAAGGGGGCACTGGCCACGCGGGAGGTCAAAGGGGCCACTGGCCAGCGCCCTAGTGGCTGGCTCGCCCGGTCCCTTAAAGTAAGACCACATCCAAGCGCGGTCAAAGGGCCCACTGGCCGCCTCGTCTTCCCGCGCCTCCACTTCCCCGCGCGCGCGTGGCCACGAACGGCACGCCTCGGTTTCCCCGCGCATTCATGGCCGCCTGCAACCGCCGCCACGTTCCGGCCGCCGGTTGACATGCCAGCCCCCCCGGGTCCTTTTTAAAGGGCCCCCGCCGCCCGTACATCCCATTCACCCCGGCCGTGCCCCAGCCCACCCAACCCTAGCCGCTATGTCGCCCCGCCGCTGGTTCAAGCGCGCCAAGAACGAGCATGAGGCCGGGTCCTCGAGTGGCGCCGGCCAGAGAGGCGCCGACGTCCCCCGCGCGCCGGCGGAGGCCTTCGGCTTCGGTCCGAGAGGCGTCCGCATTGGGGGGCAGCCGCGCGTCCCCGCTCCACCTCCGGCAGCGCGCCCGCTGCCCCGCGCCGCGCCGGGCAAGCGCTTCCGCCGCTACGTGCGGAAGGAAGAGGCCAAGTGGCATTGGAGCCACGCCACGCCGGTGTTCTGGCCGGACGTCCACCTTCCGGACGGCTGGCACCTGAACCCGCAGTGCATCCCCGTGCCGCCGCCCCCGACCAATGAGGCCGCGCGCGAGGAGATCGATCGCCGACGCTGTCTCCTGCCGGCCCACCTCCTCAGGGACTAGGCCACCTGGTTCTAGCAGGAGCACGACCACCCTCGTCGCTCCTACATCCCCACATCCCAGGAGGAGGTGAGCACCGCCGACTACCCCGCGCCACCGCCGGGCAGGGAGCCGGAGCTGTGGCTCCTGGAGGACATCGTCGAGGACGATGAGGACCCCGAGCTCCAGGCCGGCTTGGAGGAAGCCTACGAGGCCTCCCGCCGCTCCCTCGTCGAGGACGAGGTCAAGCGGTGGGAGCATGTCCTGGCCGCCGCCGGCGCCGACGGCGACGCCATGCCGCCCCCTCCAGCGCATGCGCCTTGGTGGCAGGCCATGAACACCGTGCTGGAGGCGTCGGAAGACCAGCCGCCGCTGCCCCCGGCCTGGAGTACGGGATGAGCTGGGCCTGGACCGGCGGGACGCCGGAGCCGGAGAAGGAGCTGCCGCCGCACGCGCCCCGATGCCTCCGCAGCCACCGGCGGGCCCGGCCCAGCTGCCTGCCCACCTGTGGCAGGCACCCGCCTACCACTGCATCTCCTCCGACGAGGAGTAGGCTGGCGCCGGTGCGCCCCCCCATATAGACTAGGCTACCCACCCCCCAAGAAACGGCCGGCCGCCTGTGGCCGGTACCCCCGATGTAAGCACGGCCGGCCGTCTGTGGCTGCGCCGCCGCCCCCTATGTAATCACGGCCCCCAGGCCTTTTAAATATATATTTTATGTCGAAGAACGCGTCCCTAGCTAGTTCAACCCCGCCGGCGGAACCAGCACCGGCGGGATCTTCCTATCCGTTCCCGCCGCCGGCAGGGCTTCGCCAAGGCATGTCCGTTGTCCTGGGTGGTCGCTCAGCCTGGAGAGAGGGCCGAGATATTTATACAACTGGGCCTCTAGTCCCGGCCCGTGCCACCAACCGGGACTAGAGGCACCCCCTTTGGTCCCGGTTGGTACCACGGGCCGGGACGAAAACTTATTTCGAATTTTGGTGGCACCCTGCGCGCCAAAAAAATTTAGCGCCAAAATTTGAAAATTGTTTCAGTTTGCACATTAATAACTTCTATATACTTTCGAATTTGACAAAAATTTCAATATGAAAAGTGCATAACTAATTCAAATCCATTTTTTGTTTAACTAAATAATTATTCTAACTATTGAAACTATTAATTATTTTACCATTTGAATATAATTTGAAAAGTGCTCGCCGTCAACATCACCAGGGTCATCTGCTCTGATGTTATACCGCAGTGCAGTGCATATCGGACATTCATCCAAATTCTCGTACTTCTCACATCGGAAGAGGATGTAGTCATTAATGCATGCATGTATCTTCTGCACATCTAATCCTAGAGGGCATAGAGCTTTCTTTGCTTCGTACGTACTCTCAGGCAATTCGTTATCCTTTGGAAGTTTTGGCTTCATTAGTTGAAGTAAACTCTCAAATGCCTTGTCAGTCACACCGTTCTGTGCCTTCCATTTCAGCAACTTCAGTGTGGTACCGAGCTTTGTGCTACCATCTTCGCAATTTGGGTACAACAATTTGTTGCGATCCTGTAACATGTTGTCCAGCTTCAACCTCTCCAATTTATTTTCACAGTCTTCCCTTGCATCAGCAATAACTCGGCCAAGATCATCATCGGGCTCTTCTGATGCCTGTTCTTGATCACCTCCTTCTTCTGCATTCTCTTCCATTGTAGTATCGTCGTATTCAGGGAACAAAGGATCTTCTTCTTCTTCTTCATCGTCTTCCATCACAACCTCTCTTTCTCCATGCTTGGTCCAACAATTATAGCTGGGCATGAAACCTCTCCGAAGTAGATGCCGTGAAGGATTCTTTCGGAAGAGTGCTCTCTGACGTTCCGACAATCAACACATGGGCAACACATGAAGCCATTATCTTTGTTCACCTGAGCTACAGCAAGAAATGCATTCAGGTCTGCCATATACTCGGAAGTGCGTCGGTCACCGTACATCCATCGCTGTCGTGCATCCATCTGCATCGTATAATTAAGTTTATCAAAATACATTACAATAACATATTAATACAGAGATGACCACAGTACATCGACAAATACTACTTTTTTATGTATCAGTTACAGATGAAAAAGATAAGTTTGTTAACCTCGGTCGAAGATACCATTTTTAGTGAGCTTATGTGTGGCTCGGGAATTTCGTCGAACACCTCGTGTGCATAGTAAAATAAAACACACTAACACCCACCTCTATCACACCTCCAAGCAAAAAAAAGGATGGAAGGGGGGGCTGGGGCAGTATATATAGGGGAAGGGGGACATTGGTCCCGGTTCGTGGCCTGAACCGGGACCAATTCTCATACGCGTGCCACGTGGCATGTGGCTAGGCATTGGTCCCGGTCCGTGGCACGAGCCGGGACCAATATCTCCCCCACGAACCGGGACCAATGCCCCCGGGCGATTCCTGTTGCCCCGGGCACACAAATCGGGACCAATGCATAGCATTTGTCCCGGATTTGGTTGCAACCGGGACAGCTGCCCACTGGCCCCCTGGACGAGAGGGGTTGTTTCCACTAGTGTAACATTTGCGAAAATTCTTGTTCAAACCATGTATAATTATGTCATTTGTCTTTCTCTTTCTAATCTGATGGCTGCCATAGTTAGATCGACGGTGGCTGGAATACCAAAGGGAGGGCTGCAACAGAGGGTGGAACGCAAGATGGAACTTGTCTAGGTGGAGCTGCCGCCTGAGGCCTTCCATGACGATTGGCAGCCAACACATGACTACTACTTGGGTATTGTACTATTTTCCTCCGCAATCAATCTCAATGGCATTAGATGGCGGTGGCGGACAGAGAGGCGACGGCTTCCAGATCCTCATACGGCTGAAGTAGTCCGGCTCCGATATGGTTCACATGCCGCAGAGGGCAGCAGCTTGCCATGGAGCACGGCGTCTTAGAGTTGGGTGCCATCGGTGGTTCAGCAGGTTCCTCTTCCTATCACTTAAATGGTAGTATTTTATTGTGGTTTCGCGGATTGTGAAACTTAGTTATACCAAGTTTGGTGGTGAAATTAGTTACCATTATGCTGAATTTTGAAAAAATCATGGAACTTGGATCAATGGCGCTGCTTGGATTGGACTACATTTTTTTGTTTATTCTCCTTATTTACAATTAAAATGTCTTTAACCTGGGGATAGCCTGATAGACAACTAAAAAATTAAGTGTAATTTTTTATTTCTTTGTCCTAACATAATCACAATAGAGATGGTACTACAATATTTCTCTTATGTGTCCTCGTTTTGTTATGTAACACCCGTTTGATCAATAAGTTTCTTGGATGAGTCTATGTTATTTTGCTTCCTGAATATCTAGAGTTAAGGTCTATATTGAATGTGGCCTCGCTCGGGCCTGCATGGATGTTTGGGGCAGCGACTGAGTGGCGGATTGGCCTAAAGGGGATGGTGTCATGGTGGTTGTAAGGGCATGGAAGAAGGTGAAGCAGGCGAAGCATATCTTCGAGGGGAAGACGAAGACTTCTTGTCATCGTGTGGTTTGACTGCGCCAGACTTAGAGGGCGGGTGACCCCTATTGGCCCTCCATGTATAAGGGATAACAAGCACTAACATATATTTTTACCAATACGAACATATTTGCAGAATCATAAATAAATGCATCGCATTATCACTCTAAATTCACACTAATCTTTTATGTTTTCTCTGAAATTAAAAATTTGATAATATAAGAATGAAAACATTCGTAATTATAAACATAAGTATACGTTAAGGTTTGTGGTTTGTAAATCGCAATGCATATTGCTTTTGCATCAATAGGGATCTTATTTTAAAGTCATGAAATCACCAGTACTGAGGTAACCAATTTTTGTTTGATGCACTCTATGGAATCACTTTACGTCTAGATTTGTGGTCAAATACTTCCTACCTCCCGAATTAATTGACGCTGAAACAAATGTATATACCAGTGTTAGTTTAAGTACATTTATTTTAACAACAAGCAAATTCGGATACAATGAATACTTTTTAGTATAGTTATTCACCTTCCCGTTTCAGTTTGTTTTTAATTTTAATTGTTCTCACGAGCATGTGTTGAAGCAGGAATGCATAGTGGGATGTTGTTGGTGCGAAGTACAAGACAATAGCCATAGCCAATTAAAGAGAAAGATACACCGGTTCCAAAGGCTGATTAGTACCGGTTGGACAACTGGTACTAATTAATCGGCACTAACGGCCCACCATACTTTAGTACCGGGTCCTTACGAACCGGTATTAAAAGGGCCCTCATGTTTCCAGGAGGAGCCCACGCGGACGAGTTCTTTTTTTCCAAAAAAAAAATCTAAAAAATCAATTTTTTCCATTTTATTTATTTCTATTTTTTAACCACTTAAACTCACATTTTTCACTAAGCTTTCGTAATTTCAATCTAAATTACTCCCTTCTACTAATACTGTCCGCACAGGTCACCTATCCTCACACTACTCCAGCACTAGCACACTTAACTTTTTAGTTCCTTCCCTCTCAGCTATGTAGAAACAAGAGAAACTTACCTAGTATCCTATCAATCCTATTAAACCATAAACTATGGTGTCACACACATTTATTTTATGCATCAAAATAATTATTAAATAAAAATAAATGAATCATTAATAATATTTTAGATTAAAATATTCTTATATGCAAATAATAATTAACTTATTTGCCTTTTCTATTTAATATTTAATAATTAATATATGCAAATCCCTAAATTTAAATATGACAAATAATATGTCTAAATCGATTAGAAAAATGAGAGAAATCCAAATATGAGACATCCATAACCCAAATCTCGATAAATTTGTCTCATCTTTGTCTGATCTAGTACTTTTAAGCTCTAAGTCATGAAACTCCCTAGCTAGAGAGAAGTTGATACCGGTGAACTAGGTCACACCCCGAATTGCAGTGTCTGTCATTCAAAATCCATAGCACACTTGTACACACAAGTTATGGCACCCCCTATCTTGTGGTCGAATCCCAACGCCAAAGTCCCGTCTCTCCAATGAAACACTAGACCCGTTGTAGAAAATCAGGCTTATATGAATAAAGTCGGTACCGGCGTCAAAATGGGGTAGACAAGTTCTTCTCACATCATAGAGAGATTACATATATCACAAAGAAATCTTCTCACATCATACTTAAACTTAAACATGAACATAAATCCCAAGCACAAGAACCTAAATCCCAAGTACTAACATGATATATAAAGTTAAACATGAACATAAATCCCAAGCACAAGAGCATAGATCTCAAGTACTCATATCATTCTTAAACTTAAACATGAACATAAATCTCCGATGAAACCCAACACTTGATAAACGTACTCACATCATAGAGACATTACATAAACCACAATGAAATCTTCTCACATCATACTTAAACTTAACCAATGAATATAAATCCCAAGCACAAAGAACGTAAATCCAGGTACTTACATCATACTTAAACTTAAACATGAACATAAATCCCAAACACCAGAACATAAATCCCAAGTACTTATATCATACTTAAACTTAAACATGAACACAAATCCTAAGCACAAGAACATAAAATTCCAAGTACTCATATCATACTTAAACTTAAACATGAACATAAATCTCAGATGAGATCCAATACTTGATAAAATTACTCACATCATAGAGGGATTACATAGATCACAATGAAATCTTCTCGCATCATACTTAAACTTAAACATGAACATAAATCTCAAGCACAAGAACATAAATCCCAAGTACTCATATCGTACTTAAACTTAAAGGCGAACATGAATCCCAAGAACAAGAACATAAATCTCAGTTACTCATATCATTCTTAAACTTAAACATGAACATAAATCTCCGATGCATGACACCCAACCCTTGATAAAAGTACTCACATCATAGATAGATTACATAGATTACAATGAAATCTTCTCACATCATACTTAAACTTAAACATGAACATAAATACCAAGCACAAGAACATAAATCCCAAGTACTCATATCATTCTTAAACTTAAACATGAACATAAATTTCTGATGCATGAAACCCAACTCTTGATAAAAGACCTCACATCATAGAGAGATTACATAGATCACAATGAAATCTTCTCACGTCATACTTGAAATTAAACATGAACATAAATCCCAAGTACTCACATCATACTTAAACCTAAACATTAACATAAATCCGAAGCACTCATATCATTCTTAAACTTAAACATGAAAATAAATCTCTGATGCATGAAACCCAAATCTTGATAAAATTACTCACATCATAGAGAGATTACATAGATCACACTGAAATCTTCTCGCATTATACTTAAACTTAAACATGAACATAAATCCCAAGCACAAGAACATAAATCCTAAGTACTCACATCATACTTAACCTTAAACATGAACATAAATCCCAAGCACAAGAACATAAAAATACTATAGAGATCACAAGATCGACCCCCAAGCACTACGCACTAGTACTCGTCCTAGTCATCATCATCATCATCGTAAAGTGCTGGTGCTTGCGGTTCGAGGTGACACTGCCCATGGTTGACCACACGAATAATGCGGTACAACTGATATGAAACGTAAGCATCTATGGCGGTATACTCAATTATCTTGCGGTGAAGTGTGGTTGTCTCCCACTCATCGTGGTTCTCGATCTTGGTCATCACACCATTGTAGCAGTCGTCGAACAAATCGATTGCCATATGAGCCATTGAAGTCCTATCATGCGGACGCCTGAATATGTCCTGGAGATCAATGTGGCAGGCAGACGATATCTCAATATTTAAGCTTTTGTGCATGTTGATCTTGTCATTTTTTATATCAGCGCTAACAAAACGAATTCCGCTGCGGCAAAGGAAGTTCATGAGAGCTGGACGCTCCTTGTCACTACTGCAACAACAAAATAGAACGGAACAAATTGCTAATTAAGAATCATAACAATAACCTTCTAATTAAATATATATATGCCTTATGCAACAAAAAATTAATTCACTGCTAAATACAAATTGATCTATCACATATAATTCAAATGGGACTCTTATATCACATAGAACAATTTTCTATCGTATGCAATTTGTATCACATAGAACAATTTGCCAATACATATGTCCTAAATTAACTATGTCTTCTATGTCTTCTATGCAACAAGCGACCATGCATGAACTATATATCATAATAAATTAACCTATGGAATTTTCATCATAATAAACCAATGCAATATTTATCATAATAAAACTATGCAATTTTCTATCTATCACGCGCATATATGATTCAAATGGGGATCGGATATATGATGATTCTATATCACGGATATTGATTCAAATGGGGACCGTACATGTTTTCTATCCTATCCAATTTTCATCATAAATAACCTATGCAATTTTCTACATATCACGCGCATATATGATTCAAATGGGGATCAGATATATGATCCTATCTCATGGCTATATGATTCAAATGGGGATTGTACATGTTGCTATTCGATGCAAACAATGAATGGATAAAGCCCCAAAACGTACGTACCTTATCCATTGGAAGACCAAGAAATTCTTCTTGAAGCAGAGTTGGATGACCGCAAGCTCCTTACCATTGCGCGGTACTCAAGATCAAACCCGATGAATTTCTCTTGATCCTTCGGCCTCTCAACCCATCGTTGGAATGTGCCCTCTCTTGATCCATGGTGGGTTATGGGAAGAAGAGAGGAAGAAGAGAGAATAGGATAGGGAGGAAACTGAGAGAATGCGCCGTACTCTAGCGGTTCGCGAACTAATACGCGCGGGAGGCAAAACGGTTCGACTCTTTGGTACCGGTTTTAGCCACCAACCGGTACCAAAGGTCCTCGCACCAGGCGAACGGTTGTGACGCCCCCTTTCCCACACCTCTTTTGTACCGTTTGGTGGCTAAAACCGGTACCAAATGTGCTCGCACCAGGAGAACGGTTGCCATACACCTTTGGTGCCGGTTCTAGCCACCGACCGGTACCAAAGGTAAGGTTCAAACCGGTATTAGTCGTGCCCATCGCCCTCTCCGTTCGAATCGGTACAAGAAACCATTTAGTACCGGTTCGTAATTGAACATGTACTAAAGGTAAAATCCTGTGGCTCTGTTTCTACTAGTGTAATCCTCCAACAAAGTAGGGACATGTGCAATTTCCTCGCTAGGAATGAATTGTGCATTTTTTTGACTAATTAATGGTCTTACCCTATATTATGATAAGCGTACGTCCCACATATAAGTAAAGACCGTCTACTCAAGTCCGTATTACTATATGGACCTCAAAGTTGTTGAAATAGTTAAACCCCTATATATAGCATATTTGATCTGTGTTTGCCAAAGTTCATGTCTTGTTATGCCCTTGACCCATAAGTCTCCTGCTATCACAAGGTCCAGAGCCAAGAGTCATACGACTAAACCTCGCGGTTGAGGATAGGCCGCACATAAAAACCACCAGCAAGTATTCTATCGTGCAAAGTGCACCCGTTGTGCTTTTTTAGCTCGAAAGATCGACAGCCATAAAACTATATATTGGGCTAAATTGTGCAATGTACAAATAAGTTCCGGCATGTTTACTTGTTGTGTTAGGTAAACCTTTTCGTGGTACATAACAAATTCATGGTAACATAAAAAAAAGTATTAGCTCATTTTCATTCATGATATGTTTGAATACATAAGAAGCGTACAATACTCATTTATTTTTAGTTTAAACAACTAATTAGTCCAACTATATTAATATACGTCAACTTGAGAATGGGTTTTACATACTTGAGAAATGAAAACGTGAGTTCTTGTCCATCAATTTAAGACCATAACCTGCAACCCAGTCGTGGTATGGATCAAGCACCTATGACCTTCGTGCACGGTATTTGTATATTAACTGTCAACACTTCTTGTTTTAAATTGAGCAACATGCATGAATAGAAAATAAGAAGCTGCCTCTTACATAGATTCTTTTCAATAATGATAATATGGTATAGGACTATATATTTTTTTGTGATACTAACCCGTGATATAATGCATAATTGTATTTTATAATGACACTATACGGAAACTAGAGGAAGAACATAATTTTTTTTTTCAAACGGAATGCCATTGGTGCTTGCACATATCAATATTGAATGTACTCAAGCATCATAAAATAAATAAAACTATGAGTGTGACTTATACAAATGAAGGATAATTAGATGGATATTGGTTGGCATATTATGTTTTACGTATCTCATTACTTTAAGCTATAAGCTCCATGGGCTAGGAGCCTTCTCAGCGATTGTGCCTCGCCTTGTGTCCCTGCTTGTGTCGCTCTTTTTCTTTTGCTGTCAGCTCGTCAGGTGGGCCTCTTCGCTGCATGTTTGGAACTGCTCTTTGACCTGGTTGGCGGTGTGCTGGGCACCGGGCGTGGCAATTCGGGGACGGGCGAGGGCCCGGTGTGGGGAATTTTCCTGGTTTTCTCTGTTTGACCGGCGAGGTAGGCATTTAGATATGTGTTCTTTCTCGGCCCCGGCGATTATCCGGCGCCGCTGAGTCGGCTGTGTTGACACGGGGGTGGTGGCGATTATCCTATGCCGTCGCGTCACTCCCGTCTCTAATTGCTGCGGATTGTCGAGTGTGTCGTTGAAGTGTGCTTCTTCCTCCTTTGCTCATACGGCTTGTTATTCTTATTGTTGAGCGGTCATGTAGATCAGAGCACCAGCGGCGGCGCTGCCGAGGTGCGGATCGAGGAAACGGGAGACCATGTCCTCACATTCTTGATCGGGGGAGAGCAACAACGACTGCTTTCCATGCCCATGTCCTCCCCTTCTGGATGCGCCCGGACGATCTCAATGACGGCGCGTCAGGTATGTCTCCCGCCCTCCTCCTCATCTCTCTGCCCATGTTCCAGCCATTCCCCGACAACCCCTCCATCACCTCTGGTGGACTCCCCCTTGCCCCCTCGCTCACCATAGCTACTCCAATAAAGCCCATACAGAATCCTTGTTCTGATCTAATCCCCAATCCCCTCTTGCTTTTAGCGCATCTACCCATGTATTTGTATGCAAGCTGATTCATCCAGCAGTGGAACGACGAGCGGTGACAGCGCGGAACAACGAGAATGTCGCAACGGGAACAATCAAGCATATCCGCATACGTAATGATACCACGCATAGGTCGCGGACATGACGAATCTCGAGCCCTTTGTGTCGCCAGTTCAGTCCCCTCACCACATCACGTCAGTCCAGATTTCTGCCCTATCCAAATCCTCATGTACCTGCTGTTTTATTTCCACTCTGTCTATGGTGTATGAGTTAGAGAGGAATTTTCTATGACACTTAGAGATCTATTTTACATCCTTGGGGGTTATAGGTTTTACCATTTCGCATATTGCTAATTTATTATGAGTAAACTGAGTGAATCCAGTAACCATTATGAACTTTTTGCATTTCCTATGCATTTAGCCAAAACTCTGAATCACCACTAGCTTGACTAAATGCATGCGCCCCAGGTTAGAATCGAAACAGACAAGTTGAAGTAAACACAAGCATTTCGTCATATAAATTGCATAGGAACACAAATTTAGACATGAGGGGCCTAATTCTTCCAAGTCTCAATTTCTTTTTGAGATACAGATCCTTCATGCCTCCACTGATTGGCTGATTGGCTGTGGTTGCATTGTTCTTTTACCATTTCCTAAACTGTTAATTTAGCACGAGTAAACTGACCGAATCCAGTGATCATTATTTAATCTATTTTCTGAAGTAAAATGTTTGTAACATATAGACTGGTTTGAATAATGAAAAAAGTAGTCAAAACTCCTTAACCGGCTATACCAATACAATTCCAATGTTTCCTTCTATTGAGGTGATAGAATAATTTAGCAAAAACTCTGAATCACCACTAGCTTGACTAAATGCATGCGCCCCAGGTTAGAATCGAAACAGACAGGTTGAAGTAAACACAAGCATTTCGTCATATAAATTGCATAGGAACACAAATTTAGACACGAGGGGCCTAATCCTTCCAAGTCTCCGTTTCATTTTGAGATACAGATCCTTCATGCCTGCTGTCACTGATTGGCTGATTGGCTGTGGTTGCATTGTTCTTTTACCATTTCCTAGACCGTTAATTTAGCACGAGTAAACTGACCGAATCCAGTAATCATTATTTAATCTATTTTCTGAAGTAATATGTATGCAACATATAGACTGGTTTGAATAATGAAAAAAGTAGTCAAAACTCCTTAACCGGCTATACCAATACAATTCCAATGCTTCCTTCTATTGAGGTGATAGAATAATTGCTATCGAACCTTTCACTTGAGGTTTTTCCTGTGTAATAATTTAGACTATGAAATGTTTCCATTCTTCTAAAATGTGGATCTGGATTCATTTCAAAATTTCCTTTCACATAAGCTTCGGTATAAAAAAAATCAGTTTTAGATGTCAGCAAACTCCAGCGGTATAGAATATTTGAACACCTCACTTTACCTTATATTTGCCCGGTTGGCCGAAATTATTAATCCAGCTAAGTCAGTATCTCAGACAAGGATTCAACAAATCTACCAGGTAACTTCTAGCATTCCCCCATGTATTTGTAATAGTCAAATTTAAATATGTATTATCATAGGACATCCCCTTCATCCCCCTATTTAACAACAACGACAGTGCGAGAGCTACTATCTAGCATATGCCACACTACCTAGAAGTTTATACGTACATCAAACATCTACTGTAAGTCGGTAACTAGAAAATTTCACACTTTTGTGTTTCCATTGGTACAACACTGAATATGTGTCCTCATGTGCGATTACATGTGTGTCCACAAATATATTATCGCATTAGATTTTTCTTATCAAATTTAACAAATTGGTGGTACAGGTTTTCATATTCTTTGCTACATGTATACTCCTTGCCTTAATCCTCAACGGTGAAGCATTATTCAAATCAACTGTATATATGTCCACTTAGGTTTCTGATTTAGCAGGTTTTCGCTTTACTAGACATAACATGTGTGTGCTCGACGGAACTACTCTCGAGAACTTGCCAGCGATGGCGCTGGCTGACCACTCCCCCGGCGACCATCCATGTCATCATTTAGTTACTTTTCATCTCTGCTTACTGTGCTCATTAGGCCAGTGTCTTTAGAACCTGTTATACGGATTGCGCAAATGTCGTTTTTAAGTGCATAATATATGTTTCTTCCAACTTTGTTTGAATACTTGCAGACCCGGTATTCTGTAATATTTGACAATTATCTAGGTTATTGATGCATCTATTTTGAGAAAAATAATTCCTTTCTACGACGATGATTGTTGAAAAGATTGTGCTATTATACCTCATAATTCTTTCACAGATTTCACCGCAAACAGTTCAGTCCATTTAAACCAATGATCATGAATTGCATGTCTCTTCTTTTCAAACTGGGGTATAGTTGTGATAAAAAAAACTGTCTAGGGAAGTACAAAGAAGGAATATTTTTAGCACCGAGGAAAACCAAACAACTTAAGGATGTGAAAGTTCTACTTGAAATCCCCCTCCTTCCTGGAATAACTATCATAATTTATATCAATATGCACCTTATGTTATATTGTCTCCATGATCCTAAAAAATAAGAAAATATGCTACTAAGTAGGTGTTTTAGGATCTCGATTATCCATTAGCTAGATATTTACATCTCTATATATAATATCTAGACGTACATTAAGAAACTAAATTAGGATATGATATAGTTGAACTTTCTGAGAGTAGTTCCTTGAATATATACTTATTGCTTGAGCGTAGACTTGATGCTTTCTTTATCCATGGCAGCCAAGCTTCAACAATGCACACAATTCTTGAGTAAAAAGCTGACAATCTAATGTCAAGGAAGAATAGTGCAAATCTACGTGGCTTGATCTATATCTAACACTATTTTCTGGGGACTATTCTTTATCATTCTCGATAGTGTTGTTTCCTGAAATTGGTCCTCCTTTTGTTGCAAAAATTGGTGTTCGGAGGATGTCCCTGTTGTTGGCGCCTTCATTGATCGGTTGCGGATTGGCAGTGCCATACTTCTTGTTTCATGAAGGTGAGGTGTTTCTTGGGTTTCTTTTTTGGGTGTTTTCTTTTGTGCATGTTGTTGATGGCTTTCTTCGTAGCCTTTATCATGGCCTGTCGTTGCTGCTGCAACGGTTTTCACTTTGTGATGCTACTCCAGTGCCTTTTGCTCGACCTTTTAATCGCTTTTGTCCTATGTAAAATTGATCATGCCATGGAGCTGTTAGAAGGCATGCTCGCCATTCCAAATTATATTGTTTAACACAGCCTTATGATTTGTTGGGTAAAAGGATTCATACAAAGGGGCTTGAGGTGCTATGAGTGATACAGTTGCTTGACCTTTTAATTTCCTTTGGCCTACGTAGCATGCTCGCCATTCCAAATTTTAGTGTTTAACACAACCTTATGATTTGTTGGGTAACCGGATTCATATAAAGGGGTGATACAGTTGCATGACCTTTTAATTTCCTTTGGCCTACGTAGAATTGATCAATGTCATGGATCTGTTAGAAGGCATGCTCGCCATTCCAAATTTTAGTTTTTAACACAATCTTATGATTTGTTGGTTAAAAGGATTCCTAGAAAGGGGTTTGAGGTGCTATGAGTGATATAGCCCTTCGAGGATCACACATTCCCATGCCCATTGTTTTGCTTTCTACGAAAATGACTGATGTTTATTTCAAACATGTGAAATGATGTCTTCTTTTACATGTGCACTTTAAGAAGTCCACACTATGAATCCACCAGCACTGAAAACCATAACAACTTAACAAGGCCATTCTCTGCCCAACCTGATAAAATAGGTGCAGAACCAGCAACGTTAACTAATATTGTCCCTTGTTCAATTGGATACATGCTTGACAGTTTGTTTTATAGGTCGTTGGCATAAGAAGACCTGTTTGGCAATAGCTAGAGGATTACCAAATGATTTGCCCCGGTGTCATAAAAAAAAGCTTTATGTCCAGATACTGAAAAAGCTACAGGTTTGTTCTGAGCTTGTTGCTCGCTAAGTGTAGTGGTCGTACGTTGTTAGGAGTGGTCTCCGGTTGCATCATGGCAAGTGGTTCAACATGTTGTATAAACTGTATGTATAAGAGCGGACCTTATCACCAAATTTTCGTTTTGCTAAAAACTATCTGCTTTTTATGTTTGCCAGATTGCTACGATAAGTTGTTCATTCCAACTAGACTTCATGCCATTATGTGGCAAGCGTTGTACCTAAATATAATAAGGTTCTTGGTTCGGCGAACTGAGAGGTCAGCATCATTACTCCAAAGTTGCAACCAGCGATCTAAACCCAACATGCTGAATATTACGGTTATCATAAGTTAGCTATTTTGACACCATTAGCTCTTACCATGATCGAGTAATATGCCGGTCTGTCAAATTCAACTAGGTATATTGCTTGATGTATTGTGTTTATCTTGCTACCTCTATGTGTTTATTTAGAGAAGATGTCTAACACACTGGTTTGTATAAATTAAACTGGTTATCAATTATTGCGCCTCAGACACAGCTGCTAGAATGCCAAAATCCCCAACTCCTGTGAGAGCACAGTTTTACCGCACCGATCTCGATGGGCCAAATGCAATGTAGGCGGCGCGGCGAAGCGCGCTATTCGTCTAGTATATACTAACATGTTGTAGAAAACCAGGCTTGTCTTAACAATGGTAAATTTTGTTAGGCTTACTGGTCACGTGGTCTCACCTAGGAGCTATTCTAACGTCAAAGATTAGATGAATTTAAATTCGTAACTTGCTCTCAGTACTTAAGAATATATTGAATGTGGTAGTGCTAACATAGAATTGCTCGACCAACTTTTATTTTTGTGTGTGTTAGGGACCAAGCTTGCATCTGTGTGAAAAAACACTTTGATACACAAGAAATAAATGTAAAATATACCCATAACGATTGACTCTATAAGCGTATGCGGATATCTTTGTGTCTGAGGCAAACGCGGTGATAAATACGAAATAATTTATCTTCACCATTTGATGCGGCAAAAGAATATCTGGAGCGACTAGCCAAAACCTCTATGATTGATGGAATTGCATGATAACTTTGGAGTAATACTGCAGCAGGACGTTGTTTGTGCTACAAAAAAAGTAGGTGAAATTATTCTGAAACCTCCCACTTCCATGAGGATAGAAATTAAGAACCAGAGTTATACATGAATAAATTATAGTATTTGAAATAAACATTGACATGCTAGAAGATCACTTCGTTCATACGAGATACACAACATATATATATGAAGAAATTATAGTATGGTATATATGGGTAGTTTTCTATCTATCATGGGTCATTAGAAGTGGAGGACAAGTTAGGTGAGAATGACTCGATAGATAATAAGTTAGCTAAGTTATTGCTTAGAGTACGATGACAACTTGTCACAATAGAAATAAATTATATTTATTTATAAATTAGGTGCTTGTGTAAAAAAAGTAGTATAAAATTCTTTCACATCGAGTTTGATTTAGGATGATTGAAATTGTACGATAAAGCACTACACGTAGGGCTAACTGTTAGTTGCTAGACACAGGGGCAAAAAGGTTGTTTCTAAATGCTGAATCTTGGACTACACCGTACCCTAGTATATTTTTTTCGTTGTTGACCTCATATTGGCGCCCTGTTTCTTTTTGTGGGTCACTCGCAATGAAATTTAACATATAGGAGTATGCAATACTATAACAAATCACACAAAAAAGTTTCGCTGTATTTTTATAGCCATAAAACAAGTTTCGCTGTATTTTTAAAATAGGTTTGAATAAAAACATGATTATGCAAAAACAAATCACACCATTTAAATAAAATTGAACAAAAAATGATACAATTGTGCAAAAAAGTTCATAATCTTTAGACAATTGTAATATGAAATGAGTAAATAGCATTTCCACAAATAGTTCACAAAACAAAATGATCTTACGAAATATGTTTTATGTTCATAAATAATTTATGTATGCAAAAAAAGTATAGAACATAAAAAAGAACTTTCAACATATACCTAATATTTATCAAACAAAATTTTATTTTCACAACATAATTTATGAACTTCTTCAACAACAAAATAAAACTATGTAGCACATAGTAAAATTGCCAGAATATAAATAAATAAAACTGTCTCGATATCAACCATGGCATACGACAAAAGTAGACCAAAATTCCAGTGGCAACACTCCTACGAAAGTGAAACGAGTCTGTGGCTGCCACAATATTTTCAGTTGGCTACATTCCAGTTGGCTGACATGCACTAGTGGAAACAACCCATTTCGTCCAGGGGGCCAGGAGGCACCTGTCCCGGTTGCAATCAAATCCGGGACAAATGCTATGCATTTGTCCCGGTTCGTGCGCCCGGGGCAACAGAAACCGCCTGGGGGCATTGGTACCGGTTCGTGGGGAGACATTGGTCCCGGTTCGTAGCATGAACCGGGACCAATCCCTAGCCGCAGGCCACGTGGTACGCGCACGGGCATTGGTCCCGGTTCAATCCACTAACCGGGACCAATGCCCCTTGCTTTTTTTTTTGATTCATGGAATTATTGTAGCCCAGGCGAGCCAGCTCCGGCAGTGACACGTCGAAAAAACGCGGGGACGTCGTTTGTCGGCGCGGCTGGGGCCCTGGGAGGCGACACGGCTGGAGATAAAGTGTGTGTTATTTTACTATGGGCACGAGGCGTTGAAAAAGTGTTCACAAATATTGTTGAGCCGGCGCTCGCGCCCATATTGCACATAAACATGCATCTTGGATATATATATATATATATATATATATATATATATATATATATATATAAAAGACAGTGCATAATGGAAAGAGTGGATCTAAACCTAAACAGAGAGCATAGATGCATGATCGATCTACATAATGGCAAGACACTGTGGATCTGATATATGCTAGTCATACTCCTGCCTAGGCCTATAGTATTCCGACTCGTAGTCGTCGTAGTCGCCGCCGTCGTCGTCACTATCGTCTGACGGTGCTCTGCACTCTCTCGGAGGATCACGACTCCAGGACCGGGCGTGAGGGTAGCGCAGGCGGGGGATATCGCCGGCCCTGATGTAGTCCATGACGCTCTGTAGAGTCCGGCCGTACCACTATAGCCGAAGACCGGCCTCGTGAAAGGTCCCATGAGGCAGACCGTCCTCCTCATACCTGGTGAGCGCCCTCTCACGCCGATTGATGAAGAAGGCATCCCAAGTATACTGGTTATCGGGATGCCAACTGGGATTCCTCTGCTGCTCCGGCGTGAGCTCGTGGTAGTAGTGGTTCGTGATGGCCGCCCGACGCGCCACACCTTGAGGAAGAGGAGGGACCGGACTTCTCCGGCGCTCAGCATCCAACCGGCGGGAACATTGTAGCCGCACGGGCAGGGGTAGTTCGAGGCGGAAAGTGCCTCCGCCTGGATGAATGTTAGAGTGGGTACGGTAGAAGCCATGAGAGAGTGGTGAGTTTGTATGTGTTTTATGCCAACGGTGTGGCAATGCATACATATATATAGTGAGAAGAAAACATATCCCTTTAGTCCCGGCCTGTTTTACCAACCGGGACGAAATGTTTAGGGTTTCGTTTGGACCAATCAGATAGAATCACACGGATCGTGTGTTTCTTTCAACCGCTTGTGAGTCGTTGGATCCGGGGTGTTTTTTTTTGAGCTGTTGTGAGCCGTTCGATCAGGGATACGGTGTGTTTCTTTGAAGCGGTTGTGAGCCGTTGGATCAAGGTGTTTCTTAACCGTTGGATATCAAAACCCAAGCACAACACTTTGTGAGCCATAGGACCCTATATATAGCCCACCTTCATACACCGGTCAGTTCATCGACCAAATACAAAACATCCGGATTCGCGATCATACGTCCGATCGTTCTTTTGATATGCATATATATGCACTCAATAGCCACGGTCGGGGAGTATGATGGCGATACCGATTGTTTTGTTCTACATCACCCCTTTAAGGTTTGATACATCATTAAGTTCGTCGACCGAATACAAATCATCCGGATTCGCCATCATACGTCCGACCGTTCTTTTGATATGCATATATATATATATGCACTCAATAGCCACGGTGGGGGAGTATGATTGCGATACCGATTGTTTTGTTCTACATCCCCTTTAAGGTTTGATACATCATTCGATCAGTTCATCGACCGAATACAAGATTTGTGATTTTGCCAGTGCGGCAAGGAGTCTGCTAATTATGTTGCTATTAATGTAATTGTTACTAATTTTAAAACAATATAAGATATTTATTAATAGTAAAATAGTTAATAGTTTGAATAGTTAGAATAATTATTTAGCTAAACAGAAAACGGATTTGAATTAGTTATCCAAATTCAAGCAATTTTCATGTTGAATTTTTTTTCAAATTCGAAAGTATATAGAAGTTATTCATGTGTATATTCAAACAATATTCAAATTTTAGCGCTAAAACTTTTGGCGCGTCCGGCCCAAAAAATGCTTCTGGTCCCGGCCCGTAAGACCAGCCGGGACGGAAGCGTCTTTTCGTCTCGGTTGTCGCCACCAACCGGGACTAAAGGGGGCTTTCGTCCTGATTGTTGCCACCAACCGGGACGGATGGTCGTGAATATATGCACGTCACCATCCCTCCCCAGTTCCAGACCACGCGCAGGGACGAACCGACACCGCCAGGCTGCCCAATTTTTCCGTCCCCGCGCCGCCCCCTACCCCGTCGCCGCACTCCTACCGCGGCGCCGCCGGCCCGCGATAGCCGCCCTCGATCCCGTCGCGCCGCCCTCCGTCCCGCTCGCCCGCCGCCAGCCCGCGAGAAGCCGTCCTCGATCCCGTCGCGCCGCCCCCCTCGATCCCCGTCGCGCCGCCGCCAACCCGCGCGCCCCGCCTCGAACCCGTCGCACCGCCGCCGGCCCCGCGCGCCCCGTCCTCGATCCCGTCGCGCCGGCCTCCACTGCCCCGCGCCGCCGCTGCCCCGCGCCGGCTGCCGCCCGAGAGGAGGTAAGTCCTGCCTCCATCTCGCCCTAACCAGGGGCCTTTTTTTGTCTTTTCCTTTTTTTTTACTTAATTACTGTATTTGTTTTTAGTTATTTATTAGTGTTACAAATGTTAGAATCATTAGTTATGAATATTAGAAATTTTAGATTAGACTTAGGAATTTTAGATTTGTTTAGGGTTGACATAGGAAATGTTAGAAATGTTAGAAATTTGTTTAGGAATTGTTAGAAAGTTGACATAGGAAATGTTAGAAATGTTAGGAAGTTGACACAGGATTTGTTTAGAGTTGACATAGGAATTTTTGAAATGTTATGAATGTTAGAAAATTTAACTAAGTTAGTGTTAGAAATTTAAGAATTTTTGTGTATTATGTATAAGCAATTTTGATGAAAATAATTGATCATTAGTTATTATGTATAAGAAATTTTGATGAAATGGATTGATCATTAGTTATTATGTATAATTGATCTTTTTGTATAGTATGGAGCCAAGAGAGGAAGATGCCGAAAATTTGCTCGAGGGTTTAATCTGCGGGCCCGACGTAGAGACCGATGTGAGCCAGTGGATGAACTACTCCGGTGAGAGAGATCCGGAGCTCACCCAGCGAGACGACTCCGGTGAGGGAGAAGCCGACGGCTCCGGTGGAGCCATACAAATTACAAACACCGGCTCCGAGGTGCATATATAGATATGTTAATTAATGAAGCATCCGTTGTATATATATATATGTATTAACAGTCTTTATATTTTTAGCCATCTGGTTCAAGCATATCAACCGGAAAAAAGACTAAACGAGGCGCAACAAAGAAGTTGAAAGATACAGAAAGATATAGGATCGACACGATCGCAGTAGACGGCGCACCCGAGCTTACCGCTGATGTTGCCCAAAAATTTGTGAAGCAATGTGAAGTGCTAGTTAGGGATCACATCCCGATCACTGTTCATGAGTGGAATAAGCCAAAAGATCCGCGGAAACAAGGAATTTGATATGTCAGCAAATTAGCCGGAGATCATCTTTTCTCGAAGATTTTGGCTAATTTCAACTTACCTTTGTCGGAGGTGGACGAGAATGAAGCGGCTGTGAATGAGGCCGATGTTACTAAAATGAAAAATGATATACGGGAAAAGGTCAAGGCGTGGACCCTGAAAAAGATGGCCGAGCAATTCAAAAACTGGAAGAAAAGATTGAACCTTGACTATGTTAAGAAGAACAAGACTCCAGATTTCACTCAAGGGTATGCGAAAATAAAACCCATATGGGCAGATTTCGTGAAGTACAAGATGTCAGAGAATGAACTGGAAAGGACAAAAACAAATGAGAAAAACGCCACCAAAAAGGTATATCACCATGTTATGGGGAAGGCTGCTACAAGGGTTCCAGTCCCAAGTGGGAGCAATGGGAGAATGA
Organism: Alopecurus myosuroides; assembly: GCA_028641055.1. Lineage (NCBI taxonomy): Eukaryota > Viridiplantae > Streptophyta > Magnoliopsida > Poales > Poaceae > Alopecurus > Alopecurus myosuroides. Next base: position 12,067,444 of record CM054063.1, on the reverse strand, counting down.
CCTGCTTAAGCTGGGGATCACTCCCGAGCCGTTCTTGTGGGTCAAGCGGACAAGGTCATGGTTCTACGGGCATGGGGGCACGTTGGACGCCCAAGGAAAAGCTGAGGCATAAAGAGAGTCCTCTACCCATAGAAAAGATGAGAACCGCAATAAAGGACGTTAAAGAGGGGAAGTTCGTGCCAGATAGAGAGAACGACGAGCTCACACGTGCCCTAGGGAATAAGGAACACGGAGGGCGTACACGAGGAAAAAAAGGCACTCCTTCGTGGAGTATTGGGTTCGACTCCACCAAAAAGTTATACCCCGATAGAAGCCGTCAACGTAAAAAGGACGCGGAGGCAGCTGAAGAAGAGAATCAGGCAAACTAGAGGCGTCAACTTGAAGAACAGATAAAGCTGACGCAGGATGTAGCAAAGAAGCAGCAGGACCAAATTAACACACTTAGCCAGCAGATAGTGTCTACCGACGCATCAGTACACATGGTAGAAGTTGAAGTCGAGGCTACAGACGTCGCACATTCTCATCGCAAAAGCAGCGTTGCGTCCACGCAGCTACCGGGTGATGATGCACCGCCGCTGATTCACCCGGTGGATGATATCACGGAGATGACAACCTGTGAGCTCCACGTGAAGGTTGTCAATATAACCATCAAGGTGGCGGCCGGCTATGTCTTACCAATTGGCAACGAACCAACTCACCATACTCTTCCGGTTCCACGGGGCTACGCTGTTGTTGGGGTCGATTAAGTTGTCAACGGATTCGAGCGGGTAAAGCTTGATTTCCCTGAAGGTGAAGACGAAGAGTTGACTGAAATCGGAGAAGCCAAGAACTTGACCGTTCTATGGCTAAAGGAATGCATTGTGCTCCCAAATCAGATGGCAAAGTCATCGAGTGCTCGCCATTCTCCAGCGCAAAAGTCTCCAGCGCGGTCGTCTTTGCTATGCATGCCGTCTCCGGCACGGTCGCCTACGCCGTGCACGTCTCCAGCGCGGTCGCCTACGCCGCCGCGTCAGCCTTCTCCGCCCACTAAATTTCTGTCGAAACGTAAAATATCACCGAAACGTCAACGGTCACCCCTCCCGAAGGTACCAAAGGAGGTACCCAAGTTACCTTACAACTATACTCCCGAGGAAACCCAGCAAATCGCAAAGGACGATTACGAGGCATGGAAATCAAAGCGAAAGGAGAAGAAAAAGGTAGATTTCCCCGAGACCGAAGAAGAGATAGAACGAGCTTGGAAAATGGTGAAGACTCTTCATCAACCCGAGCCGAGTCTGTCATCTGACTATGACCGCTCCATTCTGAAGTCACACCAGGAAATGGTGCGGTCGACGAAGAGTAGTAGCGCTAGCGGGAAAAGGGGAAAATCAGTTGCTCAGCTCGGAGAGCAGAAAAACAATCCACGTCCCCGCTCAAAGTGATTTCCAATACCCAGGTGGGGCCGAGCACTGTAGACAGACAAGGCAGCTGATGCGGGTTTGTCCATTGCTGAGTATATGCAAACAATAGACTACTTCCCCGAAACTGAATGTGCGTACAAATACCAGTACAGGAAGCCTCTCGTCAAACCCGAGGAGATGAAGGATCTACCAACGAAAATGCAAAGAGTGCATAGTTGGTATATGGAAGCCGTTGAGAAATCTATGGACTGGATATGTCTCAGGGTTAAGGACGAGCACTATGGGTATGGAAATAGATTGGTTATGATTCAATTTGACGAATTGTTTCAGTTATAGCAGCAGCAGGCCCTCGACAAAGCTGTCCTTAGTGCCTATTGTCTGTAAGCAATTATTTCTCTAGCTCACCTCATTCATTTGCATATTCATATATATATAGTACACTCATATATTATAATTGCAGAATGAAGATTCTCGAATGCAAAATAGGTGGAATCTATGATATTGGGTTCATTGATCCAAATATTGTTTATGAAAAGACTCTTTAGCTATCTGCCAAGGATACAGAAAATAATATTTTGAGGGCAATAATGTTTCACCAACACCAACGGGAAATACTATTCCCTTAAAACTTTGGGTTAGTGTTACTCTGTTGTAAACATTCTGTTTTCCTTACTCGATGTTCACTGTATAATTGATGAGTTCTGCGTGCGCAGCTTCCACTATATTCTGCTAATCTTCCAAGTTGACAAAGTAAAAGTAATGGTAATGGACCCAAAACGTCAACCCCTAGCGACGTGGGCTGACATGCAGGAAATGATCCAGCGGTAATTTCAATCTTTATTAATTTTAGTATTTATATATGGCACTATATCGACTACTTTGTTTCATTTTCGGATATCAAGTAATTACTAACTCTTTTTATTCTTTTTCTTTCTCGCGTAGCGGTTGGAAGAGGTTCATAAAGAAGTCTCCCGGTGAATGGAAACCAAAACTTACATTTGATGTTGCGCAAGTAAGTACTATCTAGATCCTAGCGCATCTCCTTGATTCCAGTGTCGATACCATTATCATGGCTGGTTGATTATTATTTTGATTGAAACCATATTCTCGTAAAGTGTTTGCAACAAGGAGACGGGAATCACTTGTGTGGATACTACGTTTGCGAGTTCATTCGTCAGACGACATGTCCCCAGGGCAGAAATTTAAAGCAACTTCGTGTACGTTAGTCGTCAATTCTTCTTATTACCATCTATTTTAGTTAGTTAGTTTCATATATACATATATATATATATATATATATATATATATATATATATATAGGACTCCTATTATATACTCCTGGGTGTACATACTCTCATATTGAATATACCTCACATACAAGTATATTATACCTCTTTATTGTTTTTCATATACCTAGTTAATTATTATAAGATACCTCAATACCTTTTTTTGACAAAAATTATCAGCAACATACTAAGTTTTTTCAATATACCTTTTTTACGTACATAAAAGCAGTATATGTGCAAATAAAATAAAATATGGAGACTGAAATAATTTTTTTAACATAACTCAATTTGGGGTATCTAGTATTGAATAATGAAGAATATTAAAAATGATAAAAAGGTATATTTGATTCTTCTATGTGGTATATTGAACGCTCGGAGTACGTACACCCAGGTGTACGGAACCATTTTATATATATATATATATATTGACCACTCTTCTTTATATTAGATCGAACGGCTTCGGGACGGTCTTCTACCAAGGGACCACATACGAGCAATTCAGGAGGAAATTGCGGCTTCTTAGATGCAGAGGTCCTAAACGTAGATGGAGAGTACTATACCCCCGGTTGGAACTGGATTTGATTTTGTAATACACTCCATCGGTCATGTAATATGCTCGATATACTTTGCTTCCGTTTATAAGTGTACGTTCCTTATTCTGCTTTATATACTTATTCACTCGTGGGATCCGGGAGCTCCGGGGAGGGTCCACCGAGGCTCCTCTCTTCTCGTGGTACCCGGGAGGTCCGGGGAAGGGCCACCGGGGCACCTCTCTTCTCATGGGATCCGGGAGGTCCGGGGAGGGGCCGCCGGGAGGTCTGGGGGTCGCAAAACGCAAATCGTAAAATTTCTGCCGCAGTAGAGAAAATGGCAAAAGCCCTGCCGCGGCAGAAGGGGCATGCATCCCGGGTCGTATTGAGAACCGGGACTAATAGCCCTGGCTAGGTTCCAGCTCACGGGCCACGTGGTCAGCCCCATTCGTTCCGGGTCCTGGCACAACCGGGACCAATGGGGGAGGGGTATTTGTCCCGGATGCCCCATTCCGGTTGCACAACCGGGACAAATGGGGTTTACGAACCGGGACTAATGCCCCTGTTTCCACTACTGATGGTCGTTTGTGATTGAGGGTAGTTAAGTTAAGGAGAGGAAGAAAAGATGGGATGATACACACACTGGGTAGGGTCTCAGCAAGGAGGGGAGGTCTCGTGCACTGGTTTGGACTAATCACGGAGCACCCCATCTTTTTGTCATGGTATACCCCCTAGGAAAAATCATTTCCCGAGTTGAATTTCCTTCCATCCTTTCATGGGTATCTCTTTGTAGAACTTTATTTTTATAAACTTGTAACCTTATGGAGCATGTTTAATCTCCGCGACGATTTCTCCCTGTACCGCCCCACCGTCATTTGGGCTCCTTTGCCTCTGTAACACTTTTTATGGTTACTGATTGACAGAGAAAAAAAATCTCGCGTCGGTCCTCGCCTTGTTTTCTGAATATGTGTGTTACCGTACCTCCGTTGGTGTAAATTGATGGTGCACCCTTTGGGCGCGGGAAGCATTAATTTTTTGTTGTCAGAATAGAGAAAGCTCCTCACCTACACTCTCGCCTAACAGCATCTCCAGCCGCCCTCCAGGGCAACGTTTTTTGCGCCGGTGCGCCGTTTTTGGCCAACTCGCCCCCAGGAGCCCACATAACGCCGGTTTGGGCCATTTTAGCCCCCGGCGAACCCAGGCCAAACCCAGGCACCGGTGGGCAGCTGGGGCGCCGGATAAAGGGAATATGGCGAGAATCGGCGCGAAAGAAGTTCCTGCCCGTTTTCGCCCGCACGTGGACCCGCCCTGTCAGTGAGAGAGCGATTTGCCGTCCTCGTCTCCTCGGCTGCCGCGCGTATTGACGCCTCCGGTCAGTCAAGACAACACGGGGTGGCGCCTTCGGTCAGTCAAGACGACACGGGGCGGCGCAAGCAGTCCAATCGCCCACGCGGCGAAGTTATGGCGTTATCGCCGCTCCGTCTTGCCCACCCGCTACAAAAAGCCAGTCGCCGTCGCCTTCCTCGCCATTCTTCCCCTCTCCTCGCCATTCTTCCTCTGCTCTCCTCGCCATGGTTCACAGGCACAACCTCGACGGCGCAGCCGCAAACGGGTTCGGCCGCCGGACACTGCACCTCTTGGAGGCGAGGCTCCTCTACGAGGCGAACTTCCACGCGCCGCCGGGCATGAGCGCGTCGAGGACATGGCCACTCAGCGCATGCGGCGTACCTGTGCCTCCGCCACTGACCGGACCCGAGCGCGTCGCCGAAATCGAGCATATTCGGGCGCGCCTGACGCCGGAGGCGCGGCGCCAGCCGCAGTGGCATCCGGGCAACGATGCCGCATGGACAGAGTTCTTCGAGGCCCACTTCGAGGAGGAGCTCAACGACGTCCCCGGCAATGTACCTACTTCGGGGCGCAACAATGCGGGTATCCGCCGTGTCTGGTGGAGCAAGCCCGGACGCACTCTCGCCCGGGTCCTTGACCAAATCCAGCGAAAGATGAGGCGAGGAAGGAACCGCCGCACCACGGGCAAGCATGCGCCCACCTCCACTCCCGTTCCTCTCGCCGTCGTCAAGGCGGAGCCAGAGGAAGCGCCGCCCGCCGGTGGACCAGGGCCCAAACCCTCGTCATCAGAGAAGGGCGAGCTCCTCTGCAGGCGGTGGGGGATGTAATCCTCCTCTTCGACAGCGACGACGACGACGTCTGCCCTCCCCTGCGGATGTACGTCGGCAACCCAGGGAAGGCCAGCAGCCGCGCCGCTCCGAAGCCGAGCGACTCCGATGACGAAGACAACGTCGACTACACCAAGTTGTAGGAGGCCCTCGACATGTAGATGCCTTTTTTTTTAAATTTCGTCTAAATATGTAAAAATTCGCCTATATGCGTCCACCTTCAATGAAATCGTAATAGTTTGCCATAAGTTTCGCTGCTTTTCATTCGAGTTTGTCAAATTTAGCCGCTTGGGGTGGGGCGGGTGGCTGGGAACCGTGCTTCGCATTAGGCAAAAAATAGCGCCGGGAGCTTTCAGGAGGCGCTATTTAGCACCGAAAATCGCCCCTGGGGGGCCGAACGGCTGGAGATGCTCTAAGTCACCGGTGGCTGCCATCGTGTGAACATGGTCCACATCACCCTTGTCGACGGGATGAACGAGAGGTGCATATGCATCTCTGATTCGCTCGCCATTATGCTCGCCAAGTAGTTGAGTGGGAGCTGCTCCCTTGGGCGCTTTCTCAGGCCATCGTCACCATGATGTCCGGAAAAGTAAATGTCGCGAGTACGAGATGTGGAAATCATCATTGGTACATACATTCTGATGTTCCTCAAGGGGCATTTACGGTGGATCGGATTCAGTTTTATATTCCACATAGAAATAGTGGCTTAAATCCATCTTTCAATGTTGGATCTTGTGAAGTTTTTCCTACAGAAAAAGACGTGGATGATTCGGTTGAAGATATTTTATCGCGAGCCTTTTTCAAGATGGAAGCATGAGATGAAATTAGATTTATCGCGAGCGAGGACTCATCTGACCCGTTCCCTCAATTCTATGCAGTATAACGTGGAGCAAGGAGGCGACGCAAATGTGCGAGTCTGCTTAGCAAGCACATGCACTTAAGTTGGAGACGCAAATTTGTTTTTCCCAATGGTGGCCATCCGGTTGAAGTAGAGCCTATCTGTGCCATGTGCATTCGATGATCCATGAAATAGATTTCGTACCGCACAAGTAGGAAAAAGATTACGGGGGCAAACTTACTAGCAGCAAGTCCATACGGGCACACTCTTCTGGTAACTGGTGGCAGCATGTGAACATGGACAAACACTTCCAGCAATGTTTTGCAGCAGCATGTTTCTATGCGCGCACGCAATCAGCAGACTTCGGCAAGCCCTGTGGCGAAGGCAGACGGTAGTATAACCACGTCATTGCGAGGCCACACTTCCTGTAAAGTGGCAATACTAGCAGGGTGCGATAACGCGCGGACATTTCGAGCATGGTTCGATCTTAGGTTATTTACGGCACCATGGCCCCGAGTCCTCATTTCAGATCGAATACACCTTCTCGCTTCTCGATAGAGCCATGGGCACCCTGGGGCCGCCCTGAGCATGACAGCCGCTACCGCCCTCCCTGAGTGACGTCGCCGCCGCCATTGCTGCCCTGAGCTCCGTCTCCACAACCTGCCCCGAGCCCCGGCGCCGCAACAGCCCCTAGAGGAGGTACACGCTCTCCTCTTCCAAATCTTTGATTTGTACATATCTCGTATTGTGTGGGATACTAGTATGATTTAGGTTTAGTTTTAGGTCTAGATATGCTAACACATTTGAGTTTCCATTGTTTCAAATTTAGGTTAACATTTTTTTACTTAGTTATATCCCAACACATGCATATTGATAACTCTCGGCTACCCTACATTGGATGAATCCTATTCGATTCATTAGTGGATTTAGATAATCTACGTTAGTTTTGGATTAATACAATGTAGTTTGCAACTAGTTTGTTGTAGATGGATTCAGATTTGTATAGCATCAATATTAGTAATGTTCTATATTATTGTCAATGGATATAAGGAGGATGTTGCATTACGGTCATAGTAGTAGGCCGGTGAGGGGATCTCATTCGCGGGCCGTAGGAATGACATCACACAACATGCAAGTTCTATGATTACAAATGTGACATTATCCTTCACACTCCATCAATCAATCTTCCCATATTAATGATGATCTACCTTCACCGCCTTGCTTCCAACAGCTCCTTGTCACTCTGCCAAACAACGATCGGCCGCCTCGAGGCACTAGTACGGGGCGCTAGTAAGTGTGCCCTCAAATACTCAACCTTGCTTGATACCAATTGTTGGAATTACCCACAAATCGATTACATTATCAAAATAGATGAACAAATGCAGGCGCAAACTCGTGGCCATAGGGCGCATGTCACACAATCTGAAATTTCGGTTCATTTATTTTGTCAATTCAGCTACAAGTTTCGTCACATGACTTGTGCATATCTATACAGTCGTGACCGACCCAACCGCAACAAGACCTGCTAATATACATACTCTTTGTATGACACGTACGAGGTTACCATCTAAACCACGACAGACAAACTTGCCTTCACATGTCGTTCCACATGTTTTTTGAGTCGTTATGGAATCCCGAGACCCGGCCAACGCGATCGAACTAATGATCTCCGGGTAAAAACCTAGGATCCATCGGAGCGGGGAACGTCGACATACGTATGTCAATGCCTTGTTACAGGTGTCACCTTGGATTTATTGGCTCTCACTATGACGGGTTTGCGTGGGCTGAGCCAACGGCCAGGGAAGCGGATCCTAGGGCGGCGTCCTCGGGCTTCCACGGGGCGATAGTCCTATAGGGCGTGGTCGCGCCCTGGTGCGGGGTGGGTTGTGTCCTGGTACTGTGCAGGCAGTGAGGCTGCCGACTCGGCTGGATCAAATTTTGGGTATGGTAAGTTCGGCCTGGTTGCTAAGCTGGGAAGCGGCTCCGGATTTTGGAGGGATGTTAGGGTCTGCGGGCGGTCACGTTTGAAAAGGGTAGCAAGGCCTACGATACGGCCGCGTCGTGCAACGTTACGACCCGTGTGCATCATTGGTGCGGAGTGGTGTATGTTGGGACGACATTCCTAGAGCCGGGGGTGTGCATCTGTTGCGTTTGTTTGGTGTGCATCGTATGGAAACATGTCTTCTTGTTTGTGCAGTTTTTTGGCCTAGTTTTCTCTTAAACACGCAACTGTATAGTGTATGGTTTTTTTAAACCCATTTTCATATAAACTTTGTAAATTCAATTTAATCTTACTGCGCGGTGAATTTCGATCACCTTTATCTAAAAGTAAAGTTATGTACCTTTCGTCCTTATGGAATCCCTCTCCTTTCCTATATACATACATGCAGCAGTCTTACATAGTTTGACTTTTTCCATGAATTCTATGGAGTAAATCTCGTTATGTACTTCCCAGGTCGTAGGTACTCACTCCGTCTCAAAATAAGTGTCATCAAAATGGCTTCAAATGGATGTATCTACTATTAGAATACATATAGATATATCCATCTCAATGACACATCCAGCAGATGGACAACACATAAAATTATTCCGCTTGTTTGCCTGGGCCACCTCGAGAAAATAACCCGTGCCTTTCATTAAATGCGGCAGAGCATCGACAGCGTAATCCATTGCCGGTTCATCTGCATTATATGATTATTAATTAAGAACTGTTACAAAACACCGTGAATAGAGAAATGACCATTACATCAACAGATGAAATGTTAAAGTTGGTACATCCATCAATGCAGGAAAGAAGGACAAGAAAACTTATTTAATTAAGTGTGTCTCGGACAAATTAAATCATTTTTGTTTTCGGCGAGATGAGATGGCGTTATGCTATCGGGCATTTCATCGAACACCTCTTGTGCATAGTTGGGAAAAACAAGTGAGCACACACCACACAACTAGAATATGACCTCCAAAAAGTTACTGGTATGAGGAGTGGAGAGGGCTGGCATGGCAGGGTTTATATAATGGGGGGTCTTTTGCCCCGGTTGGTGGATCCAACCGGGCCAAATGCCCCCCACGACGCGCCCTGCTCGTTGCGGGCCTTTACCCCCGGTTGGTGCTTCAAACCGGGGCAAAAGACCCCCCTCCCGCCCCCCACACACACACCACGCGCCCTGCTCGTCCCGACCCCACCTCTGCAGCCTTTTGCACCGGGTGGTGGCCGAGCCGGAGCGAAAGGGGGGCTCTCCACTGAGCAAAAACCCCGTTTTCCACTTGTGTGCAGCAGCATGGGCTGTTAACCCGGATAACATGTCGTTTCGAGTCATCAAGTTGTTAAGTTGTATCGGTGTCAAGACCGGAGGAAGTATAAGGAGTCACAAGTTTGGATTAGAGGAAGAATGTTGTAAATAATCCAAACTGTCATGTTAGCTAGTTACAGTCTGATTAGGTACATGCTACGCAATGCATGCATGTACGTGTACTATTCTAGTCTGGCTAGTGCTAGTTAGGTGAGTCGTAGTTTGATTAGTAAGTTTCCATATAAGTGCAAGGTATCCTAGTATGAGTTGGATGCACGTGAGTTCTAGTCCTAGTATGTTTATAGATCGGTTTGGTCGTGTATATATACACGAGCTGCTACGTGAGATTTGTAGCACCGAGAAAAGATTGTACCGAGATATTACAAAGTAATAAAGAGAAAAATAAAGGGCACGATAAGACCCCTTGGCAAAAAGATTTGTATACGTGGTTGTCTAGTTTAATGTGATACGATCCTGTGGGGAATCGTAACAGTTATATCTATCACGCAGAAACATTGTTCCCATGATACTCCTAACTGATCTAGAGCTACCAACGTATGTAAGTGTGTTACCCCTATAGATTAGATGGTGCGTGCACATGATATCGAAAACTATTTTCGTCTAAATAATTAATAGAGGAACCATGGACGCACATATTGACTCACACTCAATATCCGAAATATACTATGTTCGACCTGTTGGTCAATATCCCGATTACTCGCAATACCAAACTTACGCGGGATTATCGATTTCGGTATTGCTGCGAGAAAATCTTTGCTTCACTATACCTTTATCTAATCTTGTTAACGGGTAAGATTCTTTTTACTCGTTACTGTAATTATGATATCACACATGATATATCCTCGTCATGCATTGTTTACAGAATATATGGATATCTAGAATACCAAGTGGGGTTTCTCTTGTATCACTCTATTTACGTAGGAGTAATTCTTATCTCGGAACATGGAGACAATATACTCTTTTGGAATTAACTAGTGGCTACCATTTTTGTTTACCTATTTTATGGTGTGAAGCTTGATAGTACCGAAGTAAAACCTCCAGAATATACAAACCTCGATAACTTCATGGTCCAACGATATGTTGTAATATAATTGTGTTGTGATATGTCACTAAGGACAGAAGACATCGTGTTGGAGTCTCTTAACATGTAAACTAACAGGGTATACCCATCCATATTGTTCCCTTCGAACATTATACTATTCATGGATACTAACATAAAAAATGTCTCATAAAAATTAGCCACCATGCATCCAACAATTTAGTCTGAAAAGGCAAGACTAGGGTTTTATATCTTTGTCCATGTCACTACACATGAGCGTGATTTTTCCTCTGAATCTCATATTCAGTAGCCACGTCGGTTATAGCATAATAACATGAATCATTATTATGAAACAAATGTACAGATATTGCATAGGCCTAATACCGCATAACCGTGGGTATGGTATCGCCCTTATGATGGATAATATTGCATACGGCTAGATACTATTCTCGCTATGTGGTATTGCCTAATCATTTTTCCTTTGACAATCTAATATATGATCCATCCTTAATCTTAAATACATAAAAGCAAAATATATATTTCTTAGTTGCCACTAAGTCATTCCAAAATTAAGAATCCCTAGGTTTGCAATAGACATGTGATAACTCCTTTGTAACAATGTATTTTCATTTAAGAAGCGTTTTCCAAACACCGTCTTTCGCAAGTAGTTTAAATAAAAATTTGATAAAGAGTGATGAATTCTTAACGTGAAGGTTATGAATGCCTAGTCGACATGTTCATTTGGTCGGCAAACCACGTACCATCTAGCATATCGATATTTTTTCTCACTATCCCCTTGCCAAAGAATCTTAATTCATCGGAAGTAATAAATTTTATCTAAGACCACGTTGAGAAGGTGGAAGAAAGATATCACAGAGAATACTATATTCGTTAGTAGAGAATTTATATGAAAAAACCTCCAACCCAGATATGGTATCTTTCATGCAAACGTTCTACAACATGTTTTCATTCTGCATTTTTCAACCTCTGATAGTGCAATTGTATGTCCAAATATCTAACTCGGAATCGACCTTGCTCATAAACAAATAATTCAACATATTGAGCAGCTACCTCAAGTTAAGTTGACAATACACGTGACTCTAAGTCAAGTTGTAAAACATTTTTATCCCTCAATGTCTCCTATTCCCACAACATTCTTCACATAATATTACTGATTTTCCAATCTCTTCCCGTCCGTACTCAGTGTTCTCTGAAGGTCCTACTTTTGCCACCCGATTGTTAGAAAACCGAGGTGTTTGTTGGATGAACCCAAGAACAATATGATCTCCCTGCTCATATATAAAGTATAAAGGGATACACCTAGCTAGTTGGGGGCATTTGTTTTCGTGTAACGGGATATTAGTACTTGTTTGATGCGAATAAATGGTAAATTTTATCTAGTTCTTTATCGATCATGATATCATCAAATGTGCACCACAAATACATATGTCAAATACAACTTGTGAATGAACATGCAATCCTGCACCTCTGCATAGTACTAGCATTAGGGTGCATTTCACACTAACTAATTTAGCTGGTGGTTGTATTATTGGACCATGTTAAGCCGCAAGAGATTGTTGTGGAGCCCAAAGTATCGGCATTACAAAATCTATCCATGATGCCTGAATTAGAGTTGTATGAATTCATGGAGCATCACAAGGTGGATTCTCAAAAGCCATAACCAAAAGAAGAACCCAAACAAGATCCCATGCCTCAACCTAAACACGAGCCGGAGCCAAGACCGGAACTATTTCCTAAACCAGAACCGTAACGAGAGCCAAAACCGGATCCTATACCCGAAGCAATCACTAAATCAGAAGCCAATCCTGACTCTAAACCAAAGTCGAAACTGAAACCGATGCCACAGGCAAAACCGGACCCTAATCCCGAACCAATGCCTAAACCGGAAACGAAGCCTGAGCCAAAGCCAGAGCCCAAGCCTAAACTTGTGCTTAAACAAGATCCTAAAGAAGAACCCAAACCTAAACCGTTGCGTAAGGCAGAGCCTTTGCCGGAACCTAAGCCCAAACAATTTCCTCAGGCATAACCTAAACATGAGCCCAAGCCAGAACCATAGCATAAGGGAGAGCCTAAACCGGAGCCCAAGAATGAACGAATGCCTAAGGTAGAGTCTTTACTAGAACCTTAGCATGAGCCATTTCCTAAGATGCAGTCCAAAGCTAATACTAAGCCCGAACCATTGACTAAACCAGAACCTAAGCTAGAGCCTAAATCGGAACCCAAGCCTGAACTTGAATCAAATATAAAGCCGCAAGCAGAGGTCAAACAAAAACAACTGACAGCGGATTGGTTGTATTTATACATCAACTGAAGGAAGAGATGTTCGAGCCGGATCTTTGGGTGTGTGGCTTCTCAAACTGTGTGGGTGCATGTTTCGTGTATGTCCCGACTCACGTTGTAAAACTTTGGCTCTTAGGCAAATCATTGAAAATAAAACCTCTAAACATTATACATGTGTAGTAAACTAGGGTACATGTTTTCTCTAGCAACAATTTGGAACCTAGGGCATCTAAGTAGTAAAATAGTTTGTCCACACGTACTACAAGTCCCATTATCCAGTGGACCCATCTTATTCGTTCGAGTTATCACTCGTCTGCGTCTATTAACTAAATACTACGGGATGATGCACGAGACACATCCTTTACCCTATATATAGGAATATATATTAGTTTTATCATCCATATATGTTATGGTGCATATTACACATAAAGACCATGTCATATCTTGGTTTTTGTTCCTTGACGCCAGAGTTACTCTTAGACATGGGATGCATATGGAAGTTCCCTGTAACATATGGTTTAAGTATGGGAACAATGTATTCTCGAGGTAGATAGCAAAGTACCCGTGACACTAGTATGTATATTTACTTGGGCAGATGTAGATGAAATTTACGCCCATTGTCCGTTGATATAGTGGCGACCTTTTTGAGTGACACTACGTGTCTTCTCGCCTACACAATATGATTGTCAAATTCTAGTTCAGCTATTCACAATTTTGACAGTACCAATTTATAATTCAATGATGTAAAGAAAACATCTTAATAAAAATTGAGTGAAAGATTTGTATTCAGTGGCCTTACTCATTCATGAAGTTTAATATATAATATAATTTTACACAAAAGGTATGTTATTGTCGACTGGTTTATTATAAGCTAAATACATATTCCATAATATTTTGTTGCGCGCCGATAGAATTTTGATTTCCAAATTCCTACAAACAACTGTTCTAGGTAGTTGCTTAATTTTTCAACATTGCTTTTATTTCCTCTCCCAGACAATAATGTTGTTCTCTCAGACAACAATGCCCGCCTTTATATCAAAATAATAGTTTTGAAAACAAGATTCAACAATGTATTTATGGAAAAAGAGAAATTAAATTTAATAAGAAGCATGTCGGATCCACAAATCCAGTGGAAAGATATATCTTTTCGTGGATCTCACCTTGGCTCATCCTGGAACTCCACCGCCATTTCCTTCAGTGCATGATGCATCCTTCTTCGACAACCATGATGATCCACGTGCCGTAACTATGTTAGCGCTCATTACTGTCAGAATACTCCTTCGATACAAGGTTTTATCTTGGTACCCAAAGTCGAAGGGTGAAGACACTATAATCAAATGTTCTTTGCTTGTGTGGGAAATATGTTCTTCTTACATTACACAATGCCTTCAGAATTGATTAAAATTGATACATTCATATGGTGCATTTCGCGGCGATGCTACTAGCTAAACCAATAAAAAAAAATTATGAAGGGAAAAAACTTTATCCCTGTCTATTCATTTAGAAGGATGGAATTTCAGGGTTACCATAGGTAAAAATGGCATAACAATACAAACGAACAAAAGTGATCAACCACGAAGCATGAAAACACTATCCGTCTTGTCTGGGGGTGGCCGGGGCAGAGGTATTAGGCTGCGGCGCTCTGGCTCCTGAAGTGGCCATGGTCACGTGAGCGGCTTCGTTTTACACCCTTACAAATGGGCAGTTTTCGGTTCTTCATGCAAACTCCATAAGCAGTTGATGAGTGTGTTACAATATACAACTTTTCTTGACATCTCTGTCACAATTTAATACCCTGTCATGTGCAATTCATTGTCATTTGCTTGACTTCTTGGTTACTTGCATGCACCAAATGTGTCTGGTTGCTCCCATAGTGTAAATGTTTCCCCTATCTAGGAACCCATGTCATCGACCGAATAAACACTACAAGGAAACAGTTAATCATCGGCGTGGCGTATTTGAGATCACAAATGCACAGGCCTATTATTAGATAGACCCGCCACTCCTTTAACGCATGCCATAAAGCATGTAAAAATATCTTGTCATAATGAGATATGACACAGTAACTTCATTATACACAACCTTAACTGGATATATAGCATACTTTCTCTGTGTTTGCTCCCATGCATACCACTTTGCAGCCATCACCATGTTATATTGTGACTTTAGTTTTTCTTCTTGTTGGTTACTCGGGAGCATATGAATAGGAGGTATTGGAAAGTTCCCAATAATTTGTCTATCTTCTTTTGCTGACCATCCGGTAGACCCCTGCTATGATAGAACACATTATCCATCCGCTACACTGTTTACATAACTCGTTGTCGCGCCCTCTGAGAGAGACATGAGCAAGGAGGACACAATACCAATGGTCGAATCTAGTTGGCTCAATGATAGATGCGCTGATGATGACCAGGCTGAAAATTAAAACAAAAGAATAAGACACTGGTAGTTGTATTGAAAAGTTGTGTCATGCTTAGACTCCTTTTGGCTTTATTAGATAGGACTCGACCTTCCTGCTGGTCCGGACACTTTTATTAAGCAAGTACCATTTGGTATTTTGCCTCTCATGGCGATTGTCCTCTCTTAACTCTTTGTTTAACCACATTACGGCACATCTTGAAAAGTGTAATTAGTCATTTATGTTGAGGGAGATAGGTATTTATCAAAAATAACTCCCTAACCTATGTGTGAGTTCTATGATATGCATGAGTGATTAAAAGTCCCAAAAAAGAATAATAACTAACTAATAATAATGATGTAAAGAAACACGAGGAATGAAACAATTAATATAAGTAAGAGGGTTCAATTTGTTAGAGCAAAATGGCTATGCATTTGCCCTAAAACAACTGAGCCATCTGATACCAATCCATGGAGAATGGGTGGACCCGGCTAAATTTTACCAACTTGTTATTGACCCAATCATACCAACAACACCAATAGTATCGTGGCCCTTGCGCGACATAGTGATACACCCCGTCCTACGCACAATCCCTGACAGTTGGCTCCGTCCACGCCTCGGCTCCCATGCATAATCTATCTCGGATGGCTCTGCCCTCAATGAGAGAATCTTGTCGCCCGAGATTCCCTTGTGTGGTGGGTGCCAGCCAGGATCAAAGGCAACTCTTCCTGTACAAAAACCCTCAGCATTAGACTAGCCATAGTGGTGGTATCATAGCTAGTATCATGCAACTTGGACCCACAAAAAAACTGATGTGGAAGATAATTAATGAGTAGAGGGATGGTTAGAGTAACATATGTAGATACCGTATCATGACACGTAAAACTAAAAAAATTTGTTGCATGTAAATCTTATACACATATTTGCATTGAGATTTACAAAATAATAAATAGAATAGTATTATGATACTACTATAAGATACTATGCATTATAGAGGTAGTATCATATACTAGTATCATGTGCATGATACTTGTGTATGATACTCTCCACTATGACTAGTCTTAGGCAGTGTTATGGGTCGCATGGCCACGTGGAAGATGTTATGACACACTCGAGTCGTACACATATAAACAAAGCCTACATCCATGCTCCTTCTAGATCCTCTATGCATGTCCCCCCCCTTCGATTTTTGCTACATATTTGCAGCCATCTTCCTCAAAGGGTATCCAACGGCCCTCATCGTGATGGCCTCGCTTCAATCAGACCAAACATTCTTTACTTCTAGGATATTTGGAGAATATTCTAGGGGTTCTGAGGGTATATGTCGGATCCCAAAAAAATGCAAATAATTTGTTCACTACTCCGGTTTTGGATGGGATAATCCCTAGAAATCTTAGACCAACCCCCTCATTTTTTTCTAGCTTAAAAACTAGTTATATCTATGAAGGGCTATCAAATACTAACTCACATCCATGATCATCAGGTAAGTTTTCACCTTTAATTAGAGTTTCATCTTTTGGCGAATATGTAATGAATTATAAATGTCTTTTGTCTCACAGTTCCAGAAACAGCTAGCGTCGGTACGGCTGGACTTGTCCGCGTTCTATGTTGCCTACCATATTAACATCTATATATCTGAGCTGCTGGGCAGTTAAAAATGATGGCTTTGCATGTACATCTTATATTTTCCTTACACGGGCATCTTCATATTCTTTCATACTTCATCGTAATCACGGCCAGAGCCCTAATCATTATCTACAACTTCCGTAGATCGACGACAAGGAAGTTCCGAACACCAAACTAGGAGAACTCCGTTAGGAAATGTCTAAATGTCTGAGTTCTTTCTTACTAAGGTGCCTGCTCAAAGATTGGAGGATGACAGTCCCAAACTGTGTGTGCTTATGCACTGATAAAGTTATCTCGTAAATTGGGCGATTATTTTGTTGTACCTTTTGAGTAATGTTGTAAACTGACAATTATCAATACATGTACTTCATGATGTTTATTTACAAAATTTGGACGCATCTGAAAGTGCAGGAAAATAATATTACTATACATATGGATCCGTACAATTCCCCAATTAGTGCAGATCTTCCGAATATCGGAGGCCGTCTGCAATAACCGGATTTGGAGGGAGCATGATCCATCCGGACATAGTTGGACTCTCCAAACACGATGAGCCGGTTCTAAAATGGAACTGCCACGGCACATCCGGAGGCGGTTTATTTCCGTTCCTGTCTCGGAATATTCGGACCATCTGTGTTCTTGTAGTCATCCGAACATTTGGGAGCCGGCCAAATTACTAAATCACCTCAAGTTGGGGGAGTCGGGCCGTCAGAAAAAATCTCGCGGATTGTCAAACTATCAGATTCACGCGTGTTCTAAAACCGCTTGAGGAGAAGAGATTGCCAGTCGGCCCATGTACCCACCTGCAATAGGCCCCACAATTAGCACCATATGGAGCGAGCCAGTCAGGGAAACCGCCTCAGCCATATGCACCAGAACCGTTTGAGACTGTGGGCATCATAGTAGTGATAGTGTCACTCTACGAACTCAGATCAGGGATGGACGTCATTGTTGGTGGAGATGTTTGTCTTGGTAATGGTGAGGCCATAATGCCTTACTAGTGTATGGGTGTGGACTTTTTCCACAAAGTCGATAAATGATTCATCCACGTAAGAGCTGGAGGTGAACGTATCTTCACAGGCGCGGGTCCGACTTCGTTACCACACACTGTGGTCGAGGTAGTCATTCCTGATGTCGTGTAATTGGTTGGCTAACTTCTAGCCTCGCCGTAGAACCTAAAATAACCAAGGTGGCTCATCTTGACAAGAGGACGAGACCACCTCAGGGGCCAAGATGGAGTGAAGAAGGCACACGTGCATCGAAGGTCCTCGTTATAGGCACAACAGTTTGACCGGTTATGTGGAAATCCATCATCCTTATGATCCCATGACAACAGTTACTCATAAGCATGGGAAGTATTGGAAAGTTACACACAACAATGTTTCAACAATGACAAACAAATTTCATGTTTGAAGCCGACCGAGGAACTCTTATGGTTTCATCAGGTAAACTCTTTATGGCCACAATATTGTAGAAATTATCTTTAGCATTAGTGCATGTAGTTCATTTGCAACATGTTTTTTAAAAGGAGTTGCCGTGGAAGCAAGACCATGAAGAAAACCATAATAGGTAGTAAAGTCAAAGTTTTGTCCATTTTCAACGGAGTCACCGAATAACCCGATTATAAAAGATATCAACTAAATGGTTAGTTTAGTTTGTAATTTTATCACTTAGATCTAGCATTGTATGGTACGAAATGGCAAGATTTAGTGCAAATATAATTTTCCCCTTCCACCAATTATATGATAGTCATAGAGAAATATTTTACCACATCTCATGAACTTGACACCCGGTTCTCATCTCTAGAGCATATCTTAACAAAAGTGATAGTTCTCCTTCTCGAATTGAAGATTCATCACCGCATGAAATGATCTTCTTTCGTTGGTTGCGTTGTGGATCCGGAGTTTTTAACACATGAATTATTTGTTGTAGTTTTCCTACACAAGTCTTTCAATTTGTTACACATCGACATACGGAAGTTGTAAGTTGTTAAGAATGTTCTAGTACATATCGATGTGCTGATCTTTTAACATCTAACAATTAAGAATCATTAGGAACATTATATCCTAAATAGAAAAAGTTGTTATTGAAGGGATACTGACTTCTATACATCAGTAAAAGCAGAGGAAACAGGCATTGCAAACAGCGGATTTTGGCTAAGAGACTTTTTTTGAATTTCCACAAATTTTACCTGGTAGATTTATGTATGAGACATCCAAGGAGAGAGAGAGAGATATCTGAACCTATTAGACCCCGTTAATTGGTTGAGAATCGATAGGTCACGTAGTAGACTATGTTAAATTAGGATTAATGTACGCCTTAGCACAAAAAACTCATAATTGATGTAAATGATGGTGATATACTAGACAACCAAATCGATCGATGTTTTGATGTTTTACTTATTTTTTGCGATTTTCTAGCCCACCTCGTCATTATTCATATGTAAATTCGTGATATTTCGGGAAATTTGGAACAACAAACATTTATGTGAAGCTCACGTGCCCATAGTATCTCATTAGTTACACACAAGGTAAATTAAGACACACTATACATGAAACAATAAACATTATATTTAATGAAACATGGTAGTAAGTCTTGGGCGTAAATGTGCGGGCCATGCACTCTGCCATATTCAATGAAACATTATTACATCACGAGTTGACACACCCTATATTCAATTTGGAACATTGAGCATATGCACCCGCCACTAGAAAAAAAAACCTTTTGAAATATGAAAAATTCAGAAACAATTTTGCATTAATATTTTCAAATTCTATGTGCCCACCTTATATTTTACGGAACACTGACAATTGTGATGGGCAGCGTAAAATAGTCAAAAGTGTCCTCGTGAAAAGCATTTTTTTTCTTTTAAAATATGTTTGTTTTTGGGAAACAACTTCATGAGCTCATAGAACATCGACATGTACAAGAAACATGTTTTTTTGAAAAAAACTTACATTTTAAATATGTGTAAAAATATGCTCCCAAGTGCCCAAACCTTGCCTAGAGAATGTAACCCAATTATAGCTTGAAGGACTCTAGCTAATATAAAAATTAACAAGTGAGTGTGATGTTCTGAGTTTGATCTTTTTTCCTTTGATATTTTCCTTAAAAGTTACATCGACACTCATTATCAATTCCGTCCACTTCAAATTTGTGTGGAATCTTCTGTCACATATATGATATGGTATCGTTGAAAAGGGGATATCTCAAGTGTGTCATAGGGGTACATGACCTTCAGGAAAACACCCATTTAAAAAAATTTGAAATCATATTTACAATTTTCGGAAGACATCATTTTTTCACTTGACCACGTGGATGTGTTTTTCATATCCGTCAAAGTTTGATAAAATATAAACTAGAAAACAACACATATTTCATGCTAAAAGAATAGGTAACTCTATTTCGATTTAAACTTTATGGTGTGCGTAAAGAGAAGTTGAATGTCATAAAGTTTTGATAAAATATATACTCTATTTCGATTTAAACTTTCGGCACAGATGAACATAATTTTGTGAAAAAACAAACACACAAAAATTGAAATCTAAAAAATATTCATTATTTATTCTACTTTCTCATAAAGTTTTAATTATTTTCATAAATAAGGGATATGTGTAGATTGAGCCCCATTTGCATTTCTATGATATCACTGCCTCCACATAGAATTATCCATGCCGCATCATCGTTATCATTGCCATGATCCCTTTCCTTATCACCGTCACACTACACATCATAATCTACGAGGAACTATTTAAGAACAATCTGGGGGTACAAATGTTAGATTTAAGATGATAAACGGTTATATGCATGTAGCATGAGTGCATTTGCAAATTTTGTATAAGACGCCTCTAGATTTATTGATGCAAATGAAATTACCGTCCTATTGTACTAAGTAACGATAGGATATACATATCTTCTATACTTATACATTTTATAATTTCTCTACGGATTTGATCTTTCCTTTTTGCAAATTAATATCGTCAGGTATATCCCACGATCTAACTTTACTACACGTGACATTATATACTCTTATTCTTGACATCACAATTATTTTTGTGCACTTCATATGTGTCACTAAATTTCCAATGATGTACTATGTATTTATGTTCCATCCTTTCAAACAACTAGGCATCAAAATTTGAAGCTAGCTTGCGCATATGCACACTTCAGCTACATTAACCGAACGCAGCCATCATATCTTTAGATAGAGCTATCACCCATTTAACTCATGTTAAATAATTAATAACAAGAGTTCACAAGTGAGTACATGATACATAACTTGTACTCCATATATATATAGCATACTTCCTCGATCTATATTTGCTCCCATACATCTCTAATTTCACTCAATGACCATGGTAGTATATACAAACTTTTAGATGAAATTGTGTTTCCCTTACTCGTAGGAATGTGTTTAGGAGGTATGGGAAACTTCCCAATAGATTATTTCTGACTATGGTGATAATATGTTAATATTGTCATGCTCGTTGATTCAACCTCGTTATCTGATAATATGTATAACAGCAGTTAGATTGTTAACATACCAAGACGAGTCATCCACGCAGCCTATAACATGACGTATGTGATCAAAGCCGGTAACATCGCGACCACATTCCGACCTATATTAAAATAGCCTAGCCCGTCTGATTGTGTAGTTTGTGATTACACACAATAAAAAATGACATCTGATCGATCCATTGTAAGTCACGGAGTACATTCAGGATCATAGCCGTGGATTCATGTAAAGTAAGTTTATTCAAGTTAATATGCACCTTTGTTCCATGAGGGACACGTGAGATTTTCTAAAAAAAAACTACTAAGGCAAGGACGTTCTCCATATATGAGAAAAATCAAGGTTGGTCTAGAGAGTCCAATTCTGTTACAATGGGTCACGACCAAACCAAAACCACTTCTAACTAGATATAAGTATTTTGTGTAACATTCTTTTTATTGGAGACGTGTCAAAACTGTTTATTAGACAAGGAGACACTAGCAATATATCACGATTGGACAAAATATTTTGAACGCCTTGCATTGGTTATCGAAGTGCCATGATTTCTATAAAATGTACCAGTACTGAAATATATATTTTCTCATCCCGAAATCGCCACATTCATAATTAGAAGACATGTATACAAGGATATTGTACTAATTCCAGCCATAAATATCACTTAAATATTTCCTATGAATTTTGTATGTGGCATGCTTAGTGCCGATACGTTAAATTAAATTAATGGTTGAGTTGTCTGCGACGCCAGCAGAACAAAAAGTTCTTAGATGGATTCTCAAATGGCCGAGAAAAGGTCAGGCCACGAAAATTTTCAGAAGGTTCAAGTAGACCAAGAATAATTTTCCGTAAATTTATAGCCCATCTTTGAAAACATGTACATGTGGGCATCCATGTGGGTTTGCGAATGTTGAAAAGGCTTAAAAAATGATATGTTTATAGAAAAACCCCAACATCAACTTTTAGAGATTTAAAAGCCTACTACCAAAATTATATAAATGGGCATCCATACGTTTAGTGTAATACTCACATAATGCAAGGAGGAGTTTATAGAAGTTTAGAGGTCGCCTTATTAAAACAAAATATTTTACATTGGATGGCTTTTTGAATTTGGTAATCCAAGTATAAAATATATTTGGGAAGATGTAAGGGCTTCCGCAAGTTTATAAAAAACATCAAAAAAATAATTAATGGTGTTCTAAATGTTTTAGAGAATTCAATGATAAGCTTAAAAAAATTATATTCAAATTCTAAAAATTCAACCATAAATAAAAATAAATTCATTTGCGCCAAAAAAAATAGCAACTAATCCTTCTCTTGCACCTTCGCAAATTTCGAGTGAGTCAATGTCGTGTTACTCCTAGACATATGTATCGAAGGGGATGGAGTCGCACAACTAGCATGATGGGAATGAATTATATAGAGATATGGATGGGATTAGTGCTTGTGAGAGGGTGTGTGTTTTGGTTCGCAAACAAAACACATGATACACTTGAATCCATGGAGTGAACCACCATCGATAGTGACAAAGCCAACATTATTTATGACACGTCACATCTGTAGATTATGGTGAATGTACAAATAACTGACATACCTAAAATACATGTTAGAGATTGATTCATTGCCATCTCTCCAAAATACATAGCAAATGAAGAAGCTTGGATGAGTCCGGGAGATTGAAATGGTGGACTTTTGGCCCAATAATGCTAGATAGTAACGTCGGATTTTCCTGAAGAAGTCACCAAGCTATGTTATGTAAAATTTCATTTTAATTAGCCGATTGGATACAATATTTTCTAAATAACTTTATTGTATTAAGAGACCAATTGGTTATTGCTATAAAAAATATTAATAGTTGACAACACAAATTAGCAGGATCAAGAAGTTATTTATATGAACTATAGAACTTATTTCCTTATCAAACACTATGTGAGAATCAATAAAGTACGACTTGATTTTATTTGTACCGTTTGATATACTAATGATGATTCCCTCGCATTTGCGAGGGCCACTCTGCTAGTTTAATGAATTGTAATACTAGATTCTTACAGATATACCTATGGAGGAGAAAAGTTCCACTTATAATTAAGACTTTTAGGTGATTTCCGTAAGGAGTTACTAACAAAAGATAATCTAACTCAGAGACATCGGACATGGTGTACAAAGTGTCTTTTTTGTGATGATGAGGAAATTGAAGATCACTTGTTTATATCATATACTTTTGCTCAAATAAATTGGAGATTGACTCACTTTACGTTTAGTTTTACTCCCTCGTTATCTATAACTAATTTATGTGGTTGTTGGTTAAAAAGAGTAGATAAATATATTAAAGTAAGTATATGTGTTGGTGTTTGTGCTTTTCTATGGACAATTTGGAATTACAGGAATGATATGGTTTTTAATAAATTTGAACATGGGCATTTTTTGCAAGACGTTCACCAGGCTACTCACTGGATCCACATGTGGTCGTTCCTCTCTCCAGATCTCTCGTGGACGTTTGATATAGCATGTGCATGATTGATGACGCTCGTGCGGGCTATCTACATGCAAGGTGGTTGATTGCACACTAAGAGATTGCAGCATATGTAGTCCTCATGTCTTGAGATATTTGCGTTGGCTCATTTTTGCAGCAATGTGGCGGTTTTATTGAATTTTAATAAGACTATTGATGAAAGATAACACCTTATGAACACAAAAATCTATGTGCATCCACTGGATGCAGAGACTGGTTTGCCGTTTCAGAAAAATAAAAACACACGTGATTGAAATTTTCATGGTTGGTTTATCAATGGATCAAGTTCCGATGTGAGATATCTTTCACGTAAAAAGCCTATCCTGGTCGTATTTCTTCTTCAGATTTACATCACATTGATGGCCAATAAATTGTGAAGGGCTGGATAGTGATTTTGCTTCGTGCAATTGGGTGCAGCATGAGCCTGCTCCTCTATTTGATGAAGCTCAAGCATGTCGTGTGCACGTGCAATCAGCCGTAGATCCTTCTCGATCGGGCATACCGGCCAATTTAACCGGGCTGATGATTGAAGCGCCTCCCATGCTCGCCGGCACTTGTCGATGTCTACTGATTGAGTCAAGGTGTGCTGCCAATGTCGTGAGCGGGCGCAGGCTGGGATATAGTGGCCCATCGGTCGGCAAAGGTTCCGGACTTCTCCACCGTTGGTCTTCAAGGTTAAGGACTGGCGTTCTTGGATCTCTGGCTAGAATGAGTCTGTTACTCGTGGCCCCCCTTTTTGCTCGTACCATCGAATCGTGCAAATCATTGGCACGATTAGCGTGCTGCTGCGACAGGGGAGGAATAACAAGGTGGTAATGACAAGAATATTTTTAAATCTTGAAGGGTCATGTAGAGTTCGAGACGATTTTGTATTTTCATCGCATGGTTTTGGATGACATTGATGA
The DNA here is from genome assembly GCA_028641055.1 of Alopecurus myosuroides. NCBI lineage: Eukaryota > Viridiplantae > Streptophyta > Magnoliopsida > Poales > Poaceae > Alopecurus > Alopecurus myosuroides. The sequence goes on along the minus strand of CM054063.1, from coordinate 12,042,617 downwards.
TGCTTCACATGCCCGCGCCACAAGCTCAATTTTCCAAACTACATGTAAAAAGTATGTGAACCTGGTGCTTGACGATTTGCAGCAACATCCTCGGCAAGTGGGGGCAGCGGCACTGCGTGTATTTATCTTTCATGGTTCTCTTCAAGCACTGAGGATCGATGTTCAGGGTGAAAACCCTAGGTCTGATATTCATTGGTTGTACCTAGAAATGGTGGACTTTTGCCTTCCTTGCTGAAGGCATTTTTTCACAATTCAGACTCTCTCCGGGATGAAAACCCATGACCTATTTTTTGGATCGAGCGACGATGCAGCTTGTTCACTGTTTCTTTCCTAAACATGCCGCTTTTGGAAAACATATTATGCAACCTGAGTGTGTTTTTGGTGGTGGTTTGGATACGGCTGCTGCGAGTGATTGATCATTTTGGCGGAGTCCCTTATTTATTTATTTTTTTCTTATTTGTTGTGTGCATCCTTAATGTCTACCTATGCTTGACATTATGCTAGTGTAGAGGCTGGATGTGATTGGTATCTTCCGGATATTAATATATTTCCTCTATCTAAAAAAATGAACCTTATTTTGGCTAAAATTTGATTTTTGGTCCAATTGATTCAATCGTGTATACATAACCATCTATGTAGATCCAATCCACCAAAACTCTTTTAACAAACATCGGGAACAAACGACATCCGCCATCTCCAACAGAGGAAACAACAAAAAGACATGGTCAATCCAGTTGGTACAGGTATACATCGGCGGAACCAAGGGGGGACCAGTAGGGGCCCCGGCTCCCCCCAACATGCAGATTTTTTTAAGACCCCCGGATATTTTGTCCAAAAAACTGTGTATATATGTCTATATTCATCACTAAAACATGAAACTTGCAGCTTAATATACACACAACTGCTCACAGAAGATCCCATGGAAAGTGAGAAGTCACTTTTACTTTGCCTCCTTGCCTTCACACACACGAGCTGCTACTCCCATCCGGCCATCCCCGTCCCCACTTTCTTTTCCTCTCTCCCGCAGCTTCTCTGCTCTCGTCTTTTTCTCTGTTCTTCCAAGAAGACAGCAGCGGAAGCGGCAAAGTGCCCAAAAAATCACTAGATTATTTTGATTTTCTTCAAAGTTGAAGCATGTCAGCAGGCTACCGCAGGTAAACTATTGAATACATTTCACTCTTTTCTTCTGATTTGCAGCATAACTTTGTGGATCTAGTTTCTTGTTTTCTTTGGATTATTGGTTCCCCAATTTTGGATATGATCAAATTGATATATGAGCATCCATCTTTTTAAGATTTTCTATTTGCTCTCTGTAGGGGATAATCATGGGAAAAAATAAATTGCAGACTATTGATTCCTTTTTTAAGAAGAAAGCTAGACTTGCTCTTGGTGTAGCATCTACTGAAAATAATTTGGTACAAGAAGAAGAAGAGGAAGAGGAACAGAGAGAAGAAGAAGAAGAAGAAGAAGAAGAAGAAGAAGAAGAGGAGGAGGAGATGGTGGAGGAGGTTGTGGAGGAGGAAAACCCGCCTCGAGTTCACAGGATCAATGATGGAAGTGGTGTTTTGATAGTGGAACGAGACCCGGGCTTGCGTTGCCAAATTTGGGATCATCCGGTTAATTTCCAAGAACAAGCTCGAAAAGAATATGTGAAGCATGGACCATATCAAATTCGGAAAAATGTATACCCAGTTTCTGATTCGGCAAAGAAACCACGTAGGTTTCAATTTCATTGGTTCAAAGCATTTCCTTGGTTAGAATACTCACCAACAAAAGATGCAGCCTTTTGCTTGCCATGCTTTTTGTTTTGTAAGAAGCCACTTGGAAAATTTGGGTCGGATGTGTTCAGAGTTAAAGGTTTTAGGAATTGGAGAAAAGTTAACAATGGAAAGAAATGTGCTTTTTTGACTCACATGGGAAGCACTTGTAACTTAGCTCACAACTATGATGTGAGATGTTATGACAGTTTGAAGAATCAACCATGCCATATTGAGCACCTAGTGGAGAGACAATCTGAGGAAGCAATAAGAGGCAATAGGTTGAGACTTAGAACCACAATTGATGTATTGCGGTGGTTAGCATTCCAAGCTTGCTCTTACCGAGGACATGATCAAAGTGTGGCTTCACGAAATCAAGGTAATTTTCCTGAGATGGTGAAATTGATAGCTTCTTATGATGAGAAGGTAGGTGCAGTGGTGCTAGGTAATGCTCCAGGAAATGCAAAGTATAACTCACCAAAAATCTAAAAAGAAATTCTGAACATTATGGCTGGTGATGTGCAACGTTCTATCCGCAATGAAATTGGTGATGCAAAGTTTTGCTTGCTTGTCTATGAATCAAGAGATGCATCTAGAAGAGAGCAAATGGCAATTGTTCTTCGTTTTGTCGATAAAGAAGGTCTCATTAGAGAGCGTTTCCTTGATGTTGTTCATGTCCAGGATACATGTTCAACAACTCTAAAACAAGAACTAGATTTTGTTTTATATCAACATGATTTGGATGTTGAGAATATTCGGGGACAGGATATGATGGGGCTAGTAACATGCGTGGAGAGTGGAATGGTCTACAAGCCAAGTTCATGGAAGAGTGTCCATTTGCATACTATGTCCATTGTTTCGCTCATCAGCTTCAACTAGCTCTTGTTGGTGCATCTAAAGAAGTAACTGAAATTCACAACTTTTTTGATCACCTTGCTCTTATTGTCAATACTGTTGTGTCTTCTAGCAAGAGAAATGATGAGTTGCATGCCAATCAAGTGGCTGAAATGGAGCATCTCATTGAGGTTAGTGAGCTTGAAACCCGAAGAAGAGCTAACCAAATTGGAACTTTGCAGCGGCCTTGTGACACTAGATGGAGTTCTCACTATGCTTCGGTCTGTAGCCCTGTAAAACTTTATGGCCCAACATTTTTGGTACTCAAAAGTATTGCTTCTACTAGTGGTTCAGGTTCTTCACCTTCTGCACGAGCTAAGGCTGCGGGCGCTGTTAGGTTGATGATGTCATTTGACTTCATATTTATTCTTCATGTCATGAAAGAGTTGATGGGACTAACAGACTTGTTATGTAGAAAACTACAACAGAAATCTTAGGATATTGTGAATGCTATAGATGATGTTTCCACTAGAAAGCTACGAGATGATGGCTGGAACAAGTTGATTAGTGATATAATGTTGTTTTGCCAAAAACATGGAATTACTGCTCCAAATATGACTGAATTTTATGTTGACTTCATAAGGTCGCGGGCGGAGGATGAGAGGACAGCCGAGCATCATTATCGCTATGATATTTTTACGGTTGCAGTTGATCAGCAAGCACATGAACTAAATTGCAGGTTTAGTGAACAAGCAACGGAGCTTCTCATTCTATGCAATACTTTGGATCCTAGGGACTCATTTAGTGCCTTGTGTATTGATGATGCATGTACTCTGGCTTCAAAGTACTACTCCGATGATTTTTCAGAGCAAGAAAGAAATAGCCTGAGATGTCAACTACAACATTATGAGCTGGACATGCCTACAAATCCAAGATTTCAGAATTTGTCAAGTGTAGTAGGTGTTTGTTATTAACTTGCAAAAACTGGAAAGTCGGTTGGTTATTATTTGATTGACACGTTATGCAATATTTTCACTCACATATTTTTTTATCACCACATCAATATTGATTGTATTTTCTTCCAGGTTGATTCGGCTTGTTCTTACTTTACCGGTTTCAACCGCGACGACAGAACGTGCATTTTCAGCAATGAAACTAGTTAAAACAATGCTTAGAAATAAAATGGAAGACATATTTCTAAGAGATTGCCTATTGATATACATATCGAGAAAGAAATTGCAGTGGGCTTCTCGACGGATGAAATTATTGATGAGTTCAATACCGAGAACCGGCTTGTGGCATTTGAGTGAGAAAAGTTAGTTCATTGTCATCAAATTGTACATTTTCTTCCATGCCATCTCTTTTGTTGATATCCGATTATGTTCTCCACAATTAATTGGGTATAATAGCGATATTTTGCTACCGACTTGGTTACCAACTATATATTTCGTACATGGTATTTACATTTATGAGTTTTGCTCAATGCCCCCCCCCCCCCCCCCCCCCCCCCCCCCGCGCCGCGTGTGTTTTTCCAGGTTCCGCCGTTGCAGGTATATGTTATTTTCTTCTCAGATTAGTTGAGCAACGTGAGTCGACATAGCAGGAAAATCCAAAGACGAAGAGCTATAGTGACGTGCTAAAAGGCCGTCACACGCCTAGATATTCCCAGCTAAATTGTTGACCACACGGACGAGCAAAATCAAACCGTAGGGTATGTGGATGTGTTAGATGGAGTCGCCTACCCACCCCCACGTACGTGCTCTTTCCTCTGCTATTTATTCGCACCAACTCCACTCTATAAATAAACAGCACGCTCGCATCTTCTTCTCCGTCGCCAACGTACATCCTTCCACCATGGCTCGGAAGTTCACCGGCCTCATATTCCTCACACTCCTTGTAGCAGTAGCGTGCGAAGTGCCGCCGCCGGCGAGCGACACGACGGCCACCGTAGGGGCGACCAGAGACAACCTCCCAGTGCCAGCGCCCGCTGCCGTTGTGCCGGCGGGTTCAACGACTACCATACCCACACCCACGGAAGCTGCAACGCCGGCGACGGCCACGGCGTCGAAGAAGTTCCCGCTGACCCCTCCGGACGTGGTAGAGCCGGCCGCGGAGGTGGTGACGGCACTGCCGGTGCCTGTGCCGGAGACTCTTCCCAGCGCAGAAGGTCTCGGATTTGGGCCCAATGGGTTCGGCACAAACGGAGGCTTTGGCAATGGCGGATGCTGCGGTGGCTTCGGGTACAATGGAGGGCTTGGGTACGGTAACGGCTTCTTCAACTCGGCGCCGGCCCGAAGGATATCCATGACACATGGCTCGGTGCCTCTGCTGATGATTGTAGGCGTAGCAGCCATGTTCTACGTGTGATTTGTGATCAATTTTCTATCTGTTGGCGAAAGCTGCTGGGATATATGTCTGGTCCAACTAATGTGTATCAACGGTTGGTATATAAACAAAATACATACGAATATAAGCGATATATACAGACTTGGGAACATTGATTTGTCTTCCTGAGGCATTGGCTGTTTACTCGACGGAAAAGTAGATATCTGCTTAATAGCTCGCTGGAGCCAAGTTAAAAAGGATCATATGTAGGGTTCACAACCGAGTTTGATCTATTTGGATGAAAGTCTTCAAATACATGAATGTGGTGAAGTGCAACACACAGTGGATATCGCTTTTGTTTCGATCATGGCTTATATTACACAGTGCATATCGCTTTTGTTTTATACCACGAAGTGTCAGACAACACCCCGCCGCCTTGCGTGTGATCACGAACGTGTGTGCATTCACGCCGTGTCAGTTGACAAAGCAAGATGACGCCGCTCCACCTTGGGTACCGTGCGAACATCCGGAAAACCCAGCATATCAACAGTGACCGACTGTCTAGATGGTCAAGCTCGAAAAATTTGCACATAAGAGGGAAACACTACAACAAGTGATGCCATTGTCAGATTTGAGGGCATCTGTATCTAAGAATTCTCTCTCAGCTTCATTCATGGGGACAAAAAATTGCATCGACAACCCCTCTAGCAAGGTAAGTGCAGGGAGAGGAGAAGATGTTAGGGAAGGATATCGATATGGTAGATTCTCAGCCACATAGAGATGATGATGATGATGATGATGTTATTTGAGATGCTTTTTAGGATGCTTTAGATTAGGAAGCAACTCAAAAAGCAAATGGAGGTGCTGCTACTAGTTCTACTTCAGGTGTGGATCCGATGTTTGACGGGTGGATGCATCTAATGGCTTGCATAAACAAGGTGTGATGGATACTATCAAGGGAGGGGTTGTGTTCTCTCCATAAGTACGTCGGTCTTTTGAGCATGCTAGAGAGCAGATTCATGCTAAATTTATTGAGCCACATGAGCTGGACTTTGCATAAGGAAAAAGGGCGGTCGTAGATTATATTATTCATGCCCCATTGATGGTTTCAACCAAGACTATAGTGGGAGCACTGGTAGAAAACAGGCCTACAGTCCCGGTTCGCCAGGCCCATTAATCCCGTCCGGGCAACCGGGACTAGCTACGCGCGACTAAAGGCCCCCCCCTATAGTCCCATCTCTTACGGACCGGGAGTAAAGGCCTGTCCACGTGGGCGGGTGGCGGAGCCTGGGGTCGGAGGACATTTAGTCCCGGTTGGCCACATGAACCGGGACTAGATTTATTTCGTAATTTTTTTAATTCATTTGGTTTCTAATTATTTTTCTCACCTTTTTTCACTCCCTTTTTTTCACTCCCTTTTTTTCTCTCCCTTTTATTCTCACAATTTGTATTATTTGCTTAGTGTCTAACTAAGATTATCTCTAGTCCAATTAGTTACTCATGGTCAAACTTCCCGCTCGGTCACCCATCCTCCCACTGCTCTAGCACTAGCACGCTTAACTTCCGAGTTCCATCCCGTCCCGAATCCAAGTGTTTCTCACGCATGTATATGATAGTTGTATCATATCAATCTTATTAACATGTTGGCCGAAGCCATATTTCTTTATTGTTTGAATTTCAAATAAATCTTTTAATAAACAAAAGTAAAGATGTAATTAATAATTTTGAATAAATAAATAAACATTAACTTTTAATTTGTATTATTTCTAAAAATACCAATAATATATCCAAAAATTGAGAAAAATAGAACTAATTCATTTTAAAATCTTAAAAATACAAATAATATATCAAAAATGAAGAACAATAATACTAATTCATTTTAAAATCTTAAAATACAAAATATATATCAAAAATTAAGAACAATAATACTAATTCATTTTAAAATCTTAAAAATACAAATAATATATCAAAAAATGAAGAAAAATAATACTAATTCATTTTAAAATCTTAAAATGAAAAAATATATCAAAAATAAAGAACAATAATACAAACAATATTCATTACATGCATAGAGTCGATCACACATAACACAATAGAGTCGATCACACATAACACAAACATAGAGTTGATCACATTTCATAATTAACATATTATATATAGAGAGTCGATCACAAAAGATATCCATTACATATATATACTACTAATTAGATACCCATTACATGCACATGCATAGATATCGAACGCATGCATACATCATCTATGGCCCCGCCGAGTAGATGCGGAACAACTCGTACGCGACATATGCATCTACGGCCGCATACTTGAGGTTCGTCAGGCGCAATGGGGTCTCCTCCCAATAGTTGTGATTCTGCCGGGGGAAATCAATCTTCATCCTTTCATAGGCCTGGTGGATGAAGGTGCTTGCCATGACAGCCATCCCGGTCTTTGGCCCGGTCAACTGGATAAGAGTCTGAAGATCAACGTAGTGATCTTCAGGTATCATAATACCGATGCGCATCAACTTCACACGGTCTTGCGTGATGTCCACGCTACAAAAGTCAAACCCCGAGTTGACAAGAAAATCAACAAGGTCCGGGCAATGCCTCGAACTACTGTAACAACAAAAATAGGATATGTGTTAGATATGTTGCAACACACGTATTGTTCACATGCAACAAAAAAACTCGAAGATGGAATGCAAGATTGTACACGTGTGCTATATATATATAGCTTCTACCTTGACCATTGGAAGACCAACACCGAATGCTTGAACGATATCTGGATGAGGGCAACATCCTTCTGATTCGCCGTGTACTCCAGATCGAGACCAAAGAACCGGTGTTCTTCGGGAGCATCAAAATAGAGATCGGCCAAATGACCCAGAGCTTCAGGCAGCCTCGCGCAACTGTTGGTGAAGAGCACGTCCAAATCCTTGCCGCATGGTGTCTTCCCATTGTATTGCGTCCATTCAGCCATTTTGCGTGCGTGTGCTTGGATCGAAAGAGAGCGAGAGAGAGGAAGAACAGAGAGCGAGAGGAAGAACAGAGGAAGAACAGAGAGCGAGAGGAAGAACAGAGAGCAGTGGAATGGCGCCCTCTGCCTCGCTCGCGAAATAAAAACCGCCGCGGGGGAGGCGAGACGCTTGATGTTTAGTCCCGGTTGGCCACGGGCACGGGGAATAAAGGGCCATTGGTCCCGGTTGGCCACGGGAACGGGGAATAAAGGACCAATAGTCCCGGGCGGCCATGTCAACCGGAATTAATTCCCTCCACGCGTCGCAACGCGCTTCCCAACCCGCGACGTCTGACCTTCTGTCGCGGGTCTCCTCCCTACCCGGGACTAAATACTCATTGGTCACGGTGCGCAACGCTTGGGGACTGATGCTGGCATACCGAAGGCCTTTTTTCTACCAGTGGAGATGGCTCGGCAATCTTTCTTCCGGGCATGAACAGGTGGAGCGGCATGTTGGTGTGCTGGCGGCCGGCAAAGAATGACCCTTTTCTCCGCCGGGCAGGACCCGGTCGATCGAGACGAGGAAGCTGCGGCTGCCCGACACGGTTCTTTTCTTTTTTCTGCAGGGCAGGGACATTGAGCTGCAGGGGGCTCTCGAATGCACGAGGAGCTGTTTTTGAGTAACCGCGTCTATCTCCAGTTGCGACAGCCTTGATTTCTCTCTATCAGCAGCTCTGGTGTTGCTAGTCTTTTTGAGAAGCAGTGCTTGAACATTAGGGTCCCGCACCCAGTCTGGCGACGTTGTCTCGTATGCTCTTGTCTCGTATGCTCTGACATCTTCACCATCATGTCCTTCATCTTGATCATGGTCATGTCCTTCATTATGTCCGGGAGCCTCTTCATTTTCTCGCCCTTCATCGTCGCTATTGTCCAGATACTGCTCTTCCTCATTTCCGGTCGTCCCATTGGCGTCGTGTTCATCTTCTTCATCACTTACCGGGTAAGTGTAGCCATCCATGAAACCACGAAGTCACTGCAATCGTATCTGATAAAGCGTTGCAGTTTGCATCTTCGACAAGGACAGCTTATCACCGTCATGTTATTTCGAAACATTTCGGCCGTCGCATGTTTGATAAATCTAGCCACGATGCATGTGCTTATATGCATGGTTGTCGGCGTAGTACAAATAGATCAAAAGACAATTTAATTGGAGTCAAATTACACAATATATGGATGGTCGCCGACTGAAAATTTTGGCATGATCTTTGCGAAAAATAGGACATTCTCGTAGTGCATGGTCGCCGAAATATAAATAAATCAACATTTTGGCAACACGTGGCAACTCATACTTAAGACATCCAATTTCCATCAAAGATACACAACACAACATCGCATGTATATATGCAACCATATGAATCTTGCTGTGACGAGGCACCGATCGATGATGGAGAGACACATACATACAACATTCACACATAAATACGTGCAACCATATATATAAATATCCCTACAACAGCTCACCAACTATATATTTTGCCGAGACGAGACCGAGAGAGTGTGTGTGGCTCTACGGGGTGAAAAAGAAAGTGATAAAGTGAGATGGGATGGAGAGAGGAGTGTTTGGAGAGATTCCACTCACATATATATAAAATAAAATAGTTTAAACAAGCTTAAAGTGGTGAGAAAATGGGAGCCGAGGAGGTGCGGGACGACCAGATCTAAAATAGGTTGGAGAGATGGGGGAATGGGAGGTGGTCCAAATCACTTTAAGGCCACCCACGCTTAGCCGTGACGCACCAACAGCCCGGTGCGCCATGGCTAATCCTGAGTGCCTCGCCACCCTGTGCCCACACATAGGCGTAGCGCACGTCCATTCTGGTGCGCCATGGCTAAGCCACGCACCGCTGAGTAGTGCGGCACGGTTATTAGGCGTGACGCACAAAAATGAAAGTGTGCCACACCTATGATATCTCCTATATATGTTTTCCTAGTAGTGACAAATAGAGATCATATCTCTTTAAATAGACCAACAAATAAAAATCTACAATTCCCGAAACTCATTCAGCTACAAAGATTAGCAGAGCTATCTTGATACACATAATGATCCCAAGAGGTATCACAAAGATCTTTATTATAAGAACCACTTGCATAACTAACAGTCACATATAAGTACTACATGCCCGCAATGAAACTTTCTCGTTAAGAGGAATGTACTCATTTAATCACTCACTACTCTGATGTTCCTTTATGACCATCACCAAGATCAAATGTCTAACCGTCGATGACGAACACCATAATACCCGACATGGCCCAGATCTCTCCATCGTCAAGAGTAGCAATGTCTGCAACTACACCATATATGAACCTGGCATAGTATCCGATAAGAACAAAAGACCAGCTTTATAATTACCTTCTTTTGATGAAAATAGTTCCAAATGTGTCTTAGGTAAAAAAAAAACAATTATAGCGAGGGTAATAAAAAAATGAGAAACTAATGATAATATTGACGATATGTTTCAATAGTATAACAGTTCAGTCTATCCATCATCGTTGTTCTCTGACAAATCAGATCCCACATATTAATAGCAACCTCACGACACTTTTTCTTTTGCGAATATTGAGGAAACTAGAGCTATTAACAATATTGTCCTCTGGAGGCTGATCAGTTTGGCCAAAGTCTTGGTGTCTTGGTCGTCGCTGCAGGCTTGTGCTTCGTCTTAAGAAGAAGAGAGCTCGCTGGTAGGAGAGCGCATCTCGGGAACGTTAGCACCTCCCAGCTTCGTCTCTGGTAGATGTTGTCGGACTTTTCGATCTTGGTGTCATCTTGCATAGCCGTGCAAAGGGGCCATTTTCCGCGTGGAATCATTTTCACGCCCAGACTGTTTGTTTTATGTGGTGACCCAATCCAAATAAATATGTAGGCGCATGGGCTATGTAGGTACTCCATGCACGACAACGATAGTGAAGCCGACTTGATAACTGATTCTGATCCCGCATTGACCACGAAGTTGTGTTTGTGTTATTATACATCCTTTGACAATACATTGTTTCTTAAGCACGTAACCATAGGGATAATACAAACTTAAAATAAAATTACTATAGTGTATTATTTTTATATCAATTTTTTCTTAATTTAATTATTTTGGTACATGCATCCATTTGATTGGACTAGCTATATACTTTTTGCTTGTGACCTGTTCCATTATGTCGTCTGGTGGCCTTGGCCAGCCCTCGGCACCGCCTCTTTGCCTATAAGTTGCCTTTTACCCTAAACCATCGGGAAAGGAGAAATTTTCCACGAAACAGATAATGAGCTATCGTTACCTCGTAAGTCCATTTCCTCATTTCTACGACTCCCCGTCACAGATGAGTGCTCATTCGCTACATTTCCTGCCTATGCTACCTGATCATTGTACCTACTATCTTTCAGATGCGTTCCGTTCCTATGGTATTGTGCAAATGGATGCATAGGTATTTGGCCAAGTGAATCAACATAATGAAAAGTTGATGCACAAAGGCTTTGTCCGGAGCCTGTGCAGTGCACCAAGTTATAGGATTTATGGTGGTTAAAGGATTTATGGACCATGTACGCTATTATCTATACTAGGTGCGTTATGTGGTTAGATATGGTGGGTAAAATATTTGTTGTGAAGTACAATGATTTTGTCAAGAGGATTCCATGCCAATACATGTCATGTTTATACCTTTTAAAATGTTGTTTACATTTTGCCAATTCCAGTGCTAATAATGGTCCCACGTTATCATATGTTTTTATTTTTTAACAAACTTATGGGTCATCTATATGATTCTACGTCGGTACATGAATAATTTATTTTATTGGTTTCCTGAGAGTCCTACCACAACCACGCCTCTAATTATATTTTAAATGGGAAAATTTTTATTGTAATGTTAGATGGTATAAACGAACTTGTAAATTCCACATTCTTGCAAACAAGCACTTAAATAAGTTCTACATTCTTCCGAGAATTGCAAAGTTTTCATTTTACACAATTTTAAGCTTCCTTCACGAAGGTATCCTCCTTCTAGTCATTAAAAAAATTACATTAGTTTTTATCTTGAAAAATAGAAAATGTTAATTCACAATTCAAACTATTAAAATTATCAAACGCTTTCCAATAGGGGTTGACACAGTAATTTAGCTTGAACAAGCAAATAACTTCACACACAATCACGGTTTTGGTTACCGACACGAAAAATTACCGAGTGAGTCGGGCTTTCCGGTGACCCCGATTACAGAAAATTCTTGACGGACGAATTTCAAAATTAAAATTGGAAAATCCGATCTTTGTGTTCTAATCATTACAAGTTATAGAGAGTTTTAATCAAAATTCAGAAAAAGTAGAATTTGTGCCCCTTATGAACATTTACCGTGGTGCTCGGGTGAACATCCCAACCAGTAACCAAACCGTTGCATAAAATAGGCTATAATGTGAAGCAAGTTTTTCAGAATTTAACAAATCAAAGTCATAAATTTTTGTTGTGGACTTGTATCCATAAGAGGATTCCAAGCCAATAACTTTAATTGTTTTTAGCATTTAAATATATTTTTAGATTTTTCCCAAAGCTTGGTCCAAATGATGAGCAAAAGGAAGGTCCTTCCGACACTGATCACTGAACGTATAAGGAGACCGCCATTGTGGGAGAGGCTTTGTTTGATTCGCAGGGTGGGTATCTCGGTGAAATCCTCGAGGATGACCTCATGCACCTTGGTTGGGTAGAAATCAGCATGTATGTGCTAGTAGCAGACTTGTTGAGCAGCACGGCCTCATCTGCAACCATCTCTCTGCTGAGTTCTATACAGTACTAGCCCATCCTAGAGCGGCGCAAGGTTGCACCCAATGTAAGGGTGCACCTAAGGGAATGACAGAGTTGTCTATCTATGCGGCATACATCGGGATGAGGCTGTTATTTTGTGGTGATCCAAATTCGCGTATGCTAATAAAAGGCTGAACTTCTGATGAGTAGAGCGGAGCTCCTCGAGTTGGAGTTGGAGTTGCTACCGACCTCGTTAGGTTAGGACCGCCTTTATATACCTCTCGTAAGCCACCGCACGGGACAAGCCACACATTGTAAATCCCGGCGCGTTTGTAACCTCACCCGAAATAGTGAAGTATTGCTGGCTGGCGCCCGTGGTTTCTTCTCTTCCTTGTTGGAAGGGTTTTTCACGTTAAAATGTCGTGTCCCCGTTGGTTCGATTTTACTTAATTTCATCATTGTTTTGCTATTGCCTGTAACAAGTGGTATCAAAGCCCTGTTTCAAATTAGGGTTTCGCGATGGCATCGATGAAGTTTGATCTACCGTTGTTGGACTACAAGACGAGGTTTTCTCCGTGGAAAGTCAATATGTGTGCGGTTCTATCACAATCATCGGATCTTGATGAGGCGTTGGATGCTTTCGGGGAATAAGGAAGCGAGGGAGTGGACTCCTGAGGAGAAGTGCAAAGATCGTAAGGCTTTGTCGTTGATTCAACTTCATCTATCTAATGATATCTGGCAATAATTGCTCCAGGAGAAATCTGTGGCAGCGTTGCGGGTCAAGGTGGAATCGATCTGCATGTCAAAGGATCTAACCAGCAAGATGCGTGTAAAGATGAAGTTGTTTTCGCTCAAGATGCAAGATGGTGGTTCTGTGATCAGTCACTTGTTGATCTTTAAGGAGATCGTGTCAGACCTAGTGTCGATGGAGGTAAAATATGAGGATGCAGATTTAGCTATTTTGTTGTTGTGTTCACTGCCTAGTTCGTTTACAAATCTGCGTGACACCATACTATTAAGCCGTGATTCACTAACCCTCGCGGAAGTTTGTGAGGCCCTGCTGACCAGGGAAAAGATGAAAATTATGGTGCAGTCTAACACATCGTCCTCCAAAGGTTATGCATTGCAGGTACGAGGTAGACCTGAGCAGCGAGATAACAACTACAACAACAGCAACAAAGATAAGGGCAGGGACCGTTCAAACCAATCGCACCATTGAGGATTGCTGGAAGGTGCAGAACAAGGACAAAAGGAACGGTACATACCAGCCGAAAAATAAATCTGACGGTATTGGTAAGGCTGATGTTGTTGCTGGTGATAATACCTCGGATGGTGAATGCTAGCTGTATTTGCCGGATGTGTTACCCGTGATGCTGAGTGGATTCATGATTCTGCTTGTTCGTTTCATATTTTCTGTAACAAAGATTAGTTCAGTTCTTATGAGGCTGTGCAGACTGGAGATTTTTTGCGTGTGGGGGGTGACAACAAATGTCACATTGTTGGTGTTGGATGGTTTCGGATCAAGACCCATGGTGGGATGACACGTACATTGACGAGAGTAAAACACATACCATCCATGGCGAGAAATTTGATCTCGTTGAGTACCCTTGACTGTGACGGGTACAAGTACGCCGGAGGGGATAAACACCTCAATGTATCAAAAGGTTCTCTCATTGTTATGATTGGTGATATGAATTCTGCCAAGTTATATATCCTTAGATGTAGCACTTTGTCTAGTACTATTGTTGTTATTACTAATTATGATCCAAGTACAGCTAACCTTGTGCATAAGCGACTTGGACACATGAGTGAACATGGTATGGCAGAATTGGTGAAGACAGAACTTCTGAAGAACTGAAATATGAGTAAGTTGTCATTCTGTAAACACTGCTTGTTTGGTAGGCATAAGAGAGTTAAGTTCAATGCTTCCGTTAATATCACTAAAGGTACATTGGATTATGTACATGCTGATTTGTGGGGGCCTTCACGTAGGCCCTCTTATGATGGTGCTCGTAATATGCTTACTTTCATTGATGATTACTCTAGAAGAGTTTGGCCTTATTTCCTAAAAACTAAGGATGATACATTTGCTGCTTTTAAAGAGTGGAACGTTATGATTGAAAAGAAAACTAAAAGAAAGGTGAAGTTTCTCCGTACTGACAATGGTGGCGAATTTTGTTCGCATGCTTTTGATGATTATTGTGTGCAGGAAGGCATTGTCAGGCATCACACCATCCCGTACACACCTCAGCAGAATGGTGTAGCTGAGCGGATGAACAGGACGATCATCTCCAAAGCTCGCTGCATGTTGTCCAACGCCCGTATGAATAGGCGTTTTTGGGCTGAGGTTGCCAACGCTGCCTGCTACTTGATCAACATGTCACCATGCATCCCACTTGACAAGATAACTCCTATTGAGTTATAGTCTGGTGAGTCGGCTGATTATTCGCAATTGAAAGTTTTTGGTTGCACTGCATATTCTCATGTTGATAATGGAAAGTTAGAGCCTAGAGCTATTAAGTGCTTATTTCTTGGTTATGGTTATGGAGTAAAAAGATTTAAGTTGTGGAATCCGGAAACCAAAAAGACTTTTTTTAGTAGGAGTGTTGTGTTTAATGAATCTGTCGGGGGGATACCCCCGAGAAGGGTAAAGGCAAGTGTTAAGGGCAAGATCAGAAGAGACATTTGGCAGAGTAGCTGGCTACCCGGTACTCGCTACCCGGTCGACTGCTATTCGGCCGTACACACTGATGGTCAGGAGGAAGAATCAAGGAAGTTATTCTCCTCCGAGTAGAGGGAGTGGTCCGAGTAGAGATGGCGGTCTCCTACTCGGGCCAGAAGTCAAAGGAGCCGTTCTGACACAGGATCCCGCGTATCATGGGTCCGTACTGGGGCACTGTTCATCTGCAGAGCGCGTGCCTATCCGCGCCAGTGTGTCAGCAGGGCGTCGCAGGTTAGGGGGACCTACCCCGTGACAGTGTCAGTGATAACAGATCAGCTTCTTGGTTTTGCACAACGACTTTACACATGAAGACAAGCTAGGAAGCCAAAGTGGTCAGCGGGAAGCTGGAAGTGTACAGTGTGCACACTATGTCGACATCTTGGCTGTATCCGGCTGGGCAACAGTATATAAGGTGCCTTGCCTCCTCCTACGCGAGGGGTCGAGAGAGACGACATGACTAAGGGCTACAGTCACCTAGAGAGGAGAGTGGCTACTCGGTTGTAAGCATCATTTGTACTGTGGCTACTCGGTGAGACACGAATATAAAGAGAGAAAGGCAGGAGTAGGGGTTTTACCTCCACACGAGGGCCCTGAACCTGGGTAGATCTTGTTGTTTGCGGTGCTAGCTTCATACTCACGCGGCTTCTCGCTGCGTGATCCCTCCCCGAGCGCCTCCAGCGTCCATCGTCCCCACATCTTTAGCCATCATATGGCATCTGCCGTGACACCACCACGACAGTTGGCGCTCACCGTGGGGCAACCAGCGGCGCTGGCTGGAGTTTCCGTTCGGACGGGATCGATTTCTGCTATCGGAGAGCGCATGGTTTGTGGCCTCGTCCACAGATTCGGCTCCTTCGACTTCGTCACCGACAACGCCGGCGATTTCGACGGCAGGGCCATGCCGGAGGGCGGCTTGGTGCTTTCTTTCGGCGCGCACCTCGTCTACGTCGCCACCCTCATCGACCGCGAGTACCCCGGGGAGGTGCATGTCGCGGAAGATCCCCCTGCTTTCATCGCCGCACGCGGGAGGCCGATTGGCCGCACTGCGGACAGCGTGGAGGTGATGGTGACCGGCCCTGCTGCGGATGCCGGGAAGGGCGCGGCTGCTGCCGCTGCGGGCGTCATCGAGGATCTCGCTGGCCCGAGTGCTGGCGGGAATACCCACAAGCCCTACGAGAAGAACTGCAACCTTCCTCCCTCCACTACTTCGACGATACCTGCGTTCGCCGTGCGTATGGGCATGCCGCCTCCCACCGAGCTCGAGCTCATGACCATGCGGGCGCAGCTCGATCAGGAACGCCAGGCGCTACTCGCCGAGCAGGCGGAGCTGGATAAGGTTAGGCTTGAGCTGAACCTGGACCAGAACGAGTACAACCGGGCTCACGGCTTCACGCCCGTGGTGAGGAGGCCTTCAAAGGCAGGCGCTACGCGCCGCAACCTAGGCACCGAGATGGCAGCAGTTGGTGAAACTGCTGGCCCAGCCGCAAGCCAAAACACCGCCACCACGAGACCCAGATACAGCACCCCCGCCAAAACCCTTTGAGCTGCTGAGGCTGTAGCTGCTGAGTTGCCGCATCTCGCTGGCGACGCGCGCGTTAGGCAGCAGGAAAGGCTCAATGAGCTAGTGCTAGAGGCTGCCAGGCAGAACGAGGAGTTCCGGAAAGCCAACCCGGGTGCTGGAGCTTCTCAGGTGGTGCACTTGCATGCGGCTAGATCTAACGATCAGGCCTCATCACCGCATCCCAGTCGCGAGAAGGAGCGGAGTGGGCATTCCGGCAGGGACAGGCAGATGCAGGTGTACGACCCGACTGTCGCCGCAAAACAGCACGCTGTGGCGCGACAGTCCGGTCAAAAACACAACACTGCAGGAGCAGACTATCAAGCCCATAAAGCTCACAGCCAGGCCCGAGATGGAGAGCGCCCATGCCCTTCTCAGCATCCAGTTGCTCAGCCTACTCGGCAGAGGCAGCATCCGCGTGCAGTCGCACCAGCTGCCAACCCAGTGGAGCAGCCTGCAGTCGTGCAGGTGAACATATATGATGATGGCTACTCGGCCATGGGGTTGGCAGGCTATGACATCCTGGATCGCGTGGGTGAGCGCGTGCTGGAGCCCAGTGATGCCAGGCACAAGCTGGACCGGATCAGCCTGTCCGCGCAACTCGAGAGCAAGGGCCGCCTGGCCCAGAATGCTTTGGCCCCCGCATCATGACGGAGCCGTCCGTGAAGCAGTTCCAGCTCGCTAGAGGGACCAAGTGCTATGACGGCAGCAGCAAGCCGGAAGATTGGCTCAATGACTATGTCACAGCCGTGCACATTGCAGGCGGCAACCGGAGATGGGCCGTGCAGTACATTCCCTCAGATGCTCGAGGGACCAGCAAGAACTTGGCTCAACAACCTGCCCAAGCACAGCATCAACTGCTGGCTTGACTTCGCGGAGGCTTTTGTCAGCAACTTCACCAGCACCTACCGGATGCCGAATAGGCCGCAGCAGCTATCCGCTTGCAGGCAGTGGGAAGAGGAGACGGACCGAGAGTACCTTACTCGGTGGAGTACTCTGAGGAACACCTGTGAGGGTGTAAATGAGGCCTAGGCCATCACTTGGTTTGCGCAGGGTTGCAGGCATGGCAGCATGTTGTGGCAAAGGCTCCAGAGGGAGATGCCGAGTACTCTCGCTGAGACCATCCGGATTGCGGATCAGTACGCACTCGGCGACCCGACACAGCCTCTTCTCGATGCTGCTGAGCCGAGGAGGAACTACAACATCAACACCAACAAGCGCAATGAGTTCCGCAACAAGCGCAGAGGTGACCGGATTGATAACCAGTACGGGCAAAACCAGAATGAGGGCCAAGGTAACAAGAATCCATACAGCGCTTCCCAGCAGGGTAGCGGCAACTCGGGTCCGGCACCAAACTTCGTCTTCAAGGACATGAAGAATGGCCCGTGCAGCTTCCACACTCGGCATCCCGCAAGACCCGCCAACCACACTACTCGGCAGTGCAGTTGGTGGGAGGAAATCAAGAACGAGGGCCTGCCTCCTCCTCCTCCTCTGCCGACCGCAAATGTCGCTGTACAGCCTGCTCGTGCACCCGCTGCTCGGCCTCCAGTCTTCCCGAGAAGAGAGAATGTGAACCGGGTGGCCTTACGAGCCAACCGCCACTTCAACAACGATGGCTATCGCAACAACAACAACTACTACACCCGCAACAACAACAGAGGAAACAACAACAACAACAACCAGGGTAACAACAACAACGGCAACAATGGTGGCGGAGACCGCAATCGGTACCAGGAGCATCACGAGAGCTACATGATCTTCACCTCTGAGCCTGTCGACAAGAAGTACCAGCACAGGCGTGCCATGGAGGTCAATGCCGTGATCCCTGCTGTTCCTCACTACATGCACTGGTGCAACCAAGAGATCACGTGGTCCAGAGCGGATCATCCTAAGGTGATGCCCAACCCGGGTAGCTACGCCTTGGTGCTGCATCCTACCTTCTTGGGTCCTGAGAAGAACGTGAGGTTCAGCAAGGTACTGATTGACAACGGCAGCAGCATCAACATCGTGTACAGAGACACGCTTGAGAAGCTTGGTATGGCCGAGAACATGCTGCTACCCAGCAAGACCACTTTCCATGGCATTGTGCCAGGAGTTTCTTGCAATCCGATTGGCCGAGTATGGATAGATGTGCTATTCGGCACCAGGGAGAACTGCCGCACGGAGAGCCTGCTGTTCGAGGTGGTTGATCATCAGAGCCCTTACCACGCCCTACTCGGCAGGCCTGCTCTGAGCAAGTTCATGGCCTCTACTCATACTGCATATCTGAAGATGAAGATCCCTGGTCCCAATGGGGTGATCACCATCTCTGGTGATTACATGAAGTCCATGGAGTGTGCCTCTGCTGGTTCTCAGCTGGCGGAATCCATGGTGATTGCTGCCGAGAAGAAGAAGATGTACGAGGTGGTGGCTTTGGCGCAATCCGCACAAGCTGGTGTGCCTGGTATGCCGAGTTCCCAGCACGGGACGGCGTTCCAGGCATCTTAGGAGACAAAGAAGATCCAGGTTGTCCCTGAGTTTCCCGACCGAGTTGCCATCATTGGCTCCGGGTTGGGGGAAAAATAGGAAAGCGAGCTCATCCACTTCCTTCGTGAGAATCGGGACGTGTTCGCCTGGTCCAATGAGGATTTGCCAGGTGTCCCGAGGGAGTTGGTTGAGCACTCGCTACATGTGCGTCCTGACGCCAAACCAGTGAAGCAGGCTATGCGCCGTTTTGGAGATGAGAGAAGTAAGGCCATCGGTGACCAGATCACCAAGTTGTTGATAAGCAATTTCATCATGGAGGTGCTGCATCCGGATTGGCTAGCCAACCCGGTCATGGTTGAGAAGAAAAAGGAGGACCCCAAGGCCACTACCGCATGGCGCATGTGCGTCGACTACACCGACTTGAACAAAGCCTGCCCCAAGGATCCCTTTCCGCTACCTCGCATAAATCAGGTGATCGATTCCACTGCTGGTTGTGAACTGTTGTCTTTCATAGATGCCTACTCTGGTTTTCACCAGATAGCGCTCAACCCTGCTGATCAAATAAAGACTGCCTTCATTACCCCGTACGGGGCTTATTGCTATCGTGTCATGTGTTTCGGGTTGCGGAATGCGGGTGCCACTTATCAGAGATGCATGCAGAAAAGCTTGCATGACCAACTCGGCAAAAATGTGCAGGTGTACGTAGATGACATTCTCATCAAAACGAATAAAACACATACTCTTCTTAGTGACCTTGAGGAAACTTTCGCTAACTTGCGCAAGTATAAGATGAAGTTGAACCAGAGTAAATGCACCTTTGGCGTCCCGGCTGGCAAGCTACTCGGCTTCTTGGTATCCAGTCGGGGCATTGAGGCCAATCCTTCAAAGATAAAAGCTATTGAGAGCATGTCTTTGCCGAGATCCCTGAAGGATGTGCAAAAATTCACTGGTTGCTTGGCATCTCTGAGCCGTTTCTTCGGCAGGATGGGTGAAAAGGCCCTGCCTTTGTATCAATTGATGAAGAAAAGCGACAAGTTCGTCTGGACACCGCAAGCGGATGTGGCATTCAAAGAGCTAAAGGCAATGCTGGGTAGCGCACCCATCTTGGCTAGTACGCTACCCAAGGAGCCAATGCTGCTATACATTGCGGCTACCAATCGAGTGGTAAGCGTGGTGATCGTGGTAGAGCGAGAAGAGGAAGGCAAAAGTGTGCAGCGGCCGGTGTACTATCTCAGTGAGGTGCTGTCCAGCTCAAAACAGAACTACCCTCACTACCAGAAGATCACTTACGGTTTGTACCTGGGCGCCAAAAAGCTGAAGCAGTATTTCCAAGAACACCCCATCACAGTGGTGAGCTCAGCTCCCATCTGGGATATCATGGGCAACAAGGAAGCGAGTGGCAGAGTAGGCAAGTGGGCAATCGAGCTGGCCGCGTACGCTCCCGCGTATGCGAGAAGAGAAGCCATCAAGTCTCAGATCCTGGCGGAATTCCTTGTGGATTGGGCTGAGGTGCAGTATGAGCCTCCTACTCCGGTATCCAACTACTGGAAGATGCACTTTGATGGCTCCAAGATGAAGGAGGGCCTTGGTGCTGGCGTGGTGCTTACGTCACCCAAGCGAGATCAACTCAAGTACGTGTTGCAGATCCACTTCAAGGCATCCAATAATGTGGCAGAGTACGAGGCAGTGTTACACGGCATGAAGGTAGCAAAGGAAGTTGGTGTGCAGCGCATCATATGCTATGGCGACTCGGATCTGGTCGTGCAGCAGGTTTCTGGCACTTGGGATGCTCTAGATGCCAACATGGCATCATACCGCTTCCTGGTCCAAACCATGACATGATTCTTTGAAGGTTGCGAGTTCCAACAAATACACCGAGCAGAGAATGAAGCAGCTGATGAGCTGTCCAAGTTGGGGTCTTCTCGGCAGTACATCCCGGCTGGGATTGCCTTGGAGCATTTGAGAAAGCCGTCCATCAAACCATCCCCCAACTCGGAATCCATTTTCGTTCCTTCCCTGCCTAATGACGAAGCAGTTCCAATGGAGATTGACTGGGAAGGCGCAAAGGAGGACCCGGGGACTGCAGTCTCCATCCCGGGGACTGCCCCTCCCTGCTCGGGGACTGCTCCTCCCTACTCGGGGACTGCTCCTCCTTACTCGGGGACTGCCCCTCTCAGCTCGGGGACTGTCGCATTCCTTGAAGAAGTCCTTGCAAACCGTTCGGGGCTGCAGAGAGTCAACCCCAACCCAGAAAAAGACGCAGCAGTGGCTGTCCCAATGGAAGTGGACGAACCATTGTTTCCCGCACGGGAGACACCGAGTTGGGCCATGCCGATATTGTCCTTTCTCAAGGAAGGCACCCTTCCAGATGACGAGGTTACCGCAAGGCAGATTCAGAGAAGATCCAAGGGCTACACCATCTTCAGGGAAGTGCTGCATAAGAGAAGTGCTACTGGCGTGCTGCAACGCTGTGTGGAACCAGAAGAAGGAGAAGAGATTCTGGTAGAAATACACCAAGGGGAATGCGGTCATCACGCCTATTCTCGGGCCCTAGTCAAGAAGGCTTTTCGCCATGGCTTCTTCTGGCTCACCGCTTTGAAGCAAGCTGAAGATATCGTGAGAAAGTGCAACGGCTGCCAGAGATTCGCAAGTAAGATCCACATGCCTGCTTCCGAGTTGAAAACAATTCCCATCACTTGGCCATTTGCTGTTTGGTGTCTGGATATGGTCGGTCCTTTCAAACCGGCTAGAGGCAACATGACACACATTTTGGTCATCGTTGATAAATTCACCAAGTGGATTGAAGTGAAGCCTATTCGGAAGTGTGATGGAGCTACTGCTGTGAGCTTCCTGAAGGATGTGATCCTGAGATACGGCTACCCGCACAGCATCATCACAGATAACGGCACTAACTTTGTTGAGGGAGCCATGGTGAGATTCTGCAGAGATAAGCACATCCGGCTAGATGTCTCGTCTGTCGCGCACCCCGCATCCAATGGGCAGGTGGAAAGAGCAAATGGCATGGTGCTTGCAGGCATAAAGCCAAGGCTGATTGAGCCGCTGCTGAAAACACCAGGGTGTTGGCTAGACGAGTTGCCAGCGGTGTTGTGGAGTCTAAGGACTACCCCTAACCGGTCAACGGCTACACACCATTCTTCTTGGTTTACGGGGCTGAGGTCGTGTTGCCAATTGACATAGAGCATGACTCCCCCCCCGAGTAACCCTCTACACGGAGGCGGAGGCGAGAGAAGCTCGAGAAGATGACGTTGACCTGCTAGAAGAAGCAAGAGAGCTTACTCTGTCACGTTCAGCTGTTTACCAGCAAAACCTAAGGCGTTATCACAGCCGAAAAGTGAACCCAAGGGTTTTCCGAGAAGGAGACATGGTCCTTAGGCTCGTGCAGCGCACAGCCGGGATGCACAAGCTATCCCCTCCGTGGGAAGGGCCGTTCATTGTGAGCAAGGCTCTACACAATGATGCGTACTACCTTGTAGATGCGCAACCATTGCAGAAGAACAGGTCGGATAAAGCTGGGGAGGAATCCAAGCGCCCTGGAATGTAGCTCTACTTCGTCGCTTTCATTCATAAGCAAAAGTGTGTATGTACTCTCTTATCCGAGTTAAACTCCTACTCTGCAATCTGAAATTGAACTCGGGGACTGCCCTCGTCCAAAGTTATTCTAAGTGTTTCTATTCTGCTGTATCTTTGTCTACTCGGTTGCTACGCTTAGAATTTCAAAAGCATACAAAGTAGTGTGTTTATACTCACCGGACACTCTGCGACTCTGCTGCTGTCCGCAAACCGGCTTCATGGCAAGCCAGAGAACAAGCCAAAGAGTCAATGAACACATGAAAAATTGCAAAGGGAAGGACCCGTGTGGCAACCGAATAGAGTGTTTTTCACTGTTTGTTGTTAATTTTTTCGGCTATGTGGTGGGTAGCGTTACTATGACTGTTTCCTAGTGGCTAAGTATTTGAAACTCCAACGTTGAACTCTTGTGACTCGAATACCAAAAAAGCAACAAGTTGCAGGTAAGAGCTGAGATAAAAAGGAAGGGTGGATGAAAAATGCAACTCGGGGACTCGCATGATAACGCAACCCGGCATCGAGCCAAAGCTGCTCAAATTGCTAAGTATAAAACATCAAGTGAAATAAAACTGAGTAGCAACAGGAAGATAAATCGTTTGATACATTTGCACCCGGCATTCCGGGGATCTGATAAAAAGTTTCGAGGCATAAGTGTTGCAGGACCGAACTAGTTCGATGTAGCGGTGTTTTCCAAGTTGGCTTGGGCGGCATCTGCTTCGGGGTTGGCAGCAGCTTGATCTGAGGTGGCGGTGGCCACCGAGATGAGGTCCGTAGCGGATGTAGAAGCATTGGACTGAGAGCGGGGTGGCGCCGTGTCGTCGAGTGCCGCACCAGAGGACGAGCCCAGCTCGGGAGCCGCACCCTGGGTCGCCAAATCGGCAATAATGGTGGCATCCTGGCTCTCGGCTTCCTCGTCGCTACCCATGGCAGCCTTGCCCTTCCCCTTCTCGGCACCTGTGTTCTCGAAGCAACCCAAGTCATCCGACTCGGTTTCCTCGTCTTCATCATCATCATCACCCTCCGCGTCCGTATCGGGCTCGGTGAGGCCTTCGATGAAGCACGCGGTGTCCGCGTAGGAGGCGATCTCATATGCGACTGCCTGGCGGCGAGTCACACACTCGGGATCCTTCTCCCACTTAGAGTTCTGACGCATCTCGAGGATGGTGTTGAGATTGAGATTCTCATACCAGCTGCAAATGAATAGCAAGAGCATGTCGGCGCCTGCCCGAGCTCCGGACGCGCGCCATTTCTTCAGCTCGGCTTTGACACCGTTGAGCTTCTCGGCGAGCGCGCGGATGGTCCTTGGCAAAGGTTCTTGGGGCCAGAACAGCGCATGCAGCTTGAAGGCCGTGGATGCCAAATCAGTGCCCAAGCCCCTCAGCCGCTGAACTTGCCCCTGCAGATTCGTGAAGCTATCTTCAATCGAGGCCTTGGTATTTGTGGGCAGCCCCTTCTCGGTGCGGATTTCTTGTGCCTTAGATAGCGCAGGCTTGCAAGCCGAGCAGAGGTCGGGAAAAATTTCTGAAAATGCTATCAGAAAGGATTAGAAACAGAGGCAGAGGCAGAGAAAAGATACAAATCAGGACACAAAGAGGAAGAAGGAAACCGGAGGGCGCAGAGGAGCAAGAACTTACTGTTCAGGTCGCAGAGTAGCGATTGCAGCTTCCTCTTCCACGACTCCTCATCCGTGATATGCTTCTCTTCGACCATGCGGAACTCGGCCAGCTGGCTCATGAGGTCCACGTTGCTCTTCTTGAGCACCTCGTTCTCCAATTCGAGGGCCCGCTGCTTGGCCTTGAAGTCTGCCTCCATCTTATCCTTCTCGGCAGTCAGGTCCAGGGCATCCTGGAGGGAAGCCCTCAATTGGACTTGCAGCGGCTCCATCTCGGTGACGTGCTTGTTCTTGAGCTCTACCTCTAGGTCCTCAAGCTGCTGCTTCACCTCAGCAGGTTTCAAGCAGTCAAGATGCTCCTCGCGGAACTTCTTGTACTCTTCTGTGGACAGAAACAACACGATGAGCAAAGTAACCAACAGAAAGGAGATAAGCAAGCGGGAAGACGGCAACCCACCTTCCAGTTCTTTAATCTTGCTCTCGGCGGAGGCGCTGAAAACATAGCAGTGCTGGTGCTGCTCCTGCAGTTCTTTGAGTTTTTCTGCAGAATTAACAGAGTTAGAGCAAAGAGCAAAATCCGGGCGTAAACACAAAACGCACTAACCGAATAGCTAAAAGGATTACCTTCCATTACAGAGAGCTGGAGGGCACGATCCACGGCTGCTTGCTCTATCTCGGCATCAGTCTTGCGCTCCTTTTCCAGGGCTTCAAGGCGCCTCTTGGCGATAGAATGATTCCAGAGCAGACGCCGGTAAAGGATTGTTCTCTTCAAAAGGCTATTCTGAGAAGGAGAAAGAAAAAGTGTTAGACATAGTTTTGAAGATTTGGCCCGAGAAGACGGCAACTCGGTTGAGTACCCGCCTACTCGGCCAAATCTCGGGGACTGGATGGTGGTTAAGGAGAAAGAGAAGAGTAGAAGAAGAAGGAAATCGCAACTCGGAACAATAAACCGCAACTCGAAAAAATCGAACAAAACTTACAGCATAGGTCTGCTCGAGATCTTCTGCAGCTTTGCGGTGGACGAACAGTTTCGCGGCCAGCGTGCTGGGGGCGGACGAGATAGTCATTGGATTGTAGCCAATGTCCGCCTTGTTCCAGTCGGTGCGCCAATGGTCCAGCGGGCCCAAGGTCATGCCATCCCAGGTCGGGTTGCCAAGGAAATCGCTCTCCCACACCGAGTCGATGAAGCCTGCCCGGTCGATTATCTACTCGAGCCCTGCGGACTGCACCTCAGTCTCTTGGCCTCGCGCGAGAAGATCGAGAGGGCCTTCTTCTTCTTCTCCGACAACTTGGCATCCACAGCTGTGGCTTGCTTGTCCTTTGTAAGCGCGGCTTTCTTCTCGCCCGCGGTCAGCTTGATGCCGTACTGCTGGGTCGTCCGCACCATGTAGGGCAGGTAGCCTGGTGGATCTTGAGCGCTTGATCCAGCGCCTACGCCAGCGGAACCGCCAGAAGCACCCGCGCCAGCAGAACTGCCAGGAGCACCAATGGTAAGCTGCCCAGCTTTCGCGGCAGGCTTCGCGGATAGTTTAGGCGGCGGCATCTTGGCAGAATCCAGCGCAGCGTTACGCGGTGTGTTCTTCCGGACTGCGGCGTCAGGCTGAGTAGCCTGCTTCTCGGCGGCACCGGTCTTCTCGGTATCTTGCTTGGTTGGAGCGCTTGCCAGGGTCTTGGTCTTCTTTGCTGGAGGGCTGGAGGCGGTAGGTGGAGCAACCTGATGAGTAGGCGGCACAGGTGGCCGGCTACTCGGCGCAGCGTCTGGCTGCGCGTGGTTCTGCGGGTCCTGCTCCACCGCAGTCGTCTCAGCCCGCTGCTCGGCAGCGGGATCTATTTGTACATCTTCTTGTTCGTCTACCCGCGGCTGGGCCGCGGGGTCATCTCGGTCAGCAGCATCAGTGTCCTGCTGCTCCTGGGTCTCTTCCCGCTGCTCAAGAGCAGCATGATCCTGGTGCTCGGCGTCCTGTTCGGCGTTCTCCCCAGCTGAAGCAGCGGGGGGAGAAGGAGGTCTCTCGTCGTGAGCAACATCCTGCGCCTGTTGTTCCGCGCGAGCCTGCTGCTCCGCCTCCATATCCTCGACACCAGCGCCCGTATCCGCGGTGTTGGTGCCTTCGTCTTCTTCTTTCACGGGCGAGGGCGCACGCGGCTTATCCCGCGCCGCGATCTCGTCCTCGTCAGAAAGGTCGATGAGCTCGTCGATGTCAATGGCGGATCTCTTCTTGGTTTTAGTGGGAGCGGCAGCGGCATCAACGTCCAAGGGGGCACTGAAGAGAATAAGGGATTCAGGAAAAGCAGCAACATCAGATTACAATTTGGAAGAAAATCACTTACCCTGCACGATAAG
Source organism: Alopecurus myosuroides (assembly GCA_028641055.1). NCBI lineage: Eukaryota > Viridiplantae > Streptophyta > Magnoliopsida > Poales > Poaceae > Alopecurus > Alopecurus myosuroides. The sequence goes on along the minus strand of CM054063.1, from coordinate 12,015,686 downwards.
GGGGTGGTCGTCTCCCAGAGACCTGCTTGGTCTTCTTCTCGCCCTTCCTGGCCTTCTTGGTGCTGGGATCTTGGGCACCGCTACCAGCCCTCTTCCGAGTGGTGGGAGCAGCAACCGCAACCGGATCCACGTCGAGGACGTCCTCGTCCTCTTCGTCAACATCAGCGTCATCTGCAGAGTAGAGGGGAAGAAAAAATTGAGAAGCGGAAAGAAAAGATGGGTTGCGCTACCCGCGACTAGAGAGGCGAACTCGGTCACCTTCTTCTTCGTCCTCGGACCAATCCCGAATGGACGTATCGACGGAGCGCTTACCCTGCTGCACGGCGTGAGGGATACAGAGGGTATCCGCAGTGTCGTAGGAGACCTCGTCGTCCTCTTTTCGATCTGCGCTCCAGTTGGCCTCGAAGCGCTCCTCGCTCTCAGTGAGCTGGCGAGCAAAGCGCTGGAAATATAAGCAAGCAACACGAATCAGCTGAGAAGTATAAGGCATTCTACCCGACATGGCGTGCAAACACAAAGCACACGAAGCCTAACAGACATTAGCAAGTGCCCTACTCAACATGGCGTGCAAACACAAAGCACACGAAGCCTAATAGACACTAGCAAGTGCCCTAATCGACATGGAGTGCAAACACAAAGCATATGAAGCCTAAGGAATACTACTAAGTGTCCTACTCGGCAGAGAGTACGAATACTAAGCATACCTAGCTAGAAGGCTATCTACTCGGTGTCACTATGCAGGAAACGAGATGTGAAGTACTAACCCGCTTAATTGGCTTCGTGCGGCTGTACGGCACGAAGCCGTACTGCCAGTTGTCAGTGAGGCCGGTGCTCATGATGGAGCGCGCCCAGACGGCCACATCCGCGTTGCTGAGCTCGAATGTGGTTGTCCGGGTGCAATCTCTATTGCCGCCCATGTAGCACATGAGGTGCGCACGGCGCTGCAGCGGGAGCACTCGCCTGGAAATCCAGCAGGCGATGGAGTCGTCATTCTTGAGCCCCAATTCCTTCAGCTGGGCGAGGCGCTTGTTGACCTGCTTGATGTCGCCTTCTAGCGGAGGCTTGTACCCCCAATTCTGCCCAGTAGGAGCTGTGTTGGTCCACCTGGGGAGATTGATCTGGTCCACGGGGGGCACTCCTTCCTCGGCAGAGATATTCTTCACGTGGAAGAAGGATCCGTTCCATTTGCGCACGGAGTCGAGGCCCTTGACGCGTGGATGGTTGGTCCCGCTGCGCTGCACCATCATAGCGCTGCCGGTCTCGGTCATGCCACGGATGCTTTCCGTGCTACCCGGCTTGGACACGCTCTGCTTCCTGAAGAAGAAGTAACGTGCCCAGGTCATCGGTGTGGGCCGCACGCCCAAGAACGCCTCGCACACCACGGCGTGGTATGCGAGCATCACCATGGCGTTCGGCGGCAAGTGGTGCGGCTGGATCCCGAAATGATTGAGGAAGGAGCGGAAGAAATCCGACACGGGTAGCTCGAATCCCCGCGCGAAGTGCGCGAGGAACACCACGTGCTCGCCCGCCTCCGGGGTGGGGACGAGCTCGCCGTCGGGATGCCGGCAGCGGACGCCGGGAGGAACGCGCCTGGTGTTCACCAGCCACTAGCAGTCATCTGCCGTGACCTCGGATCCAGCCCATCCGGCGCGGGCGTCATCATCGCGAGCCATTGAGAAGGAGAGGAAGTTGGATGGAGATTTGCTGGGAATTGGTGGAAAGAGCTAGCCTTTCAGCGTCGCGAGAGCTCGGCGCTGCAGTAAGATGCACGGCGGCGAAGAGCTCGGTGGCGGCGGAGATGTGAAGGGGCAGGGAGAGAATGAAGGCAGGAAGAAGAGAAAGGAGTTACCGAGGGGGTATTTATACCTCCCCTCGGGTTGCCGTTACAGTCGAGGTTAGTGGGATCAGTCGTGGCGGAAATCGTGCGACGTGGGGTGCGTGGGCCAGTTAGAAACGCACACAGCGCAGGAGGCGCGCGTAACGGCCGCAATTGATCCCACGGCGCGATCGTGGGTAATTACTGCACTTGATGGGACCTAACGGGCCAGTGGGCCCAGGTCGCAATGATGGGCGCGTGGCCTATCATATCCCGGGCACCGAGGCGTCGGGGGTACGGGAACGTGACACGTGCCCAGTTGCAATGCGGAAAGGCGGATTTGGTCTGCCACGCCCAGATTCTCTCCAGAAATTCCGCGAAGTCCTTTTACTGGGCGACAGAGAAGAGAAAAGGCCCTATTCGGAAAAGAAGAAATTCGAGACAGAATTAAGGGCTACTCGGAGGTTCTACTCAGCAACCTAAGGCTCAAAGGCAAGATTGGTTTTTAAGCTGGCAGAGCCCAGTGAACAAGTTCGCAGGACTCTACCAGCTTCGGGGACTAATATCGGGGGGATACCCCCGAGTAGGGTAAAGGCAAGTGCTAAGGGCAAGATCAGAAGAGACATTTGGCAGAGTAGCTGGCTACCCGGTACTCGCTACCCGGTCGACTACTATTCGGCCGTACACACTGATGGCCAGGAGGAAGAATCAAGGAAGTTATTCTCCTCCGAGTAGAGGGAGTGGTCCGAGTAGAGATGGAGGTCTCCTACTCGGGCCAGAAGTCGAAGGAGCCGTTCTGACACAGGATCCCGCGTATCCTGGGTCCGTACTGGGGCATTGTTCATCTGCAGAGCGCGTGCCTATCCGCGCCAGTGTGTCAGCAGGGCGTCGCAGGTTAGGGGGGCCTACCCCGTGACAGTGTCAGTGATAACAGATCAGCTTCTTGGTTTTGCACAACGACTTTAGACATGAAGACAAGCTAGGAAGCCAAAGTGGTCAGCGGGAAGCTGGAAGTGTACAGTGTGCACAATATATCGACATCTTGGATGTATCCGGCTGGGCACCAGTATATAAGGTGCCCTGCCTCCTCCTGCGCGAGGGATCGAGAGAGACGACACGACTAAGGGCTATAGTCACCTAGAGAGGAGAGTGGCTACTCGGTTGTAAGCATCATTTGTACTGTGGCTACTCGGTGAGACACGAATATAAAGAGAGAAAGGCAGGAGTAGGGGTTTTACCTCCATACGAGGGACCTAAACCTGGGTAGATCTTGTTGTTTGCGGTGCTAGCTTCATACTCACGCGGCTACTCGCTGCGTGATCCCTCCCCGAGCGCCTCCAGCGTCCATCGTCCCCACATCTTTAGCCATCCTATGGCATCTGCCGTGACACCACCACGACAGAATCTGTTATGTATGAGGACCGTTTGTCAACTGATGTTCTACCAGATTCTTATGATGAGGACGAACCACGAGTTCGTTTGCAGGTGGAGCTGGAACACCTGGATGAGGAGGAAACTGAAATTGATGAGGAGGATATTGTGCCACCCGCACATCCTATTGTGCATAAAGAAAATTTGTCTATTGCGGAGCGTAGAGAAAAGAGGAATAAAGGACCTCGTACTCGTTTAATTGAGGAATGTGATGTTGTTTATTTTGCTCTGAGTTGTGCTAAACATGTAGAGAATGATGTTGAATCGGCTACATATAATGAAGCTATTGCTTCGCTTAATCGTCACAAGTGGATTAGTAATGCACGAGGAGATGTAATCATTTGAGAAGAATGGCACGTGGGATTTCATGCGCTTGCCTAAACAAAACAAGACCGTACACAGTAAGTGGATCTTCAAGAAGAAGGAGGGTTTATCTCCAAGTGATTCTCCAAGGTTTAAGGCAAGGTTAGTAGCAAAAGGTTTCAGCCAGATTCCAGGAGTGGATTATAATGATGTGTTCTCTCCAGTTATCAAGCATAGTTCTATTCGTACTTTTTTTTAGTATTGCTGCTATGCATGATCTTGAGCTTGAGCAGTTAGATGTGAAGACTGTGTTTTTGCATGGAGAACTTGAGGAGGAGATATACATGGACCAACCTGAAGTGTTCATAGTGCCTGGTAAAGAGGATTTCGTGTGCAAGCTAAAGAAGTCACTTTACAGTTTGAAACAGTCTCCTCTATAGTGGTCTAAAATGTTTGATTCTTTTATGATGTCACATGGCTTTAAGGGGTCTAAATATGATAGCACTGTGTACATTAAATTTGTTGATGAATCGCCTATATACCTATTGCTATATATTGATGATATGTTAATTGCTGGCAAGAGAATGAAATAAATCACTACATTGAAGAAACAATTGAGTAGTGAGTTTGAGATGAAGGATCTTGGTCCTCCTATGAAAATTCTTGGTATGGAAATATCAAGAGACAGAAAATCTAGATTGCTATTTCTTAGTCAGGAGAATTACATTAAGAAAGTACGTTATCGTTTTAATATGCATGATGCAAAGTCTGTTAGTACTCCTATTGCTTCACACTTCAAGTCGTCAGCATTGCAATGTCCTACTACTGACAAAAATATTGAGTACATGTCACGAGTTCCCTATTTTAGTGTTGCTGGTTCCTTAATGTATGCCATGGTGTGTTATCGACCTGATTTGTCTTATGTTATGAGTTTGGTCAGTCGATACATGGCTAATCCTAGTAAAGAACATTGGAAACTTGTTCAGTGGATTTTCAGGTAGCTTCGCGGCACATCCAAAGCTTGCTTGAAGTTTGGCAAGACTGGTGAGGGACTCGCGGGATATATGGATTCAGATTTTGCTGCCGGCTTGGATAAGAGGAGGTCCCTCACAGGTTATGTGTTTACAGTTAGTGGATGTGGTTGTTAGCTGAAAGGCTACCTTGCAGGGTGTTGTTGCACAATATACTACTGAGGCTGAGTACATGGCTATTGCTGAAGCATGCATAGAGTCAGTTTGGTTGAAAATCTGTTTACTGAGCTTTGTGGAGATGATACTTTCATTAACCTATTTTGTGACACTCAGAGTGCTATTTACCTTACTAAGGATCAGATGTTCCATGAGAGAACAAAGCACATTGATGTTAAGTACCATTACGTGCGTGATATTGTTGCACAAAGTAAGTTGAAGGTATGCAAGATTAGTACTGATGATAATCCAGCTGTTATGATGACAAAGTCAGTTCCTTTTACTAAGTTTGAGCTTTGCTCAAGTTTAGTTCGTATCACTGTTTAGCCCAAGAGGCTATATGGCGCCGAAAGTGTTTTCTTTATGTGTTTCAGGGGGAAGTTCGTTTTATGCTACATGAAGGAATTGTATCAAGGTGGACTGTTATTTTGTGGTGATCCAAATTCACGTATGCTGATAAAAGTCCGAACTTCGGACGACTAGAGCGTAGTGCCTCGAGTCTGAAGTTGGCCCATCGTGTTATGAGTTGTTACCGAGTTGGAGTTACCGAGTTGTTACCGAGTTGGAGTTGGATTCACCGTTACCGACCTAGTTAGGTTAGGACCGCCTTTATATACCTCTCGTAAGGCGCCGCACGGGACAATCCACATATTGTAAATCTCTGCGCATTTGTAACCTCACCCGAAATAGTGAAGTTTGTTGGTTGGCGCCCATGGTTTCTTCTCTTCCTTGTTAGAAGAGTTTTTGATAAGTCTCCAACGTATCTATAATTTCTGATGCGCCATTATGATATTATGCCAATTGTTACATGTTTTCTCCCTTCTTTATAGCATTTTTACATGTTTTCTTGGACTACCCTATTACCAAGATGCCATGTGCCAGTTCACTATTTTCTGTTGTTTCTAGTTTCAGAAAAGTTGTTCTGGAAATATTCTCGGAATTGGAAAATTGGAAAACCAGAAATCTTAGAAGGCCCGGAAGCTTTCAGAAGTCCCGAAGAGCCCCGGAGTGGGGCCACAGGGTAGCCACACGATGGGTGGCGCTAGTCCCCCTGGCTGTGCCGCCAAGCGGTGTGGTCCCCCTGGCAACCCCCCGGCATCGCCCTTTCGCCTATTTATACTGCCCCGAGGGAAAACCGTAAAAGAACCAACCTTTTCCACAAAATACATCTGTAGCTCCACCGCCGCCACCGACAAGTTTCGGGGGGGACAAATCTCTGTTCTGGCACCCAGCCGGGACAGGGAAGTGGCTCTGGAAGCCATCTCCATCGATTCCACTGCCATCTCCATCGCCGTTGCTATCCCCTATGATGAGGAGGGAATAGTTCTCCCCCGAGGCTGAGGGCTCTACCGGTAGCTATATGGTTCATCTCTCTCTCTCCCATGGTGTGATCTATATGTGATCATGAGCTTTGTAATCTATTTGAATTCGTAGATGTTACTCTTCATCTTTTGCGACTCAAGTGTTTTATTAATATTAACTATGGAGTCACCTTGTATCGCGGTGTGAAGGTGATAGTGTGCACATCGTGTGTGTCTCCTCTATGAATTGTGGTGTTTGCGTGGAACCATCTGGGTCCCATGGTGATAGCATAGGGGTTACTTGGTTGGGAAAGTGCTTACTCTGAGGAGTGTTGTTAAAGCCCTACGGAATGATTAGTGTTGGTCATCCAACCGGAGAGGGTTAAGAGTAGCATAGTGAGAGAAGATATCTAGTTATTCATTTATGTGATCATTGTTGAGAGTGTCCTCTAGTGAAAGTAGGAGCCCTAGGCCTTATTTCCATGCATTGAAACACCCATTTCCGCATGTTCTGCTACATGTTTGCTTGCTGCCATTTTTATTTAAGATTGCTATTATCACTTATTATCATCCATATTACTTGCATTTTACTATCTCTTCGCCGAACTAGTGCACCTATATACCTGAAAAGTATATTGGATGTATTGGGGACACAAGAGACTTCTTGTATCTTGATTGCAGGGTTGCTTGAGCGGGATATCTTTGACCTCTACCTCCCTGAGTTCGAGAAACCTTGGGCGATCCATTTAAGGGAAACTTGCTGTTGTTCTACAAACCTCTGCTCTTGGAGGCCCAACATTGTCTACAAGAATAGAAGTGTGCGTAGACATCAGTTTTCCACGTTCAAATCTCGTGTCCCTGTTGGTTCGATCTTGCTTAATTTCATCGTTGTTTTGCTATTGCCTGTAACAGAGGTGACACCAACGCGGGTGGTTGAGAAAGCTCCTGGAACACCGGTCACCCGCGGATGCTGTTGTGTGTATTAGGATAGGGGATGATGTTTCTTTGGTCACAACAGGAGTGATGGAAACGTTGGTGGCATCTGGGTGGTGATGAGCGGCTAGCGGTAAGGAAGCCACTACGAAAATGAAAATTCATGTAGTACTCGTTGGGAGGGGGTGCATAGTGTTGATCAACGGGGGAGCACGTTTGGGAAGTTCTTGCTCACACAAAGGTTGTGGGGAGGGAGGATTGTACTGAGGGGAGAGAATTATCCCAAATTTCCCATTAAGATCCCAAACCTAGTAATAATGGAGACAACCTACTGGTCCTTTACCAGAGCTTACGCCGTAGTGGAGAGAGAGGAGATGAAAGCAAAGCCCTCTCGCCATCAGGTTTGCCGAGGAACCATACTAGAATTCAATGGCGGCCTCGTGCCAGAGCGGACCACATAAGTGGAAGAATCCTCCAGTCTTCAACCCTCAGTGCAGGCATGTGCGGAGCACAGAGAGACCTTTAGATATGAGGAATCAGCTGAGGGGAACACATGCTCAGACTGATTGAAAGAGGTCATGTGGGATGGTTAGAAGCCCGTTCTTGGCGAAGGGACACAGCATGGAAGGAATTTGGGGGACGAGATGGCCGCCGAGCTAGGTGAGGGATGGCCCCCACAACTCTTGGTTTGCACCGGGTTCCTGTTTCACTGCACGACAACATTGGTTAGTTCGAATATACCTAGTCAGCCGCCAACATGGCTCCTAATAGACGTATTGGGAGGGCCTAACAAAAAAATATCGGCGCCAATAGCCCGATTTCATCCGGCGTGGGCAAATATCTCGTATCAGCATCCAGCCGATGCCCCTCCCATAGCACCTCCCCTGTGGGTAGGTAGCCACTTGAGCGTGCAGGTCAAAATAGCTTGCTCGAAAATGAATAGCGGGCCATCAATTTCATTCAGAGAAACATAAGTGCGCGTACTTGCGGGTCGAATATTCATGGCAATATCTGAGCTTCGCAACAGGGTGCAATGAGCAATCGCTTTGCTTCTCCAGCGAGGTGGTGGATTTCTCATGTTGGCGTTAATGTGAGGACGTATTTTCGATGCACCGCTGGAGATTAATGCCTCTGACTCCTCGGGCACTATATAACATAGACTTCTCGCTCAACTCGTTCACGAGCACCGCCTACACTACACAACCATGGACCGCCACCAGAAAGACGAGGAGCGCTGCACCACCTGCCTCAGCGAGTTTGTGAGGCTTCACAAGGAGGGCCATGTCGTAGGGATCTCGAGAAGCGCAGATTCCCTCCTCTTCGCAACAAGCACCCCTTATGCAACGACCATTACACGGATTCCTCCAAATGGACAGCCCACCACAACCCTCCGTCGTAGCTTCCACAAATCTTGTAATGGAGGGATGTGAGGCATTAGACTGAACGTCCCCATCGTCCTGAAATCGGGGGCTGACCAGAAATGGCCAGTCCCACACAGCAATCCGTTGTCTCTGCCGCCGCTCCACCACAACCCTGTGCTGCTGAACCAACTCCCGGAGGAGGAGGTGCGACAACACATCTGCACCAACACTCCGTTGTCTTTCTACTACCTACTCCGTAAGGGTCGGGTGAGTATCAAAGTCAACGTCTAGATGCATGTCTCCTCGCCGAACCGACCAGGATTGGGATGACTACATCGAAAAAATGTGCAACGGCTGGCCGGAGATGTAGGATTACCACCCAATAGAACCCCACGGTGTCATACTAGGACGATTAGGTGGACATGGAGTAGGGCGGGGGGGGGGGAGGGAGGGTGGGCTCAACAACTTTTTCTAGTTTTTGAGACCATGTCGCCGCCTTCGGATTTTTTCTCCGAGGAAGTTTACCCTCTTTGCACCTCCAACGACTTTGACACCGCGCAGAAAAACATCGACCGAGGAGAGTGAAGAAGCTGATGGGGCGATGAGATCGTTGAGCATGTGGCACCACCACCACCTCACCCTCCACAAGAAATGGAGGAGAAGGATGATGATGATGATTATGATGAGACGGAGTGGCTACATGCACAAATGTAGTCATCCATCGAGGCATCCTTGTCACCGGCACCTCCACCAAATGTGAGTTGCACCTACACCGACTCGAACCGGCAAGCACTACCGGTGCCTGGCCAGCCACCTTTTATGTATTAGATTGAGTGAATTGTGTCAAGCTTGATAGAATTATGTACCGTTTAAACCTAGTTTCAATTAAATTTAACTTATTTTGAATTTATATATAGTTTTAAAATTTTCCTGTTTGGGTAGATAGTGGGAGTCGGCGGCCATGTTACGCACTAGCTCACCCAGACAGCTCCAATAGCGTCCGTCGGAGGACGATAACATTATTTATTTAGTCACATGTATGTATCATAGAACAAATTTTCTGGAGTGACACTCGGTATGCATTGGGCCCTCCTATTCGTTTTTCCTATCCTCCATCGTACCTCACCCGAACTGCAGTTTCTTCAAAGTTCACACATATCCTATGAGAGATGAATGATCGCACTTGCACTATCGGGTGCTGCACAATTGCATGATGTAGATGTAAGTTTTCTAAAAGTAATCAAGCGAGCTTGAACAAATAGGTAGATAAGGCGCAATTTAGTTTTTTTATGAGGCACAAACAAGTAGTGCTAGTGGAGGAACTTCTCATGAATATATAAGGAAATGTTCCTCGTTATAGTCTATCATTACCTAATAAGTAAGGATGGTTGCAATTTCAAAATGGGACATTACGTGTGTGAAATGTCGAGATAATTAATCATCGTAGGGTGGAGATACAATGCATATGTCAAGCGAAAACATTCAACTATTTCCAACAAGGGCATACTGTTTCAGAGAGCATTCAACGTATTGTTATCCAGCTTCAAACATGGTTATTATCGTCACATAGATGAAAATATTGCTTGAATAGTGAATTTACAAGAAAATAGTGTTTAAAAATCTTTTTATCTAACAAAGTTGATTTTGTGTCGTAGGTGCTCCTTTTTTCTGGCATGGCTATTGTTGGTGTTAATTTTTTTGTTTCGGATCGGAGGGTGTATCAAACATAAGGTTTCATTAAGGAATAATGCAAAATATACAGATATTCAACTCATACATACACGATTGGATTTTTGGCTGGTACCCATGATTAGCCTCACGACGGCCTATATGTTTTCTCCACTATAATGCACAATAAAGAGACCCTATACATGCAAACACAATAACATTGACCGAACCAGGAAGACAAAGAATACATGACATGAAGCAGCTATTGCCCTAAGGAAGCAAAGGAGGATTCTTCCTTCATAGAATATGGAATCTATCAAGGTAAATTTGACAACCATTGCATTGAAACATGGGCCTAATATTCTTTGAAATTTCCCTTCCATGACTCAATACCGTAGAAAGATGCAAATTAGGGTCACGGGAAGAAAATTTATATTTATTCTGACCATGCACCGGTAGAAAATAGGTCTATAGTCCCGGTTCGCCAGGGCCAGTAGTCCCGACCGAGCAACCAGGACTAGCTATGCGCGACTAAAGACCCCCCCTATAGTCGCGCCGATTACGAACCGAGACTAAAGGCCCGGCCACGTGGGCGGGTGGCGGAGCCGGGGGGCGGAGGACCTTTAGTCCCGGTTGGCCACCTGAACCGGGACTAGACTTTTTTTCGTTATTTCCTTAATTCATTTGAGTTTCTAATTATTATTCACACCAATTTTTCTCTCCCTTTTTTTCACTCCCTTTTTTTTTAGAATTTGTATTATTTGCTTAGCGTCTAACTACAATTATCTCTAGTCAAATTACTTACTCATGGTCAAACTTCCCGCTCGGTCACCCATCCTCCCACTACTCTAGCACTAGCACGCTTAACTTCCGAGTTCCATACCGTCCCTCATCCAAGTGTTCTGCACGCATGTATGTGATAGTAGTATCATATCAATCTTATTAACATGTTGGTCGATGTCATATTTCTTTATTGTTTGAATTTCAAATAAATCTTTTAATAAACAAAAGTAATGATGTAATTAATAATTTTGAATAAATAAATAAACATTAACTTTTTAATTTGTATTATTTCTAAAAATACTATTAATATATCAAAATATTCAGAAAATAAAACTAATTCATTTTTAAATATTAAAAAATACAAATAATATATCAAAAAATTAAGAACAATAATACTAATTCATTTTAAAATCTTAAAAATACAAATAATATATCAAAAAATTAAGAAAAATAATACTAATTCATTTTAAAATCTTAAAAATACAAATAATATATCAAAAAATTAAGAACAATAATACTAATTCATTTTAAAATCTTAAAAATACAAATACTATATCAAAAAATTAAGAAAAATAATACTAATTCATTTTAAAATCTTAAAAATACAAATAATATATCAAAAAATTAAGAAAAATAATACTAATTCATTTTAATACTGGATGAGTTTGGTATTGACTAGATATATGTTTTCCTGGCTTAGATAAATTTTTGGTGAACAGATATATAGAAACTGTAGTTTTTCTGTTTTGTTTTCTTGATGTGTTTTTGTTTGTTTTCTTGATGTGTTTTTGTTTTTGCTTGTTTTGAAACGTGTGTTTGACATAATATAGAAATAGTATAGCTAGGAATTAATATAGAAATAATATCCATTACACTTTGCAAAACTTTGCAAATTTTTCCAAGTCATTTAAAACTAGGAAACAAAAATAGTTTTATGAACAACAAAAGACAAGTGATAATTAAATCACAAGTAAAAAACGAGTAGAGACATCACAATCATGAATAGAACACAATCATATCACATTCATAACATAGAGTCTTACGATCACACATAACACAAACATAAGTCTCACAATACTAAGATATCCATTACATACTAAGATACCCATTACATGCATATATATCAAACGCATACATCTATGGCTCCGTCGAGTAGATGCGGAACAACTCGTAGGATACGTATGCATCTATGGCTGCATACTTGACGTTCGTCAAGTCCAGCGGGGTCTTCTCCCAATACAAGTGATTCCTCGAGGGGAAACCAGACTTCATGGTTTCGTAGCCCTCGTGGATTAGGGCAGTTGCCATGCGAGCCATCCCGGTCTTTGGCCCGTTCAAATGGATAAGATCCTGAAGATCAATGTAGTGATCTTCAGGTATCACAATACCCAAGCGCATCAACTTCGGACGGTCTTGCGTGATGTCAACGCTGCAAAAGTCATACCCCTTGTTGACAAGAAAATCAACAAGTGCCGGAGAATTCTTTGAACTACTGCAACAACAAAAATTTGATACGTGTTAGATATGTTGCAACACATGTATTCTTCAAATGCAACAAACAAATCGAAGATGCAAGATTGTACGTGTGCGTTACCTTGACCATTGGAAGACCAAAACGGCCTCCTTGAACGCAATCTGGATGACGGCAACATCCCGTTGATCCGTCGTATACTCCAGATCAAGCCCGAAGAACCGGTGTTCATCGGGAGAGGAGAAATAGAGATTGGTCAAATGCCCAAGAGCACCGGGGATACTCTCGCAACGGTTGGTGTAGCACACGTCGAGACGCTTGCCGCATGGTGTGGGACCCGTGTATCTCTCCCAAACTTCAGCCATGGTGTGCTTGGTGGAGGAAGATCGAAGAGAGGGAAGAGAAGAGAAGAGAGGAAGAAACAGAGACTCGGACGCACACTGTAGCAATGGCGCCCTTCTGCCTCGCTCGCGAAATAAAAACCGGCACGCGGGAGGCGAGCAGTTTGATCTTTAGTCCCGGGTGGCCACGCCAACCGGGACTAAAGGACCATTAGTCCCGGGCGGCCACGCCAACCGGGCACTACTAGGAAAATGGCTATAGGAGTGATGATACCCGTGACGCACATCACATTTGGCGCGTCACGCCTATTACCCGCGGCGCACCACGTTTCCGCGCGTCGCGCCTAAAGACATAGCCGCGGCGCACCAAATGGAAGGCACGTCGCGCCTATGTGTGGGGCCGGGGTGGCGAGCCTCCGAGGCATACCCGCGACGCACCAACCCAGCGGTGCGTCACGGCTATGTTAGATACCCGTGGCGCACCTTCCATCGGTGCGTCACGGCTATCCTTTCGCCTATACTAGGACTGACCCGTCCTCTCCTTCTTCCTCTTCGATCCACATCCACGCCTCTGCCCTCCCTCTAGTCGCCGCCACCACCTCGCCTCTGCCGCCGCCACCACCTCGCCTCTGCATCGACCTAGGAGGAGGAGGAGCAGGCGCAGGACCAGGTCACTGCCGTCGACCACTGCGCCGTCGTCGTCCCGTCTCCATCGACCTCGAAGCCCGACGAACAAAGGTGCGCCGCCCCTAGTCCTCTCCCTCCCCTTCTCCTCGATCCCGCCCCCTAGGTGCGCGTGGATCTGGCGATGCGCTCGGGATTCTACATTGGAGGGCAAACAATTTCGCCATATGGAGCTGCATTTAGGTGTAAAATAAGTTTTTTCTTCTTTACCTATTTTTCTGTTTGGTCAAACTTATTAGTCTTAGTGGATGCTAAATAATATTTCTATTTCTCCTAAAACAATGCTATTTGGAGAGCCTATACTGGTCATAATTCTCTTGGTATTTGAGTTGACATAATGTCTATGCCGCTGGTGCTTATGAAATCAAAAGAAATATGGAATAACATTGCCAAAATGAAATTTCCTTGGGTTGAGCATACAGTTACTTTGTTGCAACAAATGTAAAAAACAATTGTACTTTCCCCATTCGTTTTAAGACATTCAAAGTGTCGCTGGAGTAGTATATTGGCTGCCATTGGGTAATCATATAGGCCCGCCTCTTTGGTCTCAGTTTGACATGTAGCTTGGGTATGTTTTTTTTCATAGTAGATTGATGTAGATTCTTTAGCATGGGAGGAAAAGTGAATCAATTTATTCGAATATGAGTTTGATGTCTAGGTTCAGCCCTGAGTTGTTCCTGGTTACATAAAGGAAAAAAAATATACTCATTTCAGCTTTTACAAAGCTGCAATCCTTTGTTATAAAAGAGAATTGAATGCCTTTAGCTGTGAACTGAAACATCCTATATGTCTTGTGATTTGGTCATTTTGTACATTGGGAAGGATGTAATTAGGCAGTTTTGATATACAGATAAATAACATGTTTACATTTTTTTCTTTTTTCCAAGAGGTGATGAAATCCTCGGTCGGTCGCTGGATTGTGCATAATCATCATGCCTACCTATGTTACTAGAAAGCCAGTTTAGGATGTGCAAGAAAGGTGCTACCTATGTCAATTATGTATTTGCTGACTTCCAATAAAGTTTGGAAGAGTCGTGCTTATAAGACCATTATTTGCCAATTATTTAACTTTCTTGTGGTCTATTGGCACCGCAAACTTTCTTGTGGTCTATTTAGGTAGCTAGGAGCAAAGATAGTACGAGGCCAGAGTGTTGAAGAAATAGCTCTATCCCCACGGAGATGACATGTGATCTGTTGATGAATCCCGGTGTTTAGAGAGTTGTAAGGATGATTTGTGCATTTGCAAAGCAAACATCTAAAACATATTGTAAATTATGACGCGAAAGTTTAAACGAAACAGAGTGACCGGTGTTTCCCTTGACATGACAAAATAGGTTTACATCATTTGATAGCACATAAACCTCGAAGAAGGGTGAGTATCCAAACCACATAGAGACGAGCATACTCCATAAATTAGCAAGGCACAATTGAATAATCTTATCAGCAGAGATGTTGTGTCCTTTATAGGATCTCTCACTACTATTGTTAACCTCTCGGTCTTTGATGGCTTGGTGACAAGCAATAAGCACAGGTTATCTACTTCATCTTGCTGCCCCTAGAATTATTATCTGATAGGAAGTGCCCAGGTTTTTGTTGTGTGTGCTTGAGCTGTGTAGCTCGAGCTGTGTGGTGCAGGAGAAGAAATGGACTTTGTAAACATTTCTTGTGTTGGTGATGGTGCTGGTGAATCTTGTTTTGGAAATCTGTCCGGCCATCGAGCCGTTTAAAACTTTGCAGGGAATTCAAATGAGTTGCCCATTTTAGCCGAAATGTTGATTAATTTCCGTTTCGGCGAGAATCGGGCACTCTAGTGTTAGAGAATTAGCAAAGGTCATGCCGAAGTTTTCCCGTGAATTTAGGACTTAGCCATTTTCCCGTGATAGGAGCGATGTCGGATGTTATCTGTCACATTTAATTTTCAATAATGCGTATTTCCATGACAAATCAATGGTCTATGTCCCCAAGTGTTGCTTTGTTTTTGGATATTCCATTAAAGTAGATAGCCTTTCTGCATTTGTTTTGTGATAGGTAGTTTCTGCCATTTGTCTTTGTTTTGTGATAGCTATGCTCCTCTAACCTCTATGTGTACTTTCTTAATTTAATAAAACATGGCTTGCGAAGTATGTCGGTCTCGATGTGCCCAAGGACGATTCACTGGGACTTCTTTTATGCTTCAGCTCCACGACGGTGACGTTGATTCGTTGGTAATTAACAATTCTTTTTATGTTAACTTGTTCTTTCGTTTTACTATCTAGCTTGAGACTTGTGTTTATTAACAAAATATTCTTTATATTTCTTTTTTAGATTCTACCATGCAATATTCGCGAAGAATTCAACGAGTTAGTTGGCAGTAACGTGGATTTCAATGTTCACGGGACCACCTACATTCTTCGAGTGAAAAAAGAAAGAACGAAGACCTACTTCTGCGGGCAAGCATTGCAGGCTCTCATCGCCACGTACAATTTAAGCGGAGGTGATTACATTCACTTCTCTATGGAAGGACCGCAACCTCGCATCAAAATTGTGTATATGGGCGGGATTGCGAGCGAGGATGGCGGGAGTGAGGAGGAAACTGAGAACACCGAGGATATGGACACTGAGGATGATATGGACGAGGAGGACCCATGGAAACATGTGGTGGTTGCTCAAAGAGCGAATCTTAGCGAGTGTGAGAAGGACCGTGTCCTTCAGAAACTTGCCCAGATAGATAGCTACATCGGGTCCCCTTTCGTGCATCGCATCACCAACACTAACATCTCCAATGGACATGTCATGGTATGTTTCTTAACACTTTCTTATTCGTATAGTTGCTTATGTTCTTAACACTTTCTTATCCGGTATTTGACATTGTGCTTTTATTCTTTCTTGGAATTGTGTGTTGTAGAAAATACCTTTGGCGGTAGCGGACAGTGCTGGCATGGAGCATATGGGTACCATTGGAGTACGCCGTGGAGAATCAGGACCTGTCACCGTAGTTCCGATCACCAGGGATAACGCTGATGGTCGGGTCATCCTCAACTCTCAAGCATGGAGGGAGTTCCATTCCGCAAGAGGTGGTATGGAGGTTGGCCGAGCTATTCTGATCACCATGAGGGATAGTGACATCGCCAACTTGGACATGATGATGGTCATCGACTACATCCGCGCCCGCTAGATAGATTATGTGGTGATGATCGAAAATATGTAATATGGTTGTTTTCGAGACTAACTCCTGGATTTATTAGTAGTATATATGTTTGTTTTCTAGACTATGTAATATTTCTGCTATGAAAATTTATTCTATCAATTGCATACCTGTGTTTGAGCTATTGATATTCTTCTGTATTTTGTGTACTGACATTCTTCTATATTTGAGCTGTATATACCTGTATAAATACGGTACTGCCTTTTTTAAAAAATACAGCATAGAATAGCCGTGACGCACCTAAGTTACTAGCCGTGGCGCACCTTCGGAGTTAGGCGTGACGCGCCACGCAATAGCCGCGGCGCACCGTGCCCGTGCGTCACGGGTATAAATAGGCGCGGCGCACCTGCTCGGTGCGTCACGGCTAAACCCATAGGCGCGGCGTGATAGCCGTGACGCGCCCAGGTGCGTCACGGATAAGCAAAATGGTGCGTCACGGGTAAGCTTTTCCCTAGTAGTGGGGACTAAAGGACCATTAGTCCCGGGCGGCCACGCCAACCGGAATTAATGCCCTCCACGCGTCTCAACGCGCTTCCCAACCCGTGACGCATGACCTTCTGTCGCGGGTCTCCTCCCGACCCGGGACTAAAGACTCATTAGTCACGGTGCGCAACGTTTGGGGACTGATGGGGGCGTATGGAAGGCCTTTTTTCCACCAGTGATGGACTACGGTTGCATTATCTGGGTAAAGCTGAAGGTGTTTTAACTAAGCTACTTTGAACTATATTCAAGTTGATTACGTGTAACTTTTTATTAACACTAGAGTCCTTGACTCGGTGATTGTAAAATTAGTTCTTAGACGGAACCACATGGACTATTTTGCGTTGCTGATAAGACTTTGATCGCGGCATAGAACAACATCACCACCAAAAGTGCGCGAATAAACTCTCTTAAAAGAGACCATGCCGTTGACTTTCTTCCTTGGAAAGTCGCGGTCTTGTTGAGCAGCTCGGTCTCATCTGCCACCCTTTCTGTGGTGAGATACAAAAATTACTAGCCCATCGTCACAACCAGTGTAACGGTACACCTCGGGAATGACAGACCTGTCGATCTGGGGAGCATACACGGAAGCCAATTCGTTAGATGAGGCGACACCAACATGAGGAGTGGGGAAAGATCCTAGAACATATGGTCACTCGCGGATGTTGTGGTGTGTATGGGGATCGTGGATGAGATTTCTTTGGTCATGATGGGGGTGATGGAATGGTTGGTGGCAGTTGGGTAGTGATGAGCTGCTAGCGTTAAGGAACTAGCTACGCAAATTGAAACATTCTTATAGTTGTCGTATGGAGGAGGGCATAGTGTTGATCAATGGGGAGCATGTGAGTAGTTCTTGAGATTCTTCAAAGACGACACCTCCAAGAAGGAAACAAATCACAAGCGTTATCGTCGCCTGATCAAAGATCTTGAGTTTTCAACTTGAAGAAAGTCCGAGTTCACAAAACAATGTCTTCAATAAAACCATTGCCAGGCACAACCAATTAAGGCCAGATCTTGGGCTTTCACCCTTGAACCCGTGACTCGGTACTCGATGAGCATCATCCCAAAAGTAGTCCACCTATGTTGTCGCCCCCTCTTGCCAAGGCCGCAGCCAAAAGTGACCAACACTCGACACACATGAAGAACCATGTGTCGCCATTCTTCATCCCGCCAATACACCTCTCCACCAACACAACCCTCCGATCGAATCCACCATGACTTTCTTCACCTCCGACAATGTCATGGATCTCAATAAGATATGTCACATAACGTCATCAAGAAATCCAGATGGGACTGACCCCCGGCCGAAATCCAGATGGGGTCTGGGAGCCCAGAGCGCCCTGATCTCTTCCCTCTGTCGTGGCGCCTACACCATCACGCCGCCGGGAGCACTCAGATGCCGGCCTCGGACCGTGCCGCCCCGTGTCCTCCATCAGCGTCCCATCACCTCCATGAGCCGCACCGCGGGGCACCTCCCCTGTCCGCCGTCTTCAACGGTTGGGGCGCCGCCGGGACCGGCAGCAGCGGCGGCAGATGCCTTCAATGGGTGGCTTTACCGGGTTCTACGGTTCGGGGTGCCCCCGGAGCCCCCGGGAGGGAGGCGGCTTGGAAGGGTTTCGCTCAGAGCTATATGGGCATGATTAGTCTGGAGTGAACTATTCTATGTGGAACGTCAAGGAAGGCAAGAAAAATCGATATGTAATTTTTGTTTCTCAAATAACTGCATGGAATATGATAATGTCTAGTCATACATAACAGACAATTAAGTTTTTATGGGAAATTTTTTTCTTCTTGCCATGTGAGTTGATATTTAAGCACATCAAAAGAAAAAAAGTTGATATTTAAATAGCGATGCTATACTGTGAAAATCTTGGAACATTTATTGTACCAAATAATCATGTTACATATTGTGTACCTTGTTGTTTCACATACTCGCTCGAAGTTTCTGTCTAGGCGCATAATGCTTTTGAGGTATAAGTAACATCTTACCAACCTACATGGTCCTATTACTGATATTTCTATTTTTCCCGAAAAGCATCTCTACCCATCAACATCATAAATCGACGATAGACGTATCTTATGCGAAAACTGGAGGAGAAAATTCATATTTTAGACGCTATCTGACACATTGCTAGAGATAGAGTAACCAAAGCTAGCAAAACAAAACTACAACTAGACTACTTTCCGAGTTAACCACAATATATTAGAATCATGCGATGACTACTTCATAACTTCATCAATAATTAGAACCCGCTCAATTTAAGAACGTCCCATTCAGGTACATTTCTCTTCCAAATAGACGAAGGAAAAAAAATCCAAAGTACTTATACATTGTTCAGTGGCACTGTCATGATGTCAAATTCACATCCATTATTATACGTGCCGCATATAACAAAAAGGAAGCCATGAGCACAATTAGCTATGATCACATGTAAAATAACGAACTTCTACTTGCAACATGTTAATTGAGAAGAGTGTATATCTAGAATTGATTTGTAATCTAATATTCTCAATGCCCAATTATAAATCGTAAAACAGTAAAGACATGGTTACACAAATTTTGATGTCTTATGTGCATGAAATAAAAAAGTATGTGAGAAGGAGACTAGAATAGGACTACATACATCTATTCAATGTAGGTCGTCGTAAATAACGTTTTTAGATTATCCTTTTGCATTGTCATGGAAAATTGGTTATTTATTTTTAATACAACTCCTTGAACAATTGTGAACATATGTTCGATAGCTAGTTGAGAGGGTTTCCTAAGTCTGCAAAGGAACATATCTATTTGTGTGTGACTATTGAAAACATTATTAGTTTTGGGGGTTATCCAGCTCGTCTCTAGCACAACTCTTTCTGCACATTTCTCAGCTCACACCAAGGATTTAGAATCCTTAGCGCAACAAAACAGACCATATCCTGTCAAGATCGTAGTGTGCAGCTAGGTTAGTTTCTCTATATGCCGGTCTCTGGTTTGTTCCGGTTTCTTTGCTGCTACTGGAATCATTACGAACACCGGACATATTGTCAAGCTGTCATATCTCCTAGCTTACCGGTCAAAATCAGCAATGCTACCGGAGACCTCATGCTAGAGCCTAGGGCCGCTCCCCTGCCCCTGCCCCGCGCCACCGGCCACTCCGGCCGTGGCGGCCACCAAATCAGGCCCTCCGCCGCGCTACAGATGTCGACCACCGGTCCCTTCGCTGCTCCAGGCGCTGCTCCCGGATCTCCCCGCGCAGCGTCCCCCTCCGGACCGGGCTCTGCTAGATCTGGTCGCAGCGATGCGCCCCCACCCTCGACGGCTCGATCCGGCGGTTCCCTGTCGGTCTCCCCTCGCCCGCAGCTGAAGTCCCTCGTTATCCGCCCTCCCGCGGAGGTGAACACTGATTCGCCTCCGGCCTCGCCTCTTTGGGAAGTTGCCGGGTCCAAGCGCGGCCGGAAGACCCCCCCTCCCCCACTTCCTGCTGGCGGCCACCCCATGCCGTCGCCGCGCTTCTCCCAAGGGGCGCCCCCACCCCTCCCCTGCTCGCCTCGCCCTTTTAAAGCGCTTCGAGGGTCGCTGCTTCCGCTGCCTGAGCAAAGATCACCGCCGAGCCGTCTGCCGGGATCCCCTTCGCTGCATCGACTGCTGGGGCTGGGGTCACCCTGCCGGCCCGCGTTGCCCGCTTTCCCGCCCGGCCACCGCCGAGCCCCGCCTCCCCGTAAGGGATCGTCTACGATTCCCGGTGCCTCCCCCAACCATGCAGCGGGTCATCGCAGCCCTACCGGCGCCTCGCCGCATCGCCCCGGCTTCGAGTCACTCCGTCATCGCCGAGCCACGCAGCATCGAGTTCCAGGTGGCCACGATGCGCACCAGCGGTGTCCTGGTCGTGGCCCTGGACCAATTGCACGCCGCCACTCCGATCTCCATCGGCAAGAACCTTGAGGCGGACCAGCCTTACACTTGGTATCGGGGTATCCCAGACGGGGAGGAGGTGCGCTCCGCCGCTAGACGCCGCCTGGTGGCGGCGTGCTCCACCTTCCCGTTGCAGCGCCCCCGCGACAACAACGACGAGCCCGACGGCCAGCGGCGACGATCACGGACGGGCCCTATCCTGGGCTCCTCCCGCGGCAAGGAATCCGCCCGCGCGCCCTCCGGGATGGGCGGAAGCAGGCACCGCAGCCGTTCCCCCCAGGAGCGCCGCCGGCACGCTCCTGTCGCCCCGCCCCTCGACTCGATGCCTCTGCCTCCACCGCCCCCGCTCCCGACCACTGGACCCCTGCCGGTCCGCCTGGAGGGTTTCCTTGCTTTTACGCCCCTTGACACCACCGCAACGAGCTCGCCGCCGTCGCCCCTGCCTAGCCCCGGATCGGCGGAGAGCGAGGACCCCCTGGCTGAGCTGGCGGGGCTGGGCCAGCCGTGCCTGGATCAGTGGCAGCCCGCCCCCGTCGATCCCATGGCGCTCGAATTCGAGGCCATCTGCCTCGCGTCGCTCAGCCAACCTATGTGTTTCTCCGACTCGCCGCCGCAAGTTGCTTCTCCCCCTGTGAGGCCACGCCCCTCACCTTCCAGCATCCGCGCTTCGCCACGTCAGCTGGCCTCCTCAGGGGCTCCTTCCCCCTTGGGCCCACGCCAGGTCATCCCCGCTGCCCGCGCGGCGCGGGAGGACGCCCCGCTTGATAGCACCACCGACCTCCTTCAGGCCCTATTCAGCGCCAAGCCGGCGTCCATCCTGGGCACACCCCCCCAAGCAGTCCCCGACCCCGACGCGCTCCTTGACGCCGACTAGGCGTAGTGCGCGTCAAGAGACCTCGACCTTCTCCGTGCCTGTCACGGAGAGGGCGACCTTGCGCGTTGCACGCGAGCTGCAGGTCATCTGCGGCCAAGAGCGCCGCGTGGAGAAGGCTGCTGCGGCGATCGTCGACAAGCTAGAGCAGCCGGTCGCTAGGAGACGTCGACATCGACGGTCTGGCTATCCTGACACGCATCGACAGGGCGGCGCTGCAACGCGCCGCAGACCAGGCCAACGCCTCGCAGGCCGCCGCCACCGCCGCGCATTAGTTATCATGTTTAGTAGCCTAGTCGAAGCCTCCCTTCGTAGTATGTTAGTGCAACGCTGCGATCTGTGGTTTGGTAACCTGAGGGTGGGCAATTTGGGGCCTGTTGGTGGTGCCTCGCCCTCCCCGTTTGTATGCTTGGATGGTGTCTGTGTTATCGAACTTGTCTCCCCCGAGCTTCCCGAGTATCCTCATGGATAGCACGATTTGCCGTATCGCCACTTGGAATCCGAGGGGGCGGAACATGCCGGCCCGCCGCCTCGCTGTGCAGGAACTCGCCGCCGCAGCTAGGATAGCCATACTGTGTGTGCAGGAAACAAAATTGGACGTCATCGACCGATCGCTGGCTCTGGAGATCGCGGGCCACGCAAGGCAGGACTTCATCTTCCTTCATGCGCTCGGCACGAGAGGGGGCGCGGCTATCTTCTGGGATGCGTCTGTTGTCTCCCTCTCCGCTCCGTGCGTCAAGGCACACTCCATCGCTGCCACGGTCCTTCTGCTCCAGCACAACACGTCTTTCGTTCTCACCACGGTCTACGGGTCCCTCCTCCGACGACGCGCTCAAGGAAGCCTTCCTGGACGAGTTGATTTCGTGTCGCCCGCCGCCCGGCACTCCATGGCTCATCCTCGGCGACTTTAACCTCATTTACGAGGCCAAGGACAAAAACAATCTGAACTTATCCCGTCGCCTCATGGGTAAGTTCAGAGCCGCCATCAACGCCGCAGAGGTCAAGGAGATTCGTTGCTCTAATCACCGCTTCTCCTGGAGCAATGAACGCGCGGAGCCCACGCTCGTCTACCTCGACAGGGTGTTCTTCAATGCCGCGTGGGAATCGATGTTCCCCAGCTGCGTGGTGCAGGCACTCTCCTCCTCGCACTCTGATCACTGCCCTATGATGCTCTCCAGCTTCACGATGCCACCCCGCACGCCAAGGTTTCGTTTCGAGAATTTCTGGCCGCGCCACGATGGCTTCCTTGACACGGTCTCCTCGGCCCGGACATCACCTGTGCGCGCCTCCAATGCACTGCGGCGGCTGCAGATCAAACTGTCCCGCACGGCGCGAGCACTTCGATCCTGGAGCCAAGGGCTCTTTGGGGATGCTAACTTCCAGTTGTAGGTGGCCAACGAGATCATCCTTCGCCTCGATACCGCGCAGGAATCCCGTCGTCTCTCCTCTCCCGAGTTCCTCCTGCGCAAAGCCCTCAAGGTAAAGGTGCTTGGCCTTGCCTCTGTCATCCGAGCCCGTCGCCGCCAGGCTTCGAGGGTAACCTGGATGCACGAATGTGATGCCAATACTCGCTTTTTCCATGCGAAGATGAACGCTCGAAGACGTAAGAATTTCATCCACGTGCTGAGCACGGCGGACGGCATCCACGCCACCCATGAAGATAAAGAGTTGGCCCTCCGTCGTCACTTCGAGGCCGTGTTAGGTACCACGGAGCCGCGCAGCTGCTCGCTGGCGTGGGAGGAGCTCGACCTTCCCGCACTCCCGGCCGCAGGTTTGGACCTGCCTTTCTCCATGAAGGAGGTTTGGGAGGCTATTTGCGATTCTCCGGCAGAGAAGGCTCCCGGTCCCGACGGCTTCACGGGCCTCTTCTACCGCAAATGCTGGGGCATTATTAGGCTAGACATCATGGCGGCGCTCCACCACTTCCACGGTTTAGCACGAGGAGACCTCGCGTACCTGAACAATGCTTTCATCTGCCTCTGGCCTAAGAAGAACGCGGCCGGCAGCATCAACGAGTTCAGGCCTATAAGCCTTATCCACTCCTTCGCGAGGCTTATCTCCAAGATCCTCGCTCGTCGACTGGCTCCCCTCTTGAGTTCGCTGATCTCCCCCGAGCAAAGTGCGTTCATGAAATATAGGAACCTGCACGACAACTTTGTGTTCGTTAGGAACACGGCGAGGGCGTTGCACCGACACCACAAACCAGCCCTGCTTTTCAAGCTCGATTTCGCCCGTGCGTTCGATTCCGTTTCATGGGAGTACCTGCTTGAACTGTTGCAGCAGCAGGGCTTCCGTGCCAGGTGGCGGAACTGGATCTCCTTGCTTCTTGCTTCTTCTTCCGCGTGCATTCTCTTGAATGGCACGATCGGGCCCCCGGTGCTGCATCGCCGCGGACTGCGTCAGGGAGACCCACTGTCTCCGCTGAGCGCGAGCCACTGCAACTAGCCTCTGAGCGCGGGACATTCTCTCCCCTTCCCCTCAGGCCAGCGGCGAGCCGGGCGAGTTTCTACGCTGATGACGCCGTGGTTTTCCTCAACCCGGACAGAAGGGAGGTGGACGCCCTCTTCAAGGTCTTAGACAAGTTCGGCCTAGCTACGGGGCTTCGCATCAACAGAAGCAAGTGCGCTGTCTCCGCCATCAGATGCGAGGAGACCGATCTCGATGATGCTCTCCTTCCGTTCGGTGGCAGTCGGGAGTCCTTCCCGATCAAGTACCTAGGGATGCCGCTGACTCTCGGTCGTCTTCGCTACATCGACCTTCAGCATGTCATGGACAGAGCGCGCGCTCGCTTGTCCGGATGGCACGGCAAATGCGTCAACGTGGGAGGACGCAAGGCCCTCGTCTCGTCGGTGCTCAGCACGTTGCCCGTGTTCTCCATGACTGCCCTGAAACCACCCACCAAGTTTATAAAGGACCTAGATAGGCTGCGGCGGAATTTCATCTGGGGTGTAGACGAGGACGCTCTCGCTGGAGGCAAGTGCAAGATCGGCTGGACCATGGTGTGCTCCCCCCTGTCGCTGGACGGGCTTGGGCTCTTGAACCTGTCCAAGCTGGGCCGAGCGCTCCGCCTGCGCTGGCTTTGGCATGAGTGGACGCTTCCCCGCCGGCCATGGGTGGGGCTGCCTACGCCTTGTGACGAGGAAGACAGGAAGCTTTTCCATGTCGCCACTAGGGTGGCCATCGGCAATGGAGAACAGGCCTGGGATTCGAACTGGATCGGTGCGGCGCCTCTTCGTACCCAATTCCCTGCGATTTTTCTTCTGTCCGGACGCAAGGGTGAATCAGTGGCCGCGGCGCTGCGTAACTCCAGTTGGGTGCACCATCTACGCCCTAGGTCTCCCCTCTCCGCCACGGTGCTGCGCGAGTTCACGGCGGCGTGCCGTCTGCTTCATGACAGCGACACTAGGCTCCGCAGCGGGGAGAGGGACACGATCAGCTAGATCTTGACTAAAGACGGCTGCTACTCCGCGCGATCCGCCTACCGTATCCAGTTCGCCGGCCACGTGATGTCCGCAGCGAATGTTGTCATCTGGAAGGCCTGAGCGACTCCGCGATGCAAATTCTTCGGCTGGCTAGTCTGGCACGACCGGCTGTGGACTGCGGACAGGCTGCAACGCAGGCAGTGGGCAAATGGCTACTTCTGCCCACTTTGCGTTCGCAACCTTGAAACTAGCTTTCACCTGCTGTTCGAGTGCCCCTATGCCAGGCATATCTGGACCTCCTTCTCGCAACCGATTGGAGGCTCCAGCCTTGAGCCGTGCAGTTGGCGTGCAGGAGATGTTCAAGGTACGTGGAGCGGCATCATCAGCAACTCGTCTGCAGGTCATCAAAAAGGGATTAAGTCCCTCATCGTGCTGATTTGCTGGGGCATATGGACTGAACGCAATCGACGCACCTTCGAGAACAAGTGCTGGCCTCCGTCACGGCTAGTGGCCTGGATCCGAGACGAGGCGAGAGGGTGGGCATTTGCGGGCGCTAAGGAGTTGAAGAGGCTGTTGTTCGAACCCCCGTGATCTACTCTCGTTTTTCCCTTCTGAAACTTCTGTTTTTTCTCTCCTGTTTCCGGTATGGCTAGGCGTAATTTACGTCCAGTCACACCTACTGTAAGTATTTCTCCCTGCTGATTAATGAATGCCAACAGTTGTTGGCCCTTCAAAAAAAAAATATTGTGTACACCATGTAATGAAACCAGATCCTGCTGTGAACGGTTTGCTTCTCCGTCCACTCCTGGCCGGACAAGGATCAAATAGCTCCCCTACTGCACTAGCTGTGCACAAGACGGATCGCTGGACTAGGCACCATTTGCCACATATGTTTGTGCAGCAAGATAGTGAGTGCCATCACGCAGTTGATCAGCTAGCTAGTAAGATGGTTCTTTGGCAGTGTGAGCCACTACAGTTTTCGAGAGGTATTTTTTTTTGTGCTGAATATTCTCGCCACATGAGGGCCGTTTTTTTTTAAATGGGTAACCCCAGCTTCTGCATGGATTGATGCACACAGCTGTTTATTTCTTATTAATCATTCAGCGATAAGTATAGCATCGTATTGTGTTACAGACGAGGTAAAAATATCAAATAGAGCCACAGCTGAAACGCTGAGCACCAGACAGCAAGATCGAACTACCCGTATTGTATTCGACTAATATGCTGCCAGGAAACCCGGCTGAAGAACTCCCGAGCGACCATCAGGAGCTGTGAAGACCCGGTAGCCATAAGCTCTCGCTGATCCACCGGTAGTAGGGGAGCCCACTGCTGAATCCAGTTTACCGCCATGAGGATAACCTGTAAGACATTAATATTTGTGGATCGGTTAAACACAATATTATTCCGACAGTTCCAGATTGACCAACACAAAGCTGAAACACCAATTCAGATTCTAGGTTTTGTCTTTTTATCAACACCATTTAACAAATTTCCAAACATATTGGAAACACTGGTCGGTGGTGTAATATTATACGCAGTAAAAACAACTCTCCAAACCAGCTTAGCAAAAGGACAAGAGATAAACAGATGTCCTATAGTTTCCTCAGAATCACAGAAAGAACATTTAGTACATCCTTGCCATTTTCTCTTTTTCAAATTATCTTTAGTGAGCAAGACCTTATTGTTAAGAAACCACATAAACACCTTAATTTTTAGTGGGATTTTTAGTTTTCATAGATATTTTCGTAGATATCTAGTATGACCATTCATCAAATCTTCATACATAGACTTAACTGAGAAAACTCCATTACTAGTTAATTTCCACACAAAAGAGTCATCTTCTTGTGATAAATTAACCACCATTAATTTTGGACACAAAAGAGACCACTAATCCCACAAGTTACCAGTCAGATGCCTCCTAAAACTCAAATTAATAGGAGGTGCACTTGACATAACATCATGAAATGAAGCATTCTTCATTCGAACAATGTTATATAATGAAGGATAATGCTCTTTAAGAGGTTTATCTCCTAACCAAATATCATCCCAGAAACTAATCGCGGTGCCAGAACCCATCTTAAAGAAACCTCTTTTTAGCCTCAACCTGGGCTAAGGTTTTGTTCTTGAGGTATTTGTTAGTAAGAAGTTCTTGCCACACTCCCATAAGCCCTCTCCAAAAGGCATTGTTTTTTCAATTCTAGAACTTCAATACCTAACCCCCCTTGATCTTTAGGCCTACATATTATAATCCATTTAGTCAACCTATATTTTCTTTTATTATCATCGCTTTGCCAAAAAAAAAGCGCGATCTATAAAAGTCCAATCTTTTTCTTAACCCTTTGGGAATTTCAAGAAAGGATAACATAAACATAGGTAGACTAGTTAATACCGAATTAATCTAGACAAGACGATCACCATATGATAGTAACTTGCGTTGCCAACAGCTCAGTTTCTTTTGAAAACGAGCCTCAACTGGATACCACTCGGCATTACAGAGAGTTCTATCATGGATTGGTATCCCCAGATATTTAAAAGGTAACGACCCAGCTTCACAACCAAAGATCTGATTATAAATCTGTTCGTTATATTTTGCCTTTCCAAAACAGAAAATCTCACTCATATGGAAATTAATTTTTAAACCCGACAACTGCTCAAAATAACATAGTAAAAGCTTCAGATTAAGAGCTTTGGCACAGTCATGTTCCATGAACAAAATAGTGTCATCTGCATATTGTAGGATAGAAACTCCTCCATCGACAAGATGATGGATTAGTCCACCTATTTTACCATCTTCCTTTGCCCGGCAACAAGAATGGCCAGCATATCAGCTACTATGTTAAAAAGTATAGGTGACAAAGGATCACCTTGACGTAATCCTTTTCTGGTTTGGAAATAATGACCTATATCATCATTTACACGGACCCCCACACTACCTCCTTGTATAAATTGCATAATCCAATGACACCACAAAGGATCAAACCCCTTCATACGTAGAGCTTGTAGCAGGTTCAAAATCGATTTTGAATAAAACCCCATCCATTTTCCTCCGTTTGAGTTCATGAATGGTCTCGTGTAGGATAACCACACCCTCCAAGATGTGTCTCCCAGGCATAAACGCAGACTGCGTTGGTCTTATGATTTTACTAGCAATTGTCGAAATTCTATTCGTAGGCACCTTAGTGAAGATTTTAAAACCCACATTAAGTAGACAGATAGGCCTATATTGCTGAATTTGAGCCGCATTCTCTTCTCTGGGTAACAACGTAATAACCCCAAAATTTAATTTAAACAACGGCAAATTTCCATGCTTAAACTGAGAGAACAAAGCCATGAGATCGTTTTTAATAACCTCCCAAAAGGTTTGATAGAATTCAGCTGGGAACCCGTCTTGTCCTGGAGCTTTGTTCTTTTCCATTTGAAAAATAGCATCATGCACTTCAACTAAAGAGAAGTCAGAAGTAAGAATCTCATTCTCCTGTGCTGACAACTTAGGAAAATTGTGCATAAACGTCTCATCCATAGAGAAATTATTCGGTGTCGGTGCACCAAATAAATTCTTATAATATTCAGTAATATAAGTCTTAAGATTATCATGACCCACTATGGTTCCTTCTTCTTGCTCCAACCGAAAAATTAATTTATTCCTATGTCTACCATTAGCCATAAGATGGAAATATTTAGTGTTATTCCCCCCTTCCTGCACATATTTAACCTTTGCCCGCTGCGCCCATTTGGTCTCCTCGACCGTACGCAGATTGCAAAGTTTGTCATTAGCTTCCTTCAAAGCATCTCTCTCAGAAGGAAGGAATTGCGTAGATTCAGACTTAATGTCAAGACTCTCAATAATCTCAATAAGCATCTATTTTTCTTTTCTATATTTACCACTTTGATTTTTCGCCCATCCCTTAATATAGCGACGGATATGTCTTAACTTATTAAGACACACATCCATAGGAAAATTTACCTCGTTAATAGCGTTCCACTCGGAAGCCACCATTTCATAGAACCCCTCTTGTTTAAGCCAAGAAAGCTCAAAAGAAAACCTAGCCGAATTGCCCACATGTGCCCCCCCCACCCGTGCTCAATAACAGCGGGGTGTGATCGGACCCTGATCTAGGTAGAGTTCTTACCGTAGCTAGTGGATATTTCTGCTCCCACTCTACGTTTGTAAGGATCCTATCTAGTTTTTCGAAAGTCTGGTTTTGCCTCCTATTACCCCAAGTATATTGTCTTCCAGAAAACTCTATTTCCTTCAAACTTAGACTTTAGATAATAGCATTAAAAATGAAAGGCCATCGAGGACATAATTTGTCATTATTCTTCTCCTCTAGCTTTCTAATAATATTGAAATCGCCACCTAACAACATAGGCAGTGTTTCATTCTCACAAATTCTGACCAGCTCAGACAGAAATCATGTTTGTGAGCCTCTTGTGCAGCTCCATAGACCGCAATTAAAGCCCATTGAAAGCCATCAGACTTGGTGGTTACATGAAACTTGACGCAAAAATCCCTGACATCCACGTTTTAAATAAACAGGGTTGCGGCATTCAAACCAATAAGCATCCCACCCGACCTCCCATGAGGTGGTAGGCAAAACCAGTATAAGTCCATCCCTCCTACCAAATGGTTTAAGAAATGATTTGCAAAATTAGATCTCCCTGTCACCGATAAGGCAATGAAATCTAATTTTTCCTCCCTAACCACCTCTTGCACAAAAAAATGTTTTCTAGGGTCTCTAAAACCTTCGCTATTCCAAAAACAGCCTCTTAAACCTTGCGATATTTTGTATACTAAGAAGATTGTTTACGTAATCTAGCACTTCTTCTCTTTTTCAAGTTCGATGCCACCTTCTTTTTGCGTGGGTTTTTAATATTTTGAACAAGAACAGGATCACCCGTTTGATTTTCCATGTCCTCATCCTCTACTAAATCCTCCGAGAGGCTAGATGCCTTTGTTAACACAAGACTTTTATGACCATCATCATTATGTCCATATTTAACGGTATTATGCAAAATAATAGCCGCCCTAAACGACTCGGAGCGCAAAATATCGTTAGCAGCCTCTAATTTTTCAGATTCAGATTGTCCCATAGAAACACCTAAGCTCCCAGCAGTATCCACAATATGCTTTGTAGTAAAGGATAATAAAGACAGAGATGAGTTCGTGACAGTACCTGAAGTAGGGTCTCGTTTAGACGCTATCACCATCGCCCTCTCCATAGAGTGATCATGAGCAGTCGGTTGCACTCGAATCCTTTCACTGGACCGTATGCCGCTAGAAGGATCGCCAATACCACCGAAGTCAATCACTCGGCGCCTCATCTCGTGGTCAGACTGCACCGCCGTCTGCGCTGTCTCCCCCGAGTTAGACAGAACCACCTGAGAGCTGGCCTTAGGAGTCCGAGGACTCATAGCTGAAGAATGATGCAGCACCGTCGCATGAGCACTCCCATGTAAAGCTTGATCAGCAGCGAAACAAGGCGAGGGAATCGATGTCGTTGGGTAGAACACCCGCACTGTCTCCTTATCGTGAACCTCAAGACCGACAGAATGTCCTCGAGGATTCTGGCCGACATGGAGGGTAGAGGGCTTGGCCTGCTGTCCATTTGCAGCACCCGAATTTGGACCGTGAGCAAGCAACCAAGCCGTCGTCATTACGTTCTCGGTCCCCTCGGTGACCACCCCATCAGGAAGAACAGCAGAGGGACAAGAAATAGCTGCGGTCACCTCCTCCGTATGCACCATTGCAGCCGTATCTATCCCCTTCTCCGCCACCGGTGTGGAAAACGACTCCATAGCCTCTTGAAAGAATTGCTTAACCAACGGGGAGAAGACAACGCCAGTTAGAGGTAGCTTGTTAGTGGTATGAGGAGCATCCATTGATCCATCATGTGTGTCCATAGGAGCCAGACCATTGTTTTTCTCCGAAGTGGTCTAGTTTAGACCCTGTTCCACCAAAGCATCCTTGAAGTCATCTCCCAGCCCCCCTGATCATCGAACTCATCATCATCACCCTTCCTCGAAATAGCCATAATCTCATCTGAAATGTACCCCTCCTGATCTTCCACATCACGTTAATCCTAGAAAACTATCTAAAAATAACCATCAGGTTTTAATTGGATGGTTAGGATTTAATAAGCGTGAAGAAAGAGTCCTATGCAACCACGTTTGGTCACCTCATGCAGCGTGCTTTGCTCCAAGAGGGTCCCACACGATTAGGTGAGTCTAAACAGTCCTTTGCATGCACGTTTGGATTCCCATAAATCACTTAAAAAAAACACTCACCAGGCAGCAATACGTGCAGCTCATGCACGCCAAAAAAAATCAATAATGCCCACTTTATACATATCTCTACAGAAAAGAGTCCGGTGCCGGCACATCTCAATAGAAAATGAACTTATACTGTACCGTCCATGCACACTACATTCATCTATTCAATGTAGGTCGTCGTAAATAACGTTTTTAGATTATCCTTTTGCATTGTGATGGAAAATTGATTATTTATTTTTAATACAACTCCTTGAACAATTGTGAACATATGTTCGATAGCTAGTTGAGAGGGTTTCCTAAGTCTGCAAAGGAACATATCTATTTGTGTGTGACTATTGAAAACATTATTAGTTTTGGGGGTTATCCAGCTCGTCTCTAGCACAACTCTTTCTGCACATTTCTCAGCTCACACCAAGCATTTAGAATCCTTAGCGCAACAAAACAGACCATATCCTGTCAAGATCGTAGTGTGCAGCTAGGTTAGTTACTCTATAATATTGTGTACACCATGTAATGAAACCAGATCCTGCTGTGAACGGTTTGCTTCTCCGTCCACTCCTGGCCGGACAAGGATCAAATAGCTCCCCTACTGCACTAGCTGTGCACACGACGGATCGCTGGACTAGGCACCATTTGCCGCATATGTTTGTGCAGCAAGATAGTGAGTGCCATCACGCAGTTCATCAGCTAGCTAGTGAGATGGTTCTTTGGCAGTGTGAGCCACTACAGTTTTCGAGAGGGAACTTTTTTCGTGCTGAATATTCTCGCCACATGAGGACCGTGTTAGAAACTTTCTGATGTCTTCCATGCCCACGAAAAAAAGAGAATATGTAGAATGGGAGTGCTGGAGGACCGCATCAGTGTAGTGTGATGAGTAGTAGCGAACCGTTGTTAATATAGTGGCAACGGACTGAATTTGGGCACTTCCAAAAAGGTACGACCTCCCAAGTATAATCTATCTGTATACCTGTGTCTATATCTATATCGAATAATAAAATCCCAAGTCTTTTTGCGCTACGTCATCAAAATTTCAACTGTAGTTGATAAAAAGTACTCCCTCCGTCGACTTTTATAAGCCATTTCAATTTTGTCCACATACATTCTAAAATGAGTAAATCTGAACTTATTTTGTATATAGATTCACTCATTTGACTATGTATGTGGTGAAGACTAAAATGGTATGCAGTGTGCCTTATAAAAATGGACGGAGCGAGTACCTACCATGCCATTAAGTGATGTTAGCACCTCGCTAGGGATCTCTCGATTACTTGATCATATAGGGTTCACAGTACTGGATACAAGAGAAATTGATCAGGAGGTAGCTAGCCTATTACACTGGGGATCAGCCCCGCCGCCGTTCTTCGCCGTGATCCACTGGATGCCCTCTCCGTTGCGTTCCTGCATATATTTGTAGCCTCTGCAGCCCTGCGGTCTCACACGATGACGGCTGGGCCATGGCCCATAGAGTAGGCCCATGATGGTATGTAGAGGGCTCCTAACAAGTGATACCGGTTCATTTAATCTTCTCCTCAGCCGAATCTCCGCCCGCGCACTGTGTCCACGCAAAGGGCAGGAGAGAAGCCCAACATAGCTGAAGGGGTTATCCTTGGGCTTCGGCTTGGGCTTCATTAATGAGCAAAAACAAAAGCTCCTTCTCTTAGGGCATCTCCAATAGTTGTAAGATAGATGTTGGTAAATTTTGCCACATAGGATTTTGGATAATGTGGCATAAAATAAATGAGGTGAGAGAGTGAGATTGTATGTAGATTAACCAACAACCCTTGCACAAGCTCCAAGGTAGAATAGAGAGAGGTTTTGCATATTCTCTCACCTTCTATTGGTCAAACTACATACAACCATTGGAGTGGTTGTAATATGTGTTGTTGGTTGATGACATGTCCAATTTTACCAACAAGTTAACCAACAAACTGTTAAAGATGCCCTTAGTTGATGAGTTGGGCATCAAAGCTGAAAGTATGTATTTTTCGGTGGCCGAGAAGGCTGCAAAGAAAGAGGTAGACGAATTTTATATCTTATATTTACTAATTGGAGACTTCCTAGGAGACATCACGTTAATCCTAGAAAACTATCTAAAAATAACCATGAGATTTTACTTGGATGGTTAGGATTTAATAAGCGTGAAGAAAGAGAGTCCTATGCAGCCACGTTTGGTCACCTCATGCAGCGTGCTTTGCTCCAATTAAGAGGGTCCCACACGATTAGGTGAGTCTAAACAGTCCTTTGCATGCACGTTTGGATTCCCATAAATCACTACAGAAAAAACACTCACCAGGCAGCAATACGTACAGCTCATGCACGCCAAAAAAAAAATCAATAATGCCCACTTTATACATATCTCTACAGAAAAGAGTCCGGTCGGTGCAGGCACATCTCAATAGAAAATGAACTTATACTGTACCGTCCATGCACATGCTTTGCATGCACGTTTGGATTCCCATAAATCGCTAAAAAAAAACTAACCAGGCAGCATTACGTACGGCTCATGCCCGCCAAAAAAATCAATAATGCCCATTTTATACATATCTCTACAGAAAAGAGTCCGGTGCAGGCACATCTCAATAGAAAAAGAATTAATACTGTACCGTCCATGCACATACTTACATGAATACTGCATGTTAATTATGTGGCAAAGGAAAAAATGCTATTTTCTCTAGACTGCTACGCCGCTCGCGACGTTAGAAAACATAGAGCCATGCTTACGATAGGTGGTCTTTTCTTAACCAGATTGATATTGCTGATTACGCACACTACTGGAATCTCTGGAAGTTCGCCGTATCATAAAGACTCGGCGAAGGCCCAAAAATACTCGGCATAATCTTTACCGAGTGCCACACTCGGCACAGAGGACTCGGCGACGTTCATCTCGGCAACCGAAAGTTTGGCGAGTGTCAAACCGCGGGCTGCTCGGCAACCTCTTTGCCGAGTGTTTGCAGAGGACATTCGGCAAAGTATACTGGAACAGGCTCCATTCCTTAGTCCCATAACGGAACGGTGCTCGACGCTTTGCCGAGTGTAACACTCGGCAAAGATCCTGGGACCAGTCGTCCATGGTAGCGCCACGTGTCCTGTACGCCGAGTGTCACGACACTCGGCAAAGAGGCAGGCCCTGTTCGCCGAGTGACCTCTTTGCCGAGTGTCATTTCGCCGAGCACATCGAGCTCAGCCGAGTGGACTGTACGCCGAGTGTCGCGGACACTCGGTAAAGCCTCGAAACTATACGCCGAGTGTATTTGTTTGCCGAGTGTCGCTTCGCCGAGCGACCTCACACCACCGAGTGGGGCCTATGCCGACTGCCGCGACACTCGGCATAGGCCTATCCCTTGTACGCCGAGCCAGGTTTTGCCGGGTGTTACACTCGGCAAAGAGGTTGCCCAGGCGACCAAATGGAACCTGGGAGCAGGCTTTGCCGAGTGTTTTGGTGGCCACTCGGCAAAGGCGTGCTCCCAGGTTCCATTTGGTCGCCTGGGCAACCTCTTTGCCGAGTGTAACACTCGGCATAGTGACCATTTGGGTCTTTGCCGAGTGCAACACTCGGCAAAGTGGTTGCTGTTTTGCACTGTACTGCTTGCATTTGCTCTGTTTCCTGCAATTAAATGACAATTCATATATATTTGACATGTTTCAGTACTAGAACACTCAAAACACACATATTTGCATCAAATAGCAACAAACACACATTATATTTGCACCAAATAACTACAAATGCACGAAATAGCTCCACAAACATATAATACATGTCACAAATAGTTAAACATCATCCTAAATGCATGTTTTGCCACAACAACAACGGAATCATCATATAAGTAGTTCGAAAGTTATGTTTTCCCACAACAACGACGGAATCCTAAGTAAACTATGGAACAGACTCGTCTCCGTCAGCTCGAGATCCGTCCTGGTCCATGTTCTGGGTTCCCGATGATGAAGCATTTCCCTATAAAGATCCATATTAGTCGACTAAGCTGGAAAAATGAATCAGTTAACAAGCTGCAAGACAAATTACCAAGTTGAGGTTGAACGGCGGTAGAGGAGGTAGAGGAGGAGCTGATGGATCCCGTGGAAGAGCGCTGACCATTTGCAAAGATGAAAAGAGATAGACCGGTGAGTTTACACGCATATAATGATGAATGGAACTAAAAGGGGTGAAAATAATACCTGCATCATTGCCTGCATCCATGCATGCTGGATACTCATCTGCGCCTCCATTCGTTGGACCTTCTCTTGTGACTCCATCGCAATCCGCTTGTTTTCATCAACTTCATCCTACGGGATGTTTAATGTCAACAATTGCGCAACGCAAACAAGATATACATGTGCTGAAGAATGATTGTATCTGCATAGCGGTGATGGCATCTAGTCCTGGCCGTGGGCGGCGCTCGATAGAGGGCGATGAGCTAACTGACCTCGCACGGATCTGGGAGAGTGTGGGTGTACCTGCAGTATCGAAGGCGCCATTGGCGAAGGCAAATCTGCCGTTCCTTCGACCCTCTCCCGCAATCATAGCAACCTGTGGATCATAGGGGGCCGTGAAGGGGTCACAGTCAGGGCCGTGCTTCTCCTTCATCTTCTCGACGTACTTGTCCCACTTCTTACCGGTTTGCGAGTTGATCCACTGCTGATCAGCCGGTACATCCGGTTTCAGCACCTTGGGGGTGCGGGTCCTACGGAAGGCCTGCATGCGAGTGATCTCATTGCCCTTCTCGGCCTAGAATTGAAAGCAGAAGTATATTAGCACAAACCTATAAAGTTACAAAGAACATTGCATTGAAAAGGAAAAATATGAACGGTTATTTACCTCTCTCTGGACGATGCCAGTGAGGGTGAGGCCGCCCTGACGGTGTCCCTCGCCTAGCAGAAGACGCCGGGCCCGGCATGCGGCGTGTTCCGCCTTGTACCCGTCGCTCACCCACTTTGCGACCATCACCTTATAGCAAGGCAGCTTGTTGGCCAGCCACTGAGGCACCACCTGTTTGAAAAAATTAGAGCCACGTGAGACCACCCGACGGCCATATACGAATAACTTTAAAGACTATGTCCTTACCTTCAAGTATTGGACCTCGGACATGTGAATCTGTCGGGCGTCCTTCTTGGACAACGTGGTGTTCAAGTATTTGGCGTAGAACTTAACCACGCACAGCACACGCGCCTCGTAGTGCATGTCACGGATAAGCTTCTTGGCCATCTTGATCAGCACAGCCGTGGCCCTACCCTCTTCCCCCTCGACGCAGGTGAAGTAGTCCTACAACCATTGCAAAAATTGAAGACATTAGCACGATATATATATATTTCACGAAAGATATTGCCCTAAAACCATTTAGCATTGGAAAATATACTAACCCAGAAATCTGAAATCACCCGAGTGCCTAAGTGGTCGTACACCCGGCCCCAACTGTCCTCCACATCGGGCACCTGCTCATAGTGCTTCCAGGAAGCAGCTGGCTCCTCCTTGCCATCCAGGGTGACCAACCCTGGGAAATGCTTCTTGCATAGAAGCCCAAGGATGCCGCTCATGGGCCGTGGTGGCCTGGGCCCCACATACGCCAAGGACCTGCACGTGCACAAAAGAAAAACAAGCTAGTTAGTTATGTTTTGATGAAAAATTAATATAGCAAAAATGTAGTAACGATGATTAACAATCACTTACGTGTCTCCGTCCGGTCTGACCAAGTGGTGCCGGTGGGGTATGGCGGCTCAGGTAGCCGCGTGGGCCCGCGCATAAAAGGTTTCTTGTCCGCGGGCCACACTTTCCCTACCTGGGGGAGCGGGTGTGCGAACAAGTCCTCGTCCTCCTCGGACTCCGGGTCTGAGGGCTGCTGCTCCTCCTCCTCGTCCCGGTCAGACCCGTCCTCGGCGTCTGACCCCTCCTGCTCGTGCTCCTCCTCCTCCTGCTCCTCATCCTGCTGCTCCTCCTCCTCGTCAGAAGAAGTAACCTCGGGCAAGGGGCTCTGTGAGCGAGCAGCCCGGTGCGTACCATGCCCCCCTGAGCGACGGGCCGGGGCTCTCCGTGAGCTAGAGGTCTCCTCCGTGCCCGCGCCGGGCGTCGCAACCCGTCGTCTCCCTATCAGTGTGCGCGCGCCATCCTCAGATCTGGCGTACAAGCCCGTCACATCGGCCTTCTTGGGGGCGGTGCGCTTTACCCCCTTGGGGGCCTTGGAACCTGCCATGTTTCACCTGTTATGACATAAGAGGGAACCCGATTAGTACAGATGATAACAAATGTTAAAAAGTTAAATAAACAAAGAGTGATTCATACAAAGCATATTATGTACATGCAAAAATAAATTAAAGCGCAATTAAAATATTAAAGTGTGACAATTTCACCTTTTCTGTACTTAAATGTCTAAATATAAACTAGCAGAAGCGCTCATCGTAACCACGGGCTGCTTAAAATCCTGACATTTGTCATGTGCACGATTTTCTGCTGAAAATCTCCTCCCATGAGCTTGAAGAACCTGATCTTGTTCACGGCCATGTGCTCCCAGAAGTAGGGCTCTTGCCACTCCCTGCACCGATATTTTGGTGACCAAAATAACAGCGTAGGGAGTGGCAAGAGCACTACTACTGGGAGCACATGGATGTGAACAAGATCAGGTTCTTCAAGCTCATATGGGAGGAGATTTTGAGCACAAAATCGTAAGTGCTTGGAGACTCTAAGAACCATGACAAACGTCAGGATTTTGAGCGCAAGTAATGTAATAGCAATAAGAAGTTCGGAATAGAAAAATATTACAAGCTATAAGTTTCGAAGTGACACACAAATAGTGAAAACTAAATGCTAATTATACATTGACGGTTACATAGTTGGAACACAAATGGTTCAGAACCCATTGTCTACATCCTTGGGATCATAACTTGGACCGGGATCATCATCGTCGTCGCTATCACGAGTGTACCACCACTCTTCCATGTAGTTCGATGGTGGACCGCTCGGCTCCTCAACATCGGGTATGTGGAGACGTTCAAGTAGTTCCACGTCCTTAGAGTTAAGAACAGCTGGATCGTCGTCTTGCTCACTCTCGGCGCCCATGCCATCATCACCGTCGTCTTCTACCATTTCGTCAATTGTGGGTAAGTCGATGCTGAACCGGCCGGTGAGCCCATCGTCGTCCTCTTGATAGAACTCTCCCTCATAGGTGATGGGGTTTATGCGCTGGTGGTAATATTCATCGTTTGGAGGAGGTGGTCTATTACGCGGAGGCACCGTGATCACCACATCCCACCCCTGGAGACGTTTCATAGTTTTGCAAGGGTAGGGAAGATAGAATACTTGGGTGGCATGTTGTGCAATGATGTAGACATCATCTCCCCCATAGACAAATGCTCGTTCAATTTCGATCAATCCAATTTCAGGATTTCGTCTCACTCTCGTTGGATCGAACCAATGGCATTTGAATACAACCGAGTTCTTCTTGCCGAAATGGAAATCGAGCTCATAAATTCCCTCGACGATGCCGAAGTAATCACCACCGGCATTCATGAAGACCCCGGAATTATTTGTCTTTCGGTTCGGCCGTTTCTCATCGTAAGAACGGGTATGGAAGCGATACCCATTCACATCGTAAGATGTGAATGTCTTGAGGGAGTAGGTGAAGCCGCGGGCAAGTTGCCTTAACTCGGACTCATTTCCTTGTCGGTTAAAGCCTACAAGGTCAATACGAGTGTTACTTAAAGCTAAGATCGACGTAAAATATGTCTCACTAGAAACCATGTAAGATAGAGTGTTACTTTTGTGGCGAACCAACTAATGAAACCGCCGCCTCCTTTGCCACCCTTCTTAAAAATAGTCGTCTTCTCGTCGTAGGTAGGTTCTCGGGAATGATGTTTCCAGGTTTCTTTCTCAAATAACCTAGGTGCGGAATGACAAAAATTGGAGTTAGACACAAACTATGGGAATGAAAGCTTGTGAAAAGAAGGTGTTGAGCACTTACTCAATGTAGGGCTTTACTTCCGCCGTGTTCTTCAAGACACACGAGAGAATAGCCATCCATTGTTCATGTGAGTCTACTTGCTCTTGCTTCGTGCCACTTGATCTGCCACCAAGCCCTGCAAGTATGCTAAGCTCGGGTGCATCCGCGGAGTTGGGGTCATTATTGTACCGAGAAACTGGATTATGACGAGTGGGAAGACTTTCATGATAGTACTTTATCGTAAAGTTTGCCACCTCCTCGTTGAGGGTTGCCTCACATATGGATGCTTCGATGCGACATTTGTTCGTGCTTTTCTCTCTAAGTTTCTTCTGCTCTCTCTCGGTTGAAAACATCCAGCGGTACTGCACAGTGCCACCCAATCGTGCCTCTT
Source organism: Alopecurus myosuroides (assembly GCA_028641055.1). NCBI lineage: Eukaryota > Viridiplantae > Streptophyta > Magnoliopsida > Poales > Poaceae > Alopecurus > Alopecurus myosuroides. Next base: position 11,975,969 of record CM054063.1, on the reverse strand, counting down.
CAGCGATATGCAAGAGTAAGTGTTGCTCGGATTAAAGAAGCCGGGGGGAAAGATCGCCTCTAGGTCCACCAGTAAGCCGGCAACCAGTTCCTCCAACTTAGCAACCACATCTCGGTCTAATTCCTTGGCACAAAGCTGGCGAAAGAAAAAACTCAACTTGGCTAGCACTAGCCAAATTTCCTCATCAACGTATCCTCGAATCATGACAGGCATGATCCGCTCAATCCATATGTGGTAGTCATGACTCTTGAGCCCTGTTATCCGAAGCCCTGCAAGATTCACTCCCCTCATTATATTAGCTGCGTACCCATCAGGGAAGAAGAGACAGTCCAAGATCCACTGGAGAACTTCTTTCCTTTGGGCCCTAGTCAGGCAGAAAGGGGCCGATGGCTTCGTCCATGTTTTTTTGGTTTTGGTGGGAGGCTTCATGTTGAAATGTTCCCTGTCACATAGCTCCTCTTGATCGACTCTTGCCTTAACGTTATCCTTCGTCTTCTCAAGATCCATAAGTGTTGCCCAAAGGGCCTCGGCGATATTTTTTTCCGTGTGCATGACATCAATGTTATGTGGAAGAAGAAGATCCTGCATGTAAGGGAGCTTCCACAGGCATGAGATGTGAGTCCACTGGTGCCACTCTCCATATCCCAGAAAGCCAGTCCCCTCGGCATTGAGCTCTAGACTTTCTAGTTGAGCCTTCACGTCTACACCGGTCATCAAAGTTGGTCGTGGAGCATCGACAGCTACATCTTTTGTCCACTTCTTTTTATTTCGCCGGTATTTGTGACCAAGACGAAGGAACTGACGATGTTGGTCAAAGCATGAGTAGTTTCCACCCTTTTTGAGCCAAACGAAAGTCACAGCCTGGTAGCACACCGGACAAGGCCACTTCCCATGAGTGCACCAGCCGCAGAATATCGCGCGAGCCGGAAGGTCATGCAGGGAAGTGAAGTACCAAACATACATATCGAAGTGCTTCTTTTCTGCGGCGTCGTATGTCCGTACCCCGGTGTTCCAAGCAATGAGCAGATCATCTACCAGCGGCTCCATGAACACGGACATATTCTTCCCTGGATACTCAGGCCCTGGAATTATCAGCGACAGGAACATGTTTTGCCGTTGCATGCACACGCCGGGGGGAGGTTCATCGGGATAACAAACATCGGCCAACAGCTGTATGAGGCAGACGTCATACCATATGGGTTGAAACCATCGGTTGATAACGCAACGGCTACACTCCTGGGGTCACCCGCTTTCTTATTATGTTTGCCAACGAAGTCCTTCCATGCTTCACCATCAGACGGATGTATCATCTTATGAGGACGGTACCTCTTCCCGTCTGACGGCCATCTCATCTGTTTCGCACATTCCTCGGTCATAAAAAGCCTTTGGATCCGCGGTATGAATGGAAGATACCGAAGGATCTTTTTAGCGACCGTTAGCTGCGTCTTCTGACCATTACCGGAGTCCACCTCGAGAAACCTAGAGGCCCCGCATTTGACACAGTACTTTGTCTTCTCATGCTCTTTCCTGAACAACATGCAACTCTTCGGACAACAATCTATCTTTTCATACGGCATCTTAAGGGAACCGAGGATTTTTTTCGAATCGTACATGTTCTTTGGAAGAAGGTGTTCCGCCGGCAAGAGGGTGGCAATAACGGTCAGAAATGCATCAAAGGCGGCTATGCTTACATTGTGCTGGCTTTTGACCGCCATAAGCCGGCCGATGGCATCAAGTTGAGAAACTCGTGTATGCTCGTGCAATGGTTTTTGTGTCTCAAACAATGTGTCATAGAACTCTTTCGTGCTCTCCTCCGCATACTCGGTAGCATCTCCCTCACCGGTTGGATTTTCAGGTGCATGTGCAGTAGTGAAATCGTCTAACATCCTGTCAAAACCGGTATCAAAATCGGTCGATGCATCCTCAGTGCTAGGTGCCACCTTCTTCTTCTACTTTCTACGGCGTACGGGGTCGGCAGACTCGCCATGGTACACCCAACGGTAATAGTTTGGCATAAACCCGTACTTCCCAAGGTGATCAGAAATGACTCTCCTCAATTTCTCTGTCATGTTACGACAACGACTACAGGGGCACCATACATCAGACGAATCGTCAACTCTAGCAAATGCAAAATCCAAGAACTGGTTGGTCTTTGTAACCCAATCCGTTGTCATATCCTTCACACTCGGTCGGCCACTGTACATCCACTCGCGTTCCTCCATTTCCACGCTGATGAATGCTCAGACATATTAACATGTGTTCAAAATTTAACAAGTTTTTTTAAATTATCTACAACATACTGCAAGTTTTACGCTTTGAATGCAATTCTACATGCCTACTAGGTAAAGATAGGTCCTAATCCCACCCGTGGATGTGTAGCTTGTGTTTGTTTTCCATGTCTACTCCTATCCGAGACAAATTTCGGCAGCACCTCCCCGCTGTTCTCCTAATACACGTCTCGACCACGGGGGTCGAGAGAATGTGTACTCGGAGAACAACAGAGAGGCGCCACCGAAATCTGTCTCGGATAGGAGTAGAACATGGAAAACAAACACAGCTACACATCCACGAGCTGTCCAAAAACGTGGACAATTCGAAACAGTCGCGGTTATAAAAATATAGATCTTTGTATATAAATATATACAAAGAGTTCTATTTTTATAACAACAACTCTTCCGAACGGGAGACGCCTAGGGTAACGTGACTAGTTTGGTGATCTACACAAGAAAATCTAAAGATCGACCGAGGGGCAGGTTTTTACCCTCTGAGCGTGGACGTGTGCCGATGAAGTTGATCGCTGACGATCCCGGCCTGCGATGACCCTCCTCAGCAAACCCCCTCCCGCGGCGAATCTGCTCGCCTCAACCGCGATCCATGTCCTGCAAAAAGGAAAGACATACTGTTAGTAAACACGATATTCAGATTGAAACATGATTTTGAACTTCATCTAAAATAGAGATTGCTATTCTTTGAATTTGGTCCAAAAAAACCTCTCCGTGTACTCCAGAGGATTATACAGTTGCCCTATGAACAGAAGATGAAAACCATAGCATTATTGTGGTGTTGGTGGTCGGAGAGGAACAAGGAAAATCAGTTGCCCTATCAAATCAACCATCAATAATTATCTACAGGCACACTCCATTTTACTCGGTGACCATCTATGATTCAAATATGCACACCAGCAACCAGATTCTATTTGCTTCTTCTCTGTTCCAATATGTAAGTCGTTTTGGCACAAGCTACCAAACCGGATTATATTTTCCAACGTACCTGGCCAAAGCATGAGACAGCTACCTAGCTAAGTAATGCATCAGTCAGCACACCAATTCCAGACCTTGCATTACGAGTCTTGTGGGTGTCGGTTCCGGGCCAGGGCGGTGAAAGGCCGTTTATTTGGTTACCTTGGTTCGGTGAAGCCACCTCTAAGTAAACAGCAGAAGTTACTGTGGGTGGATTGTTAACCACAGGTCCCCCACCCCGCTCGCTGTTGTTTCTTTGATACATAAAATTACTGTAGCTAATTACTGTAGTATAAAATACCTAAAGTAATTTTTTGCACCATATTTTTTTATTGCAAGGAACTACAGTAATTATATAGCTTAGATTTGTGCTAGTGTTACTGCCAACATAAGTTACATACCATGTGGTCACCATATTGTTCAAAATGTACTTGCATATCGTTCAAAATATACCACACGAAGAAGGTGAAGTAAAGTGCACGTAAAAATAAGAGACCGACAATATTTGCCAACCTGCTTCTTTCCTTGCTTCGGTAGGCCGAACTGATGTAAAATATCTTTCAGCTCCTCTATTCGAAAGTAAGCCCAGTTTATCCTATGAAGACCAAAGGAAAAGATCAAACATAAAGCGGCAGAAGCAATTCATTTGGCACAACATATTATGGACTAAACACTAAAACTAAACTAATAATCCTGGGACACATCAGCACTTAATAGATAGATATTTGTGTGTGGAGTTAAGCACAGGATGACTAATCCTACATCAATGCCCCCCTATGGTTCGGCCTCCCCCATCAATATCTAGCAGGGGCTAATACTAGTAGTTAAGTAATTTTTGCGCCTTTGCATCTCTGTATGTACTTAGTATGACTGCTTTTTATGAAGATGAAGACACATCCAATTTGTAAAATTATCAAACTCATTGCTTCGACCTCCAACTCCACAGCCGGAAATACAAATACAATCGAGAAGATAAAGATTACAGAACAATTGCACATAATGATTCCTATATTATATGTTGAAAATTATAGAATGTAATTGCTTATACATCAGAAAAAGAAATATTAGCATCACACATAAGTGCACAACCTCACTACATATATTCAGAGAGAAAAACTATATACAGTAACATTGCTCAAAATAGCTTCAAGCATCAACACTACAGCAATTACATGATTAATTACGAGCAGAGTCATCAAATATATGCAGAAAGAACTGTAGAAATCTTAATAGATAATGGGATCCTAGAACACCAAACTTATTCAACAACTGAAAATAGGTTTCCTAATAACTGAAGCTATATATCACTAAAATGCCACTGAATATAGATACCCATACTCAATCCTGCAAAAGCAGATCATTCCTTCTTTCTTTTGACACGCAAATCTAACACAGAAAACAAGAGAACTGGAGAAATACAAACAACTTGAAGCATTGACAGGCAAGTCTTACTTTGTGAACAACTTTGAGGATATAGTTTCGATATTAGTGCTTATGTGAGCCCTAGCTAAAGAGGCAGGATGAATAATTTTCTTCTGGTTCAAGGTAGGAAAATACAAAGAGCAGTGAAAAATATTTTGGATATTCCCAAACATTAACCAGCAAGCTACACAATATCTCCAGGCAATCAGCCAGTCACATCTACAAACTAGTATCAATAACTTCACTTTAAAATGTTAACACGGAAGGGCAAAATCAAATTAAAAAGCAAAACATATATCAAAAACAGATCTGCTATTTCGGTTATATGCAAACTTCGGATCAAATATTGAGTTATCTTTCATAATTTTCAGAATAAGTTAGAATTGGAACTTGGAAGCATGAAAAATCAGCCAGACCGAGAAAAGTGTCAATATTTCTAAGATCTGCCTATTGATAAGAGAGTGTAAGCCGGCGGTGGGGTGTCGTTCATCTCTGGGTTGGATCTGAGGCCGTTGGACAACAAGCTCTACCCACAGGCCAACACGACGCGCGGCCTGGCTCTGCTCCACCCAATTGTAACATCCCAAGTATGAAAAACTCCCTTTAGAATGTTTGTTTCTTGTTTTATTATTGCTTTGCATCATGTCATCATATTCTTTGCATTTGTTTTGCATTGTTTCCATTTGTCTTCTATATGAATTCCAAACAAAATTCAAATTCTTGTTCATACTTGTTATGTTACATGTTTCAAATAAAAACTACAAAACAAACAAATAAATTGTTCCATTAAATTTGAAATTAAAAACTTTACATTGATTAAGTTTCAATTATTCATTTAATCTCAAATTCATTCAAAATTCAATCAAATTGCAAACAGCAACTAATTTCAAATTTTTTTGGAAAACCAAAGTGTGTACTTGTTGCTATTACAATACTTAATCAATACAAATTATCCCTAAAATTTTCTAACCACAAAAACCTCTCCTTTTCTCCCTATTTCCTTTTCAGCAAAAAAAAAGTAATAAGAAGAAAAAGAATAAAAGCAAAGAGAGGGGGAAAGGGCAGGCCAGCCCAATTGGGCCAGCCCACCTAGCCCCCTGGCCTGCTACCCCCTCACGGTTTCTTCGACCTCTGTACGGCAGGCAGATGCGCCTGTCCACGTTGACAGGTGCAGAGGAGGACGGCCATCCGAGCTCCACCCACCTGCTTTTAACTCGAGGCCGAGCCCCCTCGGTGCCCTAACTCTCCTCCCCTCTTCCTCTCGCCGCCACCTTCCTCTTCTCCCTCTCTCTGCACCCTGCTCCTCCTCTCTGTTTGCTCTGAACACCACCGAAATCCTCCACCACCGCCGCCCTCTCCGGCTCGCCGCCGTCGACACGATGCTCCACCGGCCAGTTTAGGGCCGGGAACGGATTCCCCTCGCTGTCCCCTTCGTCCTCGACCCCGCGGCAGGGGCCGGGAGCAACCGAGCCGCCGCCGTCGTCCTCGTCTTCGCCGACGGCCACCACCGAGCGCCACCGTCCCGTCTCCTTCCGCCCCTCGGTGAGCCGCCTCCCACTCTCTCTGTTCCCTCTCCGATCACCCCACAGCACACGCCGCGGGCACGAGCACCCACAGCCCACGCACCACGCCTCCAATCGCGAGCAGTAGCTGCATCGCTCCTCACCGCCAGCGCCCTTCCGTCCGCTTTCCGTCAGAAATTTCAGCTAACTGAATCTGTATTCAGTTCAGTTAACAGCGCTATCTGAAGGTTATCCTCCCCCCGTACCCCTTCACTGACAAGCAATCGCATCGTACCGCAGTGGCACAGCGCCCTCGCTCGCTCGCCCAGGGGCAGGGGTTCGAGGCCCGCGGGAGGCAATTAGCCACCCATTTTTCCCTTCCACGCGCGCGCGCTGGGCCCGCGCGTCAGTGGCCCTGGAGGCCACGTCGACCCCCAGCCCCGCCACGGAGGCCCTGGCCCACTGGCAGTGGCCTATGTAGGTCACTACACGGTGCACTTTTTTTTTTCGGCCCATTTTCTTTTAATACCAGTCGAGTTTATTCACAGATTAGTCCCTAGGTCCAAAATGCAAATAACTTTTGATTTCCAAATCCAAATAATATAAATAAAATATGCTTACTAAACCAAATTAAATTCTCTACATGATTAAATCAATTGTTTTCTGTTTTGAGCATTGCAAATGTTTTCAAATTTCAAATTCAAACAATTCTTTTCCCATTTGCTTAATTCCATAACTAATTCAACATTAATTCAAATGTCACATATAAAATATGTTTTCCATGCTAAATTAAACCCTCTTTCCAAATATAAACTTTGTTTCATGTTTTGTCCAATTAAAATTGGTTAAATAATTTAAACCTTGTTTAAATCATTTAATATTGCTAAATTCATAACTTGGTCAATTTAAATTCTTTTTGAACATATAAAATATGTTTTCAAACTAGAAAAACATAACCTTTTCAAATATGAATTTTATTTAATGTTTTGAACAAATAAAATTCAATTAATATCCATACTTGAATTAAATTCATTTAATTCTTGTTTAAACTTGTTTAGTTCATAATTAATTCATCTTAATTCCTTTTTCAATAGTTGAAACATGTATTCCAACTAAAATTTTGTGTTCTTTCAAATATTAACTTTGTTATATTTTTTGAACAATTAAACTTGATGAAAACAACAAATTCTTGTGTGACACCTTTAAGAAGCACATTTTCATAACTTAATAAACAAATTTCCAAACTTGGTAAATTCCATTTCAAATTGCTTCCATTGTTGTTTTCTTATTGTTTTCATCATGCATGCATCATGCTAAACAACTTTCACATGGAAATTATTTGTAGATCATTTGTTTCCACCTTAATTCATGGGCCTTTCCATATGCAATCCAAATTGCATATGGGCCCATTTAAACATGTTACCATGTCAACTAGTTTATTTTGATGCATCAATCAAATTTTCATGCATCATCCCATGTTTGTGCACTATGCCATGTTATTGATTGGTTGTCTCTCTGCGTTGTTTGTTTGCTTCTTCTCGAATAGACGACGACGTTGAGACAGACGAGGTTTACGATACTACTTCTAAGGAGTTAGCTCAGTACCAGGCTGCTGAGCTTGCAGGCAAGTATTCACTCACATGAACCATTGTGTTCCTTTCCACACTGGATACCGATACTTTCCATTGTCTATTCTGCTAGCCATATGAATCGTTGCTTGTGTTCCGAACCTATCACATGTTATCCTGTAACCCTGATATTGCCTCACCTCCACACCTATAACCCCTTGCTTGTTGCCTGTGTCTTACTAGCATGCTTAGGGTTGCTTGTGCTCGAGTCTGTTGTCCGTTACTTCTTTTACCATATTTATTATGTTCTGGGGCTCGATGTTCAAACAATCAACCTGTTAATGTTATGGGTAATAACAATTTGATGATAAGGCACCGGCAGGAGGCCCGGCGTGGTTCTGAGGCCTGCTAGTGTCGACCCTAATTAGGAAAAGGGTCTTGTCTACTGATCCATGATGAGCGTGCTCACTGCATCCGGGTGGTGGTATGGAACCCCCCTCGACTTTGACCTGATCCGCAGTTTGTCCGAACAGCCACACTTAGTTCGGGTGTTCCATTTGGCTCATATGCATGAATGGGTCGCTCCCATGGTTACTGATGATGATGATGACACACACATATAGGGCGAGGCCTGTATTGCCGGGGTGTTGTGTCCTGCGGGAGTTTTGCACACTTGCGCTGAGTATTCGGCTGCGTGGCTGGGACCTTATAGCTCCGTGGCTCCTAGGACAGGCTGTAGAGATGGTTCGAGTCGTGTCAAGCCAACCTGAGTTTTAGTTGGTGGCTTGAGTGTGTACGGGTACTGGAGCACACCCTGCAGGGATGAATCTTCTCGAGAAGCCGTGTTGTCCGCGGTTATGTGACGACTTGGTGAAAGTACTGGCTAACAAGTACTCAGACAACTTACACCTAACTATAATAACTTGTCTAGTAATATAGATTACTTCAACCATAAGAATGATGTCACCCTAATCAACAGTGTGAGTTATCCTTGGGTTGCTTCCTTAGAAGGGGGTGACATTGGATGGGTTTGTTTGAAGTTAATTGCAGTTGGTTACGATACGCTATCGTATCTTCTTTCTGTTAGCCGGAAGTTGTAGCGTGTCTCTGTAGTTGGTTACTGCAGCCCGCTGCCTTGCTTTCGTATCACCTATTCTTCCGTTGAACCTAAAGCATTTGTACCTGGTGTTGCCGGGTACACTTTGGTGAATTGTGAGTCTTGCTTGCCAGTACTTGTATGTACTGACCCCTTTGGGGCTGTGGTTTCCGAAGACTACGATTCCGAGGATCCCCATGGTGGCTACTACGTGGAGTATGACGAAGCTGTTGACGAGTAGATAGCGGACCCGGGCAGGATCCGAGACTACGTGGATGGGCTCCGTTTTCCTTTCATTGCCGGCCTCTTAGGCCTATTTGGATTTTGTTTGTACTCAGACACTTTGTTTGCTTCCGCTGCTATGTAATGATGATATGTTGGGACATGTGTCCTCTGGATGATTGTATTTGCTATTCTCTGCTCTAGTGAGAGCCATTTGCAACTTATTTCCCTCTTTTGTGTCTTAGAGATCTGTTGTGCTATCATTTTGTTAAACGCCGTTGACGTACCATGTGTGTATGGTATGAAGTACGTCAATGGTAGTATCCTGATTTCTATGGGATGGTTTACGTAGACGCTGAACAGATAGGGGCTGGTTGTCACACATACGTGTGTTGGCCTACTCGTAAGAGGACGCGGGTGCCGGTAAGCCCCGTAATCCAATCTACTACTGTGCAACGGAACTGCGAGTATCCTTTAGAAGTCAGGTGCGACAAATGGTATCAGAGCCTGTCTGCCTGTAGGATCCCTTTTACTGGTCGCAGTTGAGTCTAGAAACTATTTTGTATCTATATAGGAAAAATGAAACGTGAGAGTAGGAATTCTGTTCTTTTTCTTCTTTCCCCACCCACCCTCCCTTTTCTGGTAAGGAAGTGCAACGTTGTTTTTCTCTTCTTATCTAAACTTTCAAGTTAGGATTTCACGTATCCTGGTTTCTCTAGGATGGTTATATCTACTAGACCATAGGAATGGAGGTGGTTGTGACATGATTTATCATGTTGCCTACTCACGATTGAGAACGGAGGCGTGTAAGCCCCGGAAGCAGATCCTCTATTCCTTAAGCAGTAGATATTGATCCTTTAGAAGCCCGGATGGGTTTTTCCGTAGTACCTCAGGTGTTTGTGGTCTTCTGTTTCCCAGTTGTTGCTTCGATATCGTCCTTCACAAATCGCCTCTTTCGTTGTTAACCTCCATCCGTTTTGTTCCGGAGATTTTCTTCTTCAACACCGCATCCGTGTGGTACTCGAACCATTTGTGGTGAACGTTGAGGGTAGTATATGTTTGCTCCATGCTACCTTCTTACCGTCTGAAGTAATCCTTTTAAGCACTTATATTGGATTTTGTTATCCGGTTAGTGTGTTAATCTTGGTATCCTCTTCAGGATGGAAAGTGGTGACGAAGAACCCACACTGCCACCCGAGATGGGGAAAGTGTTGTCTCAGATGACACAAGTTATAAGGCAGATGCAGCAGAACCAAGACCTTGGGAGTAATGGCAACGCCCGTGTGTCTATTCGGGAGTTCCTTGAGCTCAACCCGCGCACGTTTGATACCTCCTCCGAGCCATTGGATGTTGATGACTGGCTCCGTGAAATGAACCGTACTCTTATGGTAGCTCATGTGGCTGACGAGGACCGTGTTCCTTACGTGACCTACCTTCTCCGTGGACAATCCATGTCTTGGTGGGAGAACTTCCAAAAAATGAGAGGTCCTAGTGTGGCAATCACATGGGAGGATTTCAAGCAAGCCTTCGTGCGCTATCACATTCCCGATGGGCTCATGGAAAGAATGTGTGAGGAGTTCTATTCTTTCACACAAGGCAATTTGGACGTTCTCGAATACCAAAGAGAGTTCAATCGTCTAGCTCGCTACGCCGGAGATGAAATCTCCACGGAAGCGAGAAAGATGGCAAAGTTCCGCAGGGGTCTCAACCCGGAACTCAAGTATGCTCTCACAAACGTCAAGGCCAAGAATTTTGAGGACCTCATCAACATCGCTCTAAATGAAGAGCATGGGCGCAAGTTGGTTGAGGAATCTCGTAAGCACTCTCGTGAACATGCTAATCTCTCAAAAGCTATCATGCCTCCAGAAAAACGAAGAGTTTGGGTTCCATATACCACTCCAACACCGCCCATCTGCTTGCCAAGCCCGGCAGGATTTCTTGCCCGCCCTCCCACCCCAGTGGTATCTTTAGGAGGTGCTCCATCTCAGCCAAATCCAACAGATCCTCGTTCTGCTAGTACATACTTCAAGTGCGGTCTATCAGGACACTACTCCTACAAGTGCCCGCAGAACAAGCTACGATCACTACCTATCTCTAATGTCAATCATGTGATGGTACACACTTCTTCGCCTAGGCCCCGCAACAAGAACAAGTCTGTCTTGAGAACTGTGAGGGTGAACCATGTCAAGGCCCAGGGAGCAGAAGAATCTCCAGAGGTTGTAATGGGCACACTTCTTGTGAACTCGTTTCGTGCTAAAGTCTTGTTCGATTCTGGTGCTTCACACTCCTTCATCTCTCAAAACTTTGCAAACAACAGTAAAATCAACTTCGAACAGTTGTCTATCCCTCTCCTAGTGAAATCACCGGGATCTAGCTGGCAAAGCAATAAATTTAGCCAGAACATCGAGATCACAATTGGAAACCTTCCATTCCAGGCATCTCTGATAGCTCTCCACTCTTCAGATATTGATGTCATTCTTGGGATGGATTGGCTGGTAGCCAACAAAGCAGTCATTGATTGTCCTGCTAAGTCTGTCAAAATCACACACCCTTCTGGCCAGATAGTCTACTTCCATGCTGAAAATCCAGTTGTTCAACTCTACACTCTCAATGCAAATCCTCTACCATCTATTCAAACTATTCCAGTGGTTTGCGAATTCCCTGACGTCTTTCCAGAGGAGTTGGCAGGAATGCCTCCAGACAGAGCAGTTGAGTTCGTCATCGAACTTGAACCAGGTACTGCTCCAATCTCTAAGCATCCATACAAGATAGCTCCTCGTGAACTGAAATTGTTAAAGGAGCAAATCGATATGTACATGGAGAAAGGTTACATTCAACCTAGTTCCTCGGCTTGGGGTTGCCCAACTCTGTTCGTTGCGAAGAAGGATCAAACAAAGAGACTCATTGTTGACTATCGTCCTCTTAACGAGAAAACCATCAAAAACAAATATCCAATTCCTCGTATCGATGATCTTTTTGACCAACTTGCTGGAGCCTCAATATTCTCCAAGTTGGACTTGAGAATGGGTTACCATCAAATAAAGATCAGAAAGGAAGATATTCCAAAGACAACCTTCACCACTCGCTATGGTCTATATGAATACACCGTCATGTCCTTTGGTCTCACCAATGCACCGGCGACCTTCTCTCGACTCGTGAATTCTGTCTTCCATGAATACCTCGACAAGTTCGTTGTGGTATATCTTGATGATATTCTTGTCTACTCCAAATCCGAGGAAGAGCATGGAGAACATCTTCGTCTCACTCTCATGAAGCTTCGCGAGCATCGTCTTTATGCCAAGTTCTCCAAATGTGAGTTCTGGATTGCAGAAGTTGCTTATCTTGGTCATGTCATCTCTGCCAAGGGCATAGCCATTGATCCAGAAAGGGTTAAGGCAATTGTTGATTGGAAACCTCCTAAGACGGTGAAGCAAGTCAGAAGTTTTCTTGGTTTGGGTAGCTATTGCCGTCGTTTCGTCCAAAACTTCTCCAAGATTGCCAAACCTCTCACTGACCTCACAAAGAAGGACAATAAGTTCGTCTGGTCTCCACAGTGTGATGAAAGTTTCAATCTCCTGAAGACTAAACTCACTTCTACACCAGTTCTGGTTGGCCCAGATACTACCAAACCTTTCGAGATATTCTGTGATGCTTCTCTCCAAGGTCTAGGTGCAGTTCTTATGCAAGAACGTCAAGTTGTGGCTTATGCTTCACGTCAGTTGAACGCACATGATCTCAATTATCCCACTCATGATCTAGAACTTGCAGCAGTTGTGTTTTCCCTCAAGAAATGGAGACAATACTTGTTGGGTAACCGCACTGAAATCTTTTCTGATCATAAGAGTCTGAAATACATCTTCACTCAACCAGATCTAAACCTCAGGCAAAGGAGATGGATTGAAAAGATCAAAGACTTCGATCTTACCATTTCTTACACTCCAGGCAAGGCTAATGTTATGGCCGATGCTCTCAGTCGCAAGTCGTATTGCAATAATCTCATGATCATGGAAAGCCAACCTCCTCTTCATGAAGAATTCCAGAAGCCGAACCTTGGTCTTGTTCCTCAAGGCTATCTTGCAAACTTGACAGCCAGTCCAACTCTCGAGGACAAGATTCGTTCTGAACAACTTCGTAATGCTGAGATCAAGAAGATCGCAAATAACATCAAAGCAGGCAATGTGAAGTATGAGTGCTTCTCAATTGATGACACGGGAACTGTGTTCTTCGAAGGACGCATTGCAGTTCCTCAAATTCAAAGTCTCAAAGATGTTATTCCCAAGGAGGCTCATGAAACTCCTCTATCCATACACCCTGGAAGTACAACGATGTAGCAGGATCTCAAGACACTGTATTGGTGGTCTGGCATGAAACGTGAAATTGCTCAATACGTTTCTGAATGCGACGTTTGTCAACGTGTCAAGGCAGTTCATCAGAAAACAGCCGGTCTTCTTCAACCTCTGAAAATCCCTGAGTGGAAGTGGGACATGATTGAAATGGACTTCGTCACTGGGTTTCCAAAGTCCAAGAAGGGCAACGATGCAATCTTCATTGTCATTGATCGTCTCACTAAACTAGCTCACTTCTTTGCTGTCAAGGAAACAATCTCAGCTAGCCAGTTAGCAGAGCTCTACACAGCAAAGATTGTTCCTCTTCATGGTGTTCCATTGGAAATAAGCTCAGACCGTGGAAGCATATTCACTTCTCATTTCTGGAAAAGTTTTCAAGAAGCATTGGGCACCACAATTCTGTTCAGCACAGCTTAGTATCCTTAGTCTCAAGGGCAAGTCGAAAGAGTCAATCAGATTCTCGAGGATATGCTCAGAGCATGTGGTCTCTCCTTTGGCATGAAATGGGAGGAATGTCTTCCATATGCTGAATTCTCCTACAACAACAGCTTCCGGGCAAGCCTAGGCATGGCACCATTTGAGGCCCTCTATGGCCGCAGATGCAGGAGTCCAATCAATTGGTCTGGAGCTGGTGAACGTTCACTCTTAGGCCCTGACATTGTTAAGGAAGCCGAAGAGAAAGTTCGCATCATTCGTGACAATCTCAAGATTGCTTAGTCTCGTCAGAAAAGCTACTATGACAGCAAGCACAGGGATATGATCTATGCACCTGGTGACAAAGCATATCTCCGTGTAACTCCCCTCAGAGGCACTCATCATTTTGGTGTGAAAGGAAAGCTAGCACCAAGATACATTGGTCCTTTCAACATTCTCTCAAGGCGTGCGGAAAATGCCTATCGTCTTGAACTTCCAGAAAAACTATCCAAGGTGCACGATGTGTTTCACGTGTCACAGCTCAAGAGGTGTTTCAAAGATCCAGATCGTGCAGTTGATCATGATTCCATTGAACTGCAAGAAGATCTATCTTATGAGGAGCACCCTGTTCGAATTCTCGATGAGACCGAGCGTAAGACTCGCAACAAGAGCACCAAGTTCTTAAAAGTGCAGTGGTCTCATCATTCTGATAAAGAGGCAACGTGGGAGACCGAAGAGGATCTTCGCAAGAAGTATATGGACCTTTTCTCTTCTCAGTAGGAATCTCGGGGCGCGATTCCTTCAAGGGGGGGCGTTTTGTAACATCCCAAGTATGAAAAACTCCCTTTAGAATGTTTGTTTCTTGTTTTATTATTGCTTTGCATCATGTCATCATATTCTTTGCATTTGTTTTGCATTGTTTCCATTTGTTTTCTATATGAATTCCAAACAAAAATTCAAATTCTTGTTCATACTTGTTATGTTACATATTTCAAATAAAAACTACAAAACAAACAAATAAATTGTTCCATTAAATTTGAAATTAAAAACTTTACATTGATTACGTTTCAATTATTCATTTAATCTCAAATTCATTCAAAATTCAATCAAATTGCAAACAGCAACTAATTTCAAATTTTTTTGGAAAACCAAAGTGTGTACTTGTTGCTATTACAATACTTAATCAATACAAATTATCCCTAAAATTTTCTAACCACAAAAACCTCTCCTTTTCTCCCTATTTCCTTTTCAGCAAAAAAAAAGTAATAAGAAGAAAAAGAATAAAAGCAAAGAGAGGGGGAAAGGGCAGGCCAGCCCACCTAGCCCCCTGGCCTGCTACCCCCTCACGGTTTCTTCCACCTCTGTACGGCAGGTAGATGCGCCTGTCCACGTTGACAAGTGCAGAGGAGGACGGCCATCCGAGCTCCACCCTCCTCCTTTTAACTCGAGGCCGAGCCCCCTCGGTGCCCTAACTCTCCTCCCCTCTTCCTCTCGCCGCCACCTTCCTCTTCTCCCTCTCTCTGCACCCTGCTCCTCCTCTCTGTTTGCTCTGAACCCCACCGAAATCCTCCACCAACGCCGCCCTCTCCGGCTCGCCGCCGTCGACACGATGCTCCACCGGCCAGTTTAGGGCCGGGAACGGATTACCCTCGGTGTCCCCTTCGTCCTCGACCCCGCGGCAGGGGCCGGGAGCAACCGAGCCGCCGCCGCCGTCCTCGTCTTCGCCGACGGCCACCACCGAGCGCCACCGTCCCGTCTCCTTCCGCCCCTCGGTGAGCCGCCTCCCACTCTCTCTGTTCCCTCTCCGATCACCCCACAGCACACGCCGCGGGCACGAGCACCCACAGCCCACGCACCACGCCTCCAATCGCGAGCAGTAGCTGCATCGCTCCTCACCGCCGGCGCCCTTCCGTCCGCTTTCCGTCAGAAATTTCAGCTAACTGAATCTGCATTCAGTTCAGTTAACAGCGCTATCTGAAGGTTATCCTCCCCCCGTACCCCTTCACTGACAAGCAATCGCACCGTACCGCAGTGGCACAGCGCCCTCACTCGCTCGCCCAGGGGCAGGGGTTCGAGCCCCGCGGGAGGCAATTAGCCACCCATTTTTTCCCTTCCACGCGCGCGCGCTGGGCCCGCGCATCAGTGGCCCTGGAGGCCACGTCGACCCCCAGCCCCGCCACGGAGGCCCTGGCCCACTAGCAGTGGCCTATGTAGGTCACTGCGCGGTGCACTTTTTTTTCGGCCCATTTTCTTTTAATATCAATCCAGTTTATTCACAGATTAGTCCCTAGGTCCAAAATGCAAATAACTTTGGATTTCCAAATCCAAATAATATAAATAAAATATGCTTACTGAACCAAATTAAATTCTCTACATGATTAAATCAATTGTTTTCTGTTTTGAGCATTGCAAATGTTTTCAAATTTCAAATTCAAACAATTCTTTTCCCATTTGCTTAATTCCATAACTAATTCAATATTAATTCAAATGTCACATATAAAATATGTTTTCCATGCTAAATTAAACCCTCTTTCCAAATATAAACTTTGTTTCATGTTTTGTCCAATTAAAATTGGTTAAATAATTTAAACCTTGTTTAAATCATTTAATATTGCTAAATTCATAACTTGGTCAATTTAAATTCTTTTTGAACATATAAAATATGTTTTCAAACCAGAAAAACATAACCTTTTCAAATATGAATTTTATTTAATGTTTTGAACAAATAAAATTCAATTAATATCCATACTTGAATTAAATTCATTTAATTCTTGTTTAAACGTGTTTAGTTCATAATTAATTCATCTTAATTCCTTTTTCAATAGTTGAAACATGTATTCCAACTAAAATTTAGTGTTCTTTCAAATATTAACTTTGTTATCTGTTTTGAACAATTAAACTTGATGAAAACAACAAATGCTTGTGTGACACCTTTAAGAAGCACATTTTCATAACTTAATAAACAAATTTCCAAACTTGGTAAATTCCATTTCAAATTGCTTCCATTGTTGTTTTATTATTTATTTCATCATGCATGCATCATGCTAAAAAACTTTCACATGGAAATTATGTGTAGATCATTTGTTTCCACCTTAATTCATGGGCCTTTCCATATGCAATCCAAATTGCATATGGGCCCATTTAAACATGTTACCATGTCAACTAGTTTATTTTGATGCATCAATCAAATTGTCATGCATTATCCCATGTTTGTGCACTATGCCATGTTATTGATTGTTTGTATCTCTGCGTTGTTTGTTTGCTTCTTCTCGAATAGACGACGACGTTGAGACAGACGAGGTTTACGATACTACTTCTGAGGAGTTAGCTCAGTACCAGGCTGCTTAGCTTGCAGGCAAGTATTCACTCACATGAACCATTGTGTTCCTTTCCACACTGGATACCGATACTTTCCATTGTCTATTCTGCTAGCCATATGAATCGTTGCTTGTGTTCCGAACCTATCACATGTTATCCTGTAACCCTGATATTGCCTCACCTCCACACCTATAACCCCTTGCTTGTTGCCTGTGTCTTACTAGCATGCTTAGGGTTGCTTGTGCTCGAGTCTGTTGTCCGTTACTTCTTTTACCATATTTATTATGTTCTGGGGCTCGATGTTCAAACAATCAACCTGTTAATGTTATGGGTAATAACAATTTGATGATAAGGCACCGGCAGGAGGCCCGGCGTGGTTTTGAGGCCTGCTAGTGTCGACCCTAATTAGGAAAAGGGTCTTGTCTACTGATCCATGATGAGCGTGCTCACCGCATCCGGGTGGTGGTATGGAACCCCCCTCGACTTTGACCTGATCCGCAGTTTGTCCGAACAGCCACACTTAGTTCGGGTGTTCCATTTGGCTCATACGCATGAATGGGCCGCTCCCATGGTTACTGATGATGATGATGACACACACATATAGGGCGAGGCCTGTATTGCCGGGGTGTTGTGTCCTGCGGAAGTTTTGCACACTTGCGCTGAGTATTCGGCTGCGTGGCTGGGACCTTATAGCTCCGTGGCTCCTAGGACAGGCTGTAGAGATGGTTCGAGTCGTGTCAAGCCAACCTGAGTTTTAGTTGGTGGCTTGAGTGTGTACGGGTACTGGAGCACACCCTGCAGGGATGAATCTTCTCGAGAAGCCGTGTTGTCCGCGGTTATGTGACGACTTGGTGAAAGTACTGGCTAACAAGTACTCAGACAACTTACACCTAACTATAATAACTTGTCTAGTAATATAGATTACTTCAACCATAAGAATGATGTCACCCTAATCAACAGTGTGAGTTATCCTTGGGTTGCTTCCTTAGAAGGGGGTGACATTGGATGGGTTTGTTTGAAGTTAATTGCAGTTGGTTACGATACGCTATCTTATCTTGTTTCTGTTAGCCGGAAGTTGTAGCGTGTCTCTGTAGTTGGTTACTGCAGCCCGCTGCCTTGCTTTTGTATCACCTATTCTTCCGTTGAACCTAAAGCATTTGTACCTGGTGTTGCCGGGTACACTTTGGTGAATTGTGAGTCTTGCTTGCCAGTACTTGTATGTACTGACCCCTTTGGGGCTGTGGTTTCCGCAGACTATGATTCCGAGGATCCCCATGGTGGCTACTACGTGGAGTATGACGAAGCTGTTGACGAGTAGATAGCGGACCCGGGCAGGATCCGAGACTACGTGGATGGGATCCGTTTTCCTTTCATTGCCGGCCTCTTAGGCCTATTTGGATTTTGTCTGTACTCAGACACTTTGTTTGCTTCCGCTGCTATGTAATGATGATATGTTGGGACATGTGTCCTCTAGATGATTGTATTTGCTATTCTCTGCTCTAGTGAGAGCCATTTGCAACTTATTTCCCTCTTTTGTGTCTTAGAGATCTGTTGTGCTATCATTTTGTTAAACGCCGTTGACGTACCATGTGTGTATGGTATGAAGTACGTCAATGGTAGTATCCTGATTTCTATGGGATGGTTTACGTAGAGGCTGAACAGATAGGGGTTGGTTGTCACACATACGTGTGTTGGCCTACTCGTAAGAGGACGCGGGTGCCGATAAGCCCCGTAATCCAATCTACTACTGTTCAACGGAACTGCGAGTATCCTTTAGAAGTCAGGGTGCGACACCAATCCCCTAACTGAAACCCAAAAACCCGCAGATCACCTCTCACCCAATCTCCGACAGATCACACCGCGCGACGAGCAGCAGGACGGCGCATCCACGGCGCCAGACATACCGGAATCCCCACGGGTCCTCCGCAAATCAACACCGAACAACAGAAAGAGCGAGCGGCGGCGGTTACCTCCTCGACGAGACGGATGATGAAATTTCAACGACGAGGCGTCTTCCTCCGCTGGCTTGCCTGCAGCTCCCTAAATCCAACTCGCCTCCATCGTCTCCTCTCCAGGAATCGCGACGAATCCTTCTCCTCCTCCTGGAAACTTCGCTCGGTGGACTGCAAGTACGGTGGAGAGGCACAGCTACGGTGGAGCAGGGGCAGGCTGCGGGGAGGAGGGAGAAGGGCGCGGCGGCGGCTCGGGGGGCGGCGGCGCGCGTCGGCGAAGGAGACAGCGGTGGTGGCGGCTGGGGATCTAAGCAGCTAGGTCTCGCGGCAACGAACGGGAGAAAAAAGAACGGAGAGAGGGGAAATTTTCCTAAGTACACCTGTGCACTGCTTTGCCGAGTGCAAATAATAGGGATACTGGGCATACGACTGCTTTGCCGAGTGCCAATAGTCGGGATACTCGGCATAGACGTGCTCCAAGCTCACTGAAAATGGTTTCTTCGACCGAGGTTAACAAATTATCTTTTTCATCTCTAACTGATACATAAAAAAGTATTATTTGTCGATGTACTGTGGTTATCTCTGTATTAATATGTATTTTGATAAACTTAATTATATGATGCAGATGGATGCACGGCAGCGATGGATGTACGGTGACCGACGCACCTCCGAGTATATGGCAGGCCTGAATGCATTTCTTGCTGTAGCTCAGGCGAACAAAGATAATGGCTTCATGTGTTGCCCATGTGTTGATTGTCGGAACGTCAGAGAACATTCTTCCGAAAGAATCCTTCACGGCCATCTACTTCGGAGAGGTTTCATGCCCAGCTATAATTGCTGGACCAAGCATGGAGAAAGAGGGGTTGTGATGGAAGACGATGATGAAGAAGAAGAAGATCCTTTGTTCCCTGAATACGACGATACTGCAATGGAAGAGAATGCAGAAGAAGGAGGTGATCAAGAACAGGCATCAGAAGAGGCCGATGATGATCTTGGCCGAGTTATTGCGGATGCAAGGGAAGACTGTGAAAATAAATTGGAGAGGTTGAAGCTGGACAACATGTTACAGGATCACAAAAAATTGTTATACCCAAATTGCGAAGATGGTAGCACAAAGCTCGGTACCACACTGGAGTTGCTGAAATGGAAGGCACAAAACTGAAGGGAATATGCCCGAGAGGCAATAATAAAATGGTTATTATCTTATTCCTTGTTTACGATGAATGTTTATTTCTCATGCTAGAATTGTATTAACCGGAAACGTTGATACATGTGTTCTTAATAAACAAACAATGGTTCCTAGTAAAGCCTCTCTTTTAACTAGCTCGTTGATTAATAGATGATCAAGGTTTCCTGATCATGAACATTGGATGTTATTAATAACGGGGTCATGTCATTAGAAGAATGATGTGATGAACATATACCCAAAGATAATATAGCAATGCGATCAAGTCATTTAGTTTACATTGTTATATCAAACATACGAAGTAACTTATTCCTTAGACCTTGAGATCATGTCAATCACTGATACCGGAAGAGTGCTTTGATGGCATCAAACGTCACACCGTAACAGGGTGACTATAAAGGTGTCGTTAAGTATTCGGAAAGTATTAGTTGAGGATCATGGATCAAGAGTGGGATTTGTCCATCCAAATGACGGAGAGATATACTCTGGGCCCTCTCGGTGATATCACATCGAAACCGCTTGCAAGCACGTGATATGATCACAAGGATGTTATATCACGGGAACGAGAAAAGAGTACTTGTCGGTAACGAGATTGAACAAGGTATGGTTGATACCAATGATCGAATCTCGGACAAGTAAAATATCGCGAGACAAAGGGAATAGTTCACGGCGTTGTTGGTTCACACGATCACGAGAGTCATCGTTGAATATATAGGAGTCATCACGGATCTCCAGATCCCGCTGTTGATTATTGATCGGAGAGGAGTCTCGATCATGTCTATCTTATTCGCGAACCGTAGGGTGACACACTTAAGGTTCGATGACGCGTTTGAGAGGATACGGAATATCGAAGAATATTTTGGGCATCACCGAAATTGTTTCGGGGAAAATTGAAATAGTTCAAGGGGTTTTTCGTCGAATGGTTGTTAATAGAATTAACAAATGATTCGAGGTGCTATATGCAAAAGTTTGTTAATAGAATTAACAAATGCTGAAATAAAGAAATAAAAAGGTTTTATTTATTTATTAAAAGAAAACCTTTGGATTTTCCAAGTGGGAAATAATGGGGAAATGAGTGGGTGTGAGTGGAGTGTCCACTCACATGATGAGGGAAGAGGTGGGGGCACCCCCATGGGCTGGCCGCACCCCCCTTGGGCTGCCTCCCCCCTCTCCTATAAAAGGAGGGTGAGAGCTCTCCCTCCTCCACACACTTGGCCACCCCCCTTTCCCTCCACCCGCTGCTCCATTTCATGGTCTCCGGCTTGGCGAAGCCCTGACCGTGGGATTCTTCACCACCACCACGTCGTCGTGCTGCTGGAGTTCCGAGGGATCCTCTACTTCCGCGCCCCGCTGGAACGAGGGAACGGAGGTCGTCATCAACCGTACGTGTGACCGATCACGGATGCACCGCCGGATTGCGGTGCCATCTTCTCGCTATCGGGATCGGTGTGAGTACGACTACGCCAACAACGAGATTTGATCTCGTACCACTTTGAGTCTTCGAGGGTATGTGTTCTCCTTAACCCTCTCATTGCCCGTTGCAATTCGTCTCCTAGATTAGATCTTGGCCTTTCGGGTGTCTCTCGCGTAGGAAAATTTTTGTTTTCTATGCTACGTTCCCCTTCAGTGGTATCAGAGCCGGATCTATGCGTAGATGTTTTGTACGGGTAGAACACATAGGTGTATGTGGGCGTTGATGATCATGTTATTACCTCCTTGATTATTTTATGATCTTAGTGGCATAGTGGGATGAAGCGGCCCGGACTAACCTTACATGTCCACGTACATGAGACTTGTTCCACAACTGACATGCAACTTGTATTGCATAAGTGGCTTGCGGGTGTCTGTTTCTCCTACTATAGTTAAGATCTAATCTATGAAGGGTTGCTAAAAATATGTTTATCAACGTTGTGGTTGATGTTCGTAGGTATGAACGGTTCTATCCTCGAAAGCCCTAAGCCACGTAAAATATGCAAAAATAAATTAGAAGCGTCTAACTAGTTTTTGCTGGGCATGTGATGTGATATGGTCAATATTACAAATTTGATTATGAGATGATCTATTTTGTAAATTATTGATATACCGTAAGGTATCCATATGGTTGTCTTCTTATTGATGGACAAACAAGTTTGGGGTACCGTGGTACTTGGTACCACGCCGGTGGAATGATTGAGATCATACCATAATGCACATGATGGAGATCAAGTGCAAGGAGGACCATATCATATCACGTTATCCTTACATGTGATGTATGTGATGTTAATACTTTTATGCATCTTGTTTTGCTTAGATAGCGACGGTAGCATTATAAGATGATCCCTCTCACTTAATATCAAGATAATAATGTGTTCTTCCTTAAGTATGCACCGTTAAGAAAGTTCGTCGTTTCGAGACACCACGTGATGATCGGGTGTGACAGACTCAACGTTCGCATACAACGGGTGTTTTCAAGCCTAGCATGTACAGACATGGCCTTGAAACACACGCAATACTACGGTTCTACTTGGCGAGCCTAGCATGTACAGACATGGCCTCGGAACACGTAACCGAAAGGTAAAGCATGAGTCATATGGATGATATGATGAACATGTAGATGTTCGCCTTTGAAACTACATCATCTCACGTGATGATCGGTTTTGGTGTAGTGAATTTGGTTCGTGTAATCACTAAAGACGACTAAGAGGGATGTTGTTTTTGAGTGGGAGTTCATGGTTTAATTTTTGAATTAACTTGAACTTATTTATCATGAACAACCAATCAAAGTGAATTTGCACAAATTGTAGTATTCATTGGCATCTATAATTACCTTACACTTAGATTGTTAATTGAGATATAACTGTTATGATCTGGTAAATACCATTTAAGATTGGTACCGTATTAGTGAAATTTAAAATTGAGTCCTATTGTAGATTTTTGGTATTTCCTACCTGGCTCCATGTGGTTAATGATTGATTAATCTAGAGAGCAAATAATTCCTACTTAGAATCCAGAGTCATGGTTGCTTCCGTATTACTTTATCTTCAAAAGAATGTTTTGTTGATCAAGGTGATTTAGGAACTGAAAAGAGTTGTTTTCAGAAACAATCAAGTGAAAGATATATTGATATCTAGAAACTTATTTGTAGCAACATGACTGAGTATAATTTAGCGTGACAATGTTTGCTTATATTATCTGAATATATGCAATGATTGAAGACGCTAGGCGTTTGAATATTCCAAGAAGTTGGGCGCTCAAAATTATCCTCTAAATCCCTTCCTTCGAGCTATAGTAACTTAATCATAAAATTGTTATGATGGGATGGATTAGAAGTATGGGTAAAGTATTTTACCTTACTTGGAAATTGTTAAGAGTGGAATCTAGAAGAATGCTATTAATATGGTGATATTAGTAGAACAATCAAACTCAAAGTATGACTCAATGGGTGATAGTATATGACTAACACGCCAAAGAAAATGAGCTAGTACGGCCAGCATTGTTTGATGTTGAATGATTCTTCTATAAAGGAAAGGGAATATTGAAAATAGAATTACAAAAAGATATATGGCAGAAAAAGAAGATAACTGGAAAGTCCAGCTCAGTAGTATATGCTTGATATACAAGTTATAGATGTATTACTAGTTAACAAAGTATTTTTGGGTATTTTGATACCACATTGGTTGGTATGAGTTTTCATACAAAGCAACGCAATGAAAGAAATACAAGGGCCTAAAAGGAACTAGTAATAGATGTGGAATCGATTATGACAAGAACATAAATAAAGTGTTATTGTGTTCATTGTCGTATCGAACCAACCGGTCAAGATTTATTTGAAGAACTTAATAATTTGTTATTTTGTTCTAGTCTTTTGTGAGAACAAATGAGATTGTTCAAACTATGATCATATTCCATAATTGATGGATATGTTAATATAAATCATGTTGGTAAAGTAAACATCTATAAGACTAAATGCTAAACGTTGCAAGACGTTGAAGAGTTTCACTTAAATTGTGACAGCACCACTTTAGTTCATATCGGAAAGGAAAACATGAAGGAACTCCATATTGATGGACTTCCGGAGTCATTTTGTGTTGAATAAATTGACGCTTGTGAGACTTGTTCCAAAAGATGACTAAAATTACGTTCATAGGCCAAAGTAGAATGGACGACTAATGTAGTGGATGTTATACATGTTGATGTATATAGTCCATTATGTGTAGTCATGTATGGTGGATTAATTTTTCCTTCATAAAATTCTGTCGATGACTTAAGTAGATATGTGAGTATATCTATTTAAAGGGAACAGAGTTTGACATTTTGAATTGGTTCAAAAGGTTGTTAATATGAAGTTAAAATCAATGTAACAAGATAATCAAGTATTTATGATTGGATCATAAAGGATAAAGTTTGAGTTACAAGTTTAGCAAAACATCTGAGAAGTTGCAGAATTGTTCTACAACTTATACTTCTCGAATACCCCACATTAGATTGGAGTATTCAAAAGACAAAATCAAACCCTGTTTGACATGGTAAGATTAATAAAATTGCCATTATAATTTTGTAGTTTATACATTAAGGACAACCGCTTTTACACTGAAAAGAGCACCATCATGATCCGCTGAAATTGACAACATATAAGATATGGTTTGGGTAGTGACCCGAATTGTCACTTTCTTAAGTTTTGGTATGCATAGCATGTGTAAAATGTTTACAACCAAAATAGGATAAATATATGTTTATAAGGTTATCCCAAATAAAACATTGGGTATTTCTCCTATCACCGAACCAAAAGACAAATGTTGTTTGTCAGAAAGGGTTGATTTCTCGAGAAAGTAGTTCTTGCGAAACAAGTGAGTGGGAGCACAGTACAAACTCAACGAGGTTAGAGAATCTTCGTTATCATGTCAAGAGTAGCGCAACACTGGAAGTTGTTCCGGGGTTTACTATTTTGACTAAGTAGAAGACACTACAAATGTTGTAGATACTTCAAATGAGTTTGCGAGCTGTACCAGAAAAGTCCAAAAACTTTGTACTTAGAACAACTTGTGGTTTAAGTGTAAAGTGTTGTTTTGACAACAAAAGGACCTGGACCTTATGAAGGAAGCAAATGATGGGCCCTGACTTCGTAAAATTGACTATGAGTCATTATATCCGCCATAGTATCCTTGTATGAATATCAAGTATGTGACTTGGTAGTCCTTTCGATAGGCATGATGCCTAGCGATAGCAAAAGGGTCTATATAGCGACAAAGACATGGATTTTACATCTTATTAAAATTGTACTTATCGAAAAGTTGTTTTCGACGAAGTTCAAAGAGTTAACTACTACAAGATTTTGATCTTCCGTAGTGATGCTTTAGTTTTTGCGGATAGTTCTAGCAAAAGGTTACATATTATGATATGGCAGTTGAATAACAAAACCAACTCTCCTCTCAAGGAAGTTTTATCAAGGATGTGTACGTGACACAGTCTGAGAGTTTTGTAAAATTCAAAAAGGTTGCTAGAAAGGTATGCACACTTCAATGGTTGAAGTGAGCATAACGAAGTTGAAATCTTTACCTTAATGAAGTTATCAAAAGAGTTTGATTCCATCATGAATGATAAAGATGCTTGTAGAGTTACAAGAAATTAAGTGGGAGCGCTATGACATATTTCCAATACTTTATGTAGATGACATATGGTTGATTGGAAAATATGTATTTTAAATTAACACGGTTAAGATTTTCATATTGATGAAAGGCTTAGAAGATATTGGGCATCGATATCTATAAAAGATGGATTGACGCACCTGATATGATTGAAGCCAAATTACATAGATGAAATATTGAAGTAAGTCAATATGAAAATGACAAGAAGGAGTTCTTGTCACATGGAAAATAATTGAGCAAGATTCATGTGTTTTGACACATGATGAGCATCATTGAAATTGAGATTTCTAAGTCATGTTTCCATGCTATGTACACAACCAGATGAGTCCTATGCTATAAAATGTTATAGTAGGATAATTCATATGATGATTAGACAACAGTGGGAGAGATCCTTGTGTCATTTTAGAAATGCTAAGGATATGTTTTCCTATATAGTAATGACAAAATATTAGTTGTAATATGTTACACTAATAGTCTTGTCATTTATTCAAGTAATTTTATCTCAATTAAAATATGTGATGAACGGTAGCACAATAGGATGGAAGAAAGTTCCATGCTGGATTTGAAAGAGTTTCAAAATTAAAATATTGTGACAGATACTACAACAAAGGCTAAAGTATATCGTTGTGTTGACAACTGATTATAAGCGTATTTTGTGTCAAGGAGTTCTTTATTGAACTTGGTGAATTTCCAAGAATGCTGAAAGTATGAAGCTACATTTTCACAATGTTAGTAACATCAGTGTAAGCTGAGGAATTAAGGTATCACCGGAACTTGGTGAGTTTCCAAGAATGCTAACACTATGAAGCTACATTTTCACAATGTTAGTGACATCAGTTTAAGCTGAGGAATTAAGTTTTCACCAATTGACCATATATATACAAAGCCATCTCATTAGAGAATGAGTGATGCGTGTAGACGCAAAGAACATGCAAATACAATAGGACCTGAACAGTTCAGATCTTTTTGATAATGTTTACCACATGCGAAGCATGGTAATAACACTGGTACGCCATATGTGTTAAGTGCTTACAGACTAGATTATTGACTCTAGTGCAAGTGGGAGACTGAAGGGAATATGCCCGAGAGGCAATAATAAAATGGTTATTATCTTATTCCTTGTTTACGATGAATGTTTATTTCTCATGCTAGAATTGTATTAACCGGAAACGTTGATACATGTGTGCTTAATAAACAAACAATGGTTCCTAGTAAAGCCTCTCTTTTAACTAGCTCGTTGATTAATAGATGATCAAGGTTTCCTGATCATGAACATTGGATGTTATTAATAACGGGGTCATGTCATTAGAAGAATGATGTGATGAACATATACCCAAAGATAATATAGCAATGCGATCAAGTCATTTAGTTTACATTGTTATATCAAACATACGAAGTAACTTATTCCTTAGACCTTGAGATCATGTCAATCACTGATACCGGAAGAGTGCTTTGATGGCATCAAACGTCACACCGTAACAGGGTGACTATAAAGGTGTCGTTAAGTATTCGGAAAGTATTAGTTGAGGATCATGGATCAAGAGTGGGATTTGTCCATCCAAATGACGGAGAGATATACTCTGGGCCCTCTCGGTGATATCACATCGAAACCGCTTGCAAGCACGTGATATGATCACAAGGATGTTATATCACGGGAACGAGAAAAGAGTACTTGTCGGTAACGAGATTGAACAAGGTATGGTTGATACCAATGATCGAATCTCGGACAAGTAAAATATCGCGAGACAAAGGGAATAGTTCACGGCGTTGTTGGTTCACACGATCACGAGAGTCATCGTTGAATATATAGGAGTCATCACGGATCTCCAGATCCCGCTGTTGATTATTGATCGGAGAGGAGTCTCGATCATGTCTATCTTATTCGCGAACCGTAGGGTGACACACTTAAGGTTCGATGACGCGTTTGAGAGGATACGGAATATCGAAGAATATTTTGGGCATCACCGAAATTGTTTCGGGGAAAATTGAAATAGTTCAAGGGGTTTTTCGTCGAATGGTTGTTAATAGAATTAACAAATGATTCGAGGTGCTATATGCAAAAGTTTGTTAATAGAATTAACAAATGCTGAAATAAAGAAATAAAAAGGTTTTATTTATTTATTAAAAGAAAACCTTTGGATTTTCCAAGTGGGAAATAATGGGGAAATGAGTGGGTGTGAGTGGAGTGTCCACTCACATGATGAGGGAAGAGGTGGGGGCACCCCCATGGGCTGGCCGCACCCCCCTTGGGCTGCCTCCCCCCTCTCCTATAAAAGGAGGGTGAGAGCTCTCCCTCCTCCACACACTTGGCCACCCCCCTTTCCCTCCACCCGCTGCTCCATTTCATGGTCTCCGGCTTGGCGAAGCCCTGACCGTGGGATTCTTCACCACCACCACGTCGTCGTGCTGCTGGAGTTCCGAGGGATCCTCTACTTCCGCGCCCCGCTGGAACGAGGGAACGGAGGTCGTCATCAACCGTACGTGTGACCGATCACGGATGCACCGCCGGATTGCGGTGCCATCTTCTCGCTATCGGGATCGGTGTGAGTACGACTACGCCAACAACGAGATTTGATCTCGTACCACTTTGAGTCTTCGAGGGTATGTGTTCTCCTTAACCCTCTCATTGCCCGTTGCAATTCGTCTCCTAGATTAGATCTTGGCCTTTCGGGTGTCTCTCGCGTAGGAAAATTTTTGTTTTCTATGCTACGTTCCCCTTCAAAAACGGTGTGACTGACAAGGCATTTGAGAATTTACTTCAACTAATGAAGCCAAAATTTCCAAAGGATAACGAATTGCCTGAGAGTACGTACGAAGCAAAGAAAGCTCTCTGTCCTCTAGGATTAGATGTGCAGAAGATACATGCGTGCATTAATGACTGCATCCTCTTCCGCGGTGAGAAGTACGAGAATTTGGATGAATGTCCGATATGCACTGCACTGCGGTATAAGATCAGAGCAGATGATCCTGGTGATGTTGACGGCGAGCCCCCCCGTAAGAGGGTTCCTGCTAAGGTGATGTGGTATGCTCCTATAATACCACGGCTGAAACGTCTGTTTAGAAACAAAGAGCATGCTAGGTTGTTGCGATGGCACAAAGAAGACCGTAAGAAAGATGGAAAGTTGAGGCACCCCGCCGATGGATCGCAGTGGAGAAAGATCGAGAGAGAATTTCCAGACTTTGCAGGAGAGGCGAGAAACTTATGGTTTGGTCTAAGTACAGATGGCTTTAATCCTTTTGGGGAGCAGAGCTCCAGTCATAGCACTTGGCCTGTAACTCTATGTATGTACAACCTTCCTCCTTGGTTGTGCATGAAGCGCAAGTTCATTATGATGCCAGTTCTCATCCAAGGCCCGAGGCAACCTGGCAACGACATTGATGTGTATCTAAGGCCATTAGTGGAAGAACTCTTAGAACTGTGGGGCAAACCAGGTGTACGTGTGTGGGATGAGAACGAACAAAAGCCATTTGACCTACGGGCGTTGCTTTTCGTGACCATCAATGATTGGCCAGCTCTTAGTAACATTTCCGGTCATACAAACAAGGGATACAATGCATGCACACACTGTTTAGATAAGACTGACAGTGTTTTTTTGGATAAATGTAAAAAGGTTGTATACCTGGGGCATCGTAGATTTCTTCCGATCAAGCATCCCTTAAGGAAAAAAGGAGGGAAGCATTTCAGAGGTGAGGCAGATAACCGAAAGAAGCCTGAGCTCCGTAGTGGTAATGATATATTCGATATGGTCAAGGACCTAGAAGTAATCTTTGGTAAGGCTGCTGGCAGCCAACCAGTTCCGTACGGCCCTGATAAGCGGGCACCCATGTGGAAGAAGAAATCTATATTTTGGGAGCTACCCTATTGGAAAGTTTTAGATGTCCGGTCTTCGATCAACGTGATGCACGTGACAAAGAATCTATGTGTCAATCTGCTATGCTTCCTGGGCGTGTATGGGAAGTCAAAAGATACGCCTGAAGCACGGGAGGACCAGCAACGTATGAAAGACCCAAGCAACAAGCACACAGATACAGGCCGCCATTCCTTAAGCAGCTACGCTCTTACTAAAGCAGAGAAGGAAATATTCTTTGAAGTCCTTTACAGTATCAAGGTTCCGTCTGGCTTCTCGTCGAATATAAAGGGGATAATAAACATGGCAGAGAAAAAATTCCAAAACCTGAAGTCTCATGACTGCCACGTGATTATGACGCAATTGCTTCCGATTGCATTGAGGGGGCTTCTACCGGAAAATGTTCGAGTACCAATTGTGAAGCTATGTGCATTCATGAACGCAATATCTCAGAAGGTAATCGATCCAGAAATTCTGACAAGATTACAGAGGGATGTGGTCCAGTGTCTTGTTAGTTTTGAGTTGGTGTTCCCACCATCCTTCTTCAACATTATGACTCATCTCCTTGTTCACCTATGTGAAGAGATTCATATTCTCGGTCCGGTATTTCTACACAATATGTTCCCCTTTGAGAGGTTCATGGGAGTCTTGAAGAAATATGTTCATAACCGTGCTAGGCCAGAAGGAAGCATCTCGAAGGGCTATGGAACATAGGAGGTCATTGGGTTCTGTGTTGACTTTATTCCTGACCTTAAGACAATTGGTGTTCCTGAATCGCGGCATGAGGGGAGACTGAGGGGAAAAGGAACGCTGGGAAAGAAAACAATGATACCTAGGGACGGGCATTCTTTGACCAAAGCACACTACACAGTTCTACAAAATTCTATGTTCATGGCTACGTATGTCGAGGAACACAAGAATATTGTACGGTCTGCAAACCCGGGGAAGGATGACTCATGGATTAAACGCGAACACATGGAGACTTTCGGAAGTTGGTTGCAAACACGTCTTATAAATGACACCACTGTTGAAGATCAGCTATACATGTTGGCAGGGTCACCATCTTCGACTATTGGGAGTTTTCAAGGGTACGAGATAAATGGGAATACATTTTACACGAGCTCCCAAGATAAGAAGAGCACCAACCAAAACAGTGGTGTCCGCTTTGATACAACAAACAAGAATGGAAAAACTGACACATACTATGGTTACATAGAGGAGATATGGGAACTTGACTATGGACCTTCTTTTAAGGTCCCTTTGTTCAAGTGCAAATGGGTCAACCTGAATGGAGAAGGGGTAAAGGTAGACCCGCTTTATGGAATGACAACAGTGGATCTCAACTGTATTGGCTACAATGACGAACCATTCGTTCTAGCCAATGATGTGGCTCAGGTCTTCTATGTGAAGGACATGTCTTCCAGACCGAAGAAAAGAAAAAATAAGGGAACAATTTCATCATACGATGAGCCGAAGCGTCACATAGTTCTCTCAGGGAAAAGAAACATCGTGGGAATCGAGGACACGACAGACATGTCAGAAGATTATAATAAGTTTGTTGAAATTCCACCCTTCACAGTGAAAGCTGACCCCACCATCCCGTTAAATAATGAAGATGCTCCATGGTTACGGCCGAAGCGATCATAAGCAAGGGACACGAAGAAAATTCAGAAGACTAGATAGGGATGTTGTTGGTGATGTGTAATACTAAACGTGGAATACATGATCATAGTTCTTATAACGTAGTATGAACGAGATTTTGTTAACCAAAATGATATTTATACATATTATGTGATTATGAATGGAGTAGGTGCAAGTTTGACCAATAATTTGTATTGATCGGTCAAAAGCTGTCAAGCATTGAGTGCTTGACAACTATGACCAGTCTGACTTCATTATTATTCCAAATGAAAATGAGGCCCTAGCTCCAAAAAGTGTATGGGTGGAAATTTCTAGAAATTTGTATGACATAGAGCCGGAGTTTGTGGATTCTAAGCACTTCTGTGCAGCTGCTCAAGAAAGAGGCTACATCCATAATTTGCCAATTGAGAATAACAAGGTTGCCCCAATGGTGTTAATGTGGTGTCCTTATTCTCCGGTATTGGAGGAGGAGAGATAGCTTTGCACAGGCTTGGCATCCACATGAAGACAGTGATTTCAGTTGAGATAGGTGAAGTTAATAGGAGGATTTTGAGGGGTTGGTGGGATCAGACACAAACTGGCACTTTAATTGAGATTGCCGAGACAGATATTGCAGGATTATAACTACTTTCGAGATGTAGTATGTGTTGACACACGGTATAGAACAAGTGATTATGGCAGGCCTCTATTGTTATTCATTGGAGTTAATCACCATAAACAACCCAAAAAAGTTTTGACTGACTGCTTTACATCGATAGGGGATGCAGTTGCTTCTGCTTGGCCAGGGACTGTCCACCGCTCGGATATATATCTGTCAACGTCAGTCCTGGCTGCTTGTTCATCCTCTAGAGTCTGCTCTGCTCTGCTCTACTGCTCCTTGCGGCTCAGGTTGGTAACGGTCCATGTTTGCGTATGCTTTGTGAACTTATGGTTTGATTTGAGAATTTCAAAACTTTGATTTGATAATCTTTTGGCCGGAAGCACCTAGCAATATCTTTTAAACCTTGTTTCTCTCCATATGCTATTTGTACTTCTCATCGGCTGTAATGTTTCTCTACCTGATTCTACTTCTCCTCTGCCTAGTTTACAGATGTTTGCTCTTTTCTGTAGATGTTTCTACACTGTAAAAAATAATTAATAGTTTCAATAGTTAGAATAATTATTTAGTTAAACGAAAAATGGATTTAAATTAGTTTTGCAAATTCTAGCATTTTTCATGTTGGAATTTTTGTCAAATTTGGAAGTATATAAAAGTTGTTAATGTGCAAACTTAACACTTTTCAAATTTTGGCGCTAAAAATTTTTGGGCGCGCAGGGGTGGCACCGAAATTCGAAATTTGTTTTTGGTCCCGGGCCGTGGTACCAACCGGGACCAAAGGGGCTCTAGTCCCGGTTGGTGGCACGGGCCGGGACTAAAGGCCCAAGTGTATAAAAAGCGCGGCCCTCTCTCCAGGCCGAGCGGACACCCCAGGGGCGGGTACAAGTGGATATGGCTGGGCGAAGCCCTGCCGGCGGCGGGAACGAGTGGACAGATCCGCCGGCGTTCCGCCGGCGGGGATGGACTAGGGACACAGTAGATTAGGGGAACACAACTTATATTAAAAATAAGGCCAGGGGCCTTGCTTACATAGGGGCGGCGCGGCCACAGGCGGCCGGCCGTACTTGCATAAGGGGCGGCGGCGCGGCCACAGGCGGGCCGGCCGTTTCTTGGGGGGGTAGCTAGGGGCGTTGTCTACATAGAATAGGGGGGCCGGCGCCGATCTAGTCGTCCTCGTCGTCGGAGAGACTTACATAGGCGGGTGGCTGCCACAGGTGGGCAGGCGGCTGGGCCGGGCTCGCCGGGGGGGGGGCATCGGGGGCGCGTACGGCGGCGGCGGGGGCAGCACCTCCTGCGGCAGCGGCGGGGGCGGGGGCAGCTCCTCCTCCGGCTCCGGCGACCCCGGCGCCCAAACGCCGCCGGTCCAGGCCCAGGTCATGCCATACTCCAGGCCTGGTGGGAGCGGCTGCGGCTCCGGCATGTCCTCGGACGCCTCCAGCTCGGCGTTCATCGCCTGCCACCAGTGGATGGCAGGCTCGTTAGGGGGCGGCGGCCACGACACGCTTCCACCGCAGGATCTCGTCGTCGATGAGGGAGCGGCGGGAGCGCTCGCAGGCCTCCTCCAGTTCGGCCCGGAGCTCGGGGTCCTGCTCCCCGGAGAAGTCCTCTGGCTCGTCCACGAGGAGCCATAGCTCCCTCTCCCGGCCGTGCGCTGGCGGGGGGTAGTCGTCCACGTTGGCCTCGAGGGGGGCGGGGATGAAGGAGCGGCGGCGCTGCTCGTGCTCCTGCTCGAGCCAGGCGGCCCAGTAGGGGGAGCCGCGCGCGTACATCCGCTCCCTGCGGACGGGGGCCGGCAGGAGCTCGCGCCGGCGGTCGATCTCCTCGAGCAGCGCCACGCCGGTCGGGGCCGGCGGCACTGGGATCCGCTGGGGGTTCAGGTGCCAGCCGTCCGGGAGGTGCACGTCGGAGTAGAACACCGGAGTGGCATTGTTCCAGTGCCACTCCGCCTCGTCCACCCGGACGTACCGGCGGAACCGCTTGCCCGGGGGCGCGGCGCGGGGCGGCGGGCGGGCCGCCGGAGGTGGCGCGGGGACGCGCGGCGCCCCGCCGAGGCGGACACCTCCAGGGCCGTAGCCGAAGGCCTCCGCCGGCGGGGGTGGGATGCGGCCGGCGCCGCTCGACGAGCCTCCGTCGTCGTTCCTTGGGCGCTTGCCGGAGTTCGAGAACCAGCGGGACATGGTGGCGGCTAGGGTTGCTTTGCCAGGGACGCGTCCGGGGTGGGTGGGTTGTACGGGCGGCGGGGGGCCTTTAAAAAGGACCCGGGGTGGGCTGGCATGCCAACCGGCGGCCTGAACGTGGCGGCGGTTGCAGGCGGCCATGAATGCGGGGAGCCGAGGCGTGGCGCGTGGGGAGTGGGGCGCGTGAAGCCGAGGCGGGGCGGGAAGACGAGGCGGACAGCGGCCCTTTGACCGTCCTTCGGTCTTAGTTTAAGGGACCGGGCGAACCAGCCACCAGGCCGCTGGCCAGTGGCCCCTGTTGACTGGCCATAATAACAGACGCGGGCCAGTGGGCCCTTCGAACCGTTGACTGTCCATAATAAAAGACGCGGGCCAGTGGGCCTTTTTGACTAAAAAAATGTGTCAGTGGGCTTAATTAAAGACGTGGGCCTGGAGCGGTTGGGGAAGGGGAGGCCGGTTGGCGATTGCGAGGCAGGAGAAAAAAAAACGAACAAAAAAAACCTGCCGCGGCAGGGAAAATGGGCGGACTTTATTCTTTTTTTAAGAAGGCATCCATCCCGGTCCCTAAAACGAACCGGGACAAACTCCCTCGCGGTCCCTGGCCCAGAGTCGCCACGTGGGCCAGCCTTACCATCCCGGGTCCTGGCACAACCGGGACCAATGGGGAGGGCCATTTGTCCCGGCTAGCCCATCCCGGTTGCGCAACCGGGACAAATGGCCCTTACGACCCGGGACAAAAGGCCCTGTTTCCACTAGTGACCATCACTCTCTGTGCTGGGGCCTCACCGACGTCGGATTCTCTCTCGCGGGTTCCACGACTGCTCACACCCCGAAACTCCCGGATCTGACGTAACGGGGGGGAATCTTGCAAGGAGGTGGGCCCTACCATTGTCAAGGGTGTTCCTTGGGCCTAACATGACACAACAAAGCAACTAGTTCCACTTTGCTACCCACTTCCGGCTCACGCAGAGGGGGCTGGACGCCGGTTCCGTCTTTTTCTACACCGGGGCTAGGGTATCTCGGGAGAGGGGACCCGGAGCGTCGGGATCCCACCTAAACCAATGTTTTGCCAAGCCATGTGTGTTAGATTGTATCATGGGTGTTGGGTGCCAAAGATACCATCACTCTCTGTGCTGTGGCCTCACCGACGTCGGATTCTCTCTCGCGGGTTCCAGGACTGCTCACACCCCGAAACTCCCGGATCTGACGTAACGGGGGGAATCTTGCAAGGAGGTGGGCCCTACCATTGTCAAGGGTGTTCCTTGGGCCTAACATGACACAACAAAGCAACTAGTTCCACTTTGCTACCCACTTCCGGCTCACGCAGAGGGGGCTGGACGCCGGTTCCGTCTTTTTCTACACCAGGGCTAGGGTACCTCGGGAGAGGGGACCCGGAGCATCGGGATCCCACCTAAACCAATGTTTTGCCATGTGTAACAGCCCAAGTATAAAAACCTACCAATTAGAATGTTTGATTTCTTGTTTATTAAAGTTTTGCATCATGTCATCATTTCTTTGCATTTGTTTTATTATGTTTGCAATTGTTATTACTTGTTTTCCATCTGTTTTATCCTGTTTTCATAATCAAACTCAAACACATTTCAAATGGGTAATTTCATACTTGCTCTGTTACAACTTTTGGAATAAAAATAACAACTAAAAACAACCATTTTATTCCTTGTGTTTCACTTACTAAATTGTTGGCTTAATCAAACCATTATTTCAATCAATTAAAATTCCAAATCATTTTCAAACTCAAACCAATTCTCAAAACCAGTACCCTTTTTGAATCCATAAAAATTCACCACACAATTGCCCTCCTTAAACCATTCTAAAAACCCTAGGGGTAACCCTATTCAAATGCTTGTTTTCAATAAAGTTATTTAATATGAAAATCTCCCAAATTGGTTTCAAATACAAACATATTTTTAAATCTCAAATAATTGAAATCCAAGCATGCAATGTGGTTCCTAATTACCTAAAAGGCTTAACTAATTTTTTTCAAATTTTTCTATAGACAAAACCCTAACTTTTTCTTCCTAAAGCTAAGGCTACAAAAAAAAAACCAGTAAAACAAAGATAAAAATAACAAAAGAGAGGAGAGAAGTGGGCAGCAGCTAGCTACCAACCCAGCCCATCTAACCTTTGGCCCGGTACCCCTCCACCAACGTCGCTGTCACCTACCTCTGGATGACGTCGTCATCAGTACGAACAGGTCCTTCACCGTGCGATCATCTCCATGCCCTCCCGATGGCTTGCCGTACGGGAACTACTCCCTCCATATATCCCCCTCCTCCTCCGATCGCAGCTAACCCTAGGCCCTAACCCTCCATCGCCGCCAGCCCCTCTTCCTCTTCCCCCCGATTCCTTTCTCTGAACATCACTGAACAACTCTGCAGCCTGAACCCCAACCGAGACCACCACCTGCCTCCCTCATCGCCGGTCACACCTCCACCTCGAGGGGCTCCTCTCCCCGAAAATGGAAACGCGGCGCCATCCCGGTCCCCCCGGTGCCCTCGCCTCACGCCGGGAGGGCCCCCACCGCCGGCGCCATCCCTTCCTCGCCGACCCGACGCCCTGCCTCGACCTGCTGTCCGCCTTCCCCGTGCGCCTCCTTCCAGTCGCCACCAAGGTGAGGCCCCTTCCCTTCCCTTCTCGCCTCCTCCCTCTCCTTGGCCGCACCCTCTCCCCTTGAACCGCTCCACCACGGCGCCCCCTAGTTCCCTCCGGCGAGTATCAGGTCGCTGGCCATGGTTCTGTCGCTGCCTGTACCTGTTCGTGTTCGTGTTCAATTAGGATTCAGAAACATAAGCGCTAGCAACAGCTTAACCCCACCGATGCCCCTTCGGTTACCAACAGAGAAGCACCACCCCACTGGTTTGGTTCCCCCAGCGCAATCAGGAGGTGGGGGGATCAAATCCCACCTCCCACAAATAAAACAATCTTTTAGTTTTGCAAGGTTTTGGTACTGGAATTTCTGCAAATCACACATAGATCCCTGCTAATTAATTCTAGTCCCTGTAAAAATAATTTCCAAGTCCCTAGATTCATCAAAATGGCAGATTTGCCCTATATTTTGTAAATTGCATAAATAAATCATCCTAACTCCAAATTCAACATTTTTTATATGTTTTCAATACCAAATTAAATGATCTATCCAAATATAAAATTTGTTTACTGTTTTGAATATTTTAAATTGGTGCAAAAATTTGAAAACTTGTCAAATTCACTTAAATTTGCAAAATTCATAACTTGCTCATAAAAATTCCAAATTTCACAAACCAAATATGTTTTCCAATCAATTTTTCATGTACTTTCCAAATATAAATTTTGTTTGTTGTTTGAATAATTTAAATTGCCTAAATAATTTAATACTTGTTTAATTCAATTAAAATTGATAAAATCATAACTTGCTTAATATAAAATATTCTTGAACATACAAAATATGTTTTCAAACCATCAAAGCATAACCTTTTCAAATATGAACTTGGTGTAATGCTTTGATCAAATAAAATTCAATTAACATCCACACTTGAATTAATTCCAATTTAATTCTTGTTTAACTTGTTTAATTCCTAATTAATTTATTTGAAATCCTTTTTCAACAAGTGAAACATGTAATCCAACTAAAATTTGATGTTCTTTTCAAATATAAACTTTGTTATTTGTGTTGAACACTTTAACTTGTTGAAAACAACAAATGCTTGTGTGACACCTTTAAGAAACCAAAATTCCATAACTTAATAAATGATTTTCTAAACTTGTTAAGCCTTATTTCCATTTGGTTCTATTGTTGTTATTTTGCTGTTTTCCTCATCCATGCATCATGCTAACTCACTTACACAAGTTGGTTAGTTGTAAAACAATTAATTCAACCATAATTCATGGGCTTTTCATATGCAATCCAATTGCATGAGGGTCCATTTAATCATGTTGTTATCTTGTCAACTAGTTTATTTCTATGCATCACTTAAATGGTCATGCATCATCCCATGTTTGTGCACTATGCCATGATATTGATTGTTTATCTTTCTGCATTGTTTGTTTGCTTCTTCTCGGATACACGACGACGTTGAGACCGACGATACTTACGACATCCCTTCTAAGGATTTAGCTCAGTACCAGGCTACTGGGTTTTGCAGGCAAGTTATCACTCACATGAACCACTGTGTTCCTTTCAACATTGATTACCGATACTTTCCGTTGTTCTTTTCTGCTAGCCCTAGTAGTAGTTGTTTCTGTTACGAACCTATCACATGAATCCCTTAAACCTGATATTGCCTCATCTCCCTTCCTACAACCCATTGTTTGAGCCAGTGTCTTACTAGCATGCTTAGGTTGTTTTGCTCGAGTCTGTTACCCGTTACTTTCTGTTACTATCTCTATTACGTTCTGGGGGCTCGATGTTTAATCAATCAATCATGCTAATGTTACTATTAATAATAAATTTGATGATAAGGCACCGGCAGGAGGCCCATGAGAGGTTTTGAAGCCTGCTAGTGTCGACCCTAATAGGAAAAGGGTCTTGTCTACTGATCCATGATGAGCGCACTACCCGCATTTGGGAAGCGAGTATGGGCGCCCCCCTCAACTTGACCTGATTCGCATCTCGTCCAAATCGCCTCATTTAGTTCGTGTTTTCCATTTGCCGCATGCATGTTTTTGCAAGCCCAGGCCAGGGTGGAACTTTTGTAGTCGGCATATAGGGGGACACGTTCTTAGAGTGCTATGAGGGTCCATTTTCTTCTGGGCTCGATTAGCCGTGCGCCCAAGGTGCTTTGGGCTTGATGCGAAGAATGGTTGGTTGTGTTGAGTGCCCCGCTTGGTGGGAGGCATCCCATCTGGCGGGTTATTCATGAGTGTACGGCCAAATTGGTGCAACCCTGCAGGGATAATCTTCTCGAGAAGCCGTGTTTTCCGCGGTTATGGATTACTTGGTGAAAGTACTGGCTAACAAGTACTCAGGATAACTTAAACATAATGATCAAACATGTTACACCCTATGATTAATAACTTGACTAGTAATAGGTTGATGACACAATAACTTGATTCACCTTTAATACAACTGTGTGAGTTGTCCTCGGATTGCTTCTTTGGATAAGGGGCGAGATCCAGGAAGGGTTTGTTTGAAGTTATCTTTCAGTTGGTTACTATCCTCGATCTTATCTCCTTTCTGTTAGCCGGCAGTTGTAGTATGTTTCTGTAGTTGGTTAGCGCAGCCAGTTGCAGCATCTTTCATACCCCTTTTCTTCCGTTGAACCCAAGGCATCTGTGCTTGGTGTTGACGGGTTACACTTTGGTGAACTGTGAGTCTTGCTTGCCAGTACGTTTATGTACTGACCCCTTTGGGGCTGTGGTTTCCGCAGACCTACGTTTCCGAGGATCTCCATGGTGGCCACTACGTGGATTATGATGACGAGACTGCTGACGAGTAGATAGCGGACTCGGGCAAGATCCGAGACTTCGTGGATGGGCTCCGTCTGTTTGCTTCCGGCCTCTTAGGCCTATTTGGTTCTTGTCTGTACTCAGACATGTTGAATGCTTCCGCTGTATTGTAATGATGTATTGTTGGGACATGTGTCCTCTGAATGATTGTAATTGCTATCTCTGCTCTAATGAGAGCTATTTGCAAGTTATTTCAATCTTTTGTGTCGTAGAGATCTGTTGTGATATCAGTTGTTCAACGCCGTTGACGTACCATGTGTGTATGGTTTGAAGTACGTCGACGGAAGTGCCTTTGATCTCTAGTGGATAGTTTACATCGACGATGGAATAGCAGGGCTTGTGTTGTCGCGCATAAGCGCAGGCCTACCAGGAAGCTGGGACGTGGGAGCAGTTATGCCCCATAATCCAAGCATCTGCTATCCAGTTCGTACGGTGAGTATCCCCTAGAAATCAGGGTGCGACAAATGGTATCAGAGCCTGTCTGCCTGTAGGATCCCTTTTTACTGGTCGCAGTTGAGTCTAGAACTATTTTGTAGCTATGTAGGAAAAATGAAACGTGAGAGTAGGAATTCTGTTCTTTTTCTTCTTTCCCCACCCACCCTCCCTTTTCTGGTAAGGAAGTGTAACGTTGTTTTCCCTTCTCATCTAAACTTTCAAGTTAGGATTTCACGAATTCTGGTTTCTCTAGGATGGTTATATCTACTAGACCATAGGAATGGAGGTGGTTGTGACATGAATGATCATGTTGCCTACTCATGATTGAGAACGGAGGCGTGTAAGCCCCGGAAGCAGATCCTCTATTCCTTAAGCAGTAGATATTGATCCTTTAGAAGCCCGGATGGGTTTTCCATAGTA
The DNA here is from genome assembly GCA_028641055.1 of Alopecurus myosuroides. Taxonomy (NCBI): domain Eukaryota; kingdom Viridiplantae; phylum Streptophyta; class Magnoliopsida; order Poales; family Poaceae; genus Alopecurus; species Alopecurus myosuroides. Next base: position 11,935,516 of record CM054063.1, on the reverse strand, counting down.
CCTCAGGAGTTTTGTTCTCGTTTTCCCCGGAGTTGCTTCATTATCCTGTTCTTCTCAACATCCTTTTCGTCCGTTGAAATCTTGTTGTTGTTTTCCACTTCAAATCTTCTACCAGCGTCTAATCAAAACTTCCTCGTAAACTCTTATCCAGTTAAAGTGTTATTTGATACCGGAGCATCACATTCCTTTGTGTCAACAATCTTTTCCACAACATACAACCCAATTCTGGTTCCACTAAGCAATCAAAACTCTGTTCACTCCCCGGGATCTCAAATGTTGACTTCCAAGATAAGTAAGAACAATCCAATTCTAATGAGAGGCCACATATTCCTCGTTACTCTCATGATGATGATTCTGACATTGATGATTATTCTTGGTGTTGCATTGATGTCAATAACTCTGTTCCACCCCTATTACAGATAGTCTATTCTACAAATGAATCAAATTCTATCCAGCTATACACCCTTGATACAAAAACCTATCCCCTTTACTTGAAAAATGTTCCGGTGGTTTCCAAATTCCCTGACATCCTTCCAGAAGAGTTGCCAGGAATTCCTATCGTTTTGAACTTCCAGAAAAAATATCCAAGGTGCACGATGTGTTTCACGTGTCACAGCTCAAGTGGATCTTCCCAAGAAGTTTCCGGATCTTTTCTTTTCTCAGTAGGAATCTCGGGGCGCGATTCCTTCAAGGGGGGGCGTTTTGTAACAGCCCAAGTATAAAAACCTACCAATTAGAATGTTTGATTTCTTGTTTATTAAAGTTTTGCATCATGTCATCATTTCTTTGCATTTGTTTTATTATGTTTGCAATTGTTATTACTTGTTTTCCATCTGTTTTATCCTGTTTTCATAATCAAACTCAAACACATTTCAAATGGGTAATTTCATACTTGCTCTGTTACAACTTTTGGAATAAAAATAACAACTAAAAACAACCATTTTATTCCTTGTGTTTCACTTACTAAATTGTTGGCTTAATCAAACCATTATTTCAATCAATTAAAATTCCAAATCATTTTCAAACTCAAACCAATTCTCAAAACCAGTACCCTTTTTGAATCCATAAAAATTCACCACACAATTGCCCTCCTTAAACCATTCTAAAAACCCTAGGGGTAACCCTATTCAAATGCTTGTTTTCAATAAAGTTATTTAATATGAAAATCTCCCAAATTGGTTTCAAATACAAACATATTTTTAAATCTCAAATAATTGAAATCCAAGCATGCAATGTGGTTCCTAATTACCTAAAAGGCTTAACTAATTTTTTTCAAATTTTTCTATAGACAAAACCCTAACTTTTTCTTCCTAAAGCTAAGGCTACAAAAAAAAAACCAGTAAAACAAAGATAAAAATAACAAAAGAGAGGAGAGAAGTGGGCAGCAGCTAGCTACCAACCCAGCCCATCTAACCTTTGGCCCGGTACCCCTCCACCAACGTCGCTGTCACCTACCTCTGGATGACGTCGTCATCAGTACGAACAGGTCCTTCACCGTGCGATCATCTCCATGCCCTCCCGATGGCTTGCCGTACGGGAACTACTCCCTCCATATATCCCCCTCCTCCTCCGATCGCAGCTAACCCTAGGCCCTAACCCTCCATCGCCGCCAGCCCCTCTTCCTCTTCCCCCCGATTCCTTTCTCTGAACATCACTGAACAACTCTGCAGCCTGAACCCCAACCGAGACCACCACCTGCCTCCCTCATCGCCGGTCACACCTCCACCTCGAGGGGCTCCTCTCCCCGAAAATGGAAACGCGGCGCCATCCCGGTCCCCCCGGTGCCCTCGCCTCACGCCGGGAGGGCCCCCACCGCCGGCGCCATCCCTTCCTCGCCGGCCCCGACGCCCTGCCTCGACCTGCTGTCCGCCTTCCCCGTGCGCCTCCTTCCAGTCGCCACCAAGGTGAGGCCCCTTCCCTTCCCCTCTCGCCTCCTCCCTCTCCTTGGCCGCACCCTCTCCCCTTGAACCGCTCCACCACGGCGCCCCCTAGTTCCCTCCGGCGAGTATCAGGTCGCTGGCCATGGTTCTGTCGCTGCCTGTACCTGTTCGTGTTCGTGTTCAGTTAGGATTCAGAAACATAAGCGCTAGCAACAGCTTAACCCCACCGATGCCCCTTCGGTTACCAACAGAGAAGCACCACCCCACTGGTTTGGTTCCCCCAGCGCAATCAGGAGGTGGGGGGATCAAATCCCACCTCCCACAAATAAAACAATCTTTTAGTTTTGCAAGGTTTTGGTACTGGAATTTCTGCAAATCACACATAGATCCCTGCTAATTAATTCTAGTCCCTGTAAAAATAATTTCCAAGTCCCTAGATTCATCAAAATGGCAGATTTGCCCTATATTTTGTAAATTGCATAAATAAATCATCCTAACTCCAAATTCAACATTTTTTATATGTTTTCAATACCAAATTAAATGATCTATCCAAATATAAAATTTGTTTACTGTTTTGAATATTTTAAATTGGTGCAAAAATTTGAAAACTTGTCAAATTCACTTAAATTTGCAAAATTCATAACTTGCTCATAAAAATTCCAAATTTCACAAACCAAATATGTTTTCCAATCAATTTTTCATGTACTTTCCAAATATAAATTTTGTTTGTTGTTTGAATAATTTAAATTGCCTAAATAATTTAATACTTGTTTAATTCAATTAAAATTGATAAAATCATAACTTGCTTAATATAAAATATTCTTGAACATACAAAATATGTTTTCAAACCATCAAAGCATAACCTTTTCAAATATGAACTTGGTGTAATGCTTTGATCAAATAAAATTCAATTAACATCCACACTTGAATTAATTCCAATTTAATTCTTGTTTAACTTGTTTAATTCCTAATTAATTTATTTGAAATCCTTTTTCAACAAGTGAAACATGTAATCCAACTAAAATTTGATGTTCTTTTCAAATATAAACTTTGTTATTTGTGTTGAACACTTTAACTTGTTGAAAACAACAAATGCTTGTGTGACACCTTTAAGAAACCAAAATTCCATAACTTAATAAATGATTTTCTAAACTTGTTAAGCCTTATTTCCATTTGGTTCTATTGTTGTTATTTTGCTGTTTTCCTCATCCATGCATCATGCTAACTCACTTACACAAGTTGGTTAGTTGTAAAACAATTAATTCAACCATAATTCATGGGCTTTTCATATGCAATCCAATTGCATGAGGGTCCATTTAATCATGTTGTTATCTTGTCAACTAGTTTATTTCTATGCATCACTTAAATGGTCATGCATCATCCCATGTTTGTGCACTATGCCATGATATTGATTGTTTATCTTTCTGCATTGTTTGTTTGCTTCTTCTCGGATACACGACGACGTTGAGACCGACGATACTTACGACATCCCTTCTAAGGATTTAGCTCAGTACCAGGCTACTGGGTTTTGCAGGCAAGTTATCACTCACATGAACCACTGTGTTCCTTTCAACATTGATTACCGATACTTTCCGTTGTTCTTTTCTGCTAGCCCTAGTAGTAGTTGTTTCTGTTACGAACCTATCACATGAATCCCTTAAACCTGATATTGCCTCATCTCCCTTCCTACAACCCATTGTTTGAGCCAGTGTCTTACTAGCATGCTTAGGTTGTTTTGCTCGAGTCTGTTACCCGTTACTTTCTGTTACTATCTCTATTACGTTCTGGGGGCTCGATGTTTAATCAATCAATCATGCTAATGTTACTATTAATAATAAATTTGATGATAAGGCACCGGCAGGAGGCCCATGAGAGGTTTTGAAGCCTGCTAGTGTCGACCCTAATAGGAAAAGGGTCTTGTCTACTGATCCATGATGAGCGCACTACCCGCATTTGGGAAGCGAGTATGGGCGCCCCCCTCAACTTGACCTGATTCGCATCTCGTCCAAATCGCCTCATTTAGTTCGTGTTTTCCATTTGCCGCATGCATGTTTTTGCGAGCCCAGGCCAGGGTGGAACTTTTGTAGTCGGCATATAGGGGGACACGTTGTTAGAGTGCTATGAGGGTCCATTTTCTTCTGGGCTCGATTAGCCGTGCGCCCAAGGTGCTTTGGGCTTGATGCGAAGAATGGTTGGTTGTGTTGAGTGCCCCGCTTGGTGGGAGGGCATCCCATCTGGCGGGTTATTCATGAGTGTACGGCCAAATTGGTGCAACCCTGCAGGGATAATCTTCTCGAGAAGCCGTGTTTTCCGCGGTTATGGATTACTTGGTGAAAGTACTGGCTAACAAGTACTCAGGACAACTTAAACATAATGATCAAACATGTTACACCCTATGATTAATAACTTGACTAGTAATAGGTTGATGACACAATAACTTGATTCACCTTTAATACAACTGTGTGAGTTGTCCTCGGATTGCTTCTTTGGATAAGGGGCGAGATCCAGGAAGGGTTTGTTTGAAGTTATATTTCAGTTGGTTACTATCCTCGATCTTATCTCCTTTCTGTTAGCCGGCAGTTGTAGTATGTTTCTGTAGTTGGTTAGCGCAGCCAGTTGCAGCATCTTTCATACCCCTTTTCTTCCGTTGAACCCAAGGCATCTGTGCTTGGTGTTGACGGGTTACACTTTGGTGAACTGTGAGTCTTGCTTGCCAGTACGTTTATGTACTGACCCCTTTGGGGCTGTGGTTTCCGCAGACCTACGTTTCCGAGGATCTCCATGGTGGCCACTACGTGGATTATGATGACGAGACTGCTGACGAGTAGATAGCGGACCCGGGCAGGATCCGAGACTTCGTGGATGGGCTCCGTCTGTTTGCTTCCGGCCTCTTAGGCCTATTTGGTTCTTGTCTGTACTCAGACATGTTGAATGCTTCCGCTGTATTGTAATGATGTATTGTTGGGACATGTGTCCTCTGAATGATTGTAATTGCTATCTCTGCTCTAATGAGAGCTATTTGCAAGTTATTTCAATCTTTTGTGTCGTAGAGATCTGTTGTGATATCAGTTGTTCAACGCCGTTGACGTACCGTGTCTGTATGGTTTGAAGTACGTCGACGGAAGTGCCTTTGATCTCTAGTGGATAGTTTACATCGACGATGGAATAGCAGGGCTTGTGTTGTCGCGCATAAGCGCAGGCCTACCAGGAAGCTGGGACGTGGGAGCAGTTATGCCCCATAATCCAAGCATCTGCTATCCAGTTCGTACGGTGAGTATCCCCTAGAAATCAGGGTGCGACACCATGCCATGTGTGTTAGATTGTATCATGGGTGTTGGGTGCCAAATATACCATCACTCTCTGTGCTGGGGCCTCACGGACGTCGGATTCTCTATCGCGGGTTCCAGGACTGCTCACACCCCGAAACTCCAGGATCTGACGTAACGGGGGGAATCTTGCAAGGAGGTGGGCCCTAACATTGTCAAGGGTGTTCCTTGGGCCTAACATGACACAACAAAGCAACTAGTTCCACTTTGCTACCCACTTCCGGCTCACGCATAGGGGGCTGTACGCCGGTTCCGTCTTTTTCTACACCGGGGCTGGGGTATCTCCGGAGAGGGAACCCGAAGCGTCGGGATCCCACCTAAACCAATGTTTTGCCATTCCATGTGTGTTATATTGTATCATGGGTGTTGGGTGACAAAGATACCATCACTCTCTGTGCTGGGGCCTCACCGACGTCGGATTCTCTCTCGCGGGTTCCAGGACTGCTCACACCCCGAAACTCCCGGATCTGACGTAACGGGGGGAATCTTGCAAGGAGGTGGGCCCTACCATTGTCAAGGGTGTTCCTTGTGCCTAACATGACACAACAAAGCAACTAGTTCCACTTTGCTACCCACTTCCGGCTCACGCAGAGGGGGCTGGACGCCGGTTCCGTCATTTTCTACACCGGGGCTAGGGTATCTCGGGAGAGGGGACCCGGAGCGTCGGGATCCCACCTAAACCAATGTTTTGCCATGCCATGTGTGTTAGATTGTATAATGGGTGTTGGGTGCCAAAGATACCATCACTCTCTGTGCTGGGGCCTCACCGACGTCGGATTCTCTCTCGCGGGTTCCAGGACTGCTCACACCCCGAAACTCCCGGATCTGACGTAACGGGGGGAATCTTGCAAGGAGGTGGGCCCTACCATTGTCAAGGGTGTTCCTTGGGCCTAACATGACACAACAAAGCAACTAGTTCCACTTTGCTACCCACTTCCGGCTCACGCAGAGGGGGCTGGACGCCGGTTCCGTCTTTTTCTACACCGGGGCTAGGGTATCTCGGGAGAGGGGACCCGGAGCGTCGGGATCCCACCTAAACCAATGTTTTGCCATGCCATGTGTGTTAGATTGTATCATGGGTGTTGGGTGCCAAAGATACCATCACTCTCTGTGCTGGGGCCTCACCGACGTCGGATTCTCTCTCGCGGGTTCCAGGACTGCTCACACCCCGAAACTCCCGGATCTGATGTAACGGGGGGAATCTTGCAAGGAGGTGGGCCCTACCATTGTGAAGGGTGTTCCTTGGGCCTAACATGACACAAAAAAGCAACTAGTTCCACTTTGCTACCCACTTCCGGCTCTCGCAGAGGGGGTTGGACGCCGGTTCCGTCTTTTTCTACACCGGGGCTAGGGTATCTCCGGAGAGGGGACCCGGAGCGTCGGGATCCCACCTAAACCAATGTTTTGCCATTCCATGTGTGTTATATTGTATCATGGGTGTGGGGTTCCAAAGATACCATCACTCTCTGTGCTGGGGCCTCACCGACGTCGGATTCTCTCTCGCGGGTTCCAGGACTGCTCACACCCGAAACTCCCAGATCTGACGTAACGGGGGGAATCTTGAAAGGAGGTGGGCCCTACCATTGTCAAGGGTGTTCCTTGGGCCTAACATGACACAACAAAGCAACTAGTTCCACTTTGCTACCCACTTCCGGCTCACGCAGAGGGGGCTGTACGCCGGTTCCGTCTTTTTCTACACCGGGGCTGGGGTATCTCCGGAGAGGGAACCCGAAGCGTCGGGATCCCACCTAAACCAATGTTTTGCCATTCCATGTGTGTTAGATTGTATCATGGGTGTTTGGTGACAAAGATACCATCACTCTCTGTGCTGGGGCCTCACCGACGTCGGATTCTCTCTCGCGGGTTCCAGGACTGCTCACACCCCGAAACTCCCGGATCTGACGTAACGGGGGGAATCTTGCAAGGAGGTGGGCCCTACCATTGTCAAGGGTGTTCCTTGGGCATAACATGACACAACAAAGCAACTAGTTCCACTTTGCTACCCACTTCCGGCTCACGCAGAGGGGGCTGGACGCCGGTTCCGTCATTTTCTACACCGGGGCTAGGGTATCTCGGGAGAGGGGACCCGGAGCGTCGGGATCCCACCTAAACCAATGTTTTGCCATGCCATGTGTGTTAGATTGTATCATGGGTGTTGGGTGCCAAAGATACCATCACTCTCTGTGCTGGGGCCTCACCGACGTCGGATTCTCTCTCGCGGGTTCCAGGACTGCTCACACCCCGAAACTCCCGGATCTGACGTAACGGGGGGAATCTTGCAAGGAGGTGGGCCCTACCATTGTCAAGGGTGTTCCTTGGGCCTAACATGACAAAACAAAGCAACTAGTTCCACTTTGCTACCCACTTCCGGCTCACGCAGAGGGGGCTGGACGCCGGTTCCGTCTTTTTCTACACCGGGGCTAGGGTATCTCGGAGAGGGGACCCGGAGCGTCGGGATCCCACCTAAACCAATGTTTTGCCATGCCATGTGTGTTAGATTGTATCATGGGTGTTGGGTGCCAAAGATACCATCACTCTCTGTGCTGGGGCCTCACCGACGTCGGATTCTCTCTCGCGGGTTCCAGGACTGCTCACACCCCGAAACTCCCGGATCTGATGTAACGGGGGGAATCTTGCAAGGAGGTGGGCCCTACCATTGTCAAGGGTGTTCCTTGGGCCTAACATGACAAAACAAAGCAACTAGTTCCACTTTGCTACCCACTTCCGGCTCTCGCAGAGGGGGTTGGACGCCGGTTCCGTCTTTTTCTACACCGGGGCTAGGGTATCTCCGGAGAGGGGACCCAGAGCGTCGGGATCCCACCTAAACCAATGTTTTGCCATGCCATGTGTGTTATATTGTATCATGGGTGTGGGGTGCCAAAGATACCATCACTCTCTGTGCTGGGGCCTCACCGACGTCGGATTCTCTCTCGCGGGTTCCAGGACTGCTCAGACCCGAAACTCCCAGATCTGACGTAACGGGGGGAATCTTGCAAGGAGGTGGGACCTACCATTGTCAAGGGGTGTTCCTTGGGCCTAACATGACACAACAAAGCAACTAGTTCCACTTTGCTACCCACTTCCGGCTCACGCAGAGGGGGCTGTACGCCGATTCCGTCTTTTTCTACACCGGGGCTGGGGTATCTCCGGAGAGGGAACCCGAAGCGTCGGGATCCCACCTAAACCAATGTTTTGCCATTCCATGTGTGTTAGATTGTATCATGGGTGTTGGGTGACAAAGATACCATCACTCTCTGTGTTGGGGCCTCACCGACGTCGGATTCTCTCTCGCGGGTTCCAGGACTGCTCACACCCCGAAACTCCCGGATCTGACGTAACGGGGGGAATCTTGCAAGGAGGTGGGCCCTACCATTGTCAAGGGTGTTCCTTGGGCCTAACATGACACAACAAAGCAACTAGTTCCACTTTGCTACCCACTTCCGGCTCACGCAGAGGGGGCTGGACGCCGGTTCCGTCTTTTTCTACACCGGGGCTAGGGTATCTCCGGAGAGGGAACCCGGAGCGTCGGGATCCCACCTAAACCAATGTTTTGCCATTCCATGTGTGTTAGATTGTATCATGGGTGTTGGGTGACAAAGATACCATCACTCTCTGTGTTGGGGCCTCACCGACGTCGGATTCTCTCTCGCGGGTTCCAGGACTGCTCACACCCCGAAACTCCCGGATCTGACGTAACGGGGGGAATCTTGCAAGGAGGTGGGCCCTACCATTGTCAAGGGTGTTCCTTGGGCCTAACATGACACAACAAAGCAACTAGTTCCACTTTGCTACCCACTTCCGGCTCACGCAGAGGGGGCTGGACGCCGGTTCCGTCTTTTTCTACACCGGGGCTAGGGTATCTCGGGAGAGGGGACCCGGAGCGTCGGGATCCCACCTAAACCAATGTTTTGCCATGCCATGTGTGTTAGATTGTATCATGGGTGTTGGGTGCCAAAGATACCATCACTCTCTGTGCTGGGGCCTCACCGACGTCGGATTCTCTCTCGCGGGTTCCAGGACTGCTCACACCCCGAAACTCCCGGATCTGACGTAACGGGGGGAATCTTGCAAGGAGGTGGGCCCTACCATTGTCAAGGGTGTTCCTTGGGCCTAACATGACACAACAAAGCAACTAGTTCCACTTTGCTACCCACTTTCGGCTCACGCAGAGGGGGCTGGACGCCGATTCCGTCTTTTTCTACACCGGGGCTAGGGTATCTCGGGAGAGGGGACCCGGAGCGTCGGGATCCCACCTAAACCAATGTTTTGCCATGCCATGTGTGTTAGATTGTATCATGGGTGTTGGGTGCCAAAGATACCATCACTCTCTGTGCTGGGGCCTCACCGACGTCGGATTCTCTCTCGCGGGTTCCAGGACTGCTCACACCCCGAAACTCCCGGATCTGATGTAACGGGGGGAATCTTGCAAGGAGGTGGGCCCTACCATTGTCAAGGGTGTTCCTTGGGCCTAACATGACACAACAAAGCAACTAGTTCCACTCTGCTACCCACTTCCGGCTCACGCAGAGGGGGCTGGACGCCGGTTCCGTCTTTTTCTACACCGGGGCTAGGGTATCTCCGGAGAGGGGACCCGGAGCGTCGGGATCCCACCTAAACCAATGTTTTTCCATGCCATGTGTGTTAGATTGTATCATGGGTGTTGGGTGCCAAAGATACAATCACTCTCTGTGCTGGGGCCTCACCGACGTCGGATTCTCTCTCGCGGGTTCCAGGACTGCTCACACCCCGAAACTCCCGGATCTGACGTAACGGGGGGAATCTTGCAAGGAGGTGGGCCCTACCATTGTCAAGGGTGTTCCTTGGTCCTAACATGACAAAACAAAGCAACTAGTTCCACTTTGCTACCCACTTCCGGCTCACGCAGAGGGGGCTGGACGCCGGTTCCGTCTTTTTCTACACCGGGGCTAGGGTATCTCGGGAGAGGGGACCCGGAGCGTCGGGATCCCACCTAAACCAATGTTTTTCCATGCCATGTGTGTTACATTGTATCATGGGTGTTGGGTGCCAAAGATACCATCACTCTCTGTGCTGCGGCCTCACCGACGTCGGATTCTCTCTCGCGGGTTCCAGGACTGCTCACACCCCGAAACTCCCGGATCTGACGTAACGGGGGGAATCTTGCAAGGAGGTGGGCCCTAAAATTGTCAAGGGTGTTCCTTGGGCCTAACATGACACTACAAAGCAACTAGTTCCACTTTGCTACCCACTTCCGGCTCACGCAGAGGGGGTGGACGCCGATTCCGTCTTGTTCTACCCCGGGGCTAGGGTATCTCCGGAGAGGGGACCCGGAGCGTCGGGATCCCACCTAAACCAATGTTTTGCCATTCAATGTGTGTTAGATTGTATCATGGGTGTTGGGTGCCAAAGATACCATCACTCTCTGTGCCGGGGCCTCACCAACGTCGGATTCTCTCTCGCGGGTTCCAGTACTGCTCACACCCCGAAACTCCCGGATCTGACGTAACGGGGGGGGGGGGGAATCTTGCAAGTAGGTGGTCCCTACCATTGTCAAGGGTGTTCCTTGGGCCTAACATGACACAACAAAGCAACTAGTTCCACTTTTCTACCCACTTCCGGCTCACGCAGAGGGGGCTATACGCCGGTTCCGTCTTTTTCTACACCGGGGCTAGGGTATCTCCGGAGAGGGGACCCAGAGCGTCGGGATCCCACCTAAACCAATGTTTTGCCATGCCATGTGTGTTAGATTGTATCATGGGTTTTGGGTGCCAAAGATATCATCACTCTCTGTGCTGGGGCCTCACCGACGTCGGATTCTCTCTCGCGGGTTCCAGGACTGCTCACACCCCGAAACTCCCGGATCTGACGTAACGGGGGGAATCTTGCAAGGAGGTGGGCCCTACCATTGTCAAGGGTGTTCCTTGGGCCTAACATGACACACAAAGCAACTAGTTACACTTTTCTACCCACTTCCGGCTCACGCAGAGGAGGCTGTACGCCGGTTCCGTCTTTTTCTACATCGGGGCTAGGGTATCTCCGGAGAGGGGACCCGGAGCATCGGGATCCCACCTAAACCAATGTTTTGCCATGCCATCTGTGTTAGATTGTATCATGGGTGTTGGGTTCCAAAGATACCATCACTCTCTTTACTGGGGCCTCACCGACGTCTGATTCTCTCTCGCGGGTTCCAGGACTGCTCACACCCCGAAACTCCCGGATCTGACGTAACGGGGGGAATCTTGCAAGGAGGTGGGCCCTAACATTGTCAAGGGTGTTCCTTGGGCCTAAAATGACACAACAAAGCAACTAGTTCCACTTTGCTACCCACTTCCGGCTCACGCAGAGGGGGCTGTACGCCGGTTCCGTCTTTTTCTACACCGGGGCTAGGGTATCTCCGGAGAGGGGACCCGGAGCGTCGGGATCCCACCTAAACCAATGTTTTGCCATGCCATGTGTGTTAGATTGTATCATGGGTGTTGGGTGCCAAAGATACCATAACTCTCTGTGCTGGGGCCTCACCGACGTCGGATTCTCTCTCGCGGGTTCCAGGACTGCTCACACCCCGAAACTCCCGGATCTGACGTAACGGGGGGAATCTTGCAAGGAGGTGGGCCCTACCATTTTCAAGGGTGTTCCTTGGTCCTAACATGACACAACAAAGCAACTAGTTCCATTTTGCTACCCACTTCCGGCTCACGCAGAGGGGGTTGTACGCCGATTCCGTCTTTTTCTACACCGGGGCTAGGGTATCTCCGGAGAGGGGACCCGGAGCGTCGGGATCCCACCTAAACCAATGTTTTTCCATGCCATTTGTGTTATATTGTATCATGGGTGTTGGGAGCCAAATATACCATCACTCTCTGTGCTGGGGCCTCACCGACGTCGGATTCTCTCTCGCGGGTTCCAGGACTGCTCACACCCCGAAACTCCCGGATCTGACGTAACGGGGGGAATCTTGCAAGGAGGTGGGCCCTACCATTGTCAAGGGTGTTCCTTGGGCCTAACGTGACACAACAAAGAAACTAGTTCCACTTTGCTACCCACTTCCGGCTCACGCAGAGGGGGCTGGACGCCGGTTCCGTCTTTTTCTACACCGCGGCTAGGGTATCTCCGGAGAGGGGACCCGGAGCGTCGGGATCCCACCTAAACCAATGTTTTGCCATGCCATGTGTGTTATATTGTATCATGGGTGTTGGGTGCCAAAGATACCATCACTCTCTGTGCTGGGGCCTCACCGACGTCGGATTCTCTCTCGCGGGTTCCAGGACTGCTCACACCCCGAAACTCCCGGATCTGACGTAACGGGGGGAATCTTGCAAGGAGGTGGGCCCTACCATTGTCAAGGGTGTTCCTTCGGCCTAACATGACACAACAAAGCAACTAGTTCCACTTTGCTACCCACTTCCGGCTCACGCAGAGGGGGCTGGACGCCGGTTCCGTCTTTTTCTACACCGGGGCTAGGGTATCTCCGGAGAGGGGACCCGGAGCGTCGGGATCCCACCTAAACCAATGTTTTGCCATTCCATGTGTGTTAGATTGTATCATGTGTGTTGGGTGCCAAAGATACCATCACTCTCTGTGTCGGGGCCTCACCGACGTCGGATTCTCTCTCGCGGGTTCGAGGACTGCTCACACCCCGAAACTCCCGGATCTTTGGTAACGGGGGGAATCTTGCAAGGAGGTGGGACCTACCATTGTCAAGGGTGTTCCTTGGGACTAACATGACACAACAACGCAACTAGTTCCACTTTGCTACCCACTTCCGGCTCACGCAGAGGGGGCTGGACGCCGGTTCCGTCTTTTTCTACACCGGGGCTAGGGTATCTCCGGAGAGGGGACCTGGAGCGTGGGGATCCCAACTAAACCAATCTTTTGACCATGTGTGTTAGATTGTATCATTAGTGTTGGGTGCCAAAGATACCATCACTCTCTGTGCTGGGGCCTCACCGACGTCGGATTCTCTCCCGCGGGTTCCAGGACTGCTCACACCCCGAAACTCCCGGATCTGACGTAACGGGGGGAATCTTGCAAGGAGATGGGCCCTACCATTGTCAAGGGTGTTCCTTGGGCCTAACATGACACAACAAAGCAACTAGTTCCACTTTTCTACCCACTTCCGGCTCACGCAGAGGAGGCTGTACGCCGGTTCCGTCTTTTTCTACATCGGGGCTAGGGTATCTCCGGAGAGGGGACCTGGAGCGTCGGGATCCCACCTAAACCAATGTTTTGCCATGCCATATGTGTTAGATTGTATCATGGGTGTTGGGTTCCAAAGATACCATCACTCTCTGTGCTGGGGCCTCACCGACGTCGGATTCTCTCTCGCGGGTTCCAGGACTGCTCACACCCCGAAACTCCCGGATCTGACGTAACGGGGGGAATCTTGCAAGGAGGTGGGCCCTACCATTGTCAAGGGTGTTCCTTGGTCCTAACATGACACAAAAAAGCAACTAGTTCCACTTTGCTACCCACTTCCGGCTCACGCAGAGGGGGCTGTACGCCGGTTCCGTCTTTTTCTACACCGGGGCTAGGGTATCTCCGGAGAGGGGACCCGGAGCGTCGGGATCCCACCTAAACCAATTTTTTTCCATGCCATGTGTGTTAGATTGTATAATGGTTGTTTGGTGCCAAATATACCATCACTCTCTGTGCTGGGGCCTCACCGACGTCGGATTCTCTCTCGCGGGTTCCAGGACTGCTCACACCCCGAAACTCCCGGATCTGACGTAACGGGGGGAATCTTGCAAGGAGGTGGGCCCTACCATTGTCAAGGGTGTTCCTTGGTCCTAACATGACACAAAAAAGCAACTAGTTCCACTTTGCTACCCACTTCCGGCTCACGCAGAGGGGGCTGTACGCCGGTTCCGTCTTTTTCTACACCGGGGCTAGGGTATCTCCGGAGAGGGGACCCGGAGCGTCGGGATCCCACCTAAACCAATGTTTTGCCATGCCATGTGTGTTAGATTGTATCATGGGTGTTGGGTGCCAAAGATACCATCACTCTCTGTGCTGGGGCCTCACCGACGTCGGATTCTCTCTCGCGGGTTCCAGGACTGCTCACACCCCGAAACTCCCGGATCTGACGTAACGGGGGGAATCTTGCAAGGAGGTGGGCCCTACCATTGTCAAGGGTGTTCCTTGGGCCTAACATGACACAACAAAGCAACTAGTTCCACTTTGCTACCCACTTCCGGCTCACGCAGAGGGGGCTGGACGCCGGTTCCGTCTTTTTCTACACCGGGGCTAGGGTATCTCCGGAGAGGGGACCCAGAGCGTCGGGATCCCACCTAAACCAATGTTTTGCCATGCCATGTGTGTTAGATTGTATCATGGGTGTTGGGTGCCAAAGATACCATCACTCTCTGTGCTGGGGCCTCACCGACGTCGGATTCTCTCTCGCGGGTTCCAGGACTGCTCACACCCCGAAACTCCCGGATCTGACGTAACGGGGGGAATCTTGCAAGGAGGTGGGCCCTACCATTGTCAAGGGTGTTCCTTGGGCCTAACATGACACAACAAAGCAACTAGTTCCACTTTGCTACCCACTTCCGGCTCACGCAGAGGGGGCTGGACGCCGGTTCCGTCTTTTTCTACACCGGGGCTAGGGTATCTCCGGAGAGGGGACCCGGAGCGTCGGGATCCCACCTAAACCAATGTTTTGCCATGCCATGTGTGTTAGATTGTATCATGGGTGTTGGGTGCCAAAGATACCATCACTCTCTGTGCTGGGGCCTCACCGACGTCGGATTCTCTCTCGCGGGTTCCAGGACTGCTCACACCCCGAAACTCCCGGATCTGACGTAACGGGGGGAATCTTGCAAGGAGGTGGGCCCTACCATTGTCAAGGGTGTTCCTTGGGCCTAACATGACACAACAAAGCAACTAGTTCCACTTTGCTACCCACTTCCGGCTCACGCAGAGGGGGCTGGACGCCGGTTCCGTCTTTTTCTACACCGGGGCTAGGGTATCTCCGGAGAGGGGACCCGGAGCGTCGGGATCCCACCTAAACCAATGTTTTGCCATTCCATGTGTGTTAGATTGTATCATGGGTGTTGGGTGCCAAAGATACCATCACTCTCTGTGCTGGGGCCTCACCGACGTCGGATTCTCTCTCGCGGGTTCCAGGACTGCTCACACCCCGAAACTCCCGGATCTGACGTAACGGGGGGAATCTTGCAAGGAGGTGGGCCCTACCATTGTCAAGGGTGTTCCTTGGGCCTAACATGACACAACAAAGCAACTAGTTCCACTTTGCTACCCACTTCCGGCTCACGCAGAGGGGGCTGGACGCCGGTTCCGTCTTTTTCTACACCGGGGCTAGGGTATCTCCGGAGAGGGGACCCGGAGCGTCGGGATCCCACCTAAACCAATGTTTTGCCATTCCATGTGTGTTAGATTGTATCATGGGTGTTGGGTGCCAAAGATACCATCACTCTCTGTGTTGGGGCCTCACCGACGTCGGATTCTCTCTCGCGGGTTCCAGGACTTGCTCACACCCCGAAACTCCCGGATCTGACGTAACGGGGGGAATCTTGCAAGGAGGTGGGCCCTACCATTGTCAAGGGTGTTCCTTGGGCCTAACATGACACAACAAAGCAACTAGTTCCACTTTGCTACCCACTTCCGGCTCACGCAGAGGGGGCTGTACGCCGGTTCGTCTTTTTCTACACCGGGGCTAGGGTATCTCCGGAGAGGGGACCCGGAGCGTCGGGATCCCACCTAAACCAATGTTTTGCCATTCCATGTGTGTTAGATTGTATCATGGGTGTTGGGTGCCAAAGATACCATCACTCTCTGTGTTGGGGCCTCACCGACGTCGGATTCTCTCTCGCGGGTTCCAGGACTGCTCACACCCCGAAACTCCCGGATCTGACGTAACGGGGGGAATCTTGCAAGGAGGTGGGCCCTACCATTGTCAAGGGTGTTCCTTGGGCCTAACATGACACAACAAAGCAACTAGTTCCACTTTGCTACCCACTTCCGGCTCACGCAGAGGGGGCTGGACGCCGGTTCCGTCTTTTTCTACACCGGGGCTAGGGTATCTCCGGAGAGGGGACCCGGAGCGTCGGGATCCCACCTAAACCAATGTTTTGCCATGCCATGTGTGTTAGATTGTATCATGGGTGTTGGGTGCCAAAGATACCATCACTCTCTGTGCTGGGGCCTCACCGACGTCGGATTCTCTCTCGCGGGTTCCAGGACTGCTCACACCCCGAAACTCCCGGATCTGACGTAACGGGGGGAATCTTGCAAGGAGGTGGGCCCTACCATTGTCAAGGGTGTTCCTTGGGCCTAACATGACACAACAAAGCAACTAGTTCCACTTTGCTACCCACTTCCGGCTCACGCAGAGGGGGCTGGACGCCGGTTCCGTCTTTTTCTACACCGGGGCTAGGGTATCTCCGGAGAGGGGACCCGGAGCGTCGGGATCCCACCTAAACCAATGTTTTTCCATGCCATGTGTGTTAGATTGTATCATGGGTGTTGGGTGCCAAAGATACCATCACTCTCTGTGCTGGGGCCTCACCGACGTCGGATTCTCTCTCGCGGGTTCCAGGACTGCTCACACCCCGAAACTCCCGGATCTGACGTAACGGGGGGAATCTTGCAAGGAGGTGGGCCCTACCATTGTCAAGGGTGTTCCTTGGGACTAACATGACACAACAAAGCAACTAGTTCCACTTTGCTACCCACTTCCGGCTCACGCAGAGGGGGCTGGACGCCGGTTCCGTCTTTTTCTACACCGGGGCTAGGGTATCTCCGGAGAGGGGACCCGGAGCGTCGGGATCCCACCTAAACCAATTTTTTGCCATTCCATGTGTGTTATATTGTATCATGGGTGTTGGGTGCCAAAGATACCATCACTCTCTGTGCTGGGGCCTCACCGACGTCGGATTCTCTCTCGCGGGTTCCAGGCTTGCTCACACCCCGAAACTCCCGGATCTGACGTAACGGGGGGAATCTTGCAAGGAGGTGGGCCCTACCATTGTCAAGGGTGTTCCTTGGGCCTAACATGACACAAAAAAGCAACTAGTTCCACTTTGCTACCCACTTCCGGCTCACGCAGAGGGGGCTGTACGCCGGTTTCGTCTTTTTCTACACCGGGGCTAGGGTATCTCCGGAGAGGGGACCCGGAGCGTCGGGATCCCACCTAAACCAATGTTTTGCCATTCCATGTGTGTTAGATTGTATCATGGGTGTTGGGTGCCAAAGATACCATCACTCTCTGTGTTGGGGCCTCACCGACGTCGGATTCTCTCTCGCGGGTTCCAGGACTGCTCACACCCCGAAACTCCCGGATCTGACGTAACGGGGGGAATCTTGCAAGGAGGTGGGCCCTACCATTGTCAAGGGTGTTCCTTGGGCCTAACATGACACAACAAAGCAACTAGTTCCACTTTGCTACCCACTTCCGGCTCACGCAGAGGGGGCTGGACGCCGGTTCCGTCTTTTTCTACACCGGGGCTAGGGTATCTCGGGAGAGGGGACCCGGAGCGTCGGGATCCCACTTAAACCAATGTTTTGCCATGCCATGTGTTTTAGATTGTATCATGGGTGTTGGGTGCCAAAGATACCATCACTCTCTGTGCTGGGGCCTCACCGACGTCGGATTCTCTCTCGCGGGTTCCAGGACTGCTCACACCCCGAAACTCCCGGATCTGACGTAACGGGGGGAATCTTGCAAGGAGGTGGGCCCTATCATTGTCAAGGGTGTTCCTTGGGCCTAACATGACACAACAAAGCAACTAGTTCCACTTTGCTACCCACTTCCGGCTCACGCAGAGGGGGCTGGACGCCGGTTCCGTCTTTTTCTACACCGGGGCTAGGGTATCTCCGGAGAGGGGACCCGGAGCGTCGGGATCCCACCTAAACCAATGTTTTTCCATTCCATGTGTGTTAGATTGTATCATGGGTGTTGGGTGCCAAAGATACGATCACTCTCTGTGCTGGGGCCTCACCGACGTCGGATTCTCTCTCGCGGGTTCCAGGACTGCTCACACCCCGAAACTCCCGGATCTGACGTAACGGGGGGAATCTTGCAAGGCGGTGGGCCCTACCATTGTCAAGGGTGTTCCTTGGGCCTAACATGACACAACAAAGCAACTAGTTCCACTTTGCTACCCACTTCCGGCTTACGCAGAGGGGGCTGGACGCCGGTTCCGTCTTTTTCTACACCGGGGCTAGGGTATCTCCGGAGAGGGTACCCGGAGCGTCGGGATCCCACCTAAACCAATGTTTTGCCATGCCATGTGTGTTAGATTGTATCATGGGTGTTGGGTGCCAAAGATACCATCACTCTCTGTGCTGGGGCCTCGCCGACGTCGGATTCTCTCTCGCGGGTTCCAGGACTGCTCACACCCCGAAACTCCCGGATCTGACGTAACGGGGGGAATCTTGCAAGGAGGTGGGCCCTACCATTGTCAAGGGTGTTCCTTGGGCCTAACATGACACAACAAAGCAACTAGTTCCACTTTGCTACCCACTTCCGGCTTACGCAGAGGGGGCTGTACGCCGGTTCCGTCTTTTTCTACACCGGGGCTAGGGTATCTCCGGAGAGGGGACCCGGAGCGTCGGGATCCCACCTAAACCAATTTTTTGCCATTCCATGTGTGTTGGATTGTATCATGGGTGTTGGGTGCCAAAGATACCATCACTCTCTGTGCTGGGGCCTCACCGACGTCGGATTCTCTCTCGCGGGTTCCAGGACTGCTCACACCCCGAAACTCCCGGATCTGACGTAACGGGGGGAATCTTGCAAGGAGGTGGGCCCTACCATTGTCAAGGGTGTTCCTTGGGCCTAACATGACACAAAAAAGCAACTAGTTCCACTTTGCTACCCACTTCCGGCTCACGCAGAGGGGGCTGTACGCCGGTTCCGTCTTTTTCTACACCGGGGCTAGGGTATCTCCGGAGAGGGGACCCGGAGCGTCGGGATCCCACCTAAACCAATGTTTTGCCATGCCATGTGTGTTAGATTGTATCATGGGTGTTGGGTGCCAAAGATACCATCACTCTCTGTGCTGGGGCCTCGCCGACGTCGGATTCTCTCTCGCGGGTTCCAGGACTGCTCACACCCCGAAACTCCCGGATCTTACGTAACGGGGGGAATCTTGCAAGGAGGTGGGCCCTACCATTGTCAAGGGTGTTCCTTGGGCCTAACATGACACAACAAAGCAACTAGTTCCACTTTGCTACCCACTTCCGGCTCACGCAGAGGGGGCTGTACGCCGGTTCCGTCTTTTTCTACACCGGGGCTAGGGTATCTCGGGAGAGGGGACCCGGAGCGTCGGGATCCCACTTAAACCAATGTTTTGCCATGCCATGTGTTTTAGATTGTATCATGGGTGTTGGGTGCCAAAGATACCATCACTCTCTGTGCTGGGGCCTCACCGACGTCGGATTCTCTCTCGCGGGTTCCAGGACTGCTCACACCCCGAAACTCCCGGATCTGACGTAACGGGGGGAATCTTGCAAGGAGGTGGGCCCTATCATTGTCAAGGGTGTTCCTTGGGCCTAACATGACACAACAAAGCAACTAGTTCCACTTTGCTACCCACTTCCGGCTCACGCAGAGGGGGCTGGACGCCGGTTCCGTCTTTTTCTACACCGGGGCTAGGGTATCTCCGGAGAGGGGACCCGGAGCGTCGGGATCCCACCTAAACCAATGTTTTTCCATTCCATGTGTGTTAGATTGTATCATGGGTGTTGGGTGCCAAAGATACGATCACTCTCTGTGCTGGGGCCTCACCGACGTCGGATTCTCTCTCGCGGGTTCCAGGACTGCTCACACCCCGAAACTCCCGGATCTGACGTAACGGGGGGAATCTTGCAAGGCGGTGGGCCCTACCATTGTCAAGGGTGTTCCTTGGGCCTAACATGACACAACAAAGCAACTAGTTCCACTTTGCTACCCACTTCCGGCTTACGCAGAGGGGGCTGGACGCCGGTTCCGTCTTTTTCTACACCGGGGCTAGGGTATCTCCGGAGAGGGTACCCGGAGCGTCGGGATCCCACCTAAACCAATGTTTTGCCATGCCATGTGTGTTAGATTGTATCATGGGTGTTGGGTGCCAAAGATACCATCACTCTCTGTGCTGGGGCCTCGCCGACGTCGGATTCTCTCTCGCGGGTTCCAGGACTGCTCACACCCCGAAACTCCCGGATCTGACGTAACGGGGGGAATCTTGCAAGGAGGTGGGCCCTACCATTGTCAAGGGTGTTCCTTGGGCCTAACATGACACAACAAAGCAACTAGTTCCACTTTGCTACCCACTTCCGGCTTACGCAGAGGGGGCTGTACGCCGGTTCCGTCTTTTTCTACACCGGGGCTAGGGTATCTCCGGAGAGGGGACCCGGAGCGTCGGGATCCCACCTAAACCAATTTTTTGCCATTCCATGTGTGTTGGATTGTATCATGGGTGTTGGGTGCCAAAGATACCATCACTCTCTGTGCTGGGGCCTCACCGACGTCGGATTCTCTCTCGCGGGTTCCAGGACTGCTCACACCCCGAAACTCCCGGATCTGACGTAACGGGGGGAATCTTGCAAGGAGGTGGGCCCTACCATTGTCAAGGGTGTTCCTTGGGCCTAACATGACACAAAAAAGCAACTAGTTCCACTTTGCTACCCACTTCCGGCTCACGCAGAGGGGGCTGTACGCCGGTTCCGTCTTTTTCTACACCGGGGCTAGGGTATCTCCGGAGAGGGGACCCGGAGCGTCGGGATCCCACCTAAACCAATGTTTTGCCATGCCATGTGTGTTAGATTGTATCATGGGTGTTGGGTGCCAAAGATACCATCACTCTCTGTGCTGGGGCCTCGCCGACGTCGGATTCTCTCTCGCGGGTTCCAGGACTGCTCACACCCCGAAACTCCCGGATCTGACGTAACGGGGGGAATCTTGCAAGGAGGTGGGCCCTACCATTGTCAAGGGTGTTCCTTGGGCCTAACATGACACAACAAAGCAACTAGTTCCACTTTGCTACCCACTTCCGGCTCACGCAGAGGGGGCTGTACGCCGGTTCCGTCTTTTTCTACACCGGGGCTAGGGTATCTCGGGAGAGGGGACCCGGAGCGTCGGGATCCCACTTAAACCAATGTTTTGCCATGCCATGTGTTTTAGATTGTATCATGGGTGTTGGGTGCCAAAGATACCATCACTCTCTGTGCTGGGGCCTCACCGACGTCGGATTCTCTCTCGCGGGTTCCAGGACTGCTCACACCCCGAAACTCCCGGATCTGACGTAACGGGGGGAATCTTGCAAGGAGGTGGGCCCTATCATTGTCAAGGGTGTTCCTTGGGCCTAACATGACACAACAAAGCAACTAGTTCCACTTTGCTACCCACTTCCGGCTCACGCAGAGGGGGCTGGACGCCGGTTCCGTCTTTTTCTACACCGGGGCTAGGGTATCTCCGGAGAGGGGACCCGGAGCGTCGGGATCCCACCTAAACCAATGTTTTTCCATTCCATGTGTGTTAGATTGTATCATGGGTGTTGGGTGCCAAAGATACCATCACTCTCTGTGCTGGGGCCTCACCGACGTCGGATTCTCTCTCGCGGGTTCCAGGACTGCTCACACCCCGAAACTCCCGGATCTGACGTAACGGGGGGAATCTTGCAAGGAGGTGGGCCCTACCATTGTCAAGGGTGTTCCTTGGGCCTAACATGACACAACAAAGCAACTAGTTCCACTTTGCTACCCACTTCCGGCTCACGCAGAGGGGGCTGGACGCCGGTTCCGTCTTTTTCTACACCGGGGCTAGGGTATCTCCGGAGAGGGGACCCGGAGCGTCGGGATCCCACCTAAACCAATGTTTTGCCATGCCATGTGTGTTAGATTGTATCATGGGTGTTGGGTGCCAAAGATACCATCACTCTCTGTGCTGGGGCCTCACCGACGTCGGATTCTCTCTCGCGGGTTCCAGGACTGCTCACACCCCGAAACTCCCGGATCTGACGTAACGGGGGGAATCTTGCAAGGAGGTGGGCCCTACCATTGTCAAGGGTGTTCCTTGGGCCTAACATGACACAACAAAGCAACTAGTTCCACTTTGCTACCCACTTCCGGCTCACGCAGAGGGGGCTGGACGCCGGTTCCGTCTTTTTCTACACCGGGGCTAGGGTATCTCCGGAGAGGGGACCCGGAGCGTCGGGATCCCACCTAAACCAATGTTTTGCCATTCCATGTGTGTTAGATTGTATCATGGGTGTTGGGTGCCAAAGATACCATCACTCTCTGTGCTGGGGCCTCACCGACGTCGGATTCTCTCTCGCGGGTTCCAGGACTGCTCACACCCCGAAACTCCCGGATCTGACGTAACGGGGGGAATCTTGCAAGGAGGTGGGCCCTACCATTGTCAAGGGTGTTCCTTGGGCCTAACATGACACAACAAAGCAACTAGTTCCACTTTGCTACCCACTTCCGGCTCACGCAGAGGGGGCTGTACGCCGGTTCCGTCTTTTTCTACACCGGGGCTAGGGTATCTCCGGAGAGGGGACCCGGAGCGTCGGGATCCCACCTAAACCAATGTTTTGCCATTCCATGTGTGTTAGATTGTATCATGGGTGTTGGGTGCCAAAGATACCATCACTCTCTGTGCTGGGGCCTCACCGACGTCGGATTCTCTCTCGCGGGTTCCAGGACTGCTCACACCCCGAAACTCCCGGATCTGACGTAACGGGGGGAATCTTGCAAGGAGGTGGGCCCTACCATTGTCAAGGGTGTTCCTTGGGCCTAACATGACACAACAAAGCAACTAGTTCCACTTTGCTACCCACTTCCGGCTCACGCAGAGGGGGCTGTACGCCGGTTCCGTCTTTTTCTACACCGGGGCTAGGGTATCTCGGAGAGGGGACCCGGAGCGTCGGGATCCCACCTAAACCAATGTTTTGCCATGCCATGTGTGTTAGATTGTATCATGGGTGTTGGGTGCCAAAGATACCATCACTCTCTGTGCTGGGGCCTCACCGACGTCGGATTCTCTCTCGCGGGTTCCAGGACTGCTCACACCCCGAAACTCCCGGATCTGACGTAACGGGGGGAATCTTGCAAGGAGGTGGGCCCTATCATTGTCAAGGGTGTTCCTTGGGCCTAACATGACACAACAAAGCAACTAGTTCCACTTTGCTACCCACTTCCGGCTCACGCAGAGGGGGCTGGACGCCGGTTCCGTCTTTTTCTACACCGGGGCTAGGGTATCTCCGGAGAGGGGACCCGGAGCGTCGGGATCCCACCTAAACCAATGTTTTTCCATGCCATGTGTGTTAGATTGTATCATGGGTGTTGGGTGCCAAAGATACCATCACTCTCTGTGCTGGGGCCTCACCGACGTCGGATTCTCTCTCGCGGGTTCCAGGACTGCTCACACCCCGAAACTCCCGGATCTGACGTAACGGGGGGAATCTTGCAAGGAGGTGGGCCCTACCATTGTCAAGGGTGTTCCTTGGGCCTAACATGACACAACAAAGCAACTAGTTCCACTTTGCTACCCACTTCCGGCTTACGCAGAGGGGGCTGGACGCCGGTTCCGTCTTTTTCTACACCGGGGCTAGGGTATCTCCGGAGAGGGGACCCGGAGCGTCGGGATCCCACCTAAACCAATTTTTTGCCATGCCATGTGTGTTAGATTGTATCATGGGTGTTGGGTGCCAAAGATACCATCACTCTCTGTGCTGGGGCCTCACCGACGTCGGATTCTCTCTCGCGGGTTCCAGGACTGCTCACACCCCGAAACTCCCGGATCTGACGTAACGGGGGGAATCTTGCAAGGAGGTGGGCCCTACCATTGTCAAGGGTGTTCCTTGGGCCTAACATGACACAAAAAAGCAACTAGTTCCACTTTGCTACCCACTTCCGGCTCACGCAGAGGGGGCTGTACGCCGGTTCCGTCTTTTTCTACACCGGGGCTAGGGTATCTCCGGAGAGGGGACCCGGAGCGTCGGGATCCCACCTAAACCAATTTTTTGCCATTCCATGTGTGTTAGATTGTATCATGGGTGTTGGGTGCCAAAGATACCATCACTCTCTGTGCTGGGGCCTCACCGACGTCGGATTCTCTCTCGCGGGTTCCAGGACTGCTCACACCCCGAAACTCCCGGATCTGACGTAACGGGGGGAATCTTGCAAGGAGGTGGGCCCTACCATTGTCAAGGGTGTTCCTTGGGCCTAACATGACACAACAAAGCAACTAGTTCCACTTTGCTACCCACTTCCGGCTCACGCAGAGGGGGCTGTACGCCGGTTCCGTCTTTTTCTACACCGGGGCTAGGGTATCTCCGGAGAGGGGACCCGGAGCGTCGGGATCCCACCTAAACCAATGTTTTGCCATGCCATGTGTGTTAGATTGTATC